>OX422197.1:6614990-7277490 GCA_949130485.1 Agelas oroides | reverse complement strand
TTGGAGTCGGCTTGCTTCAGAATAGGGAACAGCTGTAGAATGGTCAGCTGCAGGAGACAGCAGGAGATTACATCACCATTACATCATTTCAAACATCATATGTTGTATCATTAACATACTAAACACTACTGGGTAGTGATTGCCGTAGTTTACTTCCCTTGATATTGAGAGACATGGTCTAGGCGCCCATTACTCAGTTGCAAGGTCCTCCCTCCTCCTCTACCCTCCCTCCTCCTCTACTCTCCCTCCTCCTCTACTCTCCCTCCTTCCTCACCCTCCGTCCTCACCTTCCCCTTGTCATGGTTGACACACAAGTGTTGTCTCTTCCCTTTCACAGAGGAGAGGGCGCACATGGCAACTCTCCGAATGGAGTTGTTTGCAAGCAGTTGCTTCATTGTTTGACCCTGGTCCCCAGAAAAGTTGAGTCGGACGTTCTCAAAAGCCCCCTCCTGAGACCCAAGAGTAGCAGCCTAGGGGAGGAGGGGAGGAGGGGAGGAGGGGAGGAGGGGAGGAGGGGAGGAGGAGGGGAGGAGGGGAGGAGGAGGGGAGGAGGGGAGGAGGGGAGGAGGGGATGAGGGGAGGAGGAGGAGGGGAGGAGGGGAGGAGGAGGAGGGGAGGAGGGGAGGAGGGGAGGAGGGGAGGAGGGGAGGAAAATGGTGATCAGAGCAACAGTAAATAGCACATTACAGATGATTGGGTACACCCTGTTACCATCAGGAGTTCTGTGCTTCCAAATGTGACAATGCAAGCAAAACAATGTTTGATTTCTACCTGGGACTACCACAATTGATTTTTGATGAAAATTCTGGTTGAAACTACATAACTGATACTAGCCGAGAGAATCCCTGAGATACATGCTACAATCAAACAGCCAATGGAGTGCTAATGATGTAATGATGTAAACGAATGATGTAATGATGTAAACTAATGATGTAATGATGTAAACTAATGATGTAATGGTGATGTAATACCTACCATGAGGTTGTCGGTGTACTCAATGTCCTTCTCCTTCTGGTGCAGGTCGAGCATGGCCTGGCGGGCAATGTTACACCCTGAGCTGGTCACCTGACACAATGAAGAGCGGGGAATGTACCGTCAACACTAGCAAATATATTGCTCTACTACCCACTGGCCAAATGCATGTGTGGGATGACATAAAGTAACAAAGGTGTGGATGTTGTCTCACATGGTCTACGTTGGAGATGACAGAGGGCAGCACGGTGTGAAGGAGTTCCAGAGCTCGAGAAGCTACACCAGATGAGTCCTGCAGGAGTGGGGAGGGAAAGGGAAGGGGAAGAGAGGGAGAGGGGAAGGGGCAATTGTACATAGTACAAGAGGGGGAACAGCTCCCTGAATACAATGTTAAATTGTTGGTACAAACTCACCAGATAGTCTCGAAGTTCAGTCTTGTATTTCTGTAGGAACAAGAAAGAACACGAACAATCAATGAACCACATCTCCCTGATAAAAGGTGGGACTATCCACAGTCACCCACTGCACAGGACAAGTTTTGGCCAACACCAGGTCTTCTCATAGCCTCGTCCCCAGGCTCTCTCTGGGGACATGGCTAGTCTTCTCAGGGCCTGGAGATGGTGACTGTAACCTACGCCCAAAGAAGCAGCCACGTGACTACCGCTACTTACATCAATCTGCTGCACAATCTTGAGCACAGGTAGAGAGGGGAATGACGAGCGTCTCGAAAAGTCTCTAAACTTCCTCTTCCCTCGCTTTCCCTCCCCCTTCTGCTTCTTTTTCCCCTCCTTCCTCTTCCCACCCCTCTCCCTCCTCCTCCTCCTCTTGGCAGAGAAAGGAGTCTTCTCGACTGGGGATAAAGGGGAGCCAGCATGCTGGTCACTAGGACCCACACGTCTCACCAGAGCCTGAGAAATAAGAAAATTCTCCATGAGAAAGCCTAGAGGACTTGTTCATCACGCAGATGCTGGAACAAGTAGACTAAGGTGTGTGCATGCATGTGTGTGCATAGGCATCAAGGAGTGAAACACAAGAGTGCTCAGAAGAGCAAGCTTCTGGCAATGACCAATAATAATATACACATAGTTGGAGACGCCACATTAACAATGAAATGAAGACCAGAGGATAGTTACGAGGGACTACCAGTGTCCAACTGGGAAGGGAACACACCCACCTTGCAGCTGCCATCTTCCTTAGCACCACAGTCACAGAAGAATGACCCAAACTTGGAGTAAGTAACATCATGACCCTGGGGGAGGGGGAGGGGGAGGGGGGGGGGGGGGGTTGGGGAGGGGTGAGGGCGAAGGAGAAAACAGCACTGTTAACGGCAGGGGGAGGGGGGAGGGGGGAAAGATTCGCCATTAGCTGAGCCACCGAAACACTTAGAGGTTCCAGCCAGTAACCAACGCAGTTAACACATACATGTACATGCGGATAAGACAAGTACTTCTAATTTTTCCAGCAGTTGGAGGGGGTATGAAGTGATTTCTAAGTTACACGTATTTGTGTTGTGCTATTATCGTAAATAATTCACACTATGTACGTTTACTGTGCACTGATGTTTTGAGGACTTCTGAATTAATCCATTAGACGTGTAGACAGGTAAATTGGGAAACCAACAGAACAGGTACTCAAGGTGAAGGGAGACGCAATCAGAGGGAGGCTATACCTCTAACGTGTTCTCACCTTGTGGCAGACCTTGGCACAGACGGAACAGGTCCCGACGCCGTCCACCAGCTTACAGGTGTGGCAGTGGTACCAGTGCTGGCTCATGAACTCCTTCTGTGTCACTGTGAACGTACACAGCTTGCTGTTCAGCGACTCCTCATCCTGCAGGTGAGAACAGTGAAGTGCAATGACCTGCAATTCCACCTAAAGTAGACATTTTTTAAAAAGCAGCTCGTTCTCAGGGCTGTCTTGAGCTATGGACTTCTCGATAAACTACTCTTTCTGTCAATGTGTATCCATAACACCAAATTTTGTAATAACCAACTGAGAGAATTCACTGACAGCTTTCTGGTACGTATATACAGGAGTTTTTAATGACTAGTGCCTGCTATTGTCAACAAAAGTTTCAAGTACCCAAAATTGCGATCTAGGACACAAGATGGAACTCCACCAATGGATAGTCTACTACTGTTATACAGCACTGAACCTACCGACTCATCTCCCTGTGACTCCTCCTCCTCTGCAGCAGCTGCTAGCACAGTAGCCTCTTCCTCCTCTGACTCAGAGTCTGAATCCTGCGAGAGAGGAGA
This sequence comes from Agelas oroides, assembly GCA_949130485.1. Classification (NCBI taxonomy): domain Eukaryota; kingdom Metazoa; phylum Porifera; class Demospongiae; order Agelasida; family Agelasidae; genus Agelas; species Agelas oroides. The sequence continues at coordinate 7,274,260 of OX422197.1, read as the reverse complement.
GGGTGAAGGGAGTGAGTGGTGAATAGTTGAAAGGAGAGAGTTAACGGATCATAGAAGAGGAAGATGGGAGGAGCAGGAAGAGAGCAACTGAGGGGCAGGGAAGCAGTAGGTAGAAGCAGGGGAGGATGAGAAGAGGAAGGAGTGAATAGGCCAGTGGAGGAGGGAGGGAAGAAGGAAGGGGGAGAAGGAGAGAGACCTATCACCTGTACCAAGCTGTCACTGTCCCCAGCCAAACTCCTCATCTCTGTACACTTCACCATGTTGGTGATAAACTGCACGGCGGAGGTCAGGTGCGAGAGGTACTGCAACAACGACCCCACCGGAATCATCACCTTCACCCCTCCTCCTTCACTTGCATTCTCGGCCTCTTCCTCCTTCCCCTTCAGAAGTTGAATGCAAGCTGGAAGCCACTGCTCCACAGCTTTGGCCAAGATGAGGTGTCCATTCTCCCTGTTTGTGCCAGCCAGGAGCACAATGGTGTCAAAGTAGTCCTTAAAGACAGGGAGAAGCTTAGGCTGCGAGGAGAGAGACTCAGTGAGTTCGGACCCAAGCGGCAGCAGCAAGGGGAGAAGGAGACAGCCGACCACAGGCACAATTATACTGAGGCAAGAAAAGGAATACAAAGAGGAGAGAAAGAGGGCCACCACATTATGGTACAACTACACATACAGCCACATTATTCCTACATACAGCCACATTATTCCTATATACATACATATACCTTATTACACGAGTTAGCGTGCAATATCGTGAGTTATTGCACGAGTGGGCGTGGTATTTTCACGAGCCTCGTTCCCAGCCCCAGTTCAGGCCCGTTCGAAATATCGGAGCCCGTTCGAAAATCGGAGAAAAGGGCCTGGTATCCACTGTTTGCGCATGCGCTTAATTTCCCGACATTCCGGGAATTCTGGATAATACCATGTTACCTCCGTGTGACGTGACGTCAGCTACGTGCATTTTGCCGTAAATTAAATCATACACTGCTGACAATGGCTATTTATGTGCAAGGCCTGGGTTCTGCTTTGTTGTATGCCTTTCTGCGACTTTGAGGCAAAGCGACGGCACTAAAACACGAAAAGAAAGCAGCATTTATGCTGGCTGCTAATGGGTTTTGGCAAGATATAATTCGTGTTACAAAGTTATAGCTTACATTTGTAGTGTGAAGATGGTCCTAGGTCGATAGCGCAGTTCAACGATAAGCGCTGGGATCAGAAGGCCTGTGCAAAAAGCTAGGAGAGCAGCGCTCACCTCTGGCGATATAACATAAAAGCCAATATATGTAAATGTAATAGTTCATAACCACATGATGTTGGCTGTCATTTGACACACCCTTGCACAACTTCACGTGAGCTTCACGCACTAATTAAGCGCATGCGTGAACAGTGGATACCAGGCCCTTTTCTCCGATTTTTCGAACGGGCCTGGGAACGAGGCTACATTTTCACAAGCCAAGGCGAGTGAAAATGCAGCCCACGAGTGCAATAACCGCGACATGCACGCTAACGAGTGTAATAAAATGTTTATTATCCATTACCACAACAGCATCGTGTCTCTACTCACACAAAGAACCGAGTAACTCGCTGTTTGAATGCACGGGTTCTAATTAAAGCACATCGTGGTTGCTAGCTAGGATACCGCGTACTTCCAGCCCGTGCAATAACACCCGTACAATAACACCCGTGCAATATCGTGTGATATTGCACGGCACGGGAATAGTAAAATACTGTTGTAGAAATATGAACTGGATAATTATTATCAGTATCACCCCAACCATGCACAGTTACAGGTGGTACTGTGATCAAGAGTAGTTATCACTCACCACTCCTCTCTGGTCAGTAGCTCCACATTCTTGTTCAGCAGAGAACAGTTGGTGACCACTTCTGAGGGACTGTCTGCCGAGGAGCCCAGCACTAACCTACGCAACCACCCCATTACCTGGGAGGAGGAACGGGAGACAGAAGAACACGATGCATGGCCTAGAAACTGACATATCTATACTCAAGTAAACACACAAATATACGATGCCAATCAACACACACACACACACACACACACACACACACACACACACACACACACACACACACACACACACACACACACACCTGTGAAACCGGGAGTGTTGCTATGGCAGATATCTGACTGCCAAGGGAGACAAGATGGGGGTCTGTGGGGTTCTTCTCGGCCAACTGCAGGACACGCGAGAGGAGCTTGAGGCTTTCAGTGATGGCCGTAGGTGAGGTACCAGGGAGAGCAGCCAGCAGAACAAGGTCCATCAAGGCTACAGGGGAGAGGTGAGGGAGGGAGGGAGGGAGGGAGGGAGAGGTGAGGGAGGGAGGGAGAGGTGAGGGAGGGAGGGAGAGGTGAGGGAGGGAGGGAGGGAGGGAGGGAGGGAGGGAGGGAGGGAGGGAGGGAGGGAGGGAGGGAGGGAGGGAGGGAGGGAGGGAGGGAGGGAGGGAGGGAGGGAGAGGTGAGGGAGGTACAGAGGGAGAGTTGGAAGGAAAACAGAGGACAGAGGGAGATTAGGGAGAACAAGAAACCAGGAAGGAGGAAGCAGATGAAGAGATTAAGGGAGAGAGAAAAGGGAGGAAGTGGAGAAGGGAAGGAAGGAGTAGGAAGGGAGAAGAGGGAGGAGAAGGTAGGGTGATGGCGGCACAGCATAGCAGTAAGTTAACCCTACCCCTCAAATCAGAGCATATAATATTGTATGCAACATTGTCACTACAACCCTAACAGTGTTGTATATGACAGTGTGCATGGTATGTGCTGTAGGCTAGTCATAACCCACACAATTCACACTCACTGGTTGGCGTCTCCCCAGCGCCCAGCTGGTCCAGCACTGCCCAGTCCGTGGTGGTGTCCAGGATGGACCCAAAAAATGTGAACAGATCAGCTAGCACAGGCCCAAGGAGATTACAGTCTTGCATCCTGGGAAGACGAACCAGTTGGAAGCTCTCAGCTAGTTTGTAACGCATGCAGTCAAGCGAAAACACCTTCTTATTGCCAATCTGAATCACTTTGGCTAAGTCTGTATGTGCAAACTCCATCAGCACATCACATGAGATGGGTACGATCTCTTTCATCATTCCAGCACTCTCGGACCGCTTCAAATCGAAGAGGTTGGACAACAGCATGACGACGGTCGATAGAGCACTCTTGAGGCTGCGAGAAGGGTTGAACGTGCGCGTGCCAGCAAACGCCATGAAATGAAGATCCAGGAAAGTATCCATGCACTTGTCGATCTGAATATCCTCGACACTGTGTGCACAGAGCTTCTGCTTGTGGTTTGGATCAACCAGCAGCGCAGCACTCCACTGTTTCAGGTGCTCCTTGACTACTTCGGGAATGTGACCCCCAAAGAGAGATTTCGAGTCCTTAGGATGGAGGGGGTCTTTGCCTGAAAGATGGAGCAGGGACTCTAACGCTGGCAGGGGGACTTCATTTTGCTGGGGGGTGCTGGGTGACAAAGTTGGAGTGGCCACTGAAAGGGCGTACAAGTGGCTGTGTTTGAGCAACTTCTGGGCAACTTTGACCATCAATGGTATCAGATCCTTCCCGAACTTGTCAAAGAAGGCAACCTCTAGGCTGGTAGATTTGTCTTTTTCTTCACCCTCCATCTTCTTCTCTTCTTCCTTTGGACTAGACTTATCTGGTTTCCCTCCCCCTACCTCCTCCTTTCCCTTCTCTTCCTCCTCCTCTTCCTTCTTTTCCTCGTCTTCCTCCTCCTCTTCATCTTCTTCACCAGTATCGTCCAGAATGGCACGAATTATGAGGCAGAGAAGAAAGTCAAGAGCTATGACGCACATCAGTGGAAGCACACCATCATCATCACCAGCTATCAGCTGAGAGTGAGAGAGAGACAGACCTTGAGATTGGCATGTAGTGTAAGGCATGCCTTCGGTAAACATTTGGTAAACTTAAGCTTAATAGAACTTCAAGAGTGAGTAGTGCAAAAGACAGCTAACATAGGCTAATTACATAACGTCAGAAAATGTCCTTGGATCAACCAGTAAATATCAGTAAACTACCAGTAAATATCAGTAAACTACCAGTAAATATCAGTAAACTACCAGTAAATATTGTAGGTCAGCACATTTCAAACACAAGACGTTGGCTATACACATACCTCCTCAAGCACAGTGGTGGTCTGAGAGAGAAAGTGTTCAGTGGAGTCAATGACTGAGAGAACACGAGCAATGACTTCTTCTGATTCCTCCTGAGAGTAACCAGACTCCACGAGGGTGTCCTGTGAGTGGGAGGTGGGATAGGAGGGTGAGTATATGGGAGGGTTAGTATGTGTGTGTACATGTGTGGGAAGGTGTGTGTGTGTGCAAGGTAAGTGTGTGTGTGTGTAGGTGTGTGTGGGAAGGGGAGGGTACGTACCATGATGTCCTCAGTGTCAATGTGCTGCACTCTTAGTCTGACACACAAGTGGAGGACATGCACCAGACGACTGGCACCGGTGGGATCCTGAAGGAGAGGAGAGGGAGGGGAGAGAGGGGAGAGTGGGCGAGAAAGAGGGAGGAGAGAGGGGTAGGAAAGAGAAAGTAAGAGACAGCGATCATTGCTAATATCAGCTTCGGAAGATGCAACTGCGTTCCAATCAGGAAAGTATACAGCAAATTAATATAAGTCACTTGTACAAATCTCAAACCTCCAAAATAATGCCTTCTGTGAAAAGTAGTCGGATTGCTGGCATTCACATAGCCCTGTGTCCAAACCTTTCAGCTATCTGAACACCTTTTGGTTCTAACATGTTCAGATTAATTAAGTGACTTCCACTGTACATGTAATTGAAGATATATGTATAGACCACAGTGAAACCTCTTCAACCACTGCGATATCAAGAGAGAGTTATCCGTTAAGGCATCATACAGTGCTTCTTTCCTTACTTTGATGGATATACCACTCCCATCCACAGCCGAGGTGAGGACAGAGTAGCAGGGAGGTAGCTGGGTGAGCAAGCCCATACAGAGGGAGAAGCACTGGTGGGAGGCACATGCTGAGGTCACTCTCTCCTTCAGCTCATCACGTTGGCGACTGTATTCCATTCCGCAGCTCATCAGCACCACCAAGGAGTGACAAAGGGCATTGTAACCCTTCTCCCCAGCATGGGGACCTTCGATTTTCAACATAAGCTTGCACGCCTGTAGAGGGGAGGGGAGGGGAGGGGAGGGGAGGGGAGGGGAGGGGAGGGGAGGGGAGGGGAGGGGAGGGGAGGGGAGGGGAGGGGAGGGGAGGGGAGGGGAGGGGAGGGGAGAACACATACTAAAGAGTTTATAACCTGGAGGTAAAGACTTCTTGATTCAAGAGTTGGTCTCAAAGAAGCCAGCTTAATGTATGACGACTCCCTCACCTCCTCATCAACAGCTTGCTCAACACCAGGTTCTGGTTTCTCTCCTTCCTTCCTATTTGAGTGGGGACGAACATTGTAGAACTTGGGAGAACGATCTGATGGACGGAGACGTGCAAATAATTACTACATGTACGTGTTAGCTAAACAGCTACAGAGAAAAAAATGTACGTGCACACATTGAAAACACACACACACACACTCACACACACACTCACTCGCTCACCATCGTCAATCTCTCCCTTGCCTTCCCCCACATCTTTCTTCCCTCCCACACTGCCTCCACCTGGTTTGGACAGTACCATGCAGTACTGCAGCTGGTGTTCACATGGGTAGCACATGACCTCTCTCCCGGGGGTGGGAGAGAGGGAGGGAGTGGCACCACCAATCTGAGGGGACTTTAACCCTCCGAGGGAGGACGAGAAGAGATTGTGGTTCACCTGTGTGTGTGTGTGTGTGTATGTGTGTGTGTGCATATATGCACATACGTATTATCTATCAGTAACAGCTGTTTAGCACACAACTGTGACAAGCTCGAAGCACACACATCCCGCCACCAACCAACCTGTTCTGTGAGCTGCTCCACTGGTTCATTAAACTGGAACAACAGGTAGTCAAAGACGAGCAGTAGTCGGCAGACCACCAGCGGAGACACTGCAACACCACTCCTAACACAGAGGTGACACAGTTGTCATGGCAACACCACCATGTTACTTTACACAGTATGATATGCCTTCACTAAACGTGTAGCCCTGCTCCCAGGCTTCCCTCCTGTTCTGTGGCAGGGGAGGCTGGGAACAAAGGTGCATGTGCACTACGAATAGTGACACAATTCATAAACACATCTCAGCACTGACAAGACTTGTTAACTTTTGTTCTGCCACATAACACAATGCTACAGCATTACACTATGTTACACTATGTTACATTGTGTTACACTGTCAGCATTACATTGTTACACTGTCAGCAGTACATTGTGTTACACTGTCAGCATTACATTGTTACACTGTCAGCATTACATTGTGTTACACTGTCAGCATTACATTGTTACACTGTCAGCAGTACATTGTTACACTGTCAGCAGTACATTGTGTTACACTGTCAGCATTACACTATGTTACACTATGTTACATTGTGTTACACTGTCAGCATTACATTGTTACACTGTCAGCAGTACATTGTGTTACACTGTCAGCATTACATTTTGTTACATTGTGTTACACTGTCAGCATTACACTGTGTTACATTGTGTTACACTACGTTACACTAGAGCTTCCTCACTCTTTGGCCTGTGCTGCCTTCATGACAGCGTGTGCACACTGGATGAGAAGGGCCTTGCGAGTCTCCACGGTGAAGCTGTGCCACACAAACAAGAGCAGCTGCAGATAGGCCACATCCATATCTGTAGGACACAAAAAACAAACGCAACTTTCACTGCAGTGACAGCCAGTCATCATACAGGAACTACATGTACCAGGAGCAGATTCAGAAATGTGAAAGCATGAGGGAGAAGGTGGGGAGGCTGATTTGGGTGTCTGCTGTTGAGTATACCTTCATCTTGATCCTCCTCAGAGCAGGCATTTTCTTCCAATGTGCGAAGAAACCTGGGGAGTGGTGGACATGTTACGTACCTCGATCTGAGCATGTTCAACTATATATCCCTGCACTCATAACACAAGCCACTAAACATGCATAAGACATACGAATAAGAAAAGTAAGGGCTTCAAAACTATTATTGTACGGTTCAATAATTTTGACCGGACTACGGGCTTCTATTGGAGTTACACGCTCTTACTCAAGTCACCTGTCCTTATTATGTGTTCTTGGTATCACACATGCTCATAATTCGCCATTGCCTGTAAGTCACTGCAAAATGCACTCAAAATTGTGGCTGCAAATTATTGTGATCAAAGCCCAGTCTACAATATGATATAACAATGTACTTTGTATATCTGGCAACAATAAGCATATACATGAACATTTCCCCCACCCCTTCCAGATGTTGACAGCCAGGGGGTCATCATCGCTCCTCTGCCTCTCCTCCCCGCTCTGGTGACGTTGCAGTCGGCACACGAGCACACGACCCAGCAGGGAGAGAGACATGGGGGTCACATGCAGTGGCCAGCAGCGTATGTTCAGACCCAGCTCATGCAGCAGCACACCCTGAAGCAAGCCATGGTTGATAGCTCCAGTCATGATCATCTCGTGCACCATCTCCATCAGCTCCGACGCAAATGATCTGAGGTCTTCTTCACCCAGATTCGATACGACCTTGGATTTCACTTCGCCAGATTTCGATTCGCCCTTGGAGAGTGTTGACTCTACATTATGGATCAGCCAGGCAAGGCAGGAAATGTGTTCCGGTTGGAGCTTCTTTTGAACATACTCTTGCATATTTCGGTCCTCACTACGAACAACTCCACTCGACAGGCACTTCAGAACGGTCGAGGCAAGACGGAAATAGACTCCGGGTTTCTTTTTCGTTTCAGGATAATGCAACTCCATCGAGGGCCTGGGGATGGAACGAGGTGGAAGGGCAAGGAGATCCACTGGTTTAGCAGCCCTGTGTCGAGGAGGGAGGGGGGGAGGGGGAGGGGGAGCAGGGGCGGAAGCAGGTGTGGCCATCTTGGGAGGCTCCCCCAGGAGGAGGGCAGCCATGAAGGGAATGAGGGGGTGTTCAGGAGGAGGAGGAAGTTCAAGCGAGGCTTCCTGTTCTCCTCCTCCTTCTTCTGGTGTGTGCGTATGTGTGCAATGGAGGGGTGAAGAGAGAATACGCATGTGTGTGTATATGAGACTATTTTATCAACATGTACAGATAACACTCCACAACCATTACATATAACTTTTTACAGTTCCCACATGACTATCACATGACTCTCAGATGAATATCACATGACTTATCCCATCATCTACATGACTATCACATGACTCTCAGATGAATATCATATGACTTATCCCATCAACTACATGACTATCACATGACTCTCAGATGAATATCATATGACTTATCCCATCAACTACATGACTATCACATGACTCTCAGATGAATATCATATGACTTATCCCATCAACTACATGACTATCACATGACTCTCACCATCATCACCAGACAGAGACCCGTCATCATCGTCAGTGTACAGGGAGTACGCACCCTCCACCTCCCCACTGGAGCTCACCGTTGAGGTGGGAGAGGGTGACCTCTCGTTCCCCTCCTCCCCCTTCTTCCCCTCATCCCCACCCCCACCGCTCATGGTGGCAAGCTTCTCAGATATCTTCTCAGAGAGAGACATTTGGAGCATTCTCACAATTCGTTCCTGTTTCTCGGTACGTGTCTTGATGGGTGTAGCTGAGGTATCTTTGGTGGTCTGTTGGGGCTGGGATGAGCTCGACGCTAGGGACAGGGCCTGTGTGTGTGTGTGTGTGTGTGTGTGTGTGTGTGTTTAAGAGTCTTCCTGTTAAGGAGATTGGCAGGGAACGTGTCCATTGCACCATGAATCAGTGAAGATGAGATACTTAATTTTGGTTACTTATTCCTTTTGGGGGGTCTTGCATGTGTGTGATATTGCTGAATAATGTAATGTAAAGCTCGTTACTATGGGAGTATCACAGCAGTAACTAGATATTCAACTGTTCCGCCATTTCCAGTTCACAGTTTTCTTTTTGCTGGTCATCAGGGGAGTTCCCAGTCTGATCTTTGCACAAACACAGGTTTCGGCTCCTTTAAACTTCCGACCTGTGGATGGCTACAGAAAGGGCGGAGCCACTCCCATATGTACATGGAGTCCAGCTAAGTCTGGTAGTTGGGACATGCTGCATGTGGGCTTGGGATGTAGGCTCACTACATGCGATCTTACACATGCTTTGAGTCATCGGTCTTATGGTAGCTAGATGGCTATAGACTGTCACAGCTATTTGACCTTTAACTTGAATCTCTGAGAATCAAATGAGTACTTGAATTATTGTTTTTGTTTGCAGACCAGCAAAATGAAAGTAGTAGCAATGCCAGAAGTATACTTCTATGACTTATCTCTTAGGAAGGCAATGGATGCTGCTAGATTCTTCTCTTTAGTTGATCTCTCTTCTTTCTCTTCTACATGTGACTGACCTTTTCTCATGATGTCATAGGTAGGCTATGATATGATTGTTAATTGGTTGGGTGGGATTACTAATTGTTATCTACAAGTTGTGTGACTTATCCAATTTTGGTTAATGTTGTTGACTCAGAGAGAGAGAGATAGTGTGTGTGTGTGTGTGTGTGTGTGTGTGTGTGTGTGTGTGTGTGTGTGTGTGTGTGTGTGTGTGCAGGTGTGCAGGCGTGCAATAACAACTAATGAACCATATCGTCCTGAAAAAAAAAAGACATGCTCAGATGTTGTATACACAGTCGCCCACTGTGCTTGCATGTATGTGTGTAACATGACTACAACCAGTATAGAACCCAAACCCAGCTATGGCGCAGCACAGGCTCTATGCATCAACACAAGAACAAAGTGTTCTTCACCTTCCTGAAAGCTCCAAGCAAGAGGGTGAAGAGAGTCCTGAGAAGTGGGAGGTGAGACAGCAGTAGCTCCACACACTGCCAGCAGGAGTAGTTCCCCAGAACATCAAAGTTGAGAACAGTGAGAGGAGGACCTTGTACGGTGGACTGTTGGGGGGAGGAGGGGGGGAGGAGGGGGGGGAGGGGGGGAGGAGGGGGGGAGGGAGGAGGGAGGAGGGAGGGAGGAGGGGAGGAAGAGGGAAGGAAAGAGGAGGAGAAGAGAGAAAGGAGGGAGGGAGAGGTGGAGGGCAGGAAATGGGAGAAACAATGAAAAGGAGAAGAGAGAAAGGAGGAGGAAAGAGGGAAGGAGGAAGGGAGAGGTGGAGGGCAGGAAACAATGAAAAGGAGAAGAGAGAAAGGAGGAGGAAAGAGGGAAGGAGGAAGGGAGAGGTGGAGGGCAGGAAATGGGAGAAACAATGAAAAGGAGAAGAGAGAAAGGAGGAGGAAAGAGGGAAGGAGGAAGGGAGAGGTGGAGGGCAGGAAATGGGAGAAACAATGAAAAGGAGAAGAGAGAAAGGAGGAGGAAAGAGGGAAGGAGGAAGGAGGAAGGAGGAAGGAGGAAGGAGAGGGAGGGAACATTCATGGGTGAGTGAATTGAGCTATGGTGCAAGAGGTATACACATTGGGAGCAGAGATACCAGCACAGAGTGATAACACTCCTCCCTCACCTCCTCATTTCTCCCCCCCACGAGATCCTCAAACAGTATTCTGGCTGTGTCCACCGCCTGGTAGGTCAGCTCCACGAGGGAAACACTGAACTTGACGTGCCTACAACACAACACAGTATGCCGATATCATAGAGAATACAAAACAATGCAACACATGTTCAGCATACCCTGAGTTCGAAATTACATGTGACCTTGGTCATTTTCCATACACTTTATTAGAATGGCCAAATATATTACGTACCACAAATTACAGCGCAGCATGACTTCAAAACATTGTAGATGACGAACAAACTGTTACAATTGCTCGGGCTTACAAAAGTCATTTGACTATAATCAAGCTACAAACATGGCTACTCCTACAGTAGGCCACTGCACAGTGTACTTATGGTGGTACCATGGCTCCAGCTTTGTCCCACTCCCAGATTTTATCTTGCAGCCGTGGAGAAAAAGCCTGGTACCACTCGTACATTACGGACCAGTTAGCCTCTCTTGTGCATCTATGACCATGTAGTATCATGGCTCTATTATTGCAGACGCACACACATACCCCAGCAGCTTGGCTCCCTCGGTTCCCTCCTTGCCAGTGGTCCCCCCAAGCAGGGGTAACAGTCCCGACAGAGTGTGGTACACCATCAGTGTACGCACATTCTGAACAACCTGTGCACATACAACATATGATAACAAACTTATCAACATTATAGCGAAGAAGAAATACGAAAGACAATCAGAGCAGGAAGGAAGCAATACACCTCCTCAAGGATCAGTAAGAACGTACATTGGCACTGACTCTGGCGGCATCCTTGGTCTCCACAACCAATCTCCCGTAGAGTTTCATCTGCACAGGAAAAAGTCACACACACTCGTACACAAATAGTAGCTAACACTTGCATGTACAAACTGAAACTGAATACATTTGAGGTGCATCGTAACAGTGACTAACACAGCAACACAGGTAGGGAGTCTGGTGGTAAAACACACACATTCAGAGACACAGAAATGTTGATGCACTAGTGGACCAATCGCCTTATCTATGCACGAAAACTCGGAAATTTGCACACTACAGAATCAGCTAAAGGGCATGGTCAAGAAAAGAACAAAGCGATCAGTGAGTGCCAATTTGTAACCAAAGATGGTTGCCATCCAGCTTACAAGTAAAACTGTACCATAACAGTGTTAACAACAAGCGCTAGTACAAAACAAATACACGTCTACACTCTACCAAAAAGGGTTCTATCACACAAGTAGAGACCATGCGATTATATCACCATGGCCAGCTACTTGTATCTATATCATGGGGTCCACTTACCGCCAGAGCTGTGATGGTGCTGGTGAGTGCCCTGGCGGTAGCGAGGGTGGTAACAGTGGGAGGAGAACAGCAGGAAAGATGGGCCAGCAGCTCAGGTATGGTGACATCCCGGTCTGAAGGCTCCATCTCAGCACCACCCTTCTGAGCTGTGGAGAGATGAGAAATCATGCCGTATTACCAGGCATGAAATCCTGAACATTCACCAAGCTTTTTATTTACTAGCCTAGTTTAACTCGTACTAGTGCTAAAGTAGTATATAACAGCGAGCATAATCATCATATTATAGGATGAAATCCGAGAAATTCGTAACGTTGGCAATTTCGAACATAATGGTCACAAGCCTAGGCAGGAGATGTTTCGGAAACGTTCCCGAAACAGTGCGTTGGAGGCAATTGTCCGGGGTACACTACCTACCACAGACTAGTTGCTAGAACAAACCTAGAAGTGTAGACGTTTAGCATGTACATGCACCTATATGCATGCACAAATGTATGTACGAAGGTACAGTACTGTACCAGTCTATCAGTCACACAACCAGTCTCCATACTGCAGTCAGAAGACCGTCGTGAAGTGTGAAGCCTCATCATTTAGACTGGTAACAATCAACACCCTCCCTCATTTAGACACCCATGTACATACTTGGAGCACTATACCAGCCCGTGTGTTTACGAACTGACATTACCTCAAGAAGGTCCCTTAGGACTAAACTAAGGTTTACGATACAGCCAAGAATTAGTGATTATTCACAAGCAAATAAACATACCCACTCAATCCTTGACCCGTGAGACTGGATGTTTGACCCGTGAGACCGAATGTTTGAGATTTAGTTAGACTACTACAACCTACCAACCCACTGCACACATACAATGGAACCTACCAGCCCACTGCACACATACAACGGAACCTACCAGCCCACTGCACACATACAACGGAACCTACCAGCCCACTGCACACATACAACGGAACCTACCAGCCCACTGCACACATACAACGGAACCTACCAGCCCACTGCACACATACAACGGAACCTACCAGCCCACTGCACACATACAACGGAACCTACCAGCCCACTGCACACATACAACGGAACCTACCAGCCCACTGCACACATACAACGGAACCTACCAGCCCACTGCACACATACAACGGAACCTACCAGCCCACTGCACACATACAACGGAACCTACCAGCCCACTGCACACATACAACGGAACCTACCAGCCCACTGCACACATACAACGGAACCTACCAGCCCACTGCACACATACAACGGAACCTACCAGCCCACTGCACACATACAACGGAACCTACCAGCCCACTGCACACATACAACGGAACCTACCAGCCCACTGCACACATACAACGGAACCTACCAGCCCACTGCACACATACAACGGAACCTACCAGCCCACTGCACACATACAACGGAACCTACCAGCCCACTGCACACATACAACGGAACCTACCAGCCCACTGCACACATACAACGGAACCTACCAGCCCACTGCACACATACAACGGAACCTACCAGCCCACTGCACACATACAACGGAACCTACCAGCCCACTGCACACATACAACGGAACCTACCAGCCCACTGCACACATACAACGGAACCTACCAGCCCACTGCACACATACAACGGAACCTACCAGCCCACTGCACACATACAACGGAACCTACCAGCCCACTGCACACATACAACGGAACCTACCAGCCCACTGCACACATACAACGGAACCTACCAACCCACTGCACACATACAACGGAACCTACCAACCCACTGCACACATACAACGGAACCTACCAACCCACTGCACACATACAATGGAACCTACCAGCTTCTCCATCTGAAGCATCCTTTGCTCCGACAGTCTTTGCTCCCCCAAGGGAAGCCACAGCACAGGTGGCAGCGGTGGCAGCCTGGAGGGCACTGAAGAGTAGGCTAGACAGGGTTGCCACCCTGGGTGCCAGGAAGGAGGACGGCAGGTTCATGAGAAGGGAAACAGCCTCCACCGCACACCTCAGCTGGTGAAGCCTACGTGCACAGACAAGAGGGTATGTAACGGTCACGGATGCCGAGATAAATTACACATGATCCAGATACTAGCTACTGAGGTCAAATCCAACAGGACATACTGTTATGACAAATGTCAGTGTGCAAGCGTCTTTGCTGGCTACGTCGTCAGAACCAGCAAGATATTAAACACACTTGAGTTCAGTTGCTCTCTGCGGTTGGAACGCCAGCAGTATTACGGACAACAAAACACTACTGGAACTTTAACCGCACACATCACAGTGTTGCCTACTGTTATTCTTCTCCCCCCCCTTCTCTGCACTCTTCCTATTCTTGTTCCCTGTCTTCTGCCCTTTCCCCCCTTATCTTAAACCCAGTACAGTCTCAGTGACAATTTGTTCTTGGATGATCACAGTAGCTGGCGAAACTGAAAGGATAGTTAAACCACAGTAATAAAATTTCTAGTAACTCAGAAAATTCTTCATCACTATTGTTTTTCAAACCTGAAATACAGTAACCGTGTTAAGACTAACTGCCAACAACTAAGTTCATCAGAATTCTATTGAGTAATGTTGCATACTGTATCATAGAAGTGGATTCAACACAAATCTTGTGTGTTATAGAACACCATTCACAGCCTCCTCACCTTTCCACTGTAGTAGCCAGCCCACTGGTGACATCCCTCCCAGAGGGTGCACTCAGGAAGCTTCCCTTCTCCTCGGCAAGGGTCTTGAAAATCGGCAGCGAGGAGCAGAAATCTACAAGTTGCTTGCCAACATCGAGCTCTCTGAGAAGGTTCAAGATGATCTCAAGGAATCCCTCATTGACGGCACCACTGGATGGATGAGAGGAGGAGGGGGGACCCTCTCCTTCCTCTGAGGGGGGCACGGTCTTCTTCTTAGTCTGGGTTGCAGCATCATAGCGTCCCACCTTGAGACGATTAAACAGCTTCAGAACCTCCGTCTTGGAGTCACTCTTTGCCCTGGCTCTCTGTCCACCATCCACCTGTTCAGAGCCTTCAGCTGGGACTCCTACAGCGACGGAATTAATGAATTTCAACACTGACTTCTGACAAACACCGTACACACACGTTTTTAATATCACCCCTTCCATACACACCTTTCCCAGCATCTTGCCCGTCTCTCTTTGTCTCCTCCTCTGCTTCTTCCTCGAACCGACTTGACTTCAGTTGCTGCACCAGGAATGCGGTGTCACTCGAGCTCAGAAAGGCCTCCCCAGTGCAGAAACTGTTCACAAACTTAAAGATGGGGAGGTATGCATCTCCACACTCTGGGAGGAGACTCAGCACAAACTGCAGGAGGGTCTTGCAGGAAGACGGGAGGGTGGCTGGTACAGACATACCTGGGAGAGTGAAAACAATAGAAACTAGAGCTCTGTAGAACACATACCCCGCACGCCACGTAGCTATCCGTGCGCTTCCTTGAGAGTAGGAACAAACTGTCGTCTCACGAATGCATGCTGTATAGCGAACCCTAGGAACACTGAAACCGTCGTCTCGTGTTGTGCAGGTGGCCAGGTATCTGGGTGTGGTCGATAGGCATGCCCACGATGCCAACTCAAAACGCAGGATTTTAAGCGTTTGTAGAGTGTATCTAGCAAAAAGGAGCATAGACAAAGCCGTTTTTCAACGTTTCGCACAGGCTGAAGGTATTTAGCACTAATAGAACGGCCTGGATCTGGAGAACTGGTATTTTTCGTGCCGACAGACAGACAGACGGACAACGACGACAGACGGACATGACCGGTCACTTTACCCCTTGTGCATGCGCGCGGGGTAACAAACTTGCACACAATATTTTCCCATACCAGTGGCTACCAAATGAGACAGTGGTGAAATCATACTCACTTTTTGTTCTTATGCAAAACAAGCCAATTTATAGGGACCTGCTGCCATTGTTGCTTGCCACTCAAGATGGCAGTACACGCTACAGAGCTGTCCAGAGACACCCAAGTTAGAGCAGATCAGACACGTATGTAAACATTCTCATGCAAACCGATTTCGTGGACTATTATATACACCATTACGTAAGGTGCACAGGCTAGAATGGCAGGAGACTCGTTCAGTAACATACACGCATTGCCAGATCAAACCAAATCTTACTGATAACAGGTACAATGCTACTGACAAGACTATCAACAGAAAGATCTTTCACTAATGTAGGAATGGTAACATTTTGTCGTTAAATTGATTGCAACATACCAGCACTCTGCACAACGAAATTGCCCGACAGTAGGGCAAGGCTGACCGTGCCAACATGCAGCCTCTTAAACACAGCCTCCCTACACAGGGATAAAAAAAGACAACAAAGATTACTGATCAACAGTCTTCACACAACACAGAACAAACTATTCACGGGGTTGTGCATGCTAGCATGTGTGAATCGCTGTTGCATTAGTCATTACTGACCTTTTACTTAATTTCTCGCAGAATTCAGCCATCGTAGAGGAGGCACCGGGCGCAAATAGAGCAGAAAATTGGAAAGATCTCTCCTCGCCTTTGGCCTCCATGTTGAACGCATGGCAGAAGCGATTATTAACCCAGTTAATTAATGTTAATTGTTAACTTTCACGTGACTGTCATGTGCCTTACATTTTGTGTTGCTCTCCATAGCAACGAGATCACAACGTGCAGCACAATGCACATAGGGCACATGCCCGGTGGCACTGCCTATAGCTAGGTGAGTTTACTGTGTTTTGCAGCTGCATAAACTGCTGCATATCCAAGTAAAGTCTTTACGTTTTGTGTTGCGTATTAAACTGTAGCTACTGTCACTGTATCAATGAACCACATCTCTCCATATTTGTGCACAGGTCAAAAGCATTTGTTGTGACAGTTCCATGACTCTTCAAATGCTTACTGCAACTGCAAATTCCTTGGTAGACAAAGTTCCTGAGACTGAAATATTACCCTTCACTTTACATATGTAGTCACTTGTGTCCCATGTAGAAGCGCAAGCGTTTGCGACCGGGATCAAAATTGAATTAAGCGATCAAAGCCCTTTTTGGGGGCCAATCAAGGTGACTTCCGAACTGCTAAAATCAACGGATCAAGAACGTGCAGCTGCAATTTGACTTGAAAATCAAGCGATCAAGATCGAGCCTCAGAAGGGAACGATCAAGCAATCAAGCAAACTTGATCGCGGTCGCAAACGCTTCTACAGGTGACATATAGTGACTACCCCTTGATGTATATCCCCAGGCACAGGACAAATCATGGCAAGCCCCCCGCCAGCTGAGCTGAGCCCGGGTCCCCTGAGGATGTCGGACCTTGACCCCTCCACCCCCACTAGCCCCCTCACTACTAGTGACCTTCACAGACCTCCCCGGAAACTGGACCCCATCTCTTCAGCCGGGAAGAAAAGGAGAACAAGGAAGAGACGAACAAAGAGGGAAGCTCGGGAAGAAGATGGCAAGAAGGAGGGGGACAGTCTCAAGGAAGGTCAGCAAATGGTGGATAATATTTTCTCTACTCGAGCAGAAAGATCTACATAGTCAGACCACTCTCTATCCAGTTTCTGCAGTGTGTATAGATTGAGATTTGACGTTTTGAGGGCTAAAATGTACTTGAGATTTCAATTGTGTTTGGTACTTTGTACGTATGCTTATATCCGCACATACACACACACACACACACACACACACACACACATGCACACACACATGCACATACACACACACAGGTGCAGAGCTCATTGGAGAATCAGCATTGAGCCAGCTGCGTGCAAGACTGGACCCCATTTATAACTCCCCTCCCGTACCATCACTCGAAATAAGAGATAGCAGTAATAACAAACCAACGGAGCAGACTGGAAATGAGAGAGGCAGAGATGCAGAGGGAGGCATTGCAACACCACAAGAGATCTCAGAAATGGGTGATCCTCATCACGGCCGTAAAGTGTCAAAGCATAAAAGGACTAGGCGTGGGAGGAAGAGGGAGGAAGAGGAGGAGGAGAGGAAAGAGTCGGAGGAGCCTCTGCCAGTACCTGTACAAGAAGGAGAGCCTCCAGAAGACGTAGATCATGGGGAGTTAGATGAGCCACACCCACCTCCAAGTGAGCCACCTCCTCAAGGTGCGAATGTGTATAATAGCATGGTTACAATGAGACAACCTTTGGCCTCCGGCATCCATCCATTCATCTGTCCACGCATACCACAGTTTACTAGCACCCATAATTTGCAGGACCCAGAGTTATTGGGTCCTGAGCATGCATTGTCCTTATGTAGTAATTACCCCTTGTCAGCTACACTGTACAGCATCAATGAATGGTGAAATGACAAAGCTCTCAATTTACAGTGTGTTTATTTATTATTTTTGTTTCCTTAGGTTCTTTAAGGCATGGGAGACAGCTTCCAGGTTTGTACATGCACCAACATACCCAGCCTCCCTCCTAGCCTCGTACCCAGCCTAGCCTCATACCCAGCCTCCCTCCTAGCCTCATACCCAGCCTAGCCTCATACCCAGCCTAGCCTCATACCCAGCCTCCCTCCTAGCCTCGTACCCAGCCTCCCTCCTAGCCTCATACCTAGCCTCCCTCCTAGCCTCGTACCCAGCCTCCCTCCTAGCCTCATACCCAGCCTAGCCTCATACCCAGCCTCCCTCCTAGCCTCGTACCCAGCCTCCCTCCTAGCCTCGTACCCAGCCTCCCTCCTAGCCTCATACCCAGCCTCCCTCCTAGCCTCATACCCAGCCTAGCCTCATACCCAGCCTCCCTCCTAGCCTCGTACCCAGCCTCCCTCCTAGCCTCATACCTAGCCTCCCTCCTAGCCTCGTACCCAGCCTCCCTCCTAGCCTCATACCCAGCCTAGCCTCATACCCAGCCTCCCTCCTAGCCTCGTACCCAGCCTCCCTCCTAGCCTCGTACCCAGCCTCCCTCCTAGCCTCATACCCAGCCTCCTTCCTAGCCTCATACCTAGCCTCCCTCCTAGCCTCATACCCAGCCTCCCTCCTAGCCCTCTTTCCACAAGAAAGACCCTGGGTACGAGGCTATCCTCACTCCCTGGTCATTACTGCATGTGTACATGTTACATTGCATAGCAAGTGATTGAGCAATAGAGTTTCAGACATCTTGCTTCAACCGCCAAATTTTTCACTTTTCCTCTTCCCTCATGCCAGAAGTCAAATGTTTGTCCGATAAGTTAAATACTTCCCAAGAATGTCAGCTGCAATATTTAGTCAACAGACACTTGTTAGTCACAATGCTTGATGTGTACTGATGTAATTCAACTTATACCATCTTGGTTGAGACTAAATATTTTGTCGATGTGTAATCAAACGCAATTTGTGATGATTTTCCTACCATTTGGTTCATCATCTAGTACCATATCAACACAAAACATTGGCTGGTGCCTTCGTTAAAATGATTAGCAGTGACTGAACCGTTGAGTCTACCAATGTAAACTGTCCAAAGCTATTGGCTATGATACTGTACGTGGGCTACTACATACATACAGAATGGACAATTTGTTTCCTTTTTCTTTTTTTTTTTTGCATTTGTAGTTTTTCCTACGAATGATGGAGACCCATTATCAGAAGGCGCCACATCAGGGCCCTCCCTGGCTGACCAACTAGCTCTCAGCGGGGGACAGCCCCAGAAGTAAGTGCATCAAGTGAAACCGACAACACCCTCATGACACTCTCTGTGAAAAGGCGTGCCAACTTTACTTAATTGATGTCGCTGTTTTTTCTTTCTTTATCAATGGCAGCCTTCCAGTAAGAAGTGAATACAGCCAACCAGATGGTAAGGCAATGCTACCTTCCTAACCTCGTACCCAAACTCATTTTCCCTTATACCGCACATGAGAAAGAGCTTCATTAGGAGCCCTATACTGTACAGTACACTGTATTAAAGCCATCTCACAGTCATGCATGTACACAGTCAACATTCATCTTTCACATAAATGCACATCACTGAACCATGCAGTCAAAGATATAGCATATAGCATGATTGTGTATTCACAGAAATATGAGTGATGATCCATCCTCCCTCTCTGTCCCAGACCCTCAGTTCCTTGTGTCTGAAGAGGACATTGAGGAGGACGTGGATGGGCCCACCACAAGACTCCACCCCTCCTCACACCCCCACACTCATCCCACCACCACTAGCCACTCCAAGGGTGTCATCTTTGTGGAAAGGAGAGGTGGGTGCAGTTTTATGGGTCAGAAAACTATATTCCAGTGGTATCTCTGTCAGTAGAATTAACTGTAGCCTCATTGGAGTTGCGACATACGTACAACAAAATTAGCGGGGTTGGTATTCACAATAATAATAGGAAAACATTCCTTTCAGCTTGATCGAGACTTAGAACGGAAAGCCTGGGTTCAAGGCTAGTCCATCGCACTCTGTGGGTACATTTCTTTCTCATTGTTTCTCTTCAGATGGTCGAGGGTTCATCAAGCAGGGGCATGGAGGTTCAGCCGGGGTTGAGGGGGGAGATGTGGAGGGAGCTACGGGTGGAAGAGAAATGGAGGTGTCCAGTGCAAAGTTTGCACTGGTACGTCAATGTTTTTCACATTGGTACTTTCAAGAGCACATGATGACAGCATCCTGTGCTCTTGGTGCTTTTGAGACTGTACATTCATCCAGTGCTGTGTAATTCATGTAACCACTATTCAGCTATAGTGCTACAGTTATTGACCTTAGCCAGCTATCAACACAGAATTTCTAGCTGCATCCCATATCACAAGTTTGTCTCCAGACAGCAGTAATGAATTTGCAGCCATGTTTTTCCAGAACTGAAACATGCGAAGCTGTTTGGATCCATTCCTCAGTGAATTTCAGTATCACCAACTTATGTTTTGAGACCTGTTTAATTGCAGTAATCAACTCTCTAGCCATGTGTTTATAAACTAAACATGTAGAGATGTTTGAATCCATAACTCAGTCTTTGTTCCTTCTAATGCAGTACACACACAGAGCCATTGAGACCATGACATTCAGTGCACATGGATTAGTAGCAGGTATGAGAAACTTAACTAATCTTGTGACTTCAAACTTCCAATTCCTTTAAAAATTCTAAACAACACTTCGTTCCGAGTTCAAATGTGGTTCGACAAGGTCCTGAGGAGCTTCAACTGTGTCATGCTGCTTAGGTTGAACTGTTAAATACATGTTCTGTCATAGAAATACTAACATTATATCACTAGTAAAACCCGATTCTTGGAAACTGTATACACGAGACTATGACGTTCAGTGCACATGGATTAGTAGCAGGTATGTCACTAATCTTGTGACTACAAACTTCCCAATTCCAAATGAAAACTTCAATTGCAAGTTTCTTCATACACATGCTCTGTCTACAGTTTTCAAGAAATAGTTATCCCACCGTACATGACAAACTGGCAAATACCATACTAGGTCGTTTACTTGCCTTTTCATTGATACAGTTCCCAATAATTGTTTGGGTCCATTAGCTGCACCCAAGAGATAATTAGTTCAGTGTTAAAATTGATAATCTCTAGGCATCACTGACTTATTCTTAGGACTGTCATTGGCTCATCACAGACTTATTCTTAGGACTGTCATTGGCTCATCTTCTGTGGCCCAATATTTTGTCTGTACAAGTTTGTTTGAGTGTGAATAGGATGAAAAAAAACAGTCTGGGAATTTTGTAAATTTTCTATGGACGCAAATTGTGTAAAATCAAACGTACAAGGGAAGGAATACAGAAAGATGTCCCTCATGTCTGGGAATGCACAGTGTATTTGGTTTCTAGTGTGTTGTTCTCCTCACCCAGGCATCTCCCTCTGGGATTGCGTTGTATCAAACTCACTCAGTAGGCAGCGCAACCAACACCTGGACCTCCTGCAGTACTACAACTCCCTCACACTCCCAGTGCATGCTGTCTACATATTCCTGCTTTCATTAGTCATCGTTTCACTGTTTGATAGGTAAATACGTGCACAACACTGTATACATGCTCAGTTGTGTGCACACAGACACATCACTGGCACCATAGTCCAGCCGCCAACATAGATCACTTAGCAGTGGTGCTCAAAGTAGCAATGTCAAATCTTGCCCCCAATGAGCTCTATCTTGGACTTGGAGTGAGGCACACTTGTGAAACAACTTACACCATAATCTCTCGAAAGTACGCCCATGGGCGATGAATTTAAGTGGCTCCTCAAAGAGGGGTGTGGGTGGGCGTATTTTTGAGAGTTGTGATATTCTCTTCAAAATACGCCCACCTCACACGCAGTTAGTCTAGCTCTATTTGTGTGCGCATACAGTGATTCTGCAATGTCATACACTTGCTTATGCAAATGGTGTCTGCCTTTATTTGTTAGTCCCTCCTCTTGCACAGTACTGCTTCTTAGGTGCTTCTTGCTTAACATAACAGCATAACAGCACAAGTAGGTGGGCGTACTTCGGGAGAAAACCATTTGCAACAACTTCATTCAAAAAAGAGGGTGGGCTTATTTTCGAGGGTGGGCCTATTGTCGAGAGATTACGGCGCTACAAAACTCTTTGATACCTAAACTGTACAAAGTAGCTAAGCAGATTTGTGCTGGGTCCATTATGGGGTGTAACTTTGCAGTACTTTGATCCATTCTGGGGAGACAAATTTGCATAACTATCAGAAAACAGAAACTGTACACCTGGTGCAAGTTTGCATTATTTGCCTCTGAAAAATTGTAGGCTCATCGCATAGTCCATGGCTTGATCTAGTTGCAGATCTGAGTGAGACCCATGGCCTAACTACTTCATATGACATACATACCACATTGTCTCCTCAGGTTTGACTTTGCAAGGCTGGACAGGCAATGCCTGGAGAGCTTTATCAGAGCGCCATCACAAGTACTTCTTTTTGTAGGTATGTGCATGCAATTTACTTTGAAGTACCAGGTTGATTTTCAAGGAGTCTGAATTCAGTATGTATTTGGATTCTTCTTGTTTCATTTTCAGCCTCACTCTTAATATTTCTGGCACTGATGGTGACAGTAAGTGTTGTCGCTCTGGATGAAAGAATGGCACTCTACCCTCTCCAGCCCTCCCTATGGTAGGCAAAGCAAGATTATCATCACCTAATCACTAGTCGTAATGTACATTTGTTGTACACACACACAAACACAGGTCTGATGTTCTTACTCCTATCAACACCACCTCCCCCACTTCCCAATCCATTCCTTCTCCCACCACACACTCAGTTGGAGTCCTCGTGTATGTGCCTGGCAATAACCTTGTCAGCCCTCTACTCTCTCCCTGGCTAGCTCTGGCTATTGTGAGAGCTATCTGCTGCAGTACCAGCTGGCTCCTGTTGGTCTGGGTCAGAGATCATGACAGACTTCAAGGTGGGTTTGTGTGACACCATCTCTGTGCTGGCCACTACGCTGTGTCAGTATAGGGTATGTAATATAAGCAGCGGCGCACAACCAGAATCAAGGTGGCAAAATGCTCTTCTGACTCAACTCAACTGCATCACTTACAATCAAGTGTGTATATGTTTATATCACAAGAGAAAAATAGGCTATCGGCATGGCTACTCCATCAATGAATATAGAAATAAGGCACAAAGGCTATGCACAAAGGAAACTCAATACATATGTAAATAACATGCCAATAGATGTAGGCTCCAGTACATTGGCTCCATTACAGGTATCAGAATTTACTTTGGATGCTTATCTTTCTTCATGCTGCAATGGTTTTGTAAACAATAAAATCATACCATTTAACTATATTGATTGCTTTCAGGGTCAAGCATGCATGAAGATGTGAATGTATTTAGTTTTATGCAGCCTAACCCCCATGACTGGTTCATTCTCTCTTTGCATGCAGATTATCTCTTCAAGATGGCAGGAGACGCCCATTGTATGAACAGACAAACCAACAGAACATAATTTCAGGGTTTTTTGCATTGCAATCTGTATGTATTGTGAACTTTAAATTATTTTTAAGCAAATTCGCCCATTTTAAAAAAGATGTCACCGAGTGCAATACTGCACTGCAAACTAGATGTTCGGACAGCTTAAGACTTATATCCTCATCAGCTGCAAACACAGTGAAAAATGTTGGTGTATGAGGTGAAGAAATAGAAAAACTTTTTCGACTTTTCACTAGGAATTCCAGGGCTCCTAGCTCGAGCTGCCAGTACTGACTTTGACTGCTTGATGATTACTGTAGTTCCAAAAAAGCACGTAGGAGTTAACCTGCAGACATTACATGCTACAGAGGTTTGTGTGCGGTCATTTGAACATACCCAAAAACTTTGTAACTAAGGTACATGATATCCAGCATGGGGTGTGCACACAAGGAACTCAATTAATTTCCATGCTATGCAGTGTTCAGAGCTATCTCATTGCATGGAATTAGGCTGGTATCTTTACTATATCCTCCCACGAAATATTTTACAAGTACTACATCCTCTACATCAGGACGGGCCACATGCTGCAGTAACCACAGTTTCATTTTACAGTGATGGCATATGACTGCAAGGTTATGGCTGCTGTATAGTTATCTACATGACTGTGAAAATCTAATTAGTAGTTTGCTATAAAAGTGTACTTCCTGGCCATCCAAGACTCATGCAGAACCTTAGTCACTGGTAGCTGCATTCTAAGTCTGGAACAGTCTGAGATATTGCTTGACTGCTAGCTAGCTATAGAAAGTGGACAACGACAATGGCAAGAAAAACAAACCTCCTTGGTGGTGCTCTGTTGCTTGCCTTGGTGCTGGGGACAACAGTAGCAGCACCAGTTGGTGACTCTGAAGAAGTAATACTGCAGTCACTACAAGCACTTTCCCCTGACACTACAAGCCAACTCCAGGGTCATGCACAAGAAGGTGAGAGGATGGAGGATGAAGGTAGGGGTGTGTATAAATAGCATCAGTATTGAAACTGCTATACATGATGCTTCATTTAATCGCTGTCTACACAGTTGATCATGCAGCCCAACTGCTGGCCAACGGAGCCCAAACTGCAGGTCAGTATGGTTAGAATAGTCTAGCTGTTTGCCACTTTATCATACTTCACCAAGCTAGTTAGCACAAGTTACTACAATTGCTCTATTTGGCTCTACTTCACTCTGCTACACCCAACCATGGCTCCACTTGGCTCTACTTGACTCAACTATACTGTATATGCACAAAGGTTCTAGTGGAATTGCATGTGTTCACTGTTTTTCTTCAATTTTTATTGTAGGCAATGAAGCTCAACAGCAGGCAAACAAATACGCTTTCCAACAGTGGGAAGCCCAGAATAATGATGGAGGTTAGCTCAGATGAAGCAAAGAAGTTGACCATTGTGGGATAGCAGTCATATAAGCATACAGTGTTAACTGTTTTCTTCTTTTTCCCCATGCACACACTTGACTGTGCAGCTCAAGGGCAGGCAAACAAATATGCTGAGCAGCAAGCAAACAAATATGCCCAACAGCAGGCAAACAAATATGCTGAGCAGCAGGCAAACAAATATGCCCAACAGCAGGCAAACAAATATGCTGAACAGCAGGCAAACAAATATGCCCAACAGCAGGCAAACAAATACGCTGAACAACAGGCAAACAAATACGTTGAGCAGCAGGCAAACAAATACGCTGAACAGCAGGCAAACAAATATGCCCAACAGCAGGCAAACAAATATGCCCAACAGCAGGCAAACAAATATGCCCAACAGCAGGCAAACAAATATGTTGACCAACAGGCAAACAAGTATGCCCAACAGCAGGCAAACAAATATGCCCAACAGCAGGCAAACAAATACGCCGAACAACAGGCAAACAAATATGCCCAACAGCAGGCAAACAAATATGCTGAACAGCAGGCAAACAAATATGCTGAGCAGCAGGCAAACAAATACGCCCAACAGCAGGCAAACAAATATGCCCAACAACAGGCAAACAAATATGCCCAACAGCAGGCAAACAAATATGTTGACCAGCAGGCAAACAAGTATGCCCAACAGCAGGCAAACAAATATGTTGACCAGCAGGCAAACAAATATGCTGAGCAGCAGGCAAACAAATATGTTGACCAGCAGGCAAACAAATATGCCCAACAGCAGGCAAACAAATATGTTGACCAGCAGGCAAACAAATATGCCCAACAGCAGGCAAACAAATATGCTGCGCTGCAGAGTGATGAAGGTCAGTTTTATAACATAAAGTAGTAAAGATAGCGAAGTGTTACTGTCGAGCACAAATACTTCATTTGTGCCCAATAGCTGGTACATTGAGTGATTATACTAGCTATAAGTCTACATCTATCAGCTGCAGGGAATACCGGAGTGGCAATCATGTGTGTAGAGTTGGCTGATGGGACGCTTCAGTGCAGCAGGGTTAACCGAAACTGTAAGTTAATAACATTGTGAAGCAGTAAGCACTACTCCTCATCTTCAACAACACTGTATGTTCAAGTCTCATGTAACAATTGTGATTACAGTGGGCGGAGCTATGACCGTGCTGCAGTCACTGCTGGGTGTTCAGTGGCGGCCTACTGGCAAGTGACCTCACGCAGTCAAAAGTTTTGTAAGTCCATGCACAAATGTTCTGGCATTGTGTAAGGGGGAGCTAGCTGCTAATGTTATCCTGACTATGTTACAGGATGGTACGTATACCATGGCCACATGGAAGTGCCACGAGGATGTATGACTATTTAGCAAAATTCCCTTTCTAGTGATGATCTCATGTTACCCACATGCTATTATTGCTACACCATGCACTTCCACTCTGCAGGTGAACTACAACAGTGGTATACAGCAAGAACAATTCCTCTCCTCTCTAGCTAGGCCATTACTAGTAGGAACCTGATAGCTACATAATACCGTTTGTGAAAACTTATACTTAGTATTATACTCACTGCATGACATTTGATGATCATTCTTGCATTTTTGCTTGCTACATGACATTGTGCAACACATGTTCACTAATTTATTTTACAGCCTAACAGTTAGTACTTTCATAAGTTCATTCCTGGCTCAAATTTTCTAATTGGCTCAGCCAGTTTTGATACAAGTCCTTTCTGCAATAGAGTACTATGGTGGACATGATAGATCCTCAGTTGCATTAATAGAGGCAGTAGTTTTGGTACCTAGCATTCAGCTCATGGCTCAAGTAGCTAGCTCTCTCACACGACGACAGTGAATTGGTCTGAAGTTTGATTTACTACATACTATATACATTGTACATCTTCCCAAGAACAAGAAATAATAAGTTTTGTGGTATCACGTGACTGTTAGATCACTAATAACGCATTCCTAAGCCACTGTAGTCTCATACCCAGAACACTTTTCCCTGGGTACGGGGCTAAAAAATAGTCAGGAAATGAGACTGGAGATTGCAGGTGTGTGGTTACCGAATTCATTCCAAAGGCATACATGCAACTGTGTGCTTTGGCATTACATGCAAAACTTTAAAACAACACAGCTACATTTGATGAATCAAAAATTTAACGCTCAAAGCTCTGATTTTGGTTTTATTTTGGACTTTAAGGCCTCAATTTGTCTCTCAAGTGCCTGTTGCTTGATCTTCTCCTGTTTTTCCTGTTCCTTCTTCTTCCTTTTCTCCTCCTCTTGTTGCTCAGCCACCTTCTTTGCCCGGATCTTCTCGAGAATCTCCAATGGAGGCTCTAAAGGAACAGAGATGGAACAACTAGGAGGAGTGCTCTGCAGTGTTATACTAACTGTTACTAAAACCACAACTTTAATTGTTTTTGCAACTAGTCACACGTGTAGTTGTGTCATCTAGTATTGGTAACGGCAATTACTACACATAAGTGCTTTAGTTTTGTAATTAGTGAACATTTTTCATGCAGTTAGTTGTTAGTTTTAATTAACAACATGCAAAAACAATTAAAGTTGTGGTTCCCAGGCATCATTTCATGTTTATCAGAGTAGCCTGTGTGCTATATGTGTCAGTCCCATGTAGAAATTAAAGATTATTCCGTCGCGTATTTTGATCGCATCGCTGCGTTCAAAGCGTCATATCGCTGAATTTCCATTAAGGGCGGGGCTCATATGCGCTTCGTAGACTCATTAGATATTCATGCATCTATGAAGCACGTATGAGCCCTGCCCTTAATGGACGTTGAGCGATATAGGGCTTCAAACAAAGCGATGCGATCAAAATACGCGACGGAATAATCTTCGATTTCTACACGGGACTGCCACATATGACTTCGTTTATGTCGGAGGACAGTATTTTATGATATAACCTGTTACCTAGGCAACATATAAGAATGTTGCTCATATCTCTCTTCTACAGTAATGTTGCCTAGGTAACAGGTTATGTAATAGTTATATCCCTCCCTGGGGTGTGGTCTTTCACATTGGTGTCAGGCTACGCCCGACACCAATGTGTAAAATGACCATCCCCCAGGGAGGGATATAACTATTACTTGCATATCAAAACTTTCGCAACTGACTCTGGTAAAGTAAAAATAAACTAACTAAATATGTGGCTTAATATTCCTGTAGCAATTAGCAAAAACTATAAGAAGCCTGGTGGTGTTATCCAATTACCAAAAACCAATCTGGCAGCTGTTTAACTCCTTAATTAATCCTACTATTACAAAGTTATGTGTGTTAATTAAACCAGAAAATGTAGAACATTGTGGGGGCGAGCCTGAGCAAGCAGCTACTATGGCCACACATGAATAGCTTCATGCTGAAATCATGAGCTGAATCAGTAGCGTTTATGAGCGCGGTTTATGCACAACCCTTACCTGAAGCGATCTCAACCCGTTATGTCATTTTGTACTGTCTGCGATTCCGTAGCTGCTGTGACAAACAAGAAGTAAGGTGTCGTGTGTGCTTCAACTTGAGCCGTCTCTGCTACGGTTGCCAATGCTGCACTCTGGCAGTAGCCCAGCACTGCCCTTCACCTATTGAAGCTACCTACCAAGTACACGAGGACATTCAATTTTCGGGAAATATTTAAATGCGTATTTAAAATTTACGGTATATGGGCGCAAGCATAGATACACACATACTTCTGCAATGCAGTCCCACTAGTAAGGGGCTCGCTCAGGGTCGCCCCAACTAAGAACTAAGAGGTCAGGAAATCCTAGAACTAAAACAACACTGGCCCGCACTCTGACACAAGAAATTCACTCCTCCTTAACCTTTGTTACTAGAAAGATGCTGAATCATCCTGGGGTGAGCCTGAGCGAGTAGCAGATTGCATTTGGGATGCCCACACAGACACTGTTACAAGATCTTCACCAGTTTCAGTATTTGATAGTTGCCAGTGTGCAAACACAGAGGGGGATAGTCTCGTACGCAGGTCATTTATTTTCTTGCAAATGGCCGGAGTACAAGGCTAAGAGGGGGAAGGCATGGATAGGCCTGAGTAGAATGTGCACAAGAAATCTCTGATTATGCTTGTTAGCACTGCTTACGTTTTTCTATTATTATGCTTGCAAAAATGACCAATTATGCTCAAAAATTCTACCACAAATTCATGATGTAACTTATACTGACAAGGCGGGTTTGTGAATATTTTTCTTTTCCTTGTCAACTCGGATTTCTTAGGCGCTCTCAATCCATCCAACAAAGAAACGACCTTGCTACTACTCGCCTGAGTCGCCTCTGAAGTCGTTTCACTCGTTTGACTCGTTTCTCGTTCGTTGGTTGTTTCTTGGTCATCAAATGAGCTCTCAGAGTCTACTTCAGCCAGCTCTAGGTCTAGAACATTGCTACCGGCGGCGGCACTAGCACTGGCACTGGCACTGCTACTCTCCGCCATTTTCATCTGAGCACTGAACGCACGTGGTGACGTCTTATAGCCATGCCTACTAATTCCGGGCGATTTTAGCCTTATTATGCTCGTGTTGTGCTAATGCTTACAAAGTGCTATTATGCTCAAAATAATGCGAGCATATTCTACGCAGGCCTAGGCATGGGAGACCTTGTCATCTGCGATGCCTTCCCTGCCCCATGCAAATATTGGAGGTGGCACACAAGGCTTCTCCCTCTCACCTGTGTCACTAAACCACCCATCATCACCCACATAGTGGGTTGGGTAGGCCAACAGTGGGAACGCAGAGTACACCTCCAGGTTTTTGTTCTGAAAGTGAGCAGCCCAATCTTTCCTGTAAGAGGGGAGGGATGGAGAGAGGAAGGAGGGAGTGAGGGAGGGAGAGAGAGAGAGGGAAAGAGGGAGGGATGGAGGGGGAGAAAGGGAGGGAGGGGAGGGGAGGGGAGGGGAGGGGAGGGGAGGGGAGGGGAGGGGAGGGGAGGGGAGGGGAGGGGAGGGGAGGGGAGGGGAGGGGAGGGGAGAGGAGAGGAGAGGAGAGGAGAGGAGAGGAGAGGAGAGGAGAGGAGAGGAGAGGAGAGGAGAGGAGAGGAGAGGAGAGAGGAGAGGAGAGGAGAAAGTGAGAAAGAAAGGAAGAATGACTGAACATTATGTCTTCCCTACCCATGCCTCTAAGATTACATCACCCGACTCACTCTGGGTGTTTATTGAACATGATGGGAAGGTATTCATCAACTGGAAGAAGGTTCAAGAAAGGATTGGCATCAATCAGTTTTTGTGCCCCCCTGTGAGAGATTAGATAGCTCAATGTCCAATAAGAGTAGTCAGGTCGAACTAGGACAGTGGTCCCTGGAACTAGCTGCTCAGTTCTCCAATGTAAAGCCTTTCTGCCAACATAGCTGCGCAGAGAAAGAGAAGTAGAAGATCAGTTGCATAGGAGGAGAGTGCCGAGAGAAAGGCCATAATGCTATAATGTCTTTCTGTACTTTACTTTTATGGACTTTCCAAGTACTCACAATATCGGGTAGTTTTGTGTTTTGGTATTTTCTGAATGTAATATTATTACTCATGCAGTGTAAAAACTAGGGGGAGGCTAACTAAGATTGCAAAACAGTTAGGGCTCCTCACATACAAACACTGTAGAAATGAATTCCAACTCACATTTACACACACTGTTACCATGGGAACAAGGTCAGGTGTTAGCCACTACACACAACTCATGGCAATATACACTTAA
Organism: Agelas oroides; assembly: GCA_949130485.1. NCBI lineage: Eukaryota > Metazoa > Porifera > Demospongiae > Agelasida > Agelasidae > Agelas > Agelas oroides. Next base: position 7,243,436 of record OX422197.1, on the reverse strand, counting down.
AAACACTTTCATAAGTCCTGTTGCTATGGGAACGAACGAAGTAATTACAAAATTCCTAGTAACAGCTGGGCTAATTACATACAGGAGGTATCATGAGGGGGTGTACATACATGAGATCCCACGAGGGGGCGTAGGTATGAGCTTCTTCCAGAAGTAGTGACAGTCCTTGCTTGAAGTTGGGGGTAAAGTCAACATCATCTTCTAACACCAGTACTTCTTGTAGTCCTTCTGAGAGCATCTGGTGAGTGTGGAGAGAGGGAGGGAGGGAGGGAGGGAGGGAGGGAGGGAGGGAGGGAGGGAGGGAGGGAGGGAGGGAGGGAGGGAGGGAGGGAGGGAGGGAGGGAGGGAGGGAGGGAGGAGAAGGAAGAAGGGTGGGAAGGAATGAAATAGGGAGGGTGGGAGGGAGGCAGGGAGGGGAGAAGGAAGAAGGGTGGGAAGGAATGAAATAGGGAGGGTGGGAGGGAGGCAGGGAAAGGGAAAGAAGACAAAATGTTAGACAGTAACAGGTAGGCACCTGCACCCTCTCTTGCAGCACACACCTTCTGCCCTCCCTCCCTCCCTCCCTCCCTCCCTCCCTCCCTCCCTCCCTCCCTCCCTCCCTCCCTCCCTCCCTCCCTCCCTCCCTCCCTCCCTCCCCTCCCTCCCTCCTCTCTTGCAGCACACACCTTCTGCCATATGGTGTAGTGGCTGAGGAAGCATCCTACTTCCCCAAAGGTCATGGGTCTCTCTCCCCACGGATCCTTCCAGCCAGGGAGGTAATGGATGCCCAGTTCATCAATATAGGACTGGTTCAGCTCCCTACACACACACACACACACAGAGGAAGAGAAAATACACAAACCAAAATTGTGTGTATGTGCTACAGTACATGTGGAACGCAAAAGTGCTACACTCCTAAAAGGGGGGTAAACTAGGCTTAGCCTCGTTCCCAGGCTGTCTGGGTATGGAACTAGTACAGGCTAGACTATGCAGCTAGCCTCGTTCCCAGGCTGACTGGGTATGGAACTAGTACAGGCTAGACTATGCAGCTAGCCTCGTTCCCAGGCTGACTGGGTATGGAACTAGTACAGGCTAGACTATGCAGCTAGCCTCGTTCCCAGGCTGACTGGGTATGAAACTAGTACAGGCTAGACTACGCAGCTAGCCTCACTCCCAGGTCATTGTAATTTTGTGCTACAAATGACAGAGACCTTGGAACAAGGCTAGGCTAGAAAGCTAGCCTCATTCCCAGGTCCCGCCCAGCTTTCCGTCGATTTTTCATTCGCGCGCAGGGAGAGCCTGGGAATGAGGCTACTAGAAAGCTACATACGTTAGAAAGTCAGAGCATCAAAACCCAGCTAGGATACAAGCTTCCACAGCAGTGGACACTGTTTTACCTTGTGCGATGCTAGTTAGACTGAGAACTAGACGGACATTGCTCTAACCTCCCATCAACAGCATCCAACACAGTGTAGTTGAAGTTAAGGTCATTCAGACAAGCTAGCATGCGATTCCTCCTTTCGGGTCGTCTCGCCAGACTGATCATAAACACCTGGGGGACAGGTCAGAGAGCACAGGTGAAGGGCAGTAGTACACGATTATCTTCAGACCAAAGTACCCTTGTCCCCAGATAGAATATTGTACAGGCTCCCCTCCCTACTGGTCTGAGGCTTCATGAGCAAGAGGGCATAAGAGAACGGGCGGCTAGAGTAAGAGCATGTAACTCCGTAAAATTTGAAACCGGTTGGAATTTACCACCAGTACTAAAAATAGTAACACGTACTGGGCATGCTGCACAGACATAAGCCATTGTTGCTAAGCACGTGACCGGGTGTTCTATTTTTAGTACGGTTCTGACCAGACTATGGGCTTCTATTTGAGTTACACACTCTTTCTCAAGCCGGCCGTTCTTATGCGCTCATGGTAGTAGCTATATCCCTCCCTGGGAAGTGGTCGTTCACACAGTCATTGGTGACAGGTGTAGCCCAAACACCAATTTGAAATATACTACTCCCCAGGGACCTATTCTATAACCTGTTGCCTAGGCAACACCATCAATAGTATGTTTTTGCTTAGGTAACGTGTTATATTGCAAATTACAAAGCATTTTGGAATTTAATAAACTTCTTTTACATCTCATCCAGCTTGTAAGCTGATGGGGGGTACCATAGCTTGCACTATACCCTATCCTGGTATGTTTGCAAGCAATACCTACTATTACTGACTGAAGGGAATCCAATTTGCCTAGTGAGTCAGCACAGCAAAATTCTAGCCTTGTTCCCAGGCCTCCCCCGTTCTTACCTTCTGTTTGCGTTCACAATTATACACGGGAGCAGAAGACCGGCAAAAAAACGGGGAAGGACTGGGAGCTAGCATTCATCACATGAGTAGATGAGGGGTGGACGTAGGGGGGAGGGCTGATATTCAAATATCTACGTACTAAACTTGAAAGCGAGTTTCTTACCAGTCAAGATGAGTGGTTTTAATCATGCTAAGGTCTGGAGTCCAAAACCTGCGGTAGAGCGCTCAAACGAATGATCCAGTGCATTGTGTTGGCAGTTGAGCCCCTCCCTGCCTACGTCCACCTCGCGTCCACCTGACATCATTCATGTGATAAATGCTCCCAGGCCTTCCCCGTTTTTCGCCGGCCTTCCGCTCCCATGTATTATTGTGAACGCAAACGGAAGGTAAAAACGGGGGAGGCCTGGGAACAAGGCTAGCAAATTCTGATTACCGCATTCAATCCAAGGTTGTCCAAGGGCGTTCTAGGAGGAGAAATGAAACCACTCACTGGGACCGGAGGATGAAATACTGCAGAGAGAGGAACAGATTCACCATCATGGTTTAGTCTCCACCCCAACAGAAGGCAATTTGACATCCACTACTATAGTAATGGTTATATCGCTCAAGATGATGCCCCAGGGAGGGATAAAAGCTGTTACCTAGGCAACCCCACTGTAGAAGAGTGGCATAAGTATAATTAATATATGTTGCCTAGGTAACGACAGCATCTCACTAGTCAGGCCTCCACTCTAGCCTCGTTCCAGGCTCTCCCCATGTGTGATGGAAGCTGGGCGGGGTCTGGAAATGAGGCTACAGCTTTCTGTCACTCCCACATTACCTGATTGCAAGCAATGGGAAGGAGGGTGGGGGAACAAGACTACTGCGATGGGAAGGAGGGTGGGGGAACAAGACTACTGCGATGGGAAGGAGGGTGGGGGAACAAGACTACTACGATGTCACTGAACAAACTTTATATGTACCAAGGTCAAGAGCTTACGAACATGCTCATAAGCTCTTGACCTCGCACATCAAGAAAAAAGCACAAAGGGAATGAGACTAGGAGGCGGAGGACTGGGAATGAGACTAGGAGGTGGAGGACTGGGAATGAGACTAGGAGGTGGAGGACTGGGAATGAGACTAGGAGGTGGAGGACTGGGAATGAGACTAGGAGGTAGCTTATGTACTTCACTGTGCCTACCGAGTGTTTGTAGCTTAAAGTTGAGGAATGCGTTGGCAGCCTCCTGCAGGCTTGAGTAGGAGGCTGGCCGCAGCAGGTGGCCAAAGTACTCTGTGTTCAGGACGTACATACCCACACCTGGACAGAGAAGAGATTCTTGCATAACACGGCATAGCATTGTATAACATTGCATAACACTGTATAACATTGCATAACACTGTATAACATTGCATAACATTGTCTAACATTTGCATAACATTGCATAACATTGCATAACATTGTCTAACATTTGCATAACATTGTATAACATTGCATAACATTGCATAACATTGCATACTTGTCTCATATACTTGTCTCATATACTTGTCTCATATACTTGTCTCATATACTTGTCTCATATACTTGTCTCATATACTTGTTTCGTATACTTGTTTCGTATACTTGTCCTGCATAACTTAGTAAACTAAGGTCGCCTGTTAACAGAGCAAGTGTGGACTGGAGTGTCGCCTCATTTCCAAAGCTGGCTTTCGTTCAGTTTCTCGTCACTGTATTACATAAAGCTGGGCAGAGGCCAGGGAACACGGCTAGGACTAATCTGAACAACTAGAATAGGCCCTGAACAGTGTTTTAAAAATTTCATTTTTGGGTAAAGAAGACATTCTATTATAGTAGACAGACATATTGTTGATGTTTCTTCAAGTGGGCGAAATCTTTGATGAAAGCCATGTAGTTCCGTGAGGACTCAACAAAGCTAGTCAGCTACTAATAAGAAGTTCTTCACAACTCACCTTCCTTCTTGGCAGAGAAGGCAAACTGCACAACATCGTCCACAGGTCCTTTGAATCCCTTGGGCGCTGGCCAGTAGGTGAGTTGGTGGGAGGCATCACTCCGCTGGCTCCTCAGGTCAATCAGCATGGAGGAGTGGACCACGGGGACCTGGAAACAGCCCACCCGCTCTCGACTGTATATGGGAAGGTAGTCTGGAGTACGCTTGTAGTAGCCCTGATGGATAAAGGGAAGGGGAGGAGGATGTGACAATGGAGAAAGACCAGGGTTTATATCTGTGCATAAGCAAAGAGGAAGGGTGTTTCTCCTTCTTTTTCTCTCCTCCAAGCCCAGGCAAGGATACCTTGAGGGAAGGGAGACAGGCCAATACCTCCCAAAGCACAAATTCAACAAACTATTGGAAGTTGTTATGAAACTAACATTTGAGTTCGCTGTCATAATTGTTGAGGTAAGCCCCATCGGATGCTCTATGTATGAACAATCAAAGAATCATGTGCACACACACACACACATAGCGGTCAATGTGGACTGGCTTTCTCTCGACATCTGTACCTCACCTTGTCATCCTGGCCACACCAGAAGTTGGAGTAGACCGAGTTCTGTCCAGATTCCAGCATGGGAACAATGATAGGTCTAGGGAGGGAGGAAATATCACATGACTTGTACCACAGCAAGCCCTATACTGCCTCCTTCCAAGTTCTGGTTGCAAGTGTGCCAACTGTGTGAAAAAGCTGAGCTCAAAACTTCTGCAATTTGATCAAGAAACCTTAACCACTCGTATTTAAACTGCTTGTATCACATGACTATTTCCACATTTGAGCCCTCTCGTATCGTTCCAGAGACATTTTATCACAGGGCTTGTTCTTCACCTCACAATGCTATAGACCAAATCCACGACTCATTCTACAGCTGAAAAACTTCAAACAACTCGTTCTATGCTTACAGTTGAAAGCTATCAATGGTAGCGATTAGTGCTACATAAATAATGCAATCATATAAGCTGCCATAACAGCCTATAAGGACATTGCTTTACAAATATACAGTCCTTCTCCGTTTCAAACAGACCTGGCTCAGTAGATACTGCCAGGTGGTCTCTAAGTGGATAACTTAGCTATCATTAGAGTGATGTCTTGGGAGTACCCACGGAAAATTCTGCACGTCAAGAATGTCATAGCTGTCCACCTAGCACAAACCTGTCAGTGTCCACTTGGTGGTTTTTGTTCTAAACAAACAAGGGCTGTTTTCATGAATCGATTTCCCATTTTACTATGGGCATTACGGCAGTCTGTATGATTACGTCATTCACATAGCACTAATCTAACCTCGTTCCCAGGCCCGTTTGAAACATCGGGACTGGGAATGAGGCTAAGCACTAATCTTGCACAGCCTACTGATGGCTAGTTCCCAACCTCTTCTGTTCGTGCTGCAGCCATCATGTTTTGACCAGTTAAAAGCGGTTGGCTCAGTAATCTCACAATGGTCGCAGCAACATCTATTGGTTCCATTTATGAGGATTCTAGGTTTCCTTGGAGCCAGACGATACAACAGCTAGGTGGGTTTAGCGCATTGGCAGGAAATATGCTGAGAGAACAATGGATTCAAATAAGTATGTGTGCATAATTAAATTGGGAAGCATTATCTCTGCTAATGGAATAACTTTCAGGTCAAAACAGACAGTTCACTTTTAAAAATCACAGTAGGTAAATCTTATAGCGAGCCAGATGAAATGAAAATATTACAAACGATCACTTCAGTTTCATTCCCAGCACAGTCGGAGAACGAGACCGCCTCATTCCCAGCGCAGTCGGAGAACGAGACCGCCTCATTCCCAGCGCAGTCGGAGAACGAGACCGCCTCATTCCCAGCGCAGTCGGAGAACGAGACCGCCTCATTCCCAGCGCAGTCGGAGAACGAGACCGCCTCATTCCCAGCGCAGTCGGAGAACGAGACCGCCTCATTCCCAGCGCAGTCGGAGAACGAGACCGCCTCATTCCCAGCGCAGTCGGAGAACGAGACCGCCTCATTCCCAGCGCAGTCGGAGAACGAGACCGCCTCATTCCCAGCGCAGTCGGAGAACGAGACCGCCTCATTCCCAGCGCAGTCGGAGAACGAGACCGCCTCATTCCCAGCGCAGTCGGAGAACGAGACCGCCTCATTCCCAGCGCAGTCGGAAAACGAGACCGCCTCATTCCCAGCACAGTCAGAGAACGAGACCGCCTCATTCCCTGGGAACAAGACGGTGACAGCTTCATTAATTTCCCTGAGAACAAGATGGGCACTCAATGGCTACTCACTTGTGTTGCTCCAACAGCAGAAGAAGAGTCCGGTTGTTCACTAGAAAATTGTCACAGTCCACAGACTGAGGGGAAACAAGAATACAGTCATCCTCACATGAGTCACATCAAACGAACCCTGGGGAGACTTGTGTAGAGGAAGAAGTTTATGTCAAAATATTTCATGTGCCACAGTCTGCAAGTAACTTCGCACCCGGGCTCATTGCTGGCTTCCCAGTTGGCTCTGGCATAAATCTACTGAACGCTTCAGCTTTTGCCCTGATAACAACTGAAGCATTCAGTCAAAATGTCAGCGAAACGTTTCAAGTTGGCAGCAGAAAACCTTTCCAGTGAAATTTCTCCTTGTGGACGAACCTCATACCCAGACTCTTTCTCGTGCATAAAGAACTGATAGATATTTCCCTCTCGGATATCCGTAGGCTCATTTGTGACTAACAGGCTAACATCATGCAGTACTCCATTCCATGAAAGGATAATAGGGATCAGAAAGTCAACCAGTGATTTCACCTTGTAAATCCTCCTCTCTAGTTGCCCCTTCAAAATACATAGGCTAACTAACTAGATACCTAACCTCATTCCGAGGCCATTACAAAACAGCATGGGAACGAGACTACTAGACCCTAGTTATAAGCAGTCAGAACTACCAGGCTCTGGCATGATGGCACACTGATATTCACTTTCAATAAGCAGCTTCTATTGTGTTTACATGATATGTGTTACCACTACAGTACATTTCTGAGAGGAAACTCTATTCTCTGAGCTTAGCCAAAGCAACTAGTTCTCAGGGCCTCTTGCAGTATGAAAACGCAGAGACCTTAGCCTGGGAATGAGGCTACAATGGGGCTTTGTCGCTCTGTTTACATGATATATGTCATCATCAGAGGCAGTACATTGTAGTGAGGAAGCTCTGAACTCAGCCAAAACAGATTGTTCCCAGATCCTGACCTAGGTTTTCACTGGAGCAGTTGGGAGGTTAGCCTGACTGAAAAGGAATTCCTAACTTACGTAAGTGATCGGAACTGGAGGCAGGGAAGGCCTGGGAACGAGGCTACCTATCTACACAATGTAGTTCATTGCCAGGAAACATATTCACAGCTTAGCCAGGGCAGCTTGCCTTCTTGCCAGTCCCCTGCCAGCTTGTCAGTGACTCACCTTGCTTTCCGTGACTTGCAGTGTGAAAAATTGGGAAAGGTTAGCTTGGAACTGAGGCTACAAAAGAAGCTCTGCCTTTGCTTGAATGGGTAGCACATCAAAGTTATCTTCCTCATAAAGATGCCTGGTGACAACATATGTCGCGTAAACAGTAGGAACTCCTTTTCAGTCAGGCTGACTTCTCTGCATTTCCGATGGAAAGCTCTAGGTGGTGACTTGGGAATGAGTTGCTTCACTAAGAAACAGGATAACGGACCGTTTTGTAACCTGCATGGTTTCCAGGCTAATCTGTCTGTTTTTCCATACTGCAAGTCGGTCTGGGAATAAGGCTAACTGTTTTGGCTAAGCTAATGGTATTGTACAGCTTCCGTCCGGAAATGTACTGCCTCCGATGATGACTTACATCATGTAAACAAAACCGGAGCTTCTTAAGGTACGAGTATTGTACGGTTTCCTCACAGCACGGTACAGGCAAGGTACTGCTTCTGGTGATGACCATACACTATGTGAACTAAGTAAGACCTCCGGCTAACTTTAGCCTAGAGCCAGTCTCCCTTGTTTGTTTCATATCCAACTCACACAGTGGGTACTACCATGTGAGTTGTAGCTAGCTATGGTAGTCCTTTATTCATGGCACACTCACAGTGTACTTGCGGGGTGAATATTTTGTCACGGTCCCTCTCTAACTCATGTAGTAGTATCCACTGGACACTTATGAAACTCGTTGTTATGCTTATTATATGGGCTACTATGTAGTGTGTCTGGCATCAACTGTGTCTGACTGTCTGTGGTAGTCTGGATAGAAACATGACTCCGTTACCTCCATAAAACACCTTTTTTGTTTGTCTCAGTTGATTGCTCTGTTAATGGATTGCCATGGCTAAGACGTAACACCCCAGCTCCCCAATTTTCTTGGCTCTAATATAGTTTGGGTTTCGGGCTGCACTGTTGTGGGCTCTGCTAAGTCTTTTGTGCATTCGAAGCGAGAAACAAAGGGAGTTTAGCTAGCAAATCCAATAGCGTGAAAAAAACACAAATCTTCCAGTAATCTTTTTAAAGAGAAATATTCCAATCATTGTCACTTGAAGTGCGATTTTCACTCTTCTGTGTCACAAGTAAATGAAGTATGTACAATTGTGGTAGTGTTCCCTCTATTGCTGCATTTGAAGCACCAGAAATGCTTGGCTATGCAAACACTAATCCTCGACATCTCCAAAACAGAAGGTAATAGATATTACATTCTTTGTCAGTTGAAGTATAACCATTTCGAATACATAGCTCCAAAGTTTCGTGGTTCAAAAATTTCGTGAATCTCTCCAAATTAGCGTTAAAGTAAATTTTCGTGATAAAAATTTCGTGATCACTTAAAATTTTTGTGATTCAATGTTGCCCCGCCCATTTTCCAGCCGGTGCACTATATAGGCCACCTTGTGACCTCCAATTTTGTGAATAAAATTTTCGTGATCTCGAGGTTAATCATGAACGAAATTCACGAAAATATTGTGTCGCGAAAATTTGGAGTTATACGGTAGTTTACTGAGCAATCTATCAGATAAACATCCTAACCACTAGTGTTCCTTTAAATGACTGACTTGAACTCACAAAGAGACAGTCTGTTCCCGCTTTAACCTACAAAGAGACAGTCTGCTCCCGCTTTAACCTACAAAGAGACAGTCTGCTCCCGCTTTAACCTACAAAGAGACAGTCTGCTCCCGCTTTAACCTACAAAGAGACAGTCTGCTCCCGCTTTAACCTACAAAGAGACAGTCTGCTCCCGCTTTAACCTACAAAGAGACAGTCTGCTCCCGCTTTAACCTACAAAGAGACAGTCTGCTCCCGCTTTAACCTACAAAGAGACAGTCTGCTCCCGCTTTAACCTACAAAGAGACAGTCTGCTCCCGCTTTAACCTACAAAGAGACAGTCTGCTCCCGCTTTAACCTACAAAGAGACAGTCTGCTCCCGCTTTAACCTACAAAGAGACAGTCTGCTCCCGCTTTAACATACAAAGAGACAGTCTGCTCCCGCTTTAACCTACAAAGAGACAGTCTGCTCCCGCTTTAACCTACAAAGAGACAGTCTGCTCCCGCTTTAACCTACAAAGAGACAGTCTGCTCCCGCTTTAACCTACAAAGAGACAGTCTGCTCCCGCTTTAACATACAAAGAGACAGTCTGCTCCCGCTTTAACCTACAAAGAGACAGTCTGCTCCCGCTTTAACCTACAAAGAGACAGTCTGCTCCCGCTTTAACCTACAAAGAGACAGTCTGCTCCCGCTTTAACCTACAAAGAGACAGTCTGCTCCCGCTTTAACCTACAAAGAGACAGTCTGCTCCCGCTTTAACCTACAAAGAGACAGTCTGCTCCCGCTTTAACCTACAAAGAGACAGTCTGCTCCCGCTTTAACCTACAAAGAGACAGTCTGCTCCCACTTTAACTTACAAAGAGATAGTCTGCTCCTGCCTTCCTGGCAGCGTCCAACCCCTCCTGTCGCAACTGGGCTATACGCAAGAACCGCTCATCCGGCATTGCAAAGGGGTTGAAGGTCGGGTATAGCCATGCGTCCATATTTTCAAAGTTGACATTAGCATATACGTGTTTAGCATTCTCACTCCATTCCCGTAGCATGGCCGTGGTGTTGTCTTCGTTGTGATCCGTACGAACCCTTGTGTGTGTGCATGTGTGTGTGTGTGTATGTGTGTGTGTGTGTATGGGTATGTGTGTGCATGCATGTGTGTGCCATACTGGTTCATTGAAAATGCAATTTACAGCACACTGCCAACTCAAACTGCTAACTCAATTACAGCAGAAAATGTAATTGTGTGTTATGTGTGTTATTGTTGTGAACTAAAGACCAGCTGCCAGTTACAATTTCAACTGCATACAACCTGTGCCTTAAATGCTGGCATGTTCAATTGCACACATTGGCTAGACTGGCAAAGCCAGACACGAGCATGCAGCACGAGGGTCTGCTATCACGCCTATACCTGACCTGTCCCCGCTGCAAAAATATTGCAGCCCCAATCAGATTGCAGAATGAAGAGAAGAATAATTAGAACATCCGGCCAAATATGTCATAGCTTTGACTGAAGATGAAGAACAGTTGAAGATACTTTTCTGCAATCACATCGCTGTCCTCCTCATGGGCTAAGGAACGTGTCTCTGCAGTTAAGTAGCTAGTGATATGCTGACATCCGCCAAGCACGTGATGCTGCGCAAGGTCTGGTATCATGCCTATTTGTCACCTGCGGGTTCTGGAATATAGTTATTTATTCACGATGTGAATTATAACGTGGGCATCAACGTGGGTATGAACATATGTGGGTATCACACACACGTGCATGTGAAATGCAAGAAAGACTGTGTCATTTCGGCTGTGCATGGAATACAGGCGAATCTGAGGCGATAAACTCCCAGGGCTGAGCTCACCAAATGAATGGATGGCATTAATCAGCAAAACTTTTCAATTCCAACATTAGCAGACACAAACGTCTGTAACTCTTCCTCTTCTTGTAATCACAAAGATGTGCAAAGGTTGCTTCTTCTTGCAAAGGTGTGGTTTGAGAAACCAGCAGTGACTGTGACACACAATACAACATTCCAGTGATTGACAAAGAGATTGGTTGGGTCTGCTTTTTAAGGGTAGACACACTAATCATCTTTTATCTCTAATCCTTTTATCCACAGCGCTGTGATACACCTGTCACGTTAAATTTGGACCCCCGTAAAATAAGTTCCCCCCGGAACGAATATTTCAGAACAACCGTGAAATATTTGGACCTACCCTGAAAAAATTGTTCCTCCTTCCATGCGTCCAAGTGTACCACCGTACCAAGCTGGAAAGCCACTTGTTTAACTTGTGTCGATTGTGAGTAGATGTCCTTCGTCTATTTCAAGAGTTGATGTGGTATCTGTAGCCGTGCAACAATGCCAGAGGCTACAACAGCGTCGGATCCGATTCGGTAGTGTGGAGATCGCCGAGAAGACGACATTATTGAACTAGTGATTCACCACATTCAGAATGGAAGCAACCTTCCTGGCTTTAGTTAGACAGGTGTTTCAGCCATCATGCTTGTATTGTGAGCCTGAGCAGCACCTTGTATCAGTCTTTATCGGACGTGGACACTTGATAACTTGCTTGGTCCGAATATTTCATAGGGGGTCCTTATATTTCAGAAAAATACGTTCCAGGGGGTCCATATTTTTCGGCTTTTACTGAAAAATTAGTTCCGGGGGGATCCATTTTAGGGGGGTCCATTTTTATCATGACACACCACTGCACGAGATCTTAAAACACTTTTAGAACTCACCACACTGACATCTTGTGCTTGGGGTAATCCAGCCGCTCCAAATACCCTAGAAAGTTCCGAAGAGTGTGTTCCTGGTTTCTGGCCAGAATGACTACGAAGATGTGAGGGTTTTCGCTGCCTTCATGGCTTGCACTCTGACCTAGTGCGCACAAAAGCAGAACTAGCAGCACGATGGCGCCTGTCTTCGGGCATAAGACCGCTACCATCTTCGCAGAGCTGCAGGTCCAACCCCACCAGAGAGCACAAGATCGCCGCAGGTATCCTAGGAGGCAGGGAACACCAAGTTATAAGACAGCCATGAGCAGTCAAAGCCCAAACAAGACGAGTAACACCCTCTCATTAAAGATTTTAGACCTTGTTCCCAGACTGCATTCTAGCCTTAATTCCACTTCCATACCAGTCCGGGAATCAGTCTGTGACAAACGACGTAATGGCTGACTTTGTGGCTGAATGCAGCTATGAAAGCGATGGTGGGGAGAGTTTGGACCTCTTTGAAGATGATGGAGAAGAAGAAGAACTGGAATTCAGTGAAGTGTTTAGCTTGGAAGGCCCAAATCAACCCCAAGCCGAAGCATCCGCTACAAAAAGTGAACAATCAACTGTTGAATCATCCTTGTCTTCTTCTGCAGCTCAGATAGGCTCAGCTGAAAACTGGAGTACTGATGCAGCTGAATGCAGCTGCATAGCCATTAAGTTATCACATGACTCAGTGTCACCAATCAAAATGAAAGACGCTGGCCCCTCCTCCCTCTCCCCCTCCCCTCCAATGTCCCGAATTGGTCTTAATGCTCACAAAGCTGGCATGGAGGGCCTCGACAAGAAAAAAATCAACCAAATTATTTTAGAGGCCTCGAAAGGTTCAAAATTTTACGAAAATGAGGTGAAAAAGGAGCAGCAGGTCACGGCAAGAACAAACCACCTGTTAGAAGAGTTGGAAAAGATCACTCCTGCACAGAGGCTCTCAGCTTTGAAGGCTGCTGATAGGGAGATAGAAGCTTTGGAAGCATCTCGTGATCTGAGCCACATTATTGTGCACATTGACATGGATGCCTTCTATGCTGCAGTTGAAATGAGAGATAATCCCAAACTGAAGGACATACCAATGGCCGTGGGCAGCAACTACATGCTGGTGGGTAAGAGCTGTGTTAGTACTAAGTTACCATGGCAACTAGGGTAACTAGCATCATAATGCTGGCATGTTCACCAGAAATTTTACTGTAATGTAAAATTGTCATTCTGAAAGTGGTGCAGTCTGACAAATTCAGCTTGAGGTAATTTTCTCTCCAAAAACCTAAGTTTTTTCAAGTGGGTGGAATCTGTAATTAAATGTTGCTTTATTCAACCTTTTTTCCAAAAACGTACCAGTCTACTTCAAACTATGTAGCAAGACGGTATGGTGTGCGTGCAGCCATGCCTGGCTTCATAGCCAGAAAGCTGTGTCCTGACTTGGTCATTGTGAAGACCAACTTTGCCAAGTATCGCCATGTCTGCGGAGAAGTGAGGGAAATCCTTGCAGAGTATGATCCTGAGTTTTGTCCAATGGGGCTGGATGAGTCCTACCTGGATCTAACAGACTATGTAGCAGCAAAACTACAAGATGATGTCCACGGTGCAGGTGGAACAAGTGACGGTTGCTTGGCAGAAGACCATCAACACCATTCTCCTGAGGAGTCAACAGAAACAAAAGTAGATTTGGCTCAAGTTACAAGTTGTCAAGAAAGCACTCCTGGATGCAGCCATCATGGTGAGACAAAGAATGAACCATCCAGACCTTCTACAAATAGTTGCTCTACTGTGCCAGATTCAGCTGGTGTACAATTTGCAAGCTATAAAAGTGGAACTGATGGCAGCTACAGTTCAAATTCAAATACAAGCTTGACCTCAGCACTTACTACAATAGGCGGACATGTACGGAATCATAGTGTTTCTGGAATGGAAGATGTGACAACTACAGATTTAGTGACCTCCCGTTTACCTACTCAATGTCACAGTTGTACAGCAGGTTCTGAGTATCACAGTCCTGAGACTGGTAATTCAGCCTTGCATCCGGGTAAAACCAGCAGCCTATTGACAGACTCACTTTGCTCCTCCCAGTGGGAGTGTGCCAAGGCTGTGGTTGAGGAGATTAGAGACAGAATTTTTCAGAAGACAGGCCTCACTGCCAGTGCTGGTATAGCTCCCAACAAGATGCTAGCCAAAGTGGCATCAGACATGAACAAACCCAATGGACAGTACTTTGTGACAGCCACCAGAGAAGCAGTCCTGGAGTTTGTGCAGAACCTGCCCATCAGAAAGGTAGTGCATCTTGCAAACTACTGGCATGAACTGTTTGAGAGAGAGCCAAAACTTTTTTCAGTGAAACCTATCAAGAGTTTATGACACCAGTTGCCATGGGACCAGCATTTCTTGGTGATACAGAGTTTGCATCACTAGCTTGGTGGCCATAAATAAATGGATTATAGACAAGTTTCACTGTGCAGTTTTATTCCCAGGCCGCTCCCACCAGATTTTTCTCCATTGCTGCAAGATAGTGGCTATAGCTTTGTAGTACTGTTGTTACTGTGTTCTGTAGATCAGTGGCATAGGCAAGGTGACTGAGCGGATGCTGAATGCACTGGGGATTACCACCTGCAGAGACCTTTATGAGCAGAGAGCCACCCTCCTCCTCCTCTTCTCCAAAGTCTCCTCTCAGTCCTTCCTCCAGATTTGTCTTGGGGTTGGGTCATCTGACATTCACCAGTTTGTTTACATTTATTTGTTGCCTGCATTGTTGACCTACAATCAATAATTTGTTGTTGTAATTATTTGTTGTTGTTATTGTTGTTACATTGTTGTTTTATTGTTGTTGTTGTTGTTATTGTTGTTGCAGAGTCTATGAGAGGAAGAGCATGAGCACTGAAAGGTATACCGTAGCATTCTGTGAAATACTACTGGTACAGTGTGTAACCAAATGTCTTTGGCTGTTGGTGCATGTGGGTTGGCTATTGTGCACAACTACTTAACCTTTGTTTTGTTTTCTTTTTGTTGTGTTTTTGTTTTGTTGTGATCTCCAAAGAACATTTTCTGAACTGAGTGATCCAGCAGATTTGCACAGAAAGTGTCAGGAACTCTGCCAGTCCTTGGCTGAAGATATGCAGAAGGAGAGGGTGCAAGTGCGTTAATATAAATACTGACCAAATAGCACTTATATATTTTTTACTTTGGTGCAGTACTCTTGCTCACAGGGTTGTACTGTTACCTTGAAGCTGAAGACAGTGTTTTTTGAAGTGAAGTCTCATGCAGTAACGCTCCCAAAGCCTGCTTCTTCAGCTGAAGAGCTTTACTCTGCTGCCAGTGAGCTGTTGAGGAATGAGATCAAGGCTTGCAGTCCATCACCACTCAAGCTGAGACTCATGGGTGAGCCATCTTTACTTGGTACCAGTAGCCATCAGGAGCCATGAAAAAACTAGCCTCTGCCAAGATTAATATATCTCAAGCTGTGAAAACATTGTGGAGATAAGATGTGTGTGTGTGTGTGGCAGTGGACTCAGAAGGGAACTATGGGTAAGACAATAGCCTTGAATCCGAGTGCAGCGGAGTTTAGGAACAAGACCATAGTGTGTGAACAAGCGTCAACATCTTACTTCCACTGTATTACTGGTAATAGTGGTAGTGTACCAAAAATAGGTACACCCTCAAAAATTAGCCCATTTCCTTCTTGGATGTTATTGCAAAAGGGGTAGGTACAAAACCTGGACTCTGGACTCTGGACTCTGGACTGGACTATGGACTGGATTATGGACTCGATTTTGGACTCGATTTTGGACTCGATAGTGTTCTAGCTCTAAAAAAGACTATGAATGCTGGATTGCCCAATAAGCAGGGGATTGGCATAACAGTAGGAACGGATATTTGTGCAGCTTTCAGCAAGACTGGCTGGTTGGTTTAAGCCATCGCTCTGCTCATACAGCCTCCCAGCTCAGCTGGTTGGCAAGGAGTTGCATTATAATGCCTAATGTAAGAAAGGAAAGAGATCCAGCTGGGAGTTGAACCTGGGACCTTGTGAATACTCTAGTCAGATGCTCTTACCACTGAGCTACTGGACTCATGGCAGAGGAGTAGAAGCAAGCCTTGCAACAGCCAGACTGGAAGCCTTGGTGACTTCAGCTGTCGGGTACACTGCCTATAATTTGCAAATGGTGATGGGTATGTGAGCTTGGGGTAGACTGGCTGTACAATCACATTGCCTGAGCAGATACACTCACTACCCAACACCTCAGCCTTCTTGCTCTATCTTAATGCATTGTCTAGACTTTAAACGCTGACATATATACTGAAAACATCCATAGGAATCTGTATAATCACTACCTTTGGCACAAGACTGCAAGTAATCAAAAAGTGGACGGTTAGAAGGCCTGGAAACATGAGGTTAGTTCGTAGATTCTGCTTTCCAATCTAAAATTAAGTCCAAAATCGAGTCCATAATCCAGTCCATAGTCCAGTCCATGGTCCAGTCCAGAGTCCAGGTTTTGTACCTACCCTTGCAAAAGGCACTTCCCTCTCTAAAGTACACCCACCTATTCACACTGTTGTACTTGTGGTAACGTAAACGACAAACAGTGAAGAAGGAGTGCTGTGCAAGAGGTGGGCCTAACAAATGAAGGCAGGCATGTTCACTGCTACTGTACAAGCAGGTGCATGACGAGAGGCAGAATCACTGTGTGTATACATTTATATAGGGCTAAACTAGTTGTGTGTGAGATGGACATATTTTCGAGAGGAGCCATAGATCATCAACCATTTGTACGGTTATGGTATATACTGGTTTTGTAGCATTGTTCTGAGATCCAGGAGGAGCCTTGGAACAAGCTAATGGTTTTGTTATTTGACAGGTGTGAGGATCTCCTCCCTCCAGAAGGGCAGAGGAAAGGGTCGACAAGACACACTGGAGGGATTCTTACAGCAGCTTTCATCATCAAGCCACCATGAAGTCACTGCTTCAAGTTTTGAATTGGACCCAAGCAAAAGAGAAGTTGTGCCACAGGTAATCAATGTGAAGTTCTTCAGCCTTGCTATATAGCACATAATGTACGACAATACTTCACAGAAGCTACAGAGGTTGCCAGGTAACCAGTATACACCTCCTGTTTTATTAATGATTTACTTGATTATTATTAGAACACTGGTGATAACATCATTCTCCCACCCAGGATGTAGCACTGTGACTAGTGGTTCTTCCTTGTTTATACAGGTCCCCACAGCTGTCTGTCCTGTATGTGGTTGCAAGGTTGCTGCAGACAACCTCACCTTCAACAGACACATAGACGAATGTCTGAACCAGTCAGCAATACAAGAAGTCACCAGTAGAACCACTAAACAACCCCCTTCAGGCAGCTCCAAATCCACTGCTACTTCAGATTTAAGCCCACCATCTCGGAAAAGGAAAGCTCCTCAAAAGGAACTTGCCAAAAAGAGGAGAACGTTGGATTATTTTTGGAAGTAGTGTCAAAGTATGCACTTTGTTTCAAGTAATGATAGTATAAAATTTGGTACATTGTTTCAAGTACAACTACAGGAGACCACAAAGGGACACAATGAATATTGTTTACATACAACGACAAACAGCATTGCACACACAGTAAACGTTTTAACAAAACACTTATCCATCAAAGTCAATATCCACTTTGCATTCGCATCCAAAGTCCCTCAAACACGTCTCTCTTCCCAATCTGGGCCAGGGCCTGCTCTAATCTATCAAACGTAGCCTCTGGCTTTGCGGAATACTCCTGTATCAAGTATGCCGTAGGGTTAGGAGACCTTGCAGACACTCGGGCAAGTCTGTTATCCACGCCAAGTGCGTGACAAAAACTGTGAAAGACATTTCTTTCTGGAGGATTGCCATTTAGGTTTTCGGCAAGAAACTCCCGGCCTTCGTAGCTCAGGTGACTGAGGTGGTGGGCAGGACCTGGACCACACCCACTTAGACCATACGGACCAGCTGCATGAGGGAGAAGGAGGAGCACAATATCACCACTAAAGTTCAATGTACAGTCCTTATTGCTGCAATGCTGCATTGCTTTGCACATAGTCCCATTCCCAGGCTCTAGGGAGGAGCCTGGGAATGGGACTTTGTATGTACAAACTTTGTGAATGCAGAGAAAGGGGGTTAACATACCTAAAATTACTGTACTTAAAATAGCAAAGGTCACTCATGCACCAATTATGGAAACAACTTACATGTACAGTCAGCAGATATGTGGCTCCAGTATCAATTTACAAACTACAACATGCACAGACAGGTTAGCTACAGCACTACTACAGCCACTTGACCAGACAATGACCTCATGAACCCACACAAGTGTGGGTGTGAAACCCACGCAAGTGTGCAGGTCAAACTACAGGAAGTACATGCACTTCATCCCTCACTGACGAGGTCACACTTCCTGACCTGGATTCTCTTCATAGTTCACTCACATCAGCTGACACTATTTGTATTACTGCAACTAAATTCTAATTAATCTGGCCAACACATTCCTTGCACTAGCACTATTGTGTCTTGGCTGCAGTGGCATGCGAACTGGTGTAACAATAGACTCTGGTTGATAAGCACACACGTGTGTTACAGAGAAAAAGGACTAAAATAAGAAGCACAACTGAAGCCATGCTCCATAGATACTGGCAGTAATACACAGCATGTGAACAGCAGCAAATGTAAGTGATCGATTAGTGGTAGAGGCAAAAATTTATTCTCGGATCCCAGACTTCAAAGGTCTAAGCACGATAGCAACTGTGCCAGATCATCAGAACAAGAAGACATGCTGACGCTGGGATAGTTTTCAATACCCGAAACTATTGTAGTACGCAGGGATAGAAAACCACGTCCAAAAATACATTGTAACTATATTGCTGCCTCACCGAAAAGGAAAGACTAAAGTTCTTGCCTTTCCATTGGCCTTGCCTACGAGCCCATACCATGCTGCAGCAGTTGCCAAATTTGGCTAGCGATGCGATATATATAATACATGATTATCAGACTTGTCCTCTAATAGAATCTTTCTTCTGAGGATAGGTATTTGAACAGATGTAATATTTCGTTTGCTAAATCCCGGATAGAAGACTGTTTGGAGTTGAATTTGAAGTATGTTGATTATCAAACATTAGCCCATCTATCCTACAGTTCTTAAGTCTGCTGGACCTCTGCGTGTGCAACAAAAGCACAACGTTTCTTAAGTGTCCGAGCATCAATTAGTGCCTCTATATTCGTGCCTTGTTTCATGCCCTCCCGCCCCTATTGCTCACAAGCACACAAAAACTTGGGGGGGGGCTAGGAATGAGGTTATTACATTCATGAAATAATGACGAGCACTGATTTGGAATCTAAAGGCACTAGTTTCCTAAAGAGAGCATGATAAGAGAAATTTTTTGTGTTATCCAAGCCAGTCTTTCACTGTCTTTGTCACATCGTTGAGTAGTTAATGCTTAGAAGCATGGTGTGCTTAGTAACCAGATTGCATTATGATGTTGCTGCACCAAGATCTCTTGGACTAGTGTACACTCGATCCACTCAATACTCACCATCATCCTCAGCGCCATTCATGATTGGAGGTACTCTCATCTCATATCCCCTCCTTCCTTCTTCCTCCATCGGCTCCACTACGTCTCCATATCTCCTCTCCTCTAACCCATTACCAACACATTCAGAACCAACATCTGAAGAAAATTAACAAAAACAATACACACAGTAATCTTATCAATCTTTTAAAAACACAACTCATATCTCTTCTAAGATCTTTTTTCCGCATACACTACCAAGTGGCAAGGCAACAAGTAGTGTGTGTGAAAAAGATGCAACGTATTTGATAGCCATCGTAACTTGTTAACTGACTAATGAGCTCCTAGACCCTCCACGAGTCTCAGGTTTTTCTTTCCTCAATAATGAGGAAAGAAAAACCTGTTACCATGGTGATGGCTATCAAAAGGCCAAAAGTTCAGAACTCTAGTATCCTGTTTTTAATTGACATTCTACAAGAGGTCAGTGCCTAGGGGTAAAGGCTGCACTGTGTCCTCTGTACCTAACTCACTACCCAGGGGAACAATTGCAGTATGATGCACAGCTTACCAAGCTACATAAGTGCCTCTAAGTACTCTTTTGTGTGTGCAGCAAGAGTTCTATATAGGCAGCTAATTGATTCTATATATTTGTCAGTGTAACAAATGGCACTTTGCAGTTCACAACAGGCAGGACTGCGAAATCACTTTCAGACATGTAATGTACACACACACACACACACACACACACCACAACACAGGATCACTCAACACTTACAAGGTGGGGATCCATTAGAAACTGGAGAAGACGCAGTAGAAGAGGCACCAGCCTCACGCTGCCCACCATCAAGTCGGAGTGCCAAGTCTGGTCTAAGGTCTCTTAACACTGCCAGAAACTTGACATACACATCATGGCTTTTAAATTCCAAAGTGTCCAGAAATTTGGCTGCCTTCTCGGCTGGCACAGACTCGGATAAAATTTGGATCTTCTCATATGTAGAGAAATGTTGCTTTAGCTGTAGTGTGTCCAGTAGCACCGCCACAGCAGGCAGTTCTCTCATAAGAATCACTCTGTTTTGTCTCAACACTCTCAGGTAGGATTGATCCATGCTTACAGAGTTTCACTGATATGGTAAATTCACTGATTCACAAACGGTATCTGGAAAGGTAGTAGAGAAACAAACAGTAAATTATTTCGCAACCCAAGAAGTCAATAATTTCCACTACAACTGTCATACACAACACGATATTAAGAACACAAACGCATACAGACCTGTAGGAAGTAGCTCAAACGTTACTACAAGTCTCGGTTTTCTTATAACAGCTCAGAACTTTGCTGGTGGAGGCCGCTCAAGCTACTTTTATTGCCACGTCAGAACTTGACTTAGACAAAATCGGAAACGCTAGAACGAACTGGAATCCGGGATTGGTAAGGTCATGGTAACATCCGGATATTTGGCCAATTAGGTCATGACGTCAGCTGTCGTAATCCCCGGCCACGTGTGCAAGTACGTGAAAATGTCGACAAGTACCAAGAAAGTATTGTGCAGGTAAGACAGCGTGGAACCACTGTCTGTCTTCTACTGTGGACAGCTGCTTCAGTTTTCAGACTTTAGACAGCTGTACCTCTTGCATGTTTTGGCTGAGATCACACATACACCTACAACCTACCCCGCCCCCTCTCATTAGGTACTTCATGAGTGGCTGCTGCATGAAGGGGGACCAGTGTACGTTCTCACATGAATGGACAGACAAGCCAGACATGGTATGTGCAAAACAACTCATCGAAATATCAAGAGATTTTTAGATGTTTTGAGCCAAATAAGAGGAAAGTGAAAAGGTCAGAAGTCACCTGGAATCAAACCCAGGACACCTGGTTTGTACAGCTAGTGCTCTACCACTGAACTAAAACCACAGGGCAACCACCAGCCCCCACTATGTGCTGCACAGGTGGTACTGAGCTCCTCAGCCACTCAGTATGTGCCGTCAAATCATTCCAATAAACAGTATCACTCATATGAATGATATGGCTGTGATTTGACATCCTGAATTGTAGTGGCTGGAGCAATCCCCACTTACTACTGGGTTTTCTGTTTAGAAATATTTGGCTCATTATAGTTGAGTGAGCTCCTGGAATTTATATCACCATATCCTAATGATTGTATGTGCCATTGTCATGTGAGCTCATGTTCATGTGAGCTCACAAGATCAGTCAGCTAACCCCAAGTTTGAATGCTTGGAGACAACAGAGAGTATCACTAGCCTCGTTCCCAGGCATTTCCCACCTCCAGTTTTTGATTACTTACAGTGCACGATTTTTTTAATCATTTGCTGCAACTGATCAAAAACTGAAGGCAGAGAAGACCTGAGAATGAGGCTAGCTAGAACACTGCTTTAATCTTGTACCCCCAGAGGAGGTCCGACACTAGTGATGTCATATATATCAACACGTGATCCTGATTGTCAAGTTGCTCCTGCATGCCATTGGTTTAAGAATGATTTCTGGGCATCAGAAAGCTTCTAGCGTGCTGGGTTCACTTGGGTTGGGGGATATTTTCAACCATACTTAAGCTGTCTATTAGGTCGAGACCAATCACTGCCGTTCATCTAGCTCTCAACAGCCATATAAATGCCGTTTGGAGGTCACAAAGACATGCAGTGTTACTTCTAACTGGCGAGACACTTTCAGCATCACGAAAACCCCCCTAAACCCATCATGATATTTGTCGCACCGCATTTCCAATTGTTGTATTGATGGGTTTTAGTCCTTGGAATGTTCATTAATGCATAGTACACATGACTGTGTCAGACCTCCTCTGTTGTACCCCATTTGATGGTCACAAATTGTGTCCATGTTAAAACCTCAAGTATTGTCCTTATTGGACAATTCTCCTTGTGCATGAACGACCCATGCACAGATGACCTGCTGTGTTCTGTCCTTCTCAGACGTGTCGCTTCTACTTGAAGGGACAGTGTGTGTATGGGGAGAGCTGCCGATATGATCATGTGAAGCCAAAGGAGAGTGGCAGCACAGAGGAGAAGAAAAAGTAAGAAGCTTGTTTCAAAAACCATCCACACATTCTATCATATCCAATAGCTACGTACTTTAAACCAGTATACCTAAATTAATTGTGTACATGTAACTACTCGTCTACCAAGCTAGACCGATTTCTGCTACTCTCCCCACACCCCACCACCAAGGCACCAACTTCCAGTAAGTGAGTGGTCTAGCTTGATAGACTAGTTTTGTCATACCGCAAGCAAGCTAAATCCCCGGACTTCACTCAATGCTACGTCTAGCTAAGAAACTTTTCATGTGCTGGTAGTACAGTTGTGCTAGCCTCGTTCCCAGGCTCTCCCCTTGCTCTGACAAAAAAATTTTGTCGGGGCGAGGGGAGAGCCTGGGAACGAGGGTACAGTTGTGCCCAACTGCTGGCAAAACTTGGGGTACCATTCATTCCCACTTTTGTAAGTCCGATGCATGGAGGAAGCTAAATGTTTTGTAAAATAGTGGAGAAATGAGCATGCCCTCCAATCGATCGAGATCTGGTTGGCGAGGTAGATGGCTCACAAGGATCCCCATTACATGTATATTGCCCAATACTTAGCATTGCTAGACCAGCTTCTCTCCCTCACTGGAAGTTGGGTACTGGTGTCGGGAGAGCAGGAGAAATTGGTTTAGCCTGATAGACTAAAGTAAGACTAGCTGGTATTTTCTCACTGTGCAGGTCCAAGAAGGTCGCTGCCCCTGTCTCACTTCCAACCCTCGCCAGCAGCAGTGCAGCTGCCTCTAATGAACTCACAGCTACGCAGCCCAAGGTGACACCATGTTCATGCGAGTAGAAAAAATCACATGTATTCCCTGTAGTTTCAGGCAAGTATATAACCCTCAGAAGGCTCCGAGAGGCTCCCTACACCATTTGAGTCCTAGTTGTGGTGCTGCCGATTAGATCAAAATTGGCACAATTTCTGGAGTCACATGTAGCCACACAGATGGGACAGGGTATTGTAAATGGTGCAGTAGCTTTCTGTCTGCATTAACTCTCAGGTGTTACCTTGTTGCATTGACATCAGGTGGGCGGAGCCTGACTTGACACTGGAGGTAGAATAGACAAGAAATAACTGTACTTGGGCAACCTGGAATTTAGTGGACAGCTAACGGTACATACCACCAATGTTTTTATGTGAGTCTCATAATCTTATTGGTCTCGGAATTGGTAGATGGAAAAGATACCAGGCTATCCCCATTTCTTCCCCAAACACTTTCAGTTTGTTGGGTCTTTTGGTTTTGTTTTGGAAATAATGCTAGCGCCTCCAAAATCCAAAGTTCTAATGGTGGAGGGACTTTCCCCTGTTGGAACAGAACCTGCATGTCTTTGAGTTAGTTCCAGCACTGTGATTATCCACAACTTCCCATTTTGTGTGAAGTCCCGAAATGAACGAAAAGACAACTGTCTTATGGGGGACTTTCCCCACTTTGAAGCTAGTAAACAAAATCATTCCGTTTCTTGTTCCAATTCTGTGGTTACTTTATCTCCGTAACTTTCCCAACACGGCAATGTGGGGAGAATCATTGGTATTCATGCTACCTAAAAAAAAACACTCATAAGGGACACTTTGTGGATATCCTTTGCATGACATATATACTCCATTACACAGCTGGTGCCACTGAGGAAGGATCCCTCCAAAAGTCCCAGAAAGTGGGCCTTGGCTACAGAGTTTGTTCCAGTAAGTAAGGAGGAGACTCAAGGGAGGCTGTGGTTCATAAGAAATCCCTCTCCTTAGGCCATAGTAACAAAATTTTACTAGATGTTATGTATAATCACCCGCTGCACAGGACACACTTTGGCCTGTCCATTTAGGCGGGAGCTTATGAATGGTGAAATTCAGTTGTGTTTTAGTCTTCAGAATGGAGCCTAGCTATGGTAGTTATGAACTTTCCATGGATGTCAATGAGCCACAGCTGTAGCTAATATGAGAGACTAGACTATGTGTACCGAACACAGACGATATTCCCAGGCCACCTACATGTAACACTTGCAGCTCAACCTTTGGTTGCCATGACAACAGCAGTCAAGTTACCGTACACAAAATATACATAGTTCATGAGCAATCCAAAGCATTGATTTGTGGTTATGACATGTCTGTGCCTATATTACTAGGGTCGGAAGTACCACAAAAGAGAGGGGGAGGAGGAGGAGGAGGAGGAGGAGGAGGAGGAGGAGGAGGAGGAGGAGGAACAAGAAGAGGTATGGTGCCTTACTTAACACACTCAGTGTATGCAAGACATAATTTAAACATTTTGGTACATATAATTGTTTGGTGAGCGTCTTGCAATGGAGATGTCAATCTTATTAGGTTTGCCAACCTAATCTTGAGATTTCACAACTGGGAATATTATTGGTATATTTCTGGTTTGATTCTACTTTTGTTGTTAGTCATAGTAGGCTTGTATTTCTCCCTCGTCCCCTCCCCTCCCACTCCCCTTCTCCTCCTGATTTCCTCCCCTCAACCACTCCACCCACCGGGTCACTAGAGCTTAGCAACTGGCTATCGTGAGTCGTACAGTGACGTCGCCAGTGGGGGCATGCACATGGGGTCTGCCAGTGGTGGCATGCGTATGGGAGCTCTGGAGTTCCTTGATATCATCACACCCGAGGAGGCCTCCACTTTGGTAAGTGAGCCAGCAGTAGTACCCTTGTTCTCAGACCTCCACGCACTCCAGGTTTTGTTACTTGCAGCACAAAAACATACTTTTCATACTGCAAGCAACAAAAGCTGGGATGGAGGCTTGAGGAGCAAGGCTGAACACTGGGGAGTAAGAGCAGGATTATGTAATCCTCCGTCCCACAGTGAGAAATGATGTTTGTCTGCTTCCTTCTCTCTCCTTATGTCACAGTTGTGTCCATTTGCAGAAATGGGAGTATGCCCGTTTGGAGACAGGTATGTGTGATAATGATGATGTGTGTGCTTATATGAACTAGTGGTGAGGGTTGCCTTACCCTCCCTGTTTTTCTCCTTCCTGCCTCCTCCTTTTACTCTCCCCCTCTTTCTCCCTTCTCTTCCTCCTCCTCTTCTCTCCCTCTCCTCCATTTCCTTCTTCCCATCTCTCTCTCTATTCCTTCTCCCCTCCCCTCCTTCCCTCTTCCTCTTTCCTTCTCTCTTGCCTCCTCTCCTCCCTCTTCCTCCCCACGCCCTCCTGCACCACAAGTTGTGAATACCTCCACGGAGACGTATGTGACATGTGCAACAGACAGTGTCTCAACCCTTTTGACCCTGAACAGCAGAAAGGTGGGTATATAGTTAGGTTGTGCCATTTTCAAACCTTTATCCCATCTCTACGTCCTCAACTTCCTTACTCCAACCTCCACCCTCTCATCCCTCCACCCTCTCATCCCTCCACCTTCTCATCACCCCACCCTCTTATCCCTCCACCCTCTCATCCCTCCACCCTCTCATCCCTCCACTCTCTCATTCCCTCCACCCTCTCACTCCCTCCATCCTCTCATCCCTACACCCTCTCATCCCTACACCCTCTCACTCACTCCACCCTCTCATCACTCCACCCTCTCATCCCTACATCCTTTCACTCACTCCACCCTCTCATCCCTCCACCTATACACATCACACACAGCACACAGAAAGGAGTGTCTTGAGATGCATGAGAGAGAGATGGAGAAAGCTTTCCAAGTTCAGGAGTACGTACCACACACTATAGGTTGCCTTACCAAGTTGAGGTGAAGTTGTATTGGCCTTCATCCCCCATCTTCCTAGAACTACTGTAACTTCATTCCCAGACTCCATCCCAGCAGACTGGGGTTGAGTCTTAGCCATACACTTGAAGATAGCTGCCACATATCCCACATCAACATACTTTTCTGGTTACACGTAACAAAGCTATGGTACAGAATGCTTAATAATCCCACCATATGGGAACAATATACCAGTAGTAACAGTAGCTATAGTCACCTCAACTTACTCCGACAGATGTTGTATTGAAGTGCAGCTGGGAGGATGTTGTTGCCATGGTGATGCTTATACTTCTCTTCTCTCTTGTGTGTAGGAGTGAGGGAAAGACGTGTGGTGTGTGTATGGAGCAAGTGATGGCTAAGCTGATGAGAAGCGAAAGAAGATTTGGGATCATGTGTGAGAGAACCAGAACTGTGTTCTTGTTAGAGTTGATGAAAAAGATGGTTGGGCGCTTTGAATGAGATTTCATGGGCATGTTCTGGAAGGTCTGGGCACAAGACGAGTAAGAATGATGTACGAGACAAATAAGCCTGGCAACATGCTCATAAACCACAGGGGGCGCAGAGATTTTCATCCTACTTTTACAAATGACTCTGCATGCATTGCCCCCATACCTCTGGTAGCCTACTACTCAGTAAGCAAGCTGTCACAAAAGTAATGAGCATACTTGTACTTGTGCAGGCTCACCCCACGAGGATGAAACATCTGTCTGGTTTTAACCCCTGAGTCACACGTCTTCCATGGAAAAAACACAAGTCCACCCCTAAAGATGTCAGAATGACACTTTGTGGCAGATGGTTGAGGGGGGGGGGGGGGGGGGTGAGGGGGGGGGGGGGTGGGGGTGAAGGTTGTTCTGTTGATAGTTTGTTCCGGATCCACTACCGGTATCATGTTTCCTCTTTTGCTACATAATGGGGGATGAAGTTGTACCTATTAATGTACAGTTTGTCTCCGGACTTACCATGAATGTGAACCACTACCAGAACGTAAGTCTTCTTTCACTGCAAACTGAAAGCGGGGTCTATCTGCTGTGGGTTAGTTTACAAACGGTTTGCCTGTGTGATTACATCAAGGAGGAAGGGAGTCCAATAATCTTTTGTTTTATGTTTTGTAATTACATCACTGGTTAAAGAATCATCTGTTGTTTTTTTTGCTCACAGTTTTCAAAGCTAAGTGTCATCATTAAGTGCAAGGTGTTCCGATTGACGTCATTAAATTAAATGTTTTTCTCTTCACTCCCCAGCAAACTGTGAACACTGCTTCTGTCTTGCTTGCATCAGAAAATGGAGGGGGTCCACCCACACTGGGAAGAAGACAATAAGGTTCTCGTCTAGAGTACACACTAACATGTACAGTAATATACAAGAGGTTTACTGAGGTGCACAATAGTTAGCGCACAACGAGTTTTACTGAGGTGCACAATAGTTAGTGCACAACGAGTTTTACTGAGGTGCACAATAGTTAGCGCACAACGAGTTTTACTGAGGTGCACAACAGCTGGTGCACAACGAGTTTTACTGAGGTGCACAATAGTTAGCGCACAACGAGTTTTACTGAGGTGCACAATAGTTAGCGCACAACGACTTTTACTGAGGTGCACAATAGTTAGCGCACAACAAGTTTTACTGAGGTGCACAGTAGTATACAAGGGAAGAAGACATGGTCTGCCTTGAGCAAGCATTACGGCTGAGACTGATGGTCAGAAAATGAGCATCGGTACAGAGCTAATGCAAACAAGTAGAGAAATGAGTAGGTGTGGTTGCAGTTATGAATTTTCTTCAGTCGACTGTATGAGGACCCCAGAATATGCTGATGGAACTAACACGCAAACCCGTACGAGATACAGTGCCCATGCAACTGAAATTGGGAATTACGGTAGTCGGACCATGTGCATTGCAGTTCGCCGTGCTACGCCATGCCAGGGACTGTCTCTGGATGTCTTCTGACCAAGGAAAACTTGAAGAGCAAAGTGTTTAACGTCGATCGGAAGGCGATTATGAAGATGTCTTGGTGCATTCAAGTAACACTCAATTCTGTACGAGAGTGCATTCAAGTAACACTCAATTCTGTACGAGAGTGCATTCAAGTAACACTCAATTCTGTACGAGAGTGCATTCAAGTAACACTCAATTCTGTACGAGAGTGCATTCAAGTAACACTCAATTCTGTACGAGAGTGCATTCAAGTAACACTCAATTCTGTACGAGAGTGCATTCAAGTAACACTCAATTCTGTACGAGAGTGCATTCAAGTAACACTCAATTCTGTTCGAGAGTGCATTCAAGTAACACTCAATTCTGTTCGAGACAAGTACTATACAAAACATCTAATTAGCACTCTAAATCGTACGAGATTGTTGCAAAATGACTGTACGAGATGGGCCTATTTCGGGAGATTTTTGCATGTTAGTTCCATCAGCATATTCCGGGGTCCTACTGTATGCCCATGTTCTTGGCTCATGCAAAAACTGACTCTGGTTTACGTCTTCCTGCAGAGCTTGTCCAATCTGTCGCAGGGTCTCCTACTTTGTCATTCCTGTAAGTTTCATAACAGCAGCTACACTAGCATTTGGTCTTCTCTACCCTCCTCCTGCTCAGTAAACCCTTTATTCTGCAAGATGGTGCCACATGAATGGCACTACTAAGAAGAATTTTAGCAGTGACTGTTGTGTGAAGTGCTATGAGAAAAGTGGAAAGCTAGCAAATCAAACCAGGGCCCCTGGCTTGAGTTGCCAGTGCTCTAACCACTGAGCTATGGTCACTGGGCAACCACAATTCTCTATATCTACTGCACAGCTGGTACTGGATGGCTCAGTCATACACCCGGCCGTTAGATTTCCAGCAACTTTTTAATTTGCTTGTAGTTGCTAGCCTCATTTCCAGGCCCCGCCCAACTTTCCGTCTCCTGTAGTACAGAAAAGCGTTGTTTGCATGTGGGAAGAGTCTGGGAATGAGGCTTCGTATTCGCCTCATAACATCACACACATTTTATTTTCAACTGATCGAGCCATGTTGTTATGTTCTACGTCTGTTATGTTTAACTCTTTTGTGTTCTTCCCTGAGCACATTGTGTTTGTCCCTCAGAGCCAGGTGTGGGTGGAGGATCAGGACCAGAAACACAAACTGATGGAAGAGTACAAGTCTAACTTGAGGTACGTCCACAATCATCAACTTGTTTAGCCTTCTTCCCAAGCTCCATCCTGACCTCCCACTGTCAGCGGTACATCACTGCATGTTCTTGAGATTGTCATCACCATCAATCACACTTTCTCTCTGCAGCAAAAAACACTGCAAGTATTTTAATATGGGCAATGGAACATGTCCGTTTGGAGGTAGCTGTTTCTACAGACATGGTAAGGGCTCACTCACAACCAGAGTAGTCTAACCAAAAGCATATCACATCACAGGTATTATCAGATTTCATACCTAAAAATGTTCGACTATCCTGTAGCAAGTATATAAAATGTTGGGTGTATACATGTGCCCTGTAGCAGGTATACCTAGAATGTTGGACATATCCTGTAGTGCATGGGTAGTGTCCCCCTTGATCCTACATACGCACTTCAAGCAGGCATGTTTTCACATGCAAGCAAAGTCAACCTTTAGTGACAGTAGTTCTCTGAGCCCTTCAAATTAGCTCTCTGTAAAAGCTTGTGCCCTTCCCCTCCACCACACGCACATGCACACACACACACACACACACACACACACACACACACACACACACACACACACACACACACACACACACACACACACACACACACACACACACACACACACACACACACACACACACACACACACACACACAGAGTACCCAGACGGCACAAAGGCGAACATCGCTCCAAGGATTTGCTCTGATGCTGAAGGAAGAAGCAAAGTCATTAGAAACACTGCGTAAGTGTTACTTCATACATTACAATGTTTAGCCTTGTTTCCTGCCCCACCCCCACCTACCACCCCCATCCCCCACCTACCACCCCCACCCCCCACCTACCACACTAAATTACTAGCAGCAACAAGCTGGCCAGATAAGAACCTGAACAATTTTCTCAAATGTTAGTCCGAGATAGAAATTGAGTATCATTCTGTCACAATGTCATAATTATGAATATCTGGTGAGTCTGTGAAACACATCAGCCCCACTCTTAGTGGAAGCTCAGCGATACAGTGCTTTGAACACAGTGATCCACTCGAATTATGTGATGGAAGAGTATTTCTGTACAGTGAGCCAGGATGGTGACAAATACATGGAACTGCAAATTGTGTCATAAGGTCTTGAGTTGCAAGAGGTCATGTGACAACAGAGGATGCACAGCATATTCCAACTACATGTATTCTTATGTCAACTTACTGTGTAGTAACCTTATTACCAGGAGCCCCCACTCAGCTTTCCGTCACTTGCAGTAGTGTAAGCAAAGCTTTCCAGCACTTCAAGTGACGGAAAGCCAGGCCTGGGAGCAAGCATAGCTTTGTAGCATATGAGTATCATAAAGTGGGCCTGGGAGCAAGCCAATGTGGTTCATATTACATCAGTCTGTCGGTGTTGCACATTGTATGACACCATTTTTGATACCACTCTCTCTCGCAGTTTGTGGGACTTTGTTCAAGAGAGGGAGGACCGATCTTCCTACCTCTCTGAAGATGACGATGATGAGTTGAGTTCTCTTGGGATACCTTTTGCTCTGAGATTAGCCATATTGGACGGGTCAGCAGAGTCCTGGAGTGATGATGATTTGTACGACTCTGATTAGCTAGTGTATAGAGCCATACAAAATTTTAGCAAGTTCGTCTGATGTCTTTTATTTATTCACTTTGATGATTCTGTGTAACACCCTGCATGTAACTCACCTCCCAGTCTAGCTCGCTTTGTTTCTTGAGAGCAAGGTTCAAAAGGTCAGACAATCCCATCCAGTGTTTATCAATCTTTCATTGTTGTCAACTCCATGGCATTGTGTACTGTGGACATTCAAGCCTTAATTTAGCCAAGATGGCTAGACGTTTTGTGTTTATGTAACAACAATTAATGTTTGATATATCTGGATCTGAAGGAAATCTGCTATACAGGTACTAGACTGCTTGGGGTAAATGGGTTGACCTAGTTGTGTAATCGGGTACATGGCCTGGGTATGTTGCTAAGGTTGATCTGTGAGTTGGTTCAAGTCCTGATCACAAGCGATCGACTTCTGAAGTGAGTCTGCTATGGCTTACAGGACTATGTATAATAATGCTTGTGCAGTTTCAATCAATCACCGTGTAAGAAGCTGACTCTAAGACTGTTACTCTTGTCTCGTGTCCAGACCATTACATGCACAAGAACATGCACTCCTTCCTAAACCTCTCCCCCCCCCCCAATGTGCAGTCAATTTGTAGTTATAGAGGCCTGTCCAAGCAGTGTGTAGATGTGTAAAATCAATTCTGCACATGCAGTTCAGCCTCGTTCTCAGGCTTCCCCTAACTTCATTTTTCTGTCTGCATTCACGACACTATGGTGTATGCAAACCGAGGGAAACAACTGCACGTTATGGTGCTACCCACAAGTCAAGTTTTCCACCACCCAATCCCACTCTAGTCTCGTCCCCAGACCCTCCCGAAAAGCAAAAAGAGGGTCTGGTGTTCTGAGCGACATTTCTTGTCACATGGGGCGGGGCCTACAGCATAAAGAATGTCATGATTACATTTTACATCCATGACTCGAGTTTTCTGTTGACTTAGACTGCTGCACAGTATGGTTTAGAAAAGCTTGATAAGACAGCAAAGTTCTTGGGAAAGGTGAGAACGAGCTGCAAGGTCAGTTTTTCTACCTCCAATTCGGTTCAAAATAGAATCACTTACATCATGCATATATTAATTATGCGTTCTAGAATCTGATTCGAGCTCTCAGATCAGGGAGCAACCACGTCCCATGCAACAAGAAAAGTCACTCAGAACACCAGACCCTCTTTCTCGCACGTGCAAGAGGGTCTGGGCACGAGACTAATCCCACCCACCCTAAGTATAGGAACTGTCACCGAAGTGCTGATCAGAAAACAGTGTACAATTATCGTAAGAAACCTGTTGACATCTATCATGAGCCAAAAGTGATTCTCCTACTGATGAAAACCCTAAGATAGTTCCTACTCAACGTATGTTATGAGGACCATCATTGCAATCCCTAAAAATAAAGCTAGCACCTCTTTGATCGACTGCCCGGGTGCAGTGTCCTGCAGGAGTTCTGGAATCACAGACACTGTTGCAATGTAGATAAAGCCACCTGCGGTGAATGGTAGAATCCAGGCAGTTGCTGCCGTCCCGACTCCTTCCGCGAGTAAGCCACAGACAGTCCCAGCTATGGCTCCTACTGCCGTGAGAAGCTGAAGATACATGGCTTTCCTCTTGGGGTAGCCAGACTGGATGAGGATCGCAAAGTCTCCGATCTCGTGGGGAACCTCGTGCAGGAGGATGGTGAGGGTGGTTATGATCCCTACACTTCTCCCGGCCAGGTAGGATGCTCCGATAGCCAGTCCGTCTGTGAAGTTGTGTGTGAAGTCAGCGGCAAGGTTTAGGTAGGCTGAGACTTTGATTTCAGCATGCTGTTGTTGAGGGGGAGTGGAAGGTGAAGCAGTTCCTAGATGAGGGTTGATAAGACAAACACTTGAAGTTATAGTGCTATCTATCTGAGCCTACGATTACAGGTACTGTAGCTTTAGTAGACTTGTGGATAGAGGAATTCTCTGTGGGTACAAAGAGTAAGAGCGTGTAACTACGTAAAATTTGAAACTGGTTGGAATTATTGAACCGTACTAAAAATAGTAACATGTACTGCGCAGCTGCGCTAGACATAAGCCATTAAGCCGTTGTTGCTAAGCACATGCCAAGTATTCTTTTTTTAGTAACAGTTCAATAATTTTGACCAGACTACGGGCTTCTATTGGAGTTACATGCTCTTACTCTAGCCGCCCGTTCTTATGCGCTCTTGATCTGAGCTTACGATAACAGGTACTGTGGCTTGTGGATAGAGGAATTCTCTGTGGGTACAAAGGTGCATAAGTTGTGGTTTTTGCAGTCCACATGAGAAAGGCAAAGTGTAATTAATGCATAGGTGTTTTTTACTGAGGGCCTAGTTTTGTGAAACATACCAAATGGGCAGGGCCAACCGCTTCTGAAGGGCAACCACACAATCAAGAGACAGCAGTATAGCTAAATACAAGCATAGAACTGTTACACCAATCACTGCAAAATCAAAGAGAAGGTTCTAGTATGCAGCTACACTGCACGCAGGCCTGCCCACTTGTTGCCCTCCGGAATACTTAGCAAACTAAGCCACATCGACGTAAATGTACTGGGCATATGTAATAGGTGTAGACATCTTATGTTCACATCCCTCTCATATAGCACATCAGATTATATTATACTCTAATTTAAGAAACTTTCACACATTTTTACTACAACTTCTTACCAGACAACTCTTTCCTCCCATCAGTATCCACTTTCCGTCGCCTCACAGTAGACCCGTCACTGCTTCCTCCCTTCCCTTCATTGTCCTCCTCCTTCACTATCCGTTGAACAGGTCTCCCATGACTATGAGCATGTCCACCCTTTGCAAGTCTCACAAATTTCTCCACAATCAAGAAAGCCACAATCCCGGCTAGCACCCACAACCCAACCACCATATCCTGCATGTGGTCATGAGAGTGAATGTGGTCGTCATGGTGGGTGTGGCCAGTCACATGATCATGGTGTTCATGGTGGTGATGTTCCTCATGCGTGTGATGATGACTGTCGTCATGATGTTCATGATGGGAATGTGGGGATACCGCGTGTGGTATGAGGTGAAGAAATGCGTCTCCCAAAAGGCCACCACTTGCAAAGCTTAGGAGGACTTTTAGTAGGGAAGAGTGCTGAGAGGCGTTCTCAAGAGGAATGAAGCAGAGGATGAAAAATGGAGCAGCGCTGATGAGGATAGTGGACACAATTGCATACAGCCAAAGCTGCAAGGTACTCTCAAAAGGTCCTGCAAAGTGCCTTAGGGCCTCCCAATTGCCATGTGCATGATCGCCATGAGCCCATACGAGTGCTGGACAGCACAGTACCAGTATCAGAGGACACAACCTGCAAAAACAGGAGAGAACAGCTGATCAAGGTAGTTCACAGACTAGAATCTATGGACTGCAAGACTACCAGGGTATCAGGGGTTTATCATTGGTGCCTACCAGTGAGATGATCAATCTGCCAACAAAATTTAACGTCAAAAAAGTCAGAGAGCAGGAAGGCTTCTAGCAAATTCTTGCAAAAACGACAGTAAAGGTGGTCCAGTTCAGTGATTGCAGAGGCATGCTTTCTTTTAGCTAGCTGTTAGTGACTTATCAAACCTGATGGTGGCACGAAGTAGATGCTTCAACAATCCTGTCAACCTGCTCATTGTTGTTGCAGCCAGATCACATTGTCTTTTGAATGTGCGGAAGAATACAAGTGTGTACGGATTGAAGATCTTTGGGTTCAAAAGGTCAAGCTTCCGCGGTGCAAGTCACGTGACCACCTTGGTCTCGAAGCTCAAGCTCGAAAGATCGAGAGTCGGAGCTGCGCGTGCAGAGCAAATGCAGAGAAAGATGACTAGGGTTGGCTTGCTTTTGAGTGCTGCTTTTGTTCTTCCCGTTCTTGTGGTATGTGATTACCCTTGGCCAGACAAAGCGACGCAGCACAAGGGCTACATTGAGGTAAACTGCTTGACCTAGTCTCGTGCCCAAACTATTTTCCCTCCACGCGCAGAAAAATAGGCTGGGAACGAAGCTATGCTTGACTTGCACACTTCTGCGATAGTCTGGACCCCTCACTACTTCTGCAATTTGTAAGCTGTAGCCAGCACATGTCCGAGTGTAAAGCAAGTT
The DNA here is from genome assembly GCA_949130485.1 of Agelas oroides. NCBI lineage: Eukaryota > Metazoa > Porifera > Demospongiae > Agelasida > Agelasidae > Agelas > Agelas oroides. The sequence goes on along the minus strand of OX422197.1, from coordinate 7,208,312 downwards.
ATGAAATCCTCACCAAAAAGCCATAAACCACAGCTGCTAGAGTAGCCTAGTACTAATGTACTATCTATGTCATATTCTGTGAATCTATAACTCTGGGTCTGTTGCAAGTAGGTATGCATGCACATGCACACAGGTTAACAAGACTCACGGGGTGAACCTGTTCTACTGGTTCTTTGAGAGCCGCAATGACCCGAGCACCGACCCACTTGTGGTATGGCTGACAGGTGGACCAGGATGCTCCAGTGAGCTGGCCCTCTTCCTTGAAAATGGCCCCTTCATTATCAATGGCACAGCTACACCCACCTATAACCCTTACGGTTTGTGCTTCTTTTCTCTCTTCTCACTCTAAAAACTTATACAATTCAGAGATCTGTTCTTTTCCTCTCCATTCCCTACTTAACTTCTTCCCTCAGGCTGGAACTCTTTCGCCAACTTGCTCTACATTGACCAGCCAGCTGGTACTGGATTCTCATATGTCACTAGTCCTTTTGGCTATGTCACCAATGAGCGGCAGATTGCAACAGAGCTCTGGGATCTCATTCGTGAATTCTATGCTCTATATCCACAATACTCAAAGCTGGACCTGTATATTGTTGGAGAGAGTTATGGTGAGTAGTGTGAAGCAGTTCACTACTACAAGGAGAGATTATGTGCTATACTACTTGAGACACTTGTTAGTAAATTCAACTTCATGCTTTTGTATAGCTGGGGCCCTATTCAAGTGTTCCTTTTGTTGATTAAAAATCCTTAGGTAATTGGAGATAAGCTATACCTGTAGTGTTGGCAGAATTTATGGTATACAAGACTGGTCTGTGTAACATGGCACACATGCCTTGCATGCAAATGCACACGTGCATGCACACACACACACGCGCACGTGCACACACACATGCATGTGCACACACACACACACACACATACACACACAACACACAGCTGGTCACTATGTTCCTGCCACTGCCCAAGTCATTGTTGAGAGTAACTCCATCTATGCCCAAAATCTAAAGGGTATTGCTATTGGTAATGGATGGGTGGACCCTTACACCCAGTATGGAGCTTATGCACAGGTACAGGACTGACACATGTTGCATCGTTGTTCCCAGTCCACTCTCACCTCTTGCAATATAATAAACTCTGAGAGATGGAGAAGTGCAGTTGAAAACTGTTTCGCTGGTCTCTATGTCATCTGATTTATTAGTAAGTACTGTTGAGCTAATATATGCTACAAATTAGCTCAACAGTACTAAATGTGCAGGTCATCATGCATGGAGACTACTCATGCACACAGTAACTGTCATGTTGCTCACAGTATACAAGTAACACGTTATGCTTCACTTCCACCTTACTGGTGGAGCAGTTGTGGGAAGTGGGACGTGGGTCAGTGCTTGCTAAGGAACCAACAGCTCTAAAAATGTGAAATCCCAAGAGATCGTGTGATAGATATATTCGAGTATAATACACTCTTGATATGTTCCATCATTGTTTCTAGCTGAAGATACCGACCTGGAGTAAGTTTGACTTTATCATGACTCTGTTCCCTTTCCTCTCTTCTACTGTGGTATGCTTTGTTAGAGAACCTCATTGACCAATCCACAGCCAATGTAGCGAATGACATGTACGACGTATGCAAAGGTAATTAGTACAGTTTTATGTGGAACATTAACTTTTCATCATCAGAAATTTGTCATTCCTATAGGTCTGATAGATATTCACTTATGGCCAGTTGCTTTTGTTGAATGTCAGGTATATATATTATACGTGTGCTCATCTGATTTCTGCCTGCACTGAAGCTGTCAACATTTATGCGTAGCTGTGTCCTCACTGAATTAAGGATTTGTCATTCTGTTGGTTTTGCATTTGTTTCGTTACATGTTAGATTGCAAAAGATAATCTTCCCTCCGTAGTTGATTGAATTTTTAGTCTTAGAGGCAGCAGAGAAGAAACTTGGAAGGAGGTATGTGACCATCTTCATTGATCATTGTGTAGTTGCAATACTTGAGGATGGAAGCAGAGGGGTGTGGGAAGGTATTTAAGCTTGCCAAAAATGTTAAATTCTTTTTCCTCCAGCATTGACGTGTATGATATCCGCAAACCATGTGCTGTTCCCCCACTGTGCTCCAACTTGACAAATGTGTGTAACTTTCATATCAACGTACCAAATAGTCTAGAACTTGACTAACAAGTGCTGTACAAATCTAGCACCTCTGTTATCTCCATATCAAGGATGAAAGACAAAAATTGTTCCCTTTAGCATCTCCTTCCACACACACACACATGCACTGGGTGATTTTGTACATCCAAGACTATACCTTTCTTCAGAGACATGCATTCCATGTACACACACACACACACACACACACACACACACACAGATCACAAACTTCCTGAACCGTGCAGATGTTCAGCAAGACTTGGGAGTGAACCGCACCTGGGAGGCATGCAAGCGGGGAATAGAACTGCTGGTACATACATATAATAAGTTGATAGAGTACAACTTTACAGTAGGTTTTTACATGTACTTTAGTTTTACAAACATTGTGAATGCTACAACATATATGCGAAACCAAAAAATACAGCCATTACGCACTTTGTATGACTTAAAGGAGCTAGGCCTACATGTGTGTTTTGTAAAGGTTAAAGTACTTACATTAGCCAAAAATCACAAAGATTTCTGACATCCATAACACAACATTACGGAAGTTTTGGTTGTATTTTCTTTCAGCAACGTTGTTTCATAGAAAAACTAAATTTACTTTGTTTTGGACTTTTAACAAGTATATGAACAATAGGAAAACAAAAGTAGGGACAGCAAAGGCAACATGCTTCATGTTGGGATGAGAGTAGTTCGTGTTGTGTGGGATTATCTTGTTTTACCATAACCTACTTCCCGTGACATCTGTGTATTGTGTGAGACTTCAATTTAGCCTAATAACTAGGATATTCTGATATAACTTTCTGAAGCTCCAACTGCCTTGGCACAAGCACTTTAGAGTAAACTGTACTTGACAACCCGTTTCACTGTTGCAGCTGGTCGGTGACTGGGTGCATGACTTCCAGAATGCCACGGCAACAGTGCTGGACTACAAGAGGAGGGTAGTGGTGTACAGTGGGAAGGAGGACTTCATCTGTAACTATCTCGGGGGAAAGGAGTGGACCAACTCAACCAAATGGACTGGGCAGGTATGTGTGCCGATGTTGGCATCATTGTAAATGCACATTTTGTCTAGAATGCTTCAACTTTATATACCCTCTCTCTTCTTGTTCTTTGGTAGTCTGCATTTGTGAACTCCCAGTTTGTGGACTGGTCGGTGAACTCCCGGGTGGTAGGGCAGGTAAAGAGTGGAGGAGGGATGACCTTTGTTGCTGTAGAGGCAGCAGGTCACATGGTACCCATGGACCAACCAGAAGTGGTAAGGAGTCAACCAGTGAAGACAGTGGCAGTAAATGATGTGTTCCAAGAGTGGACTGCTCTAACTGTGCTTTCTACTTTCTCCTTTCAGGCCCTTGCTATTCTGGACCACTTGGTACACAACAAACCATTTAATGCCACTAAGTGGTTCTAAACATGTGCTTACATTATTCAGTATAGATTCTTAATGTTTGTTTACTGTGTATGTTTGTCACAGCATATGTTTTGGTGATACCAAGCTTCATGAACTGACATGCTATAGCATCTCAATTAATAACTGAAACCTCTAACAATCTTAAGTGACATTACACAAGCAACACGACAGTATTGAGGTTATATAGAACAGGAAAATGTGAATGTCAGTTGCAGGTAGTTTTTCTGGTGTTGTTTACTTGTATTTCTAAGTTTATGACATGGTGTGATTACATTGCTGACATCAAACCTAAATCAGTGATATGCTCAAAGTTATAAGAATAGTGACCATGAAGTTCACAAAAATGGTACATTTGACAGATGGAAATCAGTACATGCACTTGTTAGTCGGTGTTCAAGAGCTGTTGCAAGACTGTGTGTGTTGACAAGCTTTGTTCTCAGTGTCTTGAGGAGTGTTTCCCATGTGTACTTCTTGATGTCCCTTTTCTTCGCATGTGTCGAATACTTCAATGTAGCAGAGATAGGACTTTTGTGTGGGGATGTCGGTTTCAATGCGCTTGATGTCAGAAGCATTTAGCCTAAGTCCAATGGCTCCACCTGTCAGGGATTTCTATTGCAACGTCATTCACGAGGTCACCAAACTCAGGGACAAAGTAAAGGTTTCCCAGAGGGTGTGTAGCAGCTGTGACTCAGACAAAACCTTAACTTGACAAGTCATGCACGAATAGTGAGCCAAGCATTGCATACATGCTGATGCCTGGAAGTGTTACGCTCTAGCTGTATGGTAGATTGTCACAAGTCAGAATGCATTAATATCTTGACCTTGAGGTTCTTGATGAAATGATGGCTGAGGGGTTAACTACTAGAAAGGATGGAACAGGGAGATGGGTGAGCAGCAACTCACCATGAAACTCCAAAGTACGACAATCAACAATTAGGTGACATTTCAGATTAGAATCATTTGGACTATCAGATAAAATTGGCTTCGAAGCCATACCCTGGATAAGGTCTATACAAATATTGCATCAATACTTCCTCTAAGACTTCGCCAACTTTGTACACAAACCATTCAATGGCTCTAAACATAAGTCTACCTTCATATGCATTTCTTACATGACCTTGTGTTCTTAACGTTGCTGATTGCAGACATATTTTTGTATGTTCTGTGCACTCGCATTCAACAAACACAAACTGCATATCTTTGAAAATAGTGTGAAACAAAAAGTAATAATACAAAAGTATTCTGTATGATACAAAAAAAGTTAATTTTAGTGCAAAACATTTAGTACACAAAATAAGTGACTGGTCGTGAAATTGTCTGTGAGAAAGTTCTATGAAAGTTGACTTTCAATACTCTTCGCAAGTTTTCGTGCACCAACCAGGCGAGTCCTCAGAGCTTTGAGGAGAGTGCCCCATGTGTAGTCCTCGGTGCCCTTATTCTTCCATGTGTCAAACACAGCAAGGTAACAGGGGGTGGACTTGTGAGTTGGAACGTCAGCTTCAATACGACTGATGTCAGTGGAATCTAGCCCCAGTCCAAGTGCCACCTCCCTCCATTTTCCAGGGATCTCTGCAGCAACAGTGTTCATAAGATGCCCTATTTTTGGAGTAGAGTGGAGCTTCCCCAGGTGCTGCAGTGGGGCTATGAAGAGAGAGTAACATCATAAAAATCAGGTATGGCGGTAATGGGCATACACCAGTACGTCACCAAGGGCAAATGAAACCACAGTAGACTGTACAGTTTGACCAGTCACAAATCTTTATGGAACACAGGAATTATGATATTACCTTCTATGGCTGTCTCTGGTTGCAGCCAGATTTTCTCCCTCTCAGTCAGTTCTTCATTCACATCTGCATCCCTGGTACACACCCAGTACTCCTGGTCCTCTGTAATGGTGGCTGCATGCGGTGGAATGGTGGATTTGTTGCTGTCAGTCTGATCATTGCCACTGTGAGAGTGAGTGCATATAAAGGCCTTTTGTGGCTTGGAATTATTATACCGAAGAGTCTTAGCAGCTGCATCGATTCCATCAAATACAAGGTTTCGAATGGTGGGACACATCTTGCGGCAGACTGCCTGTCGAGCATTGATGTGTATCTCGAAATTAGTGTAGGAGTCAATCAGTGTGACTGTACAAGCGCTACTGGGAATACTAAACTTGACACAGTTTCTTGCAAGGAGAATGGGAGATCCTGTGCTTGGAAGTATAACTTGCCACTTGCAATGGTTGATGAGGTACACCACCAGGCAGCAGAAGATTCCATTGCGAGGCCAACCGTGAGGGAAGTGGACGAGGAGTGGAGATGCATCTGGGGAGGAGATACGTTGTTTGTCGAGCTGCTCAGAGGAAAGCCTTTGGAGGAGGGAAGGCATAAAATACTCGTCTTTGGCTGGGAGCAAAGCAAAAATCAAACGATGTTTAAAAAGCTGAAGCAGATTAGCCTGAGTAAAAAGCCTATCAACATAGTGATTGGGAAACTTCTCAAGAAACTCAGGTCTAATAATTCCCTCATCGCGAAACTTTAGCCACTTGGTTTCTAGAGCTTCTTGTGGACCCTGTGACTCCCTACCTTCCCTAAGCTTGTAGCTATGCTGCACAAGCTCTGAGGCTTTGTCCAGTGGCACTTGCGGGTCACTGAACACCACGTCTGGTAGTATGTCAGGGTAGTAAAGGCAGATGTTAAGGTGATCGAAGTACATCAGAGCAGCATCGAACTCTTTCTCAGTGAACCCAAAGATGCCAGCTGTACTGAGACACTCATTTCGACTTAAGACTCTTCTGCCTAGCATGGCTGCCAGCCTCTGAAGTGCTAACTCCAGGAAGTACCACCAAAGTGGAATCTTCACTGGTTCAGGAGCAGAGCTCTCGATTGCTTGCCTGAGAAGCTTGGCAACTCTCTCATCTTCTTCATCTGGGTCTTTTGTGTTCACTGGGAAGATTGGCTTGTCTCCGTACAATACTAGTTCGTTGGGAAAGAGCGGATGAAGAAGGTCAAAGAGCGTCTTGTTTTTCTCAGCTCGTGTTTCAGGGCATTTACTTTCCATATCCCTGTGTGTGCAAGCTATCACAATCTTTGAATGCTTGCCTTCTGTTGGCTCTGAGTGCATCGTGCGACTCAAGCACATTACGTTCTCAAGATTTGTAAGGGAGTAGCGGTAGGGTGTGCTGATGGACTCACCCTGATCGTAGTACTCCACTATGGGATAGTCATTGAGGCGGTCACAGAGTCGTTGGACAAGAACAATGATGGAGGCATGGCGGATAAATAGCGGAAGGAGGTCGTAGAACTGTGGCTGGCCGCCACTGTCAATCAGATGAATCCAGTTAGAGCCAGAAAGATCTGTGGGTGTGGGTTCTTCAGAGCCTTCAGTGCCATGCAAGGCAAGACGATTCATTCGCTGTACTAGGTCATCGAGTAAACTAGTTGCGGCCTGCTTCGGAGCATCGGAAATTGAGCTGGATGTCTGACCCTGGGAGGTGGATGATGCTGAATCCTGGGAAGTGGGTGCAGCCTGGTCCTGGGAGGTGGGTGTAGCCTTCTTCTTTGAGGGTGCTGTTTTGCCCTGTGTTTTTCGACTGAACAGCTGTTTGAATGAAGAAACCAGCTGCTTGAGAACCTTTTGCTGCTTTGCTGGAAGGGTATCACACAGGATTGGAACGTAACTAGCTAACATTTCTTCAAGGTCTTCTACGCCGACCTCCACCCAGCCTCCATCAACCCTCTGTATTCTAGTGCCTGAAACGACCCGAACAGGAGTCTTAGCACATGGGGTGCTGCAACGAACCGTAGGTGGCTTCATACCAAGCAGAAGACAGAGTAGATGGGTTTTTCCAACTCCAGCACAGCCAGTGAAGATGCATTTAATTATGCTGGCAAGAATGTATCCCCTTCGCATTGCCTGGTCCAAGTACTGCTTGGATTCTGTGGAAAAACAAGTATCCACAGTCTCTATAATTGTACATGTACCATAAAATGTATTTGTAGTAGAGAAATTTAGAAAAGCTAAGGAGAAACCACAACCAACTATGTAACACAAAGCCACCTAATACGGCAAACCAATAATCTGGACTGAGGTTTGCAATGTGCTAATATTCACAACTCATTTATCAGCTAAGAAGAAAATTTGTGTCTATCAAGACGGCCACAGCCTCTTGTATACCCAGTTTGTGTAAACCCACTTGCAGTACCAGTAACAAAGGTAGTATTGTACCAACTTATCGTGATAAGTACACAAGCTTGCCACAATCTATAAATATATACACTCAGCAATCTCATACCCACTAATATTTCTTGATTCTCAGGATAAAAGAGAGAGCGGCTTGCTAAGAGATCATGTCACTCCCATAGGCAAGCACTAGGTTTGCGGTTAGTAGTTCTGAACTGTTGACTGCACCCCATAACGTAACCCTCCACAAATATGGCAATCTTTTAACTCCACATAAATTTCCACTACATGGTCATTTTGACAGGGAATGGTCTTTGCCATTGCCATTCTTACATAAGAAAATCATATTCCATGCAGAGATGAAAACTAAACATGTGACAGGAAAGTCAACAACGACTGCCGGACTGAGTCACAAGTTTAAAATGGGTACGTTAATTTCTTGCTCCTGTCATAATTATTGTCTGTCTGCACAAGGAGATCTATGTTTGTATCATGATGTACATGTAAGTAATAGCTATGATGTCTGGAAATGTGACATTATAAATTTATGGGACTTCTCTTTTGGGCTGTGTAGAGGTACAATTTTTTTCCCAGAGGTCCTGGGACTTTGGGTCATGAGATCATCTGGAGATCTTCATGAAGAGGAAGCTCATAGGAGGTCCTGAGACTTCCCATGAGATCCTCTGGACTGTGTGAAGGTCTCTGTAAAGAGAAACCAGTGGAAGTCCTGTGACTTTTAGTGAAGAGAAAGGACAGAAAATATACCGGGACTTCTTTCAGACTGTGTGAAGGTTGCTGTAAATAGGAGTCTACAGAAGGTATCGGGACTTCCCATCAGACCCTTGGGGCTGCATCATTCTTAATTTTTCATTCAGTATCTACTCACCATTTTTAAATTCTTATGTGGTGACTGAGTTAGTTAATCAATCACTGGCAGAAGACTGTAGTAACAAACATTTAGACTTTTAGACCGATACTGCCTGCAAATTAACGTAAATTTAGAGCAGGTAGCAAATTTTTTGTGACAGGCTATAGAATACATTTTGGAGTGAACAGAAGATGTATGTGTGTGCAATTGCCTCCTCTTGGACTGCATTGTGCAAGTCAAGCTCACCGGTTTGTAAAGGGTTATGCCAGAGTTTGGCCTTCTCATGATATTCAGTGTGGGACATTCTTTGAGGTGGTCACAAATTTGCTAGACAAGGACAACGCTAGTTGTGCAGCAGATGAAGATGGGATGGAGGTTGTAGAACTGAGGCTGGCCTCTGCTGTCGATCAGAGTTTGAGCTAGTGAGATTCTGGATTCGTCAGACAGTTTGGTTCTGTACATGTCAAGTTGATTAATGAAATCATTCAGTAAGCTAGTAGTGGCCTGATTCAAAGTGCTGGTGGTCTGATCATGAAAAGTGACACCACTCAATGACATTCTAGCACACGACCATCAGAAAGTGAAATACTAGATCACCAAGACAAACAAACAATATTCTTTTAATGTTTCCCACGGTAGGTGCTCACTCTTCCTTTTCAACAAAGCTACTGAATAGTGTCGTGTTCATTTCTGTATTTGTTGATACATGAAATCCTTGACCTTGGATAAAATTAGGTACAGGACAAGAATGAGTGGTAGTTGTTGGGGTTGCCATTTCTCAGTATCACCAATGTCTCAACCATGTTGTAAATGCACCTTTGTACTCAAAAGTAATAGGCACTGACACTATACTATAGTTGTCTCATTCCCAGGCCCTGCTTTACAGCCGGAATAAGGGCCTGGTCACTCTAAATTTATGTAGGTCTTTGTTTGGGGTAGCGTAATCACATTTGCTCATTACTAATTACTAAGTTCATCCAAACTCAAGGACTATGCTGTGCAGTCTGCTTGTGTCCTTGGAGTCTAAATCTAGTCGTCCTAGTAGTGAAGTTCCCACCACCTGTGCTGATTGAGCGGTGTAGTTGATATTCATGTACCCTTCTCCTGCTCAGCCTGTCATTGGTAGTTCTGAAGTCTGGAGGTTATCCTGATATATCCTGGTATGGTGACCATGCTGAAGGAGTATACAAGAGAGTACAACAGCCTCCCCTCTAAAATTACCCACCATGCTTGTCGCAATTGTTTCCCAAGCTATAAATTCAGCACTCAAACATATGCCTCTAGATTCTCAGGATAAGAAATCGTAGCTAGCTAACATACCATGCAAAGAATATAGAATTTCGCTATTAAAGTAATTTCGACCGCGAAAATTTAACACGCCAAAAAAACAACAACAAAAAAAAAAAACTTACGCACGCAGCGATGACCAATGAACAAGCGTGCGCGCAAATCCACACCCCCCGAGGTGATTGTCCGATCGACGACTGCAGCCTGCGATACCTGGCTCTCCCGATACCTGGTAGTAGACTCCAGGCGCTCGTCCATATTTTTCCGTATAAAGAGAAATGTTCTTGCAGCTGCTGTTGTTATGTAAGCATCTTAGGAACTAATTATGTGAAAGGAAGCTCCCTATGACCATCAAAATCAAGTCACGGATCGCACGAAACCATGAAAATGTATAACACCACGAAGATTTTTACGCGGTTTTTAACATGAAAATTCCCGATCTAGGGGTAGAAGCTCCACTTGGCTAGGCAAGCTATACTCCTGTGCAAATATGGCAATCTAAAGTACACGCTTATAGAATTCTCATCCCATTAATTTCCGTATAAAGAGAAATGTTCTTGCAGCTGCTGTTATGTAAGCGTCTTAGGTGGGATAGGAACTAATTATGTGAGAGGAAGCTACCTATGACTCGCAGACTGATAATCTGAGTTAAACATTCATAGCATGCTCTGTAGTCCGCTTGTGCATCAGAGAAGTCCGGTACCAGTAGTGAAGTTCTCAGCTGATTCAGTGGTATTAGTTGATATTCTGGCCACCTTTCTCTTGCTCAGCTTGTCATTACTAACCAGCTCTCAGACTCTGATAGTTGTGAAGCCTGCTGAAGTTAAGTTCTCTTAATATGGACAATCTGCTGATACAGCTTCACTAAAGCTCGGTTTGGTTACAAAACTGGTACATACAACTGGTTACTAGAAGAGAAATATACGATCTGTCGTAGTGTGATGTCTTCATACCAGTCCTACATCATGGTGCTGTTGAGGTGTTGATAAATGCAGTTTGTGTCATTTCAACCTAGAAGAAAACTGCCAATGAGGTAGCTGCTGTACCTTTGTACACAGCTGGAATGAGAAAATTGAATGCATTTATGTATAATGATTGCAATCAGAAGTGGCAGCATATACTGAAGTACACGTGTGTTGGGATATACACTGTAATTGATTGACAAACAGTTGGAGAGTTTTGGAGTCTCTTGTTTCTTGGTTTAGTGTCTGTTACTATAGCTTGTAGTTAGATTTATTGCACATCCTTGTGATGTAATATTCACAAGAACAAATAGGAGTGGACACAATCTTCAGTCTCTTTGAGAATTATAGTAGTAGAAAATTTGTGGTATGATGTCTGGAAGTGGTATATTGTGTGAATATCACATGACATCCAACCTATTAGAACTTTCAATGGCCTCTGAAAAGGAAGTCTATGGAAGGTCTTATGACTTTCCATGAGATCCTGTGAATTGTGTGGAGACTGCTGTGAAGAGGAAGTCCATGGGAAATCCTAGAACTTCTACTGGTACCCTCTGGGTTGTGTGGATGTCTCCATGAAGCGGAAAATCTTAAAGAAAGTCCTGAGACCTCTCATGAGAGTCTCTGGAGTACGTGGATACCCATGTGAAGAGGAAAACAATGGGACAATCTATGACTTCACGTGAGATATCCTAGACTGCATGGAGTCATACCTGAAAAGGAAGCTAATAGAAAATCTAGGAACTGTGTGGAGGTCTCTGTGAAGAGGAGTCCTATGGGATTTTCCATGAGATCCTCTGGACTGTATGATGGCCTCGGTAGGAAATCAGTGGGACATCCTGAGACTTCCCAATAAGATGCTCTGGACTACATCATTTTTCATTTAGTATCTGCTCGCCATTTGATAGTGTATGAATCTTTATGTGAGGAATCATGAAACATGAAAAATACCACAACTATAGTACTGCATGAACCAAGCTTCATTCGCTGGCTTGGGTGACCAGGAGATGGGGGGTGCTATCACCTGCAGAAATTGCAGTCAGGTGGCTGGCCTTATCCATTGGCAGGTGGAAGCTCCTTGAATGTAGCATCTCTTTATGCAGCTGTCCTTCGAAGATGGTTGCTACAATGCAAAAAGAAGTAAATAAAAAGATGGAGAGACATGATCTTTAGTCCCTTTGTGAGTTAAAATAGAAAGTTTGTGGTATATGATGTCTGGAAATGTTATATTGTGTAGTTGAAGCCATGTCGAGGTGAGATGATACAAAGGCAGTCAACTTGCTGGGCAGAAGATGGCCATGCTATACTATTTGTGTATCTGTATCTGAGTTGTGTAAGAGCTAAAAACACTGCAGAAAGCCTATTGAGAGATGTTGGTCGGTGTTGCAAAGAAGCGGTGTTGCCCGGCATCAAAAGTGCTGTGGATGCATGCACGGGGTGTGCTGTAGTGCAGCAAGCCAGTAGCTAAGTGTGCACTTTACTGAAGTATCAAAGTGACTTGTAGCTCAGTGTGGCCGTGCTGTATCGGTATAGTCTGTTACCAGAAAGTTGTAGCCAATAGATCTAGAATGTACCTTAGCCTTAATACAAGGCTCCAGAGCTGCAAGTCAGGATGAAGTTTGTGTGGTCACTGAAGTGTCCACATATTTTTTACCATAACTCAGGTTAGCAGTGATTTATAAAAAGACCAATTTTCTCATCTTTATACAAGGCTAAACATTTGTCATCACGAAATTGGACCTATGGTACATAGGATTTTTCAGTCACGGCCAAACTAGCTACCTTAGCATGAAGGATTCGATGAGGCGGAAGCAGGCTTCACGGCCAACCTTCCAGTTTCAAGGTCCTCTCTGAGGGCCGATCCGAGTCGAAGACAGTGTCAGGTGGGATTAAATTTGCTAGTCTCCGTGGATTACCTCTCAGCCTTAGCACTTCAACCGAAGATACTTCAATGACAACTGTATCTAGCTGTGGTGTCAAACTTCAGTAAGTCCTCTCAGGCTTGGAAAGAAAGGCTAAAACATTGGACATACACGTACACTTTTGTGGCTTTTCATGGATATCACATGACATCCATCCTATTTGAACTTACAATGGCCTCTAAAAAGAAAGTCTATGGAAGGTCTTATGACTTTCCATGAGATCCTGTGAATTGTGTGGAGACTGCTGTGAAGAGGAAGTCCATGGGAAATCCTAGAACTTCTACTGGTACCCTCTGGGTTGTGTGGATGTCTCCATGAAGCGGAAAATCTTAAAGAAAGTCCTGAGACCTCTCATGAGAGTCTCTGGAGTACGTGGATACCCATGTGAAGAGGAAAACAATGGGACAATCTATGACTTCACGTGAGATATCCTAGACTGCATGGAGTCATACCTGAAAAGGAAGCTAATAGAAAATCTAGGAACTGTGTGGAGGTCTCTGTGAAGAGGAGTCCTATGGGATTTTCCATGAGATCCTCTGGACTGTATGATGGCCTCGGTAGGAAATCAGTGGGACATCCTGAGACTTCCCAATAAGATGCTCTGGACTACATCATTTTTCATTTAGTATCTGCTCGCCATTTGATAGTGTATGAATCTTTATGTGAGGAATCATGAAACATGAAAAATACCACAACTATAGTACTGCATGAACCAAGCTTCATTCGCTGGCTTGGGTGACCAGGAGATGGGGGGTGCTATCACCTGCAGAAATTGCAGTCAGGTGGCTGGCCTTATCCATTGGCAGGTGGAAGCTCCTTGAATGTAGCATCTCTTTATGCAGCTGTCCTTCGAAGATGGTTGCTACAATGCAAAAAGAAGTAAATAAAAAGATGGAGAGACATGATCTTTAGTCCCTTTGTGAGTTAAAATAGAAAGTTTGTGGTATATGATGTCTGGAAATGTTATATTGTGTAGTTGAAGCCATGTCGAGGTGAGATGATACAAAGGCAGTCAACTTGCTGGGCAGAAGATGGCCATGCTATACTATTTGTGTATCTGTATCTGAGTTGTGTAAGAGCTAAAAACACTGCAGAAAGCCTATTGAGAGATGTTGGTCGGTGTTGCAAAGAAGCGGTGTTGCCCGGCATCAAAAGTGCTGTGGATGCATGCACGGGGTGTGCTGTAGTGCAGCAAGCCAGTAGCTAAGTGTGCACTTTACTGAAGTATCAAAGTGACTTGTAGCTCAGTGTGGCCGTGCTGTATCGGTATAGTCTGTTACCAGAAAGTTGTAGCCAATAGATCTAGAATGTACCTTAGCCTTAATACAAGGCTCCAGAGCTGCAAGTCAGGATGAAGTTTGTGTGGTCACTGAAGTGTCCACATATTTTTTACCATAACTCAGGTTAGCAGTGATTTATAAAAAGACCAATTTTCTCATCTTTATACAAGGCTAAACATTTGTCATCACGAAATTGGACCTATGGTACATAGGATTTTTCAGTCACGGCCAAACTAGCTACCTTAGCATGAAGGATTCGATGAGGCGGAAGCAGGCTTCACGGCCAACCTTCCAGTTTCAAGGTCCTCTCTGAGGGCCGATCCGAGTCGAAGACAGTGTCAGGTGGGATTAAATTTGCTAGTCTCCGTGGATTACCTCTCAGCCTTAGCACTTCAACCGAAGATACTTCAATGACAACTGTATCTAGCTGTGGTGTCAAACTTCAGTAAGTCCTCTCAGGCTTGGAAAGAAAGGCTAAAACATTGGACATACACATGCACTTTTGTGGCTTTTCATGGATATCACATGACATCCATCCTATTTGAACTTACAATGGCCTCTGAAAAGGAAGTCTATGGAAGGTCTTATGACTTTCCATGAGATCCTCTGGATTGTGTGGAAACCCCTGTGAAGAGAAAGTCCATGGGAAATCCTTGGACTTCTACTGGTACCCTCTGGGTTGTGTGGAGGCCCTCCGGAAGAGGAAGCTGATTGAAAATCCAGGAAGTGTGTTGAGGTCTCTGTGAAGAGGAGTCCTATGGGAGATCCTGTGATCTTCCATGAGATCCTCTGGACTGTGTGGCAGCCTCTGTAGGAAATCAATGGGACATCCTGGGACTTCCCAATAAGATCCTCTTGAAGGTTTCCATACAAAAGAGCTCCTAGGAGGTGCTGAGACTTCCCATGGAATCTTCTGGACTGCTTCATTTTTCATTTAGTATCTGCTCGCCATTTGATAGTGTATAAATCCTTATGTAAGGAACCATGAAACATATGAATAAGGTACAAAATTACCACAACTATAGTACTGCATGAACCAGGCTTCATTCGCTGGCTTGGGTGACCAGGAGATGGGGAGTGCTATCCCATGAGCAAATTCCAGTGAGGTGGCTGGCCTTATCCATACAGCAGGTGGAAGCTCCTTGAATGTAGCGTCTCTTTATGCAGCTGTACTTCGAAGATGGTCACTACAATACAAGCAATTGCATGACATTTTAGAGGTAGGCCCGAGTAAGTGCACTCATTTCAACATCTGTGCTGTCTGTAAGTATTCTGGCTCAGAGTCTGTCATGCATAGTCCTTACTTGAGATAGAGCAGAGACGCTCTGCAACAGTCTGTGAGAGTCATTTACACCCATTGGGGAACTTAAATACTTCAGTTGAAATTTCCTCACCATCAGGACATATGAGGTAATTTTGAACATTAGCACACCAGTTCTCACCTCCTCATGTTGCAGCTTAAGTGTGGGCATAGTATTGAATGTGGTAATGAAGAGTCAGTGATCAATTTTAGGACCATATGTGGACATGCATGGGTACACATGCACTTTCATATCCTGGAATAATACTGTCCAGCCATCTCCCAACAATCTGTAAATATGGGCCAGAAAAGGGCATTTGACACTCCATACCTACAAAGCGAAGTAAGTTACAGTAAAATGTAGAATTCAGACATTAACACCTACGAGTCCATAAAGCTGGTGCGAGTCATATCTACAGGCTGTAGTTACAAGGAAGCCAGGCTCCATTGAAATTGTATGTGGCACATTTCAAAGTAAGTCAGTTGAAAACTGGGACGACAAACTCACAGTCTGCACATCTTCGCAATCCCACCTTGCACTTTACACAGCAGTAGGCTACCTTTTTTGTATCTTCTGCTCATTTCGTGCAAGGCTGTGACCAAATAATCGACCTTTGATACAAAATTGAAAGAATGCAGATAAACGACTTCATTTCCAGTTTACTGCAGCAGGATGTGGCTTGTAAACATGACTATCACCTTACAGTAACTTTACAATGATGAACAAAAATGCGTAAACCTCTTTCCTTTATGACAGCCACAGTGACATATAGTCATTTATTGGTTTGCTATTCTTCACAGGTGAGAACGTTTTCACCAATCATGGCAGTAAATGTGGTAGCCAGAGTCATGAATGCAACACGGGGAGCTCATTCATATTGTAGCCTTTAACCCAAAAGTTATGGACAAATAATAACTGGCCACATGAGCAGCACACTAACCACATGCACACGCACCACAGGAACAGCACACTAACCACATGCAGACCTTACCACCACTTGAAACATGCACACCGCACCACGTGAACAGCACACTCGAAACATGCACACAGTACCACATACACTGCGCCATGTGAACAGCACAATCGAAACACGTACACTGCGCCATGTGAACAGCACAATCGAAACACGTACACTGCGCCATGTGAACAGCACAATCAAAACACGTACACTGCGCCACGTGAACAGCACAATCGAAACACGTACACTGTACGTAGTCTTTAACCTGAAAGTTATGGACAAATAATTTTGGAATAATTTTTTATACAAAAACTGGCCACATGAGCAGCACACTAACCACATGCACACGCACCACAGGAACCGCACACTTGAAACATGCACACCGTACCATGTGAACAGCACACTTGAAACATGCACATAGTACCACGTAAACAGCACCACGTGAACAGCACAATCGAAACACGTACACTACGCCACGTGAACAGCACAATCGAAACACGTACACTGCACCACGTGAACAGCACAATTGTACACTGCGCCACATGAACAGCACAATTGAAACACGTACACTGCGGCATGTGAACAGCACCATGTGAACAGCACACTCGAAAGCACTGCGTGGACAGCATGCTCAAAACCTGCACACTGCACCATGTGAACAGCTCACTAGAAACACACACTGCACCATGTGAACAGCACACTAGAAACATGCACAAAGCACTGCGTGGACAGCATGCTCAAAACCTGCTCACTGCACCACGTGAACAATACACTCGAAACATGCACACCAAATTACGTGAACAGAACATTAACCACATGTGGGACAAAAGAGTGGGAGGGTGTGCACTCACTAAAGGGCGCATATTAGTGAGTGTCTGTAGTACATTTTCTAATAAATCCCATTCATATACGCATTTGTACACATCTTCTAATCACATAGGTAGTTGTGGTTTGTCATTGCTGATTGGACACACACAGAGCAAGATGCACATATGTACATACATTGCTAAATAATTACAATAGAAAACCTTTACATAGTTCTCAGGCCTGTTCCTTAAATAAAACAGGGAAGCTTGAGATGCAGCTAGGATTTGAACTCAAGACCTTCTGAGTACTAGTCAGATGCGCTTACCACTAAGACACTTAGACTCCTGGGCAGAGGACTGAAGACAAGCTACAAGAGCAGCATTACCTAGAGGTCTCAGCCAAATTCCAAGTGATTCTCACTTTCTCAAGAGTGGACTAAACTGGAAATAGGCTGAACTAAGCAACCATGAATGCCCAGTTGTAACGAGTAGTCCTAGTAGCCATAGCAATGGCTGATGATGAAAATTCAGAGGCTTGATGTCAGTTATTATAGACGACAGCAGGTAAATTTTGTTCTGCGAGTGAGAAATAACTTCATGGGAAAATTCCGGGATCCAGCTGGGATTTGAATGCAAGACCTTCTGAATACTAGTCAGACACTCTTACCACTAACAGTCCATTGCTTAGTGGTAAGAGCATCTGACTAGCTTTCAGAGGGTCTTGGGCTTTGATTCCTAGCTGGATCCCAGAATAAGTAACATCGACCCTTCAAATGTGTTTCATTTGGTGCCTACTGTGACTGGCAAGAGCCCTTTCTGGATTCTCTCAGAGATGGTAAGTCTCTTTTCTATTTAAATAAGCTCTTATGCACCTCTGAAACAACCTTTTAAAATGTTCACAAGCTACTCGTGTGTATCCATGTCACAAATTATGAATATCTGTGTTAAACTGTTGGTCTCCACACATTGCCCACCCCTGCAGTCATTAGCCAGTATAGTAATAGTGTAGTCATTAGCCCACACAAAGAGAGGATCTAACTCACTAGACTAACTCTACGCTAGGTCAGTACTTATGAGAAGGTTTACAAGTGAGATCAAAACAGCCTTTCAAAAGTTTGCAAGTGTGACCAGACCCCCCCTCAGTTCTCCACTATAGTCCTGGGAATAAGGCTAGTTCTGATGTATGGATGTTGGCTGATCCCTCATCCTCACATGAGGATATGTACCACACCCCCAGTGTTGGCTGCTCCCTCATCCTCCCATGAGGATATGTACCACACCCCCAGTGTTGGCTGATCCCTTATCCTCACATGAGGATACCAGACCCTCAGTGTTGACTGGTAACTTAGCAAGAGTTCATAAGTACGTAGATACTGTAGGTGCTCAAATTATACGTTGCTCAAATAAAACTATTTTTGCAGTGTAACACAAGAGTAGAAATTCAGTCGTCCTAAACTGTGACTCAAGATTAGAAACATGGCGGCGTGTAACTAGCTTCTTTAAAGGTGCACTGTGACATGTGATTTGGTCAGTTGATAAGCCATTGTTCTGTGCATCAGCAAGGTGAGGTTTAAGAGTGCAAGGATGAACTATTTTACCAAGCTGTTAAAGGATGTTCCGCTTCCAAGTTATTGAAATTCAGCACACAACTATCGAAAAGTGAGACACTAGATGACCAAGACATATGCTTTCGATGCTCCCTACAGTAAGAACCCACTGTTCCTCTTTGAAAAATAGTTACCCAATAGTGGTCATGCTCATTATTCAGTTCGCAAGCCATCGTGGCTTTTCATTACATGCAGGGTATACACATTTGCTGATACTCGTGGTATCTTTGACCTTGAATAAAACCGGGTACAGAAAAAGAACGAGCGGTTGTTGTCAGGGTTGCCATTTCTCAGTATCACTAATGTTTCAGCAATGCTCCAAATGCACCTTCGTACTCAAAAGTATCAGGCACTGACACTACAATAACCTCATTCCCAGGCCTTGTCTGATAGTCAGAAAAAGGGCTTGGTCACATTTGCAAATCTCCCATATGTGTGGAGTCAGCAGTGTTCGTTGGGGGTAGACTATCACATTTGTCCATTACCATTTCCTAAATTCTTGACGATGCACATGAAATATTAGTACCATACAATTTCTAATAATTTGTACAAAAATAATTAATTTCAATTTTAGCTGTACGATTTGATTACAGTACGAAAATTACCGAATATTCCGAGGAACGGGGGGTGTATGAGTATTTGTACAAAGTAAATAGAAGAAAAACGCGTGCAAGTTTTTGACACTAAGGAAACCAACCAGCAGGTACTTTTCTAGCTTCAGTTAGCTGCCATTATGTATAACAACTAGTAACAAGTAACTTTGGCTTCTATCTACATGCATACATATATGTATTCCTACGCTGGGCGAGGAACTTGAAGTTTACGAGGCTCCACAACTTACACAGTTACACTTCACATAAACATGTCAGTTGCACTAAGACTCTTAGGCCATTCTGAATTAATTGTTTGTTTGAACTAACATGACCACAAGAATGCTGGGTCGGTCGGGCGGGTAATATTTTATTTAGGCCCAACGGATGTATTAAACGTGGTCTGAAACGGTTGCCTAAAAAACAATTTTATCCTACTTGTGCTAAAATGTTTGAGGCGGTGCATATAACAATTATTACCCAACTATGAGGCACTTTTAAAACTTCAGGTTGGTCGGGTTAGTTCAAACAAACAATTAATTCAGAGTGGCCTTAGCCGACATCGAAGAACGAACTTACAGCATGCTGTACAGCATTCGCTGAATGTTAGTCTTGCGAGGCTTCACACGAATAAACCTGCGGAACACGCGGACTGACCCCTACCCCAGCTTATTTCGACATTGTCCCTGCCCATACAATCAGAACCAAGAGCCAAAAGAATGTGTTCATTCGCATTTATGGACGTTGGAAACACTCTGCTTGTGCTCAAATGCTCTTCCGCTGTACAGAATAATAATTTCATTTTTACGTGTACGAATAAATTAGAGTACGTAAATTACCGTTTTTCCCTGAAAAGGGGGGTGTACAAATTAATAGGGTGTACGAATTATTAGAAATTCTATGGTACCCTTGTTTCAAGACTGGAAACTAGGATAGAAGACTTTCTGTAGGCCTCAAATTTCCAAACTTTGTGTGCTTGGACTGCTACTCTCACCTTCCAGGAGTAGCCTCCAGTCACCCCTTGGCAAGGTCTTTTCACACACTCTGTACCACCATTATCAACAGTAGCTGGCTACCAAATGGTCTCATGTAATCATTGGTCTTTGCTACATAATGCTGACTCAGCACATATGGGACTGTGACCATGCCCTTTCCTGATTTTCAGATGGGCCTGGCGACGAGGATACATGTAGTTCTAAGGCAGTTCTTGTGTAATGCAATAATAGCAACAAGACTGCATAAGAACAGGCAGCTACAGTAAGAGCGTGTAACTCTGTAAAATTTGAAACCAGTTGGAATTTACCCCCAGTACTAAAAATAGTAACACGTACCGGGTATGGTGCGTGGATCATAAGGCATTGTTGCTAAGCATGTGACCAGGTGTTCTATTCTTAGTACGGTTCAATAATTTTGACCAGACTACGGGCTTCTATTGGAGTTACACGCTTTTACACAAGCCACCAGTTCTTATGTGCTCTTGTAGCAAATTAGTCTCAGTAGAGTAACCCATTATTGGAAATTCTCGGTTTGAGATTAGAGTGACACATGATTAGAGTGACGCATGATTTGAGTGCCAATGGTATGAAACTACTGAACTAGTTACTATAATCAGCAGTATAATTTTACACATGTCCTTTGAACATGACTGGTGCCAATACACGTGTCCTACCTTTATCTTGCTCTTGAGATGTATTCTGGAGTAGTCGCTTATGGATGTCTATCTGCATCTGCCACTGTTCTTGCTCCTGTTTAGCCCTCATGATCTCCCCCTCCATCTCACTCAATTTTGCCTCCAATTCTCTGTGACTGAGATGGCCTGTTATCTCCTGCTGAATTGATGCCTTTTTCTGAGGAGAGAACAAGAGAACAAAGAGCATCTCCTCTGACATGTATCTCTCCACACAAGCTTGATACCATTACAGCAATGTATGTCTGTACTCACACTGGACCACTTCTGCTACAAAGTGACTGCTGTGAGGACACTCAACTGTGGGCAACCTCTCATTAACCTAAAGCTCAATGTCAAATTTGGTCACTTTTCATTTTCTTTAGGTGGCACACTTCCATCAATACATACATTTAATCATGTAATACATGTACGTCCACACACATCGCACCCCCTCACAATGTCACCAAACACTAAAGTTGATAGTGGGTCACACTTGTAAACACTAGCCACATGTGTCACTGCTTTTCAATGTAAGCATTTAGCAATAATTGGCTCTGAACAGCATTCCATTTAGAAGGCAGGGACTATAATTATCCTCTAGACCATTTTAACCCATTGTCTGAATGGTCAGCATGCTGTGGAAAGAGGGGATTTGCTACCGAAACTGATTGGAAAACCATCATTGAAATTACTGAAGGCTGCCTGTGAGGAAAAAATGCTGCGGCTAATCATTATATCATGGTGGTTGTCAAAAAAAGGAATGATATTGCTGCAAATTTAAGTGCTACTGTTTGAAGGGAAGGGCGGAAGGGGAGAAGTGTGGGGGGGGTGAATAAGGATGTGATGGGAAAGGGGGAAGAGGATGGAGTGGAGAGGAAACGGGTAAAGGGAGAGGGAAGGGAAAGGGGAGGGAGATGGCCGGATGGGAAAAGAAAGGGAAGAGAGAACGGGAAAGAAACATGGGGAAGAGAAAAAGAAGGGGGGGGGGGGGGGGGGGGGAATGGGGGGGGAGAAGGGGAAGGAGGAAAGGGAGAAAGGGGAGAAAAAGGGAGAAAGAGGGGAGGAGGAGGAGGAAGAGGAAGGGAGAGGAGAAAGGAGGAAGGGGGAGGGGAAGAGAGGAGGTAGGGAAGAAGAGAGGGAGGGAGAGGGTAAGGTGGAGAGGAGAGAGGGAGAGAGGGAAAGGGGGGAGAAGAAAAGGGGAAGGCTGGGACAGGAGGGTGGGACAATATCATCCAAAAAGTTGGTCAAAAATATCAAATATCATGATGAATAGAGCCTAATCCCCAAGTGTAAATCATGAAGGAAGCAGCAGTGTAAATGTGCAAAATTGGCTCAGGAATGTAATCAATGGCCTTAAAAGAATATTCTGAGCTCCTCTGAGAGGGAGGAGAGAACAGGAAAGAAACATGGGGAAGAGAAAAAGAACGGGGGGGGGGGGGGGGGGGGGGGGGGAAGTGGGTGGGAGAAGGGGGAGAGGAAAGGGGAAGGAGGAAAGGGAGAAAGGGGAGAAAAAGGGAGAAAGAGGGGAGGAGGAGGAGGAAGAGGAAAGGAGGGGAGAAAGGAGGAGGAGGAGGAAGGGGGAGGGAAAGAGAGGAAGGAGGTGGGGAGGAAGAGAGGGAGGGAGAGCGTAAGGTGGAGAGGAGAGAGAAAAAGGGGGGAGGAGAAAAGGAGAAGGCCGGGACAGGAGGGTGGAACAATATCACATCCAAAAGGTTGGTTAAAAATATCTTGATAAATAGAGCCCAATCTCAAAGTGTAAATCTGGCTCAAAACTGCAATCAATGACCTTAAAAGAATATTCTGAGCTTCTCAAGAGGGAAGAGAGGATTAGAGGGAGGGGGCACAGAAGGGGGAGGAGAGGAGTGGGGGGGAGGAGTGGGGAGAGGGGAAGGATTGGGGAGTGGGCGGGGAAGGAGTGGGGGAGGGGGGAGGAAGAAGTGGGGGGAAGGAGGGGGCACGTATGGAAGTGGGAGGAGTGGGCACAGAGGGGGGAGGAAGGAGTGCTAAATTGGCTCAGGAATGCTATCAGTGGCCTTAAAGGATATTCTGAGCTACTCTACAGGAAGGAGAGGAGTGGGAGGAGGGGGGAGGAAGGAGTGGGCATGGAGGGGGTACGGAGGATAGGAGTGGGTAGTCTCGTGCCCAGACCCCAACTGCGAGGAGAGGGTCTGGTTACATTCAGCTGACTCCTCAGGCTTTGTTAATTAACAATTCAAAGCTTAGTGTATGCATAGTTGCAAACTGATAACTAATTTATATGCCCAAAAAGTGCTGTGTCATCATGCTGAAGTAGCCAAGGATTTCCGGTGTTGCACTACGGATTGTGTTTTCTGCAATGTGATTGGTGGTTGGAAAATTCTCCGCAGAAAGCAATCAATGTTAATAAAGCCCGAGGGATTGGTCGAATGTCACCAGACCCTCTCAGGTGGGGCCTGGGCATGAGACTAAGGAGTGGGGGGAGGGGGGAGGAAGGAGTGGGTGGAAAGGCGAGGAAGGAGTAGGGAGAGCCTAACCCCCAAGTGTAAATCAAGAAGCAGCAGTTCCAGTGGGACAATATCATATCCAAAAATTGGTCAATATTATCAAATATCAGAGCCCAATCCCCAAGTGTAAATCATGAAGGAAGCAGCAGTGTAAATGTGCTAAATTGGCTCAGGAGTGCACTCAATAACCTTAAAAGGATATCCTGAGCTACTCTGAGAGGAAGAGAGGAGTGGGAGGAGGGGGTAGAAAGGAGGGGGAAAGGAGTGGGGGAGGGGGGAGGGAGGAAGGAGGGGAAGGGAGGAGAGGAGGGACAGGGAGAGGGGAGGAAGGAGGGGGCGGAAAGGGGACACACACATGTAGGATATTGGGTATTGGATACTTAGTGGAATGTAACAGTTCTTTTGGTTGAACTCGTGTGTGTGTGTGTGTGCATGTGTATCTGTGTGTGTGTGTGTGCGTGCGTATCTTTGTGTGTGTGCGCGTGTGTCTGTGTCTGTGTGTCTTTGTATATGTGTGTGCGTCCGTGTGCTTGCGTGTGCGGAATTTGTGTGCGTGTGTGTGTGTGTGCAAGTGTGCGTGTGTGTGCCTGCATGTGTGTGTGTGTGTGTGAGTTGTGTGCATTCAGAGGACACATGCAAGATTATTGGGAGGGAGGGAGGGGGAGGGAGGGAGGGAGGGAGGGAGGGAGGGGGAGGGAGGGAGGGAGGGAGGGAAGACATTGGTAAATGTTTGTACTTTGGCTACATTTAGAGTAATTACTACTCAAGCTCAATCCAAGTGAAGACATGTCATTAGCTATCCACCAGCATACCCTACTATATAGGTTTATACAAATCTGCTCATCATCACAGCACAACGGCTACCCTGAACGGCAATTCGTGTGTGTGACAAGTCCATAAAATTCAGCATGTGAAACCAGCAACAAAACCAATCTTGATCTAAATTTGTTTGTGCCTTCTCTAAAGAGAATTTCCTGGAAATCTTCCTCGCTATGCACCTTCTCAGATTGTGTATTCATAATCTAGAGTTAACATTTGAGGTGGGAGGGCACATGAATACAATCCTCAAATTTGGTACTTAATAAAATGTTCTATCCATCCCATCCCACTAACTTCACTGCTACTGGCAGATGTATGAATGTACATTCTGTCATTTCTGTTGTGGGAGTGACATCAGTAGATTTGAGCCCACAGAGAGGAAAGGGGAGGGGAGTGAGGGGTTCCGTACGAACACCACTTTGGAGGGCCAAAAATTCAGAATCTATATGATATGCCCAGCATCACATAAACTCTACCATCAGTAAGTGTCACTGTTGTGTTTGATTTGCTGGTGCAGAGCACCAGTACTAGTCCATGATAGTCTTGTTCCCAGGCTCTCCTGGAGGGGTAGCGGGAAGAACCGAGGCTACGTTTGTGACAGTGTGTTAAACAACGCATGATGGAGCTGGGACACATGATAATGTCATGGACATGTCCTTATATGGTGTCATACTCTCAGTCTGAAACAAGGTTAGTACTACCACTTGATTGGACATAGTCATCTGAGCTCTTCTAAGGCTTTGAAAATCAGCAGAGCTGCTGCACCCTTCCCCAGGTTTCTGGTGCCTCCCATCTAAAAATCCTGACCATGTGTGTGCAATACCAAGAGATTTCAACACCACACCAACTGTACTGTAAACTACTCTCTAATTAGAACACATCTCTACAAACACAACACAATCAGGTGGGAGGGCAATATGATGTGTTGTATGAGCACATCACAGAATGGGACTAGCCACTCAGAGTTGGGGGGGAAGAGTGAGGGGAGGTGAATGTAGTTTACCCCAATTCAGTATATACTAGCCTCATTCCCAGGCCTTCCCATGTGTGAATGAAAAATTCTAAAAAGGAAAGCCTGCATGGTAAAATTTAACACGTGATCGAGAAATGTCACAGGTAGAGAGAACTTAACTGCATGTAGGCAAACAACTCAAATTCCCCACGGTTTGTTGATTGTTTTGTTGACCCAGGTGCTCACCTGGGAATGAGCCTAAGTTTCGTCTAAATTACACTTGGTTAGTTGTGAAAGTGTTACGGCCGGGGACTGAACAGGACCACACTGCATTGTCTGGTAGTACGGCAAGTGATGGGTGAGCGTACACAAACCAGTAAATTATGCTAACTTCCTCGCTCACCTGACAAATTGAATGCCATACGTACCCTTTAGAGAATTGCTTTCAAAGTGATAGCAAACCCTAAGAATGCACCTTCCCGGGCTTTCCTCAAACTTTCACTACTACACTGCTCAAAAAAACTGCCCTGTCAGAACACAGCTACATGACTGTCAATTGCGTAACTGCATGTGTGGGCACAGTTGACGATCTGCCTACATTCCACTAAGTCCTCTCTACCTTCTCTCTATCCTCTACATCACCCATGTGATTAATTATTTCAGGTCCTCTCTGTTCTACAATCAAACTAGATTTGGGAGGGGCCTGGGAATGACGCTGGTGAAATGCTTTGTCAACCAACCTTATTGCTACCATCACATATGGGAGAGGCTAAGTTCACCGCAATCCATGTTGTGGTTACGTCATCTTATTGAATACCCGTAAGAGACTACCGAACCAACATAGACAAAGATGTTAATCACATTTCATAAGACCAGAGGGAAAAAATGTTGTGCATCCCCTGGCCCCAACCATAAACCTAACCCTAGTCCTAACCCTAGTCCTAACCATTTCCCTCAACCTCAGCCAATAAGCTACTTCACATGACCAGCCACACTGAATGGTCCAATGTATTTAACCATCGGCAGCGTGATGGTTAAAAATAAATAACGAAACTGGAACATGGATCGTGGTGAACTTAGCCTCTTCCCATCAGATATGAATGCTTATTTCACTGCCACACCCACTTGTACTGCACTGATGACAATGTGCAAACTACTTCCTAACTATGACACACCTCTAAACAGTGAACACAATGAGGGGGGAGGAGGAGGGTAACACTATGTGTGACAGTCCTGGATAGAAATCAAATATCATTCCATTGTGTGTTTCAAGCACATTGCCGTGTTCAAAGTGCTGTATCACTAAACTTCCCTTAAGGGTGGAGCTCATACATGCTTCGTATAGACGCATGAATAACTAATGTTTCCATGAAGTGTGTATGAGCCCCGCCCATAATGAAAGTTCAGTGATACAGTGCTTCAAATGTGGTGAGGCACTCAAAATATGAAACAGATCTGCTTCTATTCAGGACACACACATGTATCCAGTGGTCAAGAACTCAGTGATTGGTAATGGATGAATGTGATTCGTTTATCCCAAAAAAGATTGCTGACTCAATAATTGTTTACAAGTGTGACCAGGCCCTATTCCTGATTCTTAGGCGGGGCCTGCAGACGAGGCTAAAAGAAACTTCTTAAACACAATGAGGGAGGAGGGGGAGGGTTAATACCAATTGTTGTGGACCACTCAATCATTTTACTATTCACTGATGGGGTGTTAGTAAATCAAGAAACAAAATATAACGGCGAAACGAAACAAAGCAGAATCTGCAATAATCAAATTTGCACCTGTCTGACCTCTGTAGTAGCTATATAAGCTACCTTGATTTGGCTCATTTGTATCTTCCATCTATCTTAGTCAGGTAGGACTTTACTTTGCTGCAGTTCAAATGTTAATGAAGTCAGCTGACAACTTTAATCAGAGGGGACACGGTCTATCTCTTTGCACAAAAAGTAAGAAGCACCTTGGTAAGGCCCTGACAATCACACCAGTATACCTTGATACAACAACACCATAAAGATTGCCATGGTTTCCAGGCTCTCTGGTACACATGAGCACCTCTCCTACAACACCACAGGTGTACCTCTGTCTCTACCCTTTCATACAGTGAAAGCTACTGCACTGACATTGAGTGGTCTCACAAAGCCAGACTCTCACACACGTGCCTAGCCTGGCTTCACAAGACTATATGCACTCAGTTAGCATAAATGTTGCAGTCCTGGATACAAATCAAATATTAGTACATTGTGTATTTTGAGTACATCACCACCTTCAATGAGCTGTATTGCAGGACTTCCACTAGGGGTGGGGCTCATATGAACCTCACAGACACATCAGATATTCATACACCTACGATGAGCCCCACCCTCAATGGAAATTCAACAATACAGTGGTTCAAACTCAGTGATGAGCTTGAAATATGTAACAGAATATTTGGTTTCTATCCAGGACTGGTACAAGTGTGTTTTAATTAGAAAGTCATTTTTCGAGTTGTGTAGAATAATTCCATGACCGTAAACATTAAACCACAAAACTCTCACAAACACTAACGTTGGGTGTTTTCTTGAATTGGAACCCATAAAATTACCAACTAGGTGTAAGTGGGGTACAGCCCAGCACACCATTGTTGACACACAATCTTGGCTTACCTCCTCCAGCTCTCTTTGTCGTTGCTCGGCCTCTTCCTTCTTCTACAGTGGAAGGTAATGGAGAGGGAGAGGAGGAGGTGGGCAATGAAAGTGAAATGAATATCACACAACATTTCTAGTCCCACAACTACACAGCCATACAAAACTACCAATATCACATTTCACAGGTGTACGGTGGGAAATATCAATCCAAATACTCTACTCCTTCACTTCTGTGTACTGAATGTCTATTATGTGCCATTGCTAGAGAGGTACTGATCCAGTAAGTCATGCACAGCTAGACCTCTTCCCATATCATTCCATGTGTCATGATACAGTATGGTATTTAATGATGGGGAAGTCCCTGTCAATTAGCTACACATGCTAAGGCTCATAATGATACATTCACTAGAACAATGGGCCACAATATTGTACCATGACATTAGCCACACTCTTGTGGTTGGTTACCATGACACTGCTACTGATTAGTACACAAGAGGAACACACACGTACAGTACATACCTGTGTGTCTTCCTGTATCCACTGGAGGGGAGATGAAGGCAGGATTAGGTCACAAGTGGGACACACATTGTTTACACCATGATGATCAATATACTGTTTACTACATGATCATCTTGCTCTATACCTACCACAATGTGAGATACTGAGGAGACTCTATCAAGGCTCACTGTTCCTCGTATCACTACACTTGTATCTAACAGCTACATGACCCACGGGAAGGTTAGTCTCATACCCAGACTAGGTAGCCTGGGTATGAGATTGAGGGAAGGTCAAAGTACTTTGCTACCACATTTATAAACACAGTTTGTAATTGTCTGGTCAGACGTGTGTCTCTTGACTCAAATAAACATGGCAGCTAGAGGAGGAGAGAGGGTAGCTCAAGCACAGGGAGGGGCCACAGAAGATGAGGAGAGATAACTAGTTAATTACTAAACTTAGATACAGTTGAAGTACACAAACAAACAGCACGGTCAGCATTAAATAGAATACACAAGGAACAGTACATGTATCATCCCATTGTCAATTGTCTATTCATACACTATAGACAAGGGCCCATCAAACTGTCTAATAAGTCACACTCTAAAGTCAGAAATTTATGTGTAGAATGTATGAGTGTACATGAATGAATACTGGAACAAAAGTTGTATCATCCTCTAGTCAATATAAACTACAAAGGCACTTAAGCTGCCAAGCACGTCGTACCCTAAAGCCAGAAATTTATGTGCAGAATGTTATGTGAGTCTACATGAATGACTGCTGGTTCAAAGGTCAGCAAATTCATGATTCATATCAATCACAGCCAGGTTGTATGCATTGAGTTTTGCCAGTTGTAAAACATTTTCTAAAGAGGTAATGTCAGACAGACCTACAGCTGCCACGAGATACCTCAAGAAGTCCTCTACTTTACCAGCAGTGAGGCTACAGTGAGCTACAGAAGAGGCCAACAAACAGTTGTGTCCGAGTCAGTAAGTACCAGCACTAGTACCACTGGTGAGCTACAGAAGAGACCAACAAACAGTTGTGTCCGAGTCAGTAAGTACCAGCACTAGTACCACTGGTACTAGACAGTGTATGTCCTTTTGTGATAATGAAAGCAATTGGACACTATGAACTATGAAACTGAAACTAACTGTGGAAACTAACTATCTACCTGTGGAAAATCAAAAATAGATTCCTGCTAAAAATTTACATTAAATGTAGTACACCACACTCAATACCCACTTCATGATGATCTTAATTCACACTACACCAATGTGCAGGGTCGTTAACATCCACCTCACTAAGGTGGGCGTGGTTATGCACTTTTCAATTCATTATATACTGGCTGATGCATGATCAGTGCACATGAAGAAGGAGGCACTCTTGTTAGTTAGCCTCCTCCACAGGCTCTCCTACCACGTAAACAAAACACTGCAAGCCATCAAACACTGGAGGGGGGAGTGGCCTGGGAACGAGGCTACTTGTTAGTGGTGTTTCTACCTAGCATGCAACTACCTAGACCACACCTACAGTAAATCTACATGCTCAGACTTCACAATGGAGACTGACCCAGCTGTGCTAGTACACTGTATGCTGTCTTCCCCCCACCCTGCACCCCTGCCCCACCCCTACCAATAACATGCAGTGGTGTCAGTACATGCAGGAGGTGTGTGGCACATGAAGGACTGTATCAAACCAAGGGTGTGGGGAGAGCTGTACTGACACATGAAGTAGGGAGAGGGGTAGCTACTAGGCAACTTCAAAGAGTGCTAGTATAGTGACGGAAGTGCTGAGAGAGTGAGAAATAAACCCACAGAAAATATCTGGGATCCCGGTGGGATTTCAACCCAAGACCTTCTGAATACTAAATACTTGAGGGAGAGTGTGAATCAACCAAAATTTAGCTGAGCCCCCAGGCATTGCTGCTACAGGTAGCTTGTCTTCCACTCCCCTGTCCAGGGGTCCCAGTGGCTTAGTGGTAAGAGTGTCTGACTAGTATTCAGAAGGTCTTGAGTTCAAATCTCAGCCAAATCCCAGATGTTTCCCTTAGACTTATTTCTCAGCACTTCCATCACTGTTCATAAGTGTCTATACTGTCACTCCAGTAATCAACACGAAGCCTCTCAAGTACCAGTATAGATGGCAGAATGCTGAATGTTTACTGTCACTATGAAATAATGAAAATAGTTTGTGCAGTATGTACTGTCAGGAGCATGCAATGATGAGAGAAGTGGAGGGAGAGTAGGAGCACACAACAACCACACATTGGGGTCAAAGTTCAAAGTGGTCACAACATTCAGCAAAGTGGAACTAAGCAGTTCAATTGCCTGACAGTAAAACATGACAAGTTCCAGAAGCAAGACAGATGAAATCGGATGCTGGGTGTCAACTGCTGGGTACTGCATATATAACAAGCAAGTAATGGAACACATAGAACTATGTGTCTGCACATGTTCCAATGTCTGCCACACACACAGTACCCAGTGGTCTTGAATACATCAGCATCATCCATAAGAAGCACTGACATGGTTGTTCCTTTTTACTATTTTGACTTGACATACACTGCGCCAGGTGCTTAGCTGTTTGAATGTTGATGTGGTCATTGCATGCTTCTACTCTCTTCTGCCTAATTTCACATAACACTCGACATCTGCCATCTATAGTAGTTACATACTGTGTGAGGTTTGCTCACTATGTAATATGAGCTAATATCAACTACTGTTGATTGTACTTACCCCTGAATAAAGTCTTTGGACATTCTGGAGGAGGAACAAGAAACAGAGCAGCAGGTGAAGCAGAGTAATGGATGGTCACAGTTCATCTCAACCAGCAGGCCTAACAACCACACTCGCACTGATGAACACAAGGACAACCTACGTCTACTGACACACACACATACCTGTCTGCCATGTTGTCTTCTTTCTCTCTTGTCTTGTCTCAGCAGCTAACAAATGGAGAGAACATGGGAACATGTCCACACTATAAACATGTGCACAGTACCACACAGTAACCAAACACACTAACACTGTGACCATCAGTATGATCATAAACTAGCGGTACCTAACTACATCGGACCATCACTACGATCGTGAACTAGCGGTACCTAATACTACATGTGACCATCAGTACGATCGTGAACTAGTGGTACCTAATACTACATGTGACCATCAGTATGATCGTGAACTAGCGGTACCTAATACTACATGGGACCATCAGTATGATCGTGAACTAGCGGTACCTGATACTACATGGGACCATCAGTACGATCGTGAACTGGCGGTACCTAACACTACATGGGACCATCAGTATGATCATGAACTGGTGGTACCTAATACTACATGTGACCATCAGTACGATCGTGAACTAGTGGTACCTAATACTACATGTGACCATCAGTATGATCGTGAACTGGCGGTACCTAACACTACATGGGACCATCAGTATGATCATGAACTGGTGGTACCTAATACTACATGTGACCATCAGTACGATCGTGAACTAGTGGTACCTAATACTACATGTGACCATCAGTATGATCGTGAACTAGCGGTACCTAATACTACATGGGACCATCAGTATGATCGTGAACTAGTGGTACCTAACACTGCATGTGACCATCAGTATGATCGTGAACTGGCGGTACCTAATACTACATGGGACCATCAGTACCATCGTGAACTAGCGGTACCTAATACTACATGTGACCATCAGTATGATCGTGAACTAGCGGTACCTAATACTACATGGGACCATCACTATGATCGTGAACTAGTGGTACCTAATACTACATGTGACCATCAGTATGATCGTGAACTAGCGGTACCTAATACTACATGGGACCATCAGTATGATCGTGAACTGGCGGCACCTAATACTACATGGGACCATCAGTATGATCGTGAACTGGCGGTACCTAATACTACATGGGACCATCAGTACCATCGTGAACTAGCGGTACCTAATACTACATGTGACCATCAGTATGATCGTGAACTAGCGGTACCTAATACTACATGGGACCAACAGTATGATCGTGAACTAGCGGTACCTAATACTACATGGGACTATCAGTATGATCGTGAACTAGCGGTACCTAATACTACATGGGACCATCAGTACCATCGTGAACTAGCGGTACCTAATACTACATGTGACCATCAGTACGATCGTGAACTAGCAGTACCTAATACTACATGTGACCATCAGTACGATCGTGAACGAGCGGTACCTAATACTACATGGGACCATCAGTATGATCGTGAACTACTGGTACCTAACACTACATGGGACCATCAGTACCATCGTGAACTAACTGGCATGGTGCATGATAGCTACCATGAAAAGGTGCACACTCACAGCCAGCAACATGGACCAACACAAGATTTGACATTGATGTCACTGATTTGAACGGAGGCCGGGCATTAGAGTTACATTCTACCCTGCATGCTTGTAATCTCAGTGTGGGAGTCAAACAAAGCATCACATACTGTTCTTTCACTGTGATAATTACTGCCTTTAGAAGAGCATTTAGCCATCTCTTGAAACTACTAAACATGTAGCTAGTAGCAAGCAGTAGTCTACACATTCTGAAATGGCTGGGTCTTACCATAGTTTCATACCCAGACAAAGATTTTGCCATCTGTGTATGAGGACAGTCCATGCAGTGACTTCCGATATTAAAAAAACCCTGAAAATTTGGTTCTTACAACACAACTAGAAGTGCCCAGGAGAGCACTTACCCTACACACTTTCCTCTTCAAACAAAAAAAATAGCTATATATAATATATAATAGCAAATATAGTAGTGTACGTAAACACAATCCTGCAGATGGTGATTTTGCCGTCTGGGTATGAGGACAGCTTGTGCAGGGACTTCCGGCAACATTAAAAAAAAAAAACTGCTGAAAATTCTATTCTGACTGACTGACACAACCAATTGCTTTACCCTGCTGTGGCATACACATGCAAGGTGAAATGGTGTATGGATGGGAAGGCCAGGTCTATTTACAAGCCCCTCAAACATTCAAGCTCTATCAGCACACGTCACTATATAATGCATACTCATCATTTCCCACACTCCACGAGCAAATGGACGACACACACATGTACGATACATAACTACTAGCAATATGAACAAGTTCCTTAGTCTCGTTCCCAGGCCTCCCCCACTTCCAGTATTTGATTGCTTTTAGTATGTTAATACAGAGGGGGAAAACCTGGGAGATCTCATCATGTGTGGTGATGTCATGTAACGTCAAGTAGACAGAAGGTGGGCAGTGCCTGACTGTTATAATTCCAACTTTGTGTTAATCAGTCCCAAGTGTACTGAACAATGAGTTGTATTAGCACTGCGTTGTGAAGGCTTAGGCCTTCCAGTCCTTGGACAGACATTACAATCAAGGGTTCAAGATTGTTTGTTGTGTACTGTAAATATTTGCATAGTGGAAGCAATCAAATAGTAGGGGCGGGGAAGGTCTGTGAATGAGGCTACAAATTCATAACTTCACCTGTACAGTTACTTAAAATTCCAATATGAATTCTGTGATTGGAATTAGTTTTGCTACCATAAGGATGTTTGTTTACATTGCTAAGTGTTGGCACATGTTGTAACCATGTCAACAACAGCTAATAGTTGTACAATACACATGGCCAGCAGTAGCCTTGTACCCAGGCCTTCAGCCTAGCTTCTGCCACTTGCAGCACTAAACCAGGAGAAGGCTCGGTAAAACACATCACATGCAGTGACACACCTGGACATCAGGTGGATGTCTGGAGGCGTGGTACATTCCTAAAATGCTATTATTCAGTCAAGGCCAGTAGCTGAGTACCAAGCTAGTTAAATTGCAACAGTGCTGTAAACATCCAGGCAAAAGACCAGTTAGGGATTTTCTGGGATTTTAAAATGCCTCTAGACGTCCACCTAACATCCAGGTACATCAGTGCGTGAGATGATTAATACCAGGCCTTTAGTACTGCTAGTGACAAACACTGGGTTGAAGGTCTGGGTACGAGGGTAGGGGTTTCCAGGAGCTAGCTTTACAATGTGAGGATTGTACCTACCTTCTTCTTCTCCTGCTCTGTGAGCTGCTTCCACTGTGTGTGGGGGGAGACAGGAGTGAACAGGAGATAGACCTCATGCAGTTATGTTACTGCTAGTGAATGGACAGTGAACAGTAAACTGAAGCTGTGGATACTAAGTGGCAATTTTGAGTGGCATGTGCAGTATTTCAATGGTATAACAGTGTGGCTTGTGAGTTCTCAACTTTCAGGAAACTTGTAGGTACGTAAACTTAATGGCTTCAGTCAGAAGCAGGCCATGTTGACACCTTGTACATTCATAGTGACAATAAAGCTAGGTTCATGTGTTCCTGCAAACAGAGGCAACCGACAGGTCACACTGTACAGTTCACCGTTGCTCTTTGCCACTCAAGATGGCCGCAGCTGATGACATAACATCCAGAGATATAGCACGTGACATCATTCACATAAGGTCTGTATGTAACATGCTCCTCACTGCAGGCTGACATGGACTCACATACCTTTGTAATGTCCTGCTTTGCAGCTTCACGTTTTGAAGGATCCTGGGGCAGTAGAGGAGAGGGGAGTGGAAACATGAAGGACACACCCCCAACACATGTCCACCTCATGCCAGTGACTACAATCATCTGACATACTTCAGTGAGGAATGTGATTACAACAATAACAATGGCTGTGTGCAGTTTAGCTGGTGGCTACCAACAACCATGTCTGTACTCTGACATACCCAGTCCTGGAACTCCTTCTCAACGTCGGAGGCATTCTGTGAGAATCAGTGAGGGGAGACAGACAATGATAACACCCTCATAACACCCACTCCTCACATGTACAGTAGATAATATTTTCACCTGTATCACAGCATAGAGGGCCATAGCTCCCTCCAATATTTACAATGACCATCAATGTGCTAGTATAAATATCCCACACTCAGCTGGTGTGTAAGATGAGGTTGGCTATTATCTTGGTCTTACAGTGACAGTAGCTCCCTCCAATATTTACAATGTCCATCAATGTGCTAGTATAAATATCCCACACTCAGCTGGTGTGTAAGATGAGGTTGGCTATTATCTTGGTCTTACAGTGACAGTAGCTAAGAGCAGACCAAAAACACTATAACACACCAAGAGTGCTTCATGATATGATAGCTCAAATCATGCTGAAATGTTTCCTGTACTTCACACTGATGATCAACACCTTCACACCCTCCATAATGTCAGCCCCTCCCCAAGTAAATTTGCCCGCACCTCAGATCATTGTCCAACAATAACCTCAGTGCTACAATCACCTAGCCTCATTCCTAGGACAGCCCTGTTATTTACTCTTCCGTTTGTGTTCACAGTAATACACAGATCCATGTAAGCAGAAGAGTGGTGAAAAAAGGAAAACGTCAGTGAGTGATGTCAGGTGGATGCAAGATGGACGTAGGGGAGTGGGGGGCAATCTCAAACAATGCACTAAATTGTTCATTCGCAGCACTCCACTCCTGATCAGGACTCCAGACATTCATGCGGTCAAACCAACTTGTCTCGACTGATAAGGAACAGCTTAGTACGTATACATCTGAATATCAGCTTCTTCACCCTACGTACACCTTGCATTCACTAACGTGATGAATGATCCCAGGCCTTCTCCACTTTTCCATTTCCGTGTATTTTTGTAAACTCAAACAGAAGGTACAAAAACGGGGGAGGCCTGGGAACAAACTAATGATAACCAGGTCTTTATTCAACGATATCTCAGTATTTGTAAATCAAAGAATATTTAAGTTGAAAATTTATGTTAAAAGCATGTCAAATGAATGTTAAGGACATATTTTACAGATGAAATTATTAGATTGAGTGTCATTCAAGCTTACGGCTTTACCACAGGCATGCACGGAAAAGAGTAGATAGTCAATGACCCTTTGGACACCGCTGTGAATCAACATTGTGAAATGAACGCACTACACTCTCACTGTAGCCTAGTTCGTTACTAAGGTATTCTACCCCAGTGTTTATTGCTACCAGCACTTATAGCTACCACATGTTAGTGCTATAAGTGAATCTGAAGGGCTGGCTATGAGGCTCATATTCAGGCTGAATTTTTTTCATGAAAGTCTTCATGAGTTTAACTTTTGTTGCTGCACAGGCCTACAAAACATTTAATACCAAAATTTTTCCAGTTTACGTTAATCCTAGTACTACAATAACCAGGTGAAAGATTATGAAACATCACAGCAAAATGGGGGAGGCCTGGGAACAAGGCTAATGATAACCATGGTGAAAGATTATGAAACATCACAGCAATCACAAACAATGCCAATCCCTAACCTTTACACCCAATACACTCACTGCATATGGATATGTTATACCCTGAATTGCTGATCACGAGGGTACCAAATCAGGACCCACATGATCATGTGCAGATATAATTGTGAAACTGTTCTCTACTGACTACACTTCAACCTAGCCTCGTTATCATGCAGGCCACGCCCATCTCTTTTGATGGTTTGCAGTATGGGAGAGGAGGAGGGTTGGAAGGGTTTTCACTTGTAGTGCAACATCAAGTGGGAAGAAGAAAAGAACTTGACAATAGCCAGAAGTTAGGGTGAGGCTTCCTGTTGTGTTTTGTTCTGTCATTTCATAACACGAGGTACGACACACTCTCGTAGCTTCAACTGTCCAAACAGAGATATTCTCTTGGTGAGGAGGATACAAAGAAGATGCATACCACCCTCATCACAAAATGTCAGCTGTTCAAAATATCGGAGGCCATTGAGCTGTATCTCACTTTCTGTTGCAGCTACAAAGATGGTACAACAGCCAGCTGGGAGCTGCACTGAGTGAATAAAACCTATCACAAGTATAAGCCCTACCTTTGAAGGGTGCTGAGATACAAGTGCTGAAACATCCAAGTGTGATGGGCTCACTGGGCAGAACATACAAGCACTTTACTAACTTGTAAGCCTTTTATCATATCTGTGCCTTAGCAGTTTTGTTTTGGTATGTTTTAGAGGTAGGTCCTCCCTCTTGTCTGGAGCTTGTCTAGTTTCTTTAGCTTCATTGTAGCAGGTTGGAAAGGTTTCTACAGATTCTGTGACATCAGTATATATCACATGTGAAACTCTTCCAGGCCTTTCCCCCATACTGTAAGTGATCAAAAGCTGGGGTGGGAGTGGCCTGGGAATGAGGCTAACTTGTACCCACATTCCTGCCACCAGCATCACTGGCACTGTGTGGCCATTTGTGATGGTGATCATTTATGATGGGGACAAAAGTGTTCCTACACCAGGATAATTACAACACTGAGTGGTCAGAAACTTACCAGCTTGCTCCACCTGTCCACTGTAGAGAGACTCTGGGGTAATCAGTGAGGGGAGAGAGGCAGTGAGCAATATAAACATGAGTCCACTCTACACAACATGTTATTCAACCATATGTAGTATATCAGAGGACGCCATGAACCACATGATCCAACATATTCGCTAGAGACTAGTAGAGTCTGTCAGAAGAGAAGGCTGACTGAGCTACAGTTTGTCCTCCCCAGGCAGTGGGTGTGTGTGTCACTGGGAGGGTGGTCCACTGGACCAGCAATCTGACTCACACATACATGCAGCAGTTATAGGTCAGCTAGCTCCATGAATATCATTGTGCATGACACAATGGAATGTCATCTATGTCATGTGACAATGATAACAAGTACTTCCTTGTCTACTCTCCATCCTTATGTTACTCTCTAAATAACCCTCTCCTTCAACACGCCCTTCCTTCTTTTGTTAAGTAATACTGTGGTTTCCTGAGGGTAAAACAGATTCTGTCCTAGCCACCATAAATGGCACTCCTGATTTATCCCGGGTGTGGGCTACAAGAGTCCGTCAATGCCTCATCATACAACAAGTGCAAAGAGTCATGCTCCACTAGGGAAGACTTGACGGTTACAGGACAGCCACACTGTAGGACACTAGTATGATGAGGGATCAACTCCACTAGGACAAGGAGACCTGATGACCAGTCTAGTTTTAGGACAGCCACACTGCAGGACAGGTAGTGACTTTCATCTTGCCTATAGAAGTGTTTGAAACCAGAATCAAGCATCTTGATTGGCAATAGTCACTCTTTCAGTGGTTAAAATGACAAAATAGTAGCCACACTCCTGCAGTATCTAAGAAAAATAATGTTGTTGATTTGGTTGATCTGTCACGGTCTTGTTGATCTGTCATGATCTGCTCTCATGGGCCAGACTCTCACATGGGGAGAGTCTGGCCCATGAGACTACAGACCTACACATTGGGTGTAAGTCTCACGCACTGGGCATGAGTCAGTGGCAGTCATTATTCCTTGGAAGCTCTTAAAGTGTATGTTGATTGTCTGATTTCATTTTGATCCTACCTCTGCAGGTAAGATGTGACTATCCCTTGCTGGAGGTGCAGTTCAACAGTGTGTCCACATGCATGGTCTTGCAGGTCACACCCACACACCTTCCTAGCCTTGCAACCCAGACCCACTTCCACAAAAAGAGGGAAGGGTCTGGTGAACTGCGCAAACAAGCCGTGTCTCGCCACACTGTACAGTGTGGTCCAATCATGTTGCAGTATTTTGTCACATGACGAATTACATCACTGTTTGAGTAGCAATAGCAGTCTTGAAAACGGCGAAAGAGAGCTAGGACATCTTTTCCGCTACTGCAGAAGCTGTAAAAACACTTTGACTATACTTCTCAGGGAGCGTGCTTACTCCGCAACAGGTATTAATTCAAGAGTGCATTATTTGAAAATCTCTGATACATCATCCAGCTAATAGCATTCCAGTGGGACATGGCTTGTATACGCAGTTCACCAGACCCTTCCCTCTTTTTGTGGAAGTGGGTCTGGCTTGCGAGACTAACACCCTCCACCCCCCTTCCCCAGCATTTGTGTGAGGGTGTGGCTTGTGAGGCTAGTATATGTACGTGCATGCATCACTGCCATCCTACCTACTACCTAGAGAAGAAGTGCATGGGTATGGCTTGCGGGACTAAACAGTCTGCTTGATGACAATCCTTGGGGCAGCTTAGTATTATACTGCTACGGACACTTACCAATACTGACTTAAAATCAGAAAGTTTCACGGGCTTCTTAGGGTCAGCTCCTTTCGGATCAGCTTCAGCATGGTCGGGGAGAGGAGGTGCACTTTTGTCTCCAGTTCCACCTCCCGACGCCATCTTTGGGTAAACAAATCAACGTTGGAATTTTAATCATGCAGCCCCACCCACACAATCGAGGCAGACAGACTTGCATGCATGCGTATCCATGCAGTGGAACAATCTTTCCAAACTGGATTGTGTAGATATACGTGCTGCATTGGAATTATTATCTGTGGGACACCAGAATGGTGGATGTGATTGAAGGCTTTTCTTTGCAGAGTCAGTAGAAACTAAGATATCCATGCTGCTGGGGTAGTCTCGCAAGCCAGACCCAACCAACCCCAGAATTTGGTGTTTGTCCACATTCAACTCTCAGGCTGGATCTTTTTGTACACTTTACTTCTGCATGTTGACTACCAAAGAGAAACTCTTCAGAATGTTAGAAGCAGAGAATATAGAATTTGGTGTTTGTCCACATTCAACTCTCAGGCTGGATCTTTTTGTACACTTTACTTCTGCATGCTGACTACCAAAGAGAAACCCTTCACAATGTTAGAAGCAGAGAATATAGAATTTGGTGTTTGTCCATATTCAACTCTCAGGCTGGATCTTTTTGTACACTTTACTTCTGCATGCTGACTACCAAAGAGAAACTCTTCACAATGTTAGAAGCAGAGAATATAGAATTTGGTGTTTGTCCATATTCAACTCTCAGGCTGGATCTTTTTGTGCACTTTACTTCTGCATGCTGACTACCAAAGAGAAACTCTTCACAATGTTAGAAGCAGAGA
This sequence comes from Agelas oroides, assembly GCA_949130485.1. NCBI lineage: Eukaryota > Metazoa > Porifera > Demospongiae > Agelasida > Agelasidae > Agelas > Agelas oroides. The sequence continues at coordinate 7,168,022 of OX422197.1, read as the reverse complement.
ATATAGAATTTGGTGTTTGTCCATATTCAACTCTCAGGCTGGATCTTTTTGTACACTTTACTTCTGCATGCTGACTACCAAAGAGAAACTCTTCAGAATGTTAGAAGCTGAGAATATAGAATTTGGTGTTTGTCCACATTCAACTCTCAGGCTGGATCTTTTTGTACACTTTACTTCTGCATGCTGACTATACCAAAGAGAAACTCTTCACAATGTTAGAAGCAGAGAATATAGAATTTGGTGTTTGTCCACATTCAACTCTCAGGCTGGATCTTTTTGTACACTTTACTTCTGCATGCTGACTACCAAAGAGAAACTCTTCAGAATGTTAGAAGCAGAGAATATAGAATTTGGTGTTTGTCCACATTCAACTCTCAGGCTGGATCTTTTTGTACACTTTACTTCTGCATGCTGACCACCAAAGAGAAACTCTTCAGAATGTTAGAAGCAGAGAATATAGAATCTGGTGTTTGTCCACATTCAACTCTCAGGCTGGATCTTTTTGTACACTTTACTTCTGCATGCTGTCTACCAAAGAGAAACTCTTCAGAATGTTAGAAGCAGAGAATATAGAATTTGGTGTTTGTCCACATTCAACTCTCAGGCTGGATCTTTTTGTACACTCTACTTCTGCATGCTGACTATCAAAGAGAAGCTCTTCAGAATGTTAGAAGCAGAGAATATAGAATTTGGTGTTTGTCCACATTCAACTCTCAGGCTGGATCTTTTTGTACACTCTACTTCTGCATGCTGACTATCAAAGAGAAGCTCTTCAGAATGTTAGAAGCAGAGAATATAGAATTTGGTGTTTGTCCACATTCAACTCTCAGGCTGGATCTTTTTGTACACTTTACTTCTGCATGCTGACTACCAAAGAGAAACTCTTCACAATGTTAGAAGCAGAGAATATAGAATTTGGTGTTTGTCCACATTCAACTCTCAGGCTGGATCTTTTTGTACACTTTACTTCTGCATGCTGACTACCAAAGAGAAACTCTTCAGAATGTTAGAAGCAGAGAATATAGAATTTGGTGTTTGTCCACATTCAACTCTCAGGCTGGATCTTTTTGTACACTTTACTTCTGCATGCTGACCACCAAAGAGAAACTCTTCAGAATGTTAGAAGCAGAGAATATAGAATCTGGTGTTTGTCCACATTCAACTCTCAGGCTGGATCTTTTTGTACACTTTACTTCTGCATGCTGTCTACCAAAGAGAAACTCTTCAGAATGTTAGAAGCAGAGAATATAGAATTTGGTGTTTGTCCACATTCAACTCTCAGGCTGGATCTTTTTGTACACTCTACTTCTGCATGCTGACTATCAAAGAGAAGCTCTTCAGAATGTTAGAAGCAGAGAATATAGAATTTGGTGTTTGTCCACATTCAACTCTCAGGCTGGATCTTTTTGTACACTCTACTTCTGCATGCTGACTATCAAAGAGAAGCTCTTCAGAATGTTAGAAGCAGAGAATATAGAATTTGGTGTTTGTCCACATTCAACTCTCAGGCTGGATCTTTTTGTACACTTTACTTCTGCATGCTGACTACCAAAGAGAAACTCTTCACAATGTTAGAAGCAGAGAATATAGAATTTGGTGTTTGTCCACATTCAACTCTCAGGCTGGATCTTTTTGTACACTTTACTTCTGCATGCTGACTACCAAAGAGAAACTCTTCAGAATGTTAGAAGTAGAGAATATAGAATTTGGTGTTTGTCCACATTCAACTCTCAGGCTGGATCTTTTTGTACACTTTACTTCTGCATGCTGACCACCAAAGAGAAACTCTTCAGAATGTTAGAAGCAGAGAATATAGAATCTGGTGTTTGTCCACATTCAACTCTCAGGCTGGATCTTTTTGTACACTTTACTTCTGCATGCTGTCTACCAAAGAGAAACTCTTCAGAATGTTAGAAGCAGAGAATATAGAATTTGGTGTTTGTCCACATTCAACTCTCAGGCTGGATCTTTTTGTACACTCTACTTCTGCATGCTGACTATCAAAGAGAAGCTCTTCAGAATGTTAGAAGCAGAGAATATAGAATTTGGTGTTTGTCCACATTCAACTCTCAGGCTGGATCTTTTTGTACACTCTACTTCTGCATGCTGACTATCAAAGAGAAGCTCTTCAGAATGTTAGAAGCAGAGAATATAGAATTTGGTGTTTGTCCACATTCAACTCTCAGGCTGGATCTTTTTGTACACTTTACTTCTGCATGCTGACTACCAAAGAGAAACTCTTCACAATGTTAGAAGCAGAGAATATAGAATTTAGTGTTTGTCCACATTCAACTCTCAGGCTGGATCTTTTTGTACACTTTACTTCTGCATGCTGACTACCAAACAGAAACTCTTCACAATGTTAGAAGCAGAGAATATAGAATTTGGTGTTTGTCCATATTCAACTCTCAGGCTGGATCTTTTTGTACACTTTACTTCTGCATGCTGACTACCAAAGAGAAACTCTTCAGGATGTTAGAAGCAGAGAGTTTAGTGTTTGTCCACATTCAACTCTCAGGCTGGATCTTTTTGTACACTTTACTTCTGCATGCTGACCACCAAAGAGAAACTGTTCACAATGTTAGAAGCAGAGAATATAGAATCTGGTGTTTGTCCATATTCAACTCTCAGGCTGGATCTTTTTGTACACTTTACTTCTGCATGCTGACTACCAAAGAGAAACTCTTCACAATGTTAGAAGCAGAGAATATAGAATTTAGTGTTTGTCCACATTCAACTCTCAGGCTGGATCTTTTTGTACACTTTACTTCTGCATGTTGACTACCAAAGATAAACTCTTCACAATGTTAGAAGCAGAGAATATAGAATTTGGTGTTTGTCCATATTCAACTCTCAGGCTGGATCTTTTTGTACACTTTACTTCTGCATGCTGACTACCAAAGAGAAACTCTTCAGAATGTTAGAAGCAGAGAATATAGAATTTAGTGTTTGTCCACATTCAACTCTCAGGCTGGATCTTTTTGTACACTCTACTTCTGCATGCTGACTACCAAAGAGAAACTCTTCAGAATGTTAGAAGCAGAGAATATAGAATTTGGTGTTTGTCCATATTCAACTCTCAGGCTGGATCTTTTTGTACACTTTACTTCTGCATGCTGACTACCAAAGAGAAACTCTTCAGAATGTTAGAAGCAGAGAATATAGAATTTGGTGTTTGTCCATATTCAACTCTCAGGCTGGATCTTTTTGTACACTTTACTTCTGCATGCTGACTACCAAAGAGAAACTCTTCAGAATGTTAGAAGCAGAGAATATAGAATCTGGTGTTTGTCCATATTCAACTCTCAGGCTGGATCTTTTTGTACACTTTACTTCTGCATGCTGACTACCAAAGATAAAGTCTTCACAATGTTAGAAGCAGAGAATATAGAATTTAGTGTTTGTCCATATTCAACTCTCAGGCTGGATCTTTTTGTACACTTTACTTCTGCATGCTGACTACCAAAGAGAAACTCTTCAGAATGTTAGAAGCAGAGAATATAGAATCTGGTGTTTGTCCATATTCAACTCTCAGGCTGGATCTTTTTGTACACTTTACTTCTGCATGCTGACTACCAAAGAGAAACTCTTCACAATGTTAGAAGCAGAGAATATAGAATTTGGTGTTTGTCCATATTCAACTCTCAGGCTGGATCTTTTTGTACACTTTACTTCTGCATGCTGACTACCAAAGAGAAACTCTTCAGAATGTTAGAAGCAGAGAATATAGAATTTGGTGTTTGTCCATATTCAACTCTCAGGCTGGATCTTTTTGTACACTTTACTTCTGCATGCTGACTACCAAAGATAAACTCTTCACAATGTTAGAAGCAGAGAATATAGAATTTAGTGTTTGTCCATATTCAACTCTCAGGCTGGATCTTTTTGTACACTTTACTTCTGCATGCTGACTACCAAAGAGAAACTCTTCAGAATGTTAGAAGCAGAGAATATAGAATTTGGTGTTTGTCCACATTTATGTTTTGGCTTGTTCTCTTCGTACTAGGCTTTACTTCCGCATGCTGACTAACAAACAGAAATTCTTCAGAATGGTATTTGGAATAGTTCCTTGAGGACTTGTAATGCCAATGTAAGTTCACATTGAGTACCTCCAACAGCTAAATGTGGTCATTAAAACTCAGGTTACATCAATTCATTTCATAATGACAGGGGGTTGACATGACAGTTCCTGGTACTAAAATTTCAAACTTCATTCCTGCAGAGAACAAAAATATCATGGGGCTCTTTCCTCCCCCCCTCATCTCATAAGTCTTCTTCCTCTCTGTTGTTTTATTGTCTATGGGAAGAGAGAAAAAGGAAAGAGAAAGAGAGTAGCTGAGAAGGTGAGAAGCAGGAAAGGGTACACAAGGGATCGAGGGCAATGGTAGCTTCACACGTAGGTTTCCATTTCAGATTTTGTCTCACAGCTTCACAAAATCTGGAATGAAAAAGTCTGGGTTTAACCAAATCTCAGAACTAGCCTTGTTCCAGGTTCCCCCTAACCCTCCTTAGTGAAGAGAGCCTGGGAGCGAGGCTAGGTTCTCACCTAACCTTCCTCATGGTCAGTGGAGAGAGCCTGGGAGCGAGCCTAGGTTCTCACCTAACCCTCCCTAGTGGAGAGAGCCTGGGAGCGAAACTAGGCTCTCACCTAACCCTCCCTAGTGGAGGGAGCCTGGGAGCGAGGCTAGGTTCTCACCTAACCTTCCTCATGATCAGTGGAGAGAGCCTGGGAGCAAGACTAGGCTCTCCCCTATATCACAACCTTGTATATAAATATCTATAAATTTGCTTCCTAATCATGTTTCCAGGACCTCCACATGGCCGTAGCAAGCGGTCGGGCTGGTTGGGTTTTGGCCCGACCACTTTTTCGTGAACGTGCACATGCGCACTTTGAATACACATGAAGTCACACGTATAAGAACTAGTAAGCTGAGGCGCCTCGTCTGGGAAAACGGATCGTGTAAATTTCACTGAAAAAATGGTAACGTTGCGTTAGGATTTTCAGTCATTTCGGTTCACTCAATGGCCATTCCTTACTGCGACAAAGCCCGTGCTGCCTGCAGCACGTGCGCGCAGCTAAGTTCATACGCAGAATCCAAAACACTATCCTCGCTCCCAGGCTCCCGCCCAGCTTTCCATCGTTTGCAGGACGTGACGTACTGCCAGCGATGGAAAGCTGGGCAGGAGCCTGGGAACAAGACTACTCATTCAGTACACTCATGCAATGTGAATCAGAATCCTGCTTGCCGATGATCACAGCTAAGCAGCGATCTCCAAGCAATTTTTTGGCTGCGGGGTATGCCTCTCATATATGCAGCTACTATGTGCACTAAGTTACGCCCAATCTGTGATCACTACCTCACAGAGAGTACGTGTAGCAACTATTGAAATTCTGTTTGATAAGCATTGCAGAACGTAATGACATTTGTGGTCTAACAATGGCCTCAGAAGCGATCTCCTAGCGTCTAGTTTAACATTTTTCTGGGGGAGCATGGCCCCCAGACCCCCCTAGATTCTACATGTGGTATGCACACTTTGGCCACACCACCTTGAAATACCTTGCTACGGCCCTGCTCCAATGTGCCTGGGCTCAAGGCTACTTGCATAATACCAGTGTAATACAGCTGAAACATACCAGCAGCAAGTCAGCCAGCCAACTGTACACAGCAATCATGTGAACATCCTTTAACAGAGCCCAGGAGCTGGTCTGCATGGATCTTGGCTAGTTTCACCGTCCGTGTCTCCTTGTCGGTGGAACATAGCAGTTACCCTGTTGTAAGAATGAAACACACAACATAACACGTGAACAGGGAACTAGCTAGAGACCACCATGCATGCATGTCAACCGTGTACATACCTTCCCTCCAACTTCAGCTCAGCAGAAAAATCGGAGTGAAGGGCTTGCCGACTGGGTAGCTAGGGAAGGGGGAGGGGGGAGGAGAGAGGGGAAGAAGAGGAATGGGAGAGGGGAAGGGGGAAAGGGGAGGGGGAGGGAAAGAGGTAAGGAGGGGAGAGAGGAGAGGAGGGGAGAGAGGAGAGGAGGGAAGAGTAGATGAGGGATGGAGTGGGAAGGGGGAGAAAAGGGGAGAGGGAGCGATAACACATATAAGAGGCATAAAACAAAACATGTTTCTTGACAATTCGACATTCAACACCAACTACTACACGTAAAAGAAGTCCACAATTTCCCTCTGTGGCTCCACCCACCTTGATGACCTGTGTGTTTTTCTGGTACCCATATGAGTACATGAGGGTGGCTCTCTCCTCCAGACGGTGGGTCTGATATTGAAACAGCCAAGGAATTCCCACCAAATTCCTGCTCCTCCTGAAAGGGGGTAGCTAGTTGAACAGGGAATATGTTTGTTCTACCAACTACTTCAAAGTGATCAGTTCTCTCCCCGGCACCATTGTGGAAGAGGACTTCCATTGATGAAAGTGATTCCTGCATTACAAACACGTGGCAACAGAAATACCAACGGCTAAATTGAGTGTGATGAGAAGTGCAATACCTAAAACAGAGCTGGTACTGCTATCAACACAATTTGGGGACAGAACCTTAATTGTACCAAAATCTTGTACACATGTTAGCCTCATTCCCAGGCCGTTTCTGCATATTCTGGCTCCAGTAATGATCGCTTGCAGTATGCAAAAACTGAGAGGGAAGGCCTGGGAGATTTCATCACGTGTGATGATGTCAGGTAGACAGAGGGTAGAAAGATGGGGGCGGTGCCCAATCATTGTAACTCACAAACTTTGCATTGATCAGTCGAGAGTCTACTGAACAATGGAACAATCAGCTGTATTGACACTGTCTTTCAAACGTTACAGTCTCAAGTTCTTGGACAAGATATTACAAGAACGGCCTCAGGACTCTTCGTTGGGCACCACCCCTCATGTGTGTCTATCTATTACTATGTCACATCACAGTGCACAGGATAAAATCTCTCAGGCCTTCCCCTCCATTTCTGCATACTGTAAGTGATTCAAGAACTGGAGGTGAGAACAGCCTGGGAATGAGGCTATACACATGTATCGATTTGGTACACTGGTGTAAGCATTTCTGTCCAGAAGTGCTGCTTAAAAAAGAACAGAACTTCATAAGGAGGTATTCCAGACGGAGATGATTTCACCAGGTCTTGTATTCGTTCCCATTATTGTACAAGCAGTCCATTTGGTGCAGAGGCAACAAATTGGGGGGGGGGGGGGAGGGGGGAGGTGGAGCATATTCAAATTGCACACATTATGCTTGAAAGCAAGGCTCTTCTTATTAGTCAAGACAAGTAGTTTTCAAACACACACGCACACACACACACACACACACACACACACACACACACACACACACACACACACACACACACACACACACACACACACTCAATAGTGGCTCAGATGACTTCTGCTTTTCCTGCGTGGGGACAGAAGACTTTCATATAAGGTAATGGGCAGCTGCCCATCAACAAGACCACTTTGTTTTATCATAACCTTCTACCCAGGCTCTTTCTCATGGAGGAAGAGGTACAATGCCAGTTTTATCATACGTCTCACATGAGTGTACAGGAGTCAATGGGGAAGCCGTGTAGGTATGTACAGTTGATAGAGCCTGTATTTTTCATGTGAGCTACATGTACGTCTCAACACACAATGAATTGGAGGTTTGTATGCTAAAATCATTATCACCATACTACAAAGTTGTACCATAAAAGGTATCACTTGTTTATTCTTTGGCATTGCCACTCACACTGTGCACTTGCAACAATACAGCCAACAGCAATAAAATGGTGATATTTTCCAGTATAGCTTTGTACTATGGTGATACTTATATAGTCCCATTTCAGGTACATTATAACTGGTCTCACCAGAGCTGAAATAATGCACACCAGATGAAATGAGTGTTTCTGTGTAGCAACTGCTGTTGTTTGTACTTGAAACGACACTGTTATCAGCGGTCTGACTGAAACCAGGAGTGCTGTAAGGACATACAAAGCAGAAGGAAGAGTTAATAATATTACGCTCTCCTGCTGAAACATTGCAATGAAGGTTTGTTCTTGCTGTGTGAAGTCTCAACACACAACTGCAATCACTACACACACTGGGGGTGACACGCCCCTCAATCAATATGGTACAAGACCATGTGACCAGCGTAACTGGTCTCACTGAGTTGAAATATTGCACACCAGTGACACCACATTAAATTAGAGAATTGTGTCCGATAAACTTGCTTCCATTTGACGATGACCTCAAAGGTACAGAAGGTACCAAGTAGCTTCGTTCCCAGGCCACTCCCAGATTGGTCTCCACGGCTGTGAGATACAATCTGGGAGTGGCCCAGGAACGAGGCTAGGTACTGAGCAGTCCCGTCCCCAGACCAAATGTTTTACACACGTCCTGCGGCACTGTTGAAAAATAGGATCTAGACACATTCATTAGGAAAATGGGGCCAGTTGATATATCGTCAGTAATTGTAGGTGTTAATTACAAACATACCACATTATCAGTGCAAGCCATGGCACACACAAACTAGCTGCCAAGTTGTAACATGCCAATACACTTAATAATTAGGCCCCAGTTTTCCTAGTGAAAGTGTCCAGACCTTAATGCTATACGTAATAGTTATATCCCTCCCTGGGGGGTGGTCGTTTTACACATTGATGTCGGGCTACGCCCGACACCAATGCGCAAGACCACACCCCAGGGAGGGATATAACTATTATATAACCTGTTACCTAGGCAACATCACTGTACAAGAGAGATATGGGCAACATTCTTATATGTTGCCTGGGTAACGGGTTATATAGTGCTTTATTGGGGCGAGCCTGAGCGAGCCCCACATAGACGGTACAGCTGGGAGATTTCATATATGTATTATTATTATTATCGTACGACCGTCACCCGCGCGCCGCGCTTGGTCGCACGAAGTATGTAGGGCTTCGCATTCGCGTACATGGCTTCCGTGACCGCAAGAGAATCACCCGCGCGCCGCGCTTGGTCGCATGAAGTATGTAGGGCTTCCAATAGGGTATTAGCGTACATGGCTTCCGTGACCGCAAGCGAAGAAGCCGACGTCAAGGAGGAAAAGGACACCATCCGTCAGGTGATCTTTAACAACAAAGAATTCAAGCAATAGCTGTGTGATTTCAGTGAACTGTACCCAGGTGTAGCCTCGTTCCCAGGCTCTCCCCACTAAGAGGGGGGAGGGCCCTTCTTAGCGGGGAGAGCCTGGGAACGAGGCTACCCAGGTAAGCAAGAATGGGAAGCATTTGCCACAATTGTCTCCACTACACAATCTGCCAGAGACAATGATGATGCAAATATAGACTTTTCTAGCACGACGTTCAGCAACCTGGAGTAGAAACTCTCAGAGAAAATGATGTCATAGAAAAAATGGAAAACTTTTGTGGCTACCGACAATGGTGTTGAGATAGCAATGACACAGCCCTAATGGAAAAACTGAACCAACCAACATCCACTAACTCACTGGCAATGTGTAAAAAACTACCATTTGAAGCTCCCATGCAAACAGGAAATATTATGTCATCACTTTTATATCGTTATTAGTGTAATGTCATGTTGTTTACAACAAAAATTGATAAACCATAACGGTGATTGTGTACACAAAAAAATTGCATGTTAGCCTCTTCCAAACCAATTCATTGTTTCTCACCCCTAAGCAGAAAACTAGATGTGGGTTGGCCAAGAATTGAAGACTTTCAATTACGAGGTCATTCCTGTGTGAATAATGTACAACGCTGCCTTTGTCATTTCTACACTTGGATGAGGCACAGTAAGCAAACAGCAACTTTACTTCTTACTAAACGCCACGCCAACTTCGACACCTCGACAAGTGCGAAAGGGTACGCGCGTGTGTACGAACTGCGCATGCGCAATTGTAGTCCTTGACATACTGCTTGCTCAGGCTCGCCCCACAATGCTCTGCATTCGTCTAGTATAGGTTGAAGTGTAGGTTAGGGCTAGTATAAATACCATTTATCATACGTCTAACACGTGAATGTAGAGGGGTCAATGGAGAAGACTTGCAGCTGTGTGCAGAGCTATATTTTTTTTTACTTCAAGTCACATGAGAATCCATATCAGGTACTTCAAGTCATGTGTGCTACATCTGAGCGGGCAATGAAAAGGTTCATATCATAAAATCATTACCACAATAGTACCAAAGCTATACCGGAAAAAATATCACTCGTTTGTTGCCATCTGTACTGTTAATCATGCTGCACCCTTGTAACAATAATGACAGAAACAAAACCATGATATTTCCGGTGTAGCTTTGTACTATGGTGATACTTATATAATAGCACATGGCGGCTAATGTACCAAGAGGTGGTCACTTACATTGGCACAGTACTTAAGTTAGCAAATTTTGAGTGACCACTCAAATTTTACTGTGCCCCCATGACCACATTGACTGCACTGCTAGACCTGCTGATGACTCCGTGACTTTGGAAAAAAATGTTCTTGTGATTTGACTTCGTGACTTATACAAAATTTACCATGACTTTGTGACTTTGGCAAAAGCAGTTTGTGACTTCATGAATTGGTAAATATTTACAATGAGATTTGTTGCTTTTTCATGGTAGTAAAATTATGGAGCAATAGGTAAGCTACTCCTATTTCCTTAGTATACGGGTCACAACAAGTCCAGTTGCAAACGTTAAGTACGGCGCTTATCGACTTGTGAGAGTGACCACTCCTTGTGTACTGTTGCAAACAACTTGTACTGGGTTATACCCAGTCTCGTGCCCACACCCTACCAGCGAGGAGAGGATCTGGTGACATTGGACTGATTCCTTGGGCTTCATTAAAACTTCATAGTTTGCTGTATCATAGTTGAGAACTGATAACAAATTAACAGCCAAAAAGGTATTGTGTCATCGTGCTAAAGTAGCCAAGAATTTCTGGTGTTACACTTACAGATTGTGTTTTAATTGGCGAATGGAAAAGCTCTCCACAAAGCAATCAAGGTTAATGAAGCGTGAAGGATCGGCCAAATGTCACGAGACCCTCTCCTCTTCTTAGGTGCATTAAGGCGTGACTAAATGGTTTTATGTAATGCGGAGAAGATTATGGAAGTGTATTATTGATCTGCAGAAACTAGCGATCGATGTAGCTAAGTTCAGTGCCTGTTTCTGCCATCAAAGTATCGACCATCCAGTGTGTAAGTCGCTAGTTGGCACCTACGATGGAGGGTATTTCAGTGTAGAAATAAACAGTCTTCGCCTACAATTGAATCGCGGAGCCAGCACTATAAAGCGTTAACTTCGGTGCTGCCCTTCGTGAAAGTGACGCTTACCCGGAACAGTTCCACACCGAAAAATCCAAGTTTACTGCATTGGTTGGTTTCACCGTCGTATGTTCTTATAGAATCTCCCTGGGGAACACGAAGGATGAAGATTTGAAAGAGCTATGACGTGATTTGTCATCGAAAAATGATTGAATCAGTGAGACACAAACTCTTGTATTTTCCCTACAGGTAGAAATTTCTGGATCCCCAGTGGGATCTAGTTACTACTGTTGTTGCTCTTGGCTGTAGCAAAAGTAGAGGCCGCAGCACTAGTGGGAACTGCTCCAGGTTTTGCAATCTTTCCGACGACATATTTTCTCTTCACTTAGGATCCAACCCATCAAACACTGAATGACTGATACAGAAAGATACTTACATGCAGCCATCATCTCCTGTGGATCTCCTTTTTGATCAGCCGCAGCTTTTCTGAACGTGCTATTCTCTGTGCAGCTGCTTTGCAGTTCCATTTCACGCCCATGCAGCCCCACCCACAAACGTCATCACAAGAAATGCGAGCAGATGTCCACCTGAATGGCTCCACGATCGATCTCTTGCAGTTCAGAGGCGTAGTTGGCAAACTTGCCGTGAGGTGCGGTCCTCTTCTCAGCCCCAGCCACCCTCCCCCAGGAGTGACCCCAAGTTAGAATGGGCTGCGTCTGCATTGTGGGGTCGGGGGAAAACTTTGAAGTAAGTTGTTCCCTGGATACTTCAGATTAAAGTGTCTCCCTTGAAGTAGCTTGCCCCCCCTTGTGAGGGGACAGCTTGTTTCATAGTAAACTGTCCAGGTCACAACTTATTTCAAACGGTAATGTCCAGCGATGTACTTCATAGTAAGTAAAGAGTATTCTAGCTACCTCAAAGAAAACGGTCAACAAGGCAATGATAATTATTTCAATAAAATTTTAGTACTAGTTAGCCTATGTAGTACATAATACATGCACTATTCAGAGCAACCATCTCTCCTCTGTCTGCTGGTGCCAGAATTGTTTCTGATTATTCGAGATCCATGACTACAATGCATTAGCACAGTATGCATGCTTCTTTTATGGCACTTCATGATGGCTAGTGATCTGACTACGTTAGCACAAGGTTGACATTGACTATCCTTTGCACGAGTGTGGGGAGGCATATATCACTTCAAGTTTACTTCGAAGTAAGTTGTCCCCAGGGGACGGTTTACTTTGAGGTAAGTTGCCCCCAGGGGACATTTCACTTCGGGGGGCAAGTTACTTCATGATAGCCCAAACATGCATGTCAAAGCAAATTATTATTGTTATAAACGGTGGTGTTTTTGGAAACCAGGCCACACAAACGCAACTGTTAGATTCTCAGAGTTTCTGTTCTTAGTGTGGTGAGCTGTAATGCTTAATGAGCTGCCCCTGGCATGTCCAATCTCTCACTAACTTGTGCTTGCTGTGTCCAAGTTGGCTGCATATCCTGTAGTCGTGAATTCACTGGTGACTGCTGTACAGTTATCTAACTAGATACTGCTCACACAAATCAAGTGTTTGGAACACATCTGTATGAATCTGACCGATCTATTGGGATCCACCCAAGCATTACTGAATCGACTGCTTTCACATTCTGGCATTGATCTACCGGTAATTTCTACAGTGGCAAGAATGGAACCTGTGTGTGTGTTGTGTGTGGGTGGGGGTCTATGTACTAGTGCTGTAAGGTTTGGGCTAATGCAATATAAACTCATACTCGCTCAAACCGATCACATGATATAACCACAAACTGTCCTGTTGTCAGCAAATTAGTTATCCAGTAGACTTTAATATAGAGCCAATGGATAAGTACAGGTAGTCCCTAAAGTCAGACACCACCTTCTAGTGCACTGTCACCTCCCCAGCATTGATCATTACAGCAGAAAGGGTTTAGTGTCTGTGGGAGTGTGTAGGGGGCAGTCTGTTTCTACCCAGGGAACTCTATAAATGTGTTGTCTTCATTGAGATGCTGGAGTGCACTGCGATAACATCTGCATGGCATTTCATCCGCACTGTCATACCATCTGAGCTAATTCATGACTCACATGCAACATACCAGTGACTATGCTTCCAAAATTGAAGAATCTGATGTTTCATCAGAGAACTGTGGTTACTCTGAAATTGTGGCTGTATCTGTAGAATTGGCATCAATTTTGGTGATGTTATAACCAGCAATATCATACGCATCTCCAATTCGTAACATTAACATTGTATTTCACTCTTGTGGCTCTCATGCTACTTTCAGGTTACTCCCATGTGTTTGAACCAATATGAAGTGCAGTGTAAGGCAAAAAAAAATTTACTAAAAAGTGATCACAATTATTACACATGATAAGGGTGTTGTACAAAAAGTTAAGAGGCATCATGAGAAAACGAAACAGTGGCGAATGCCAGATGGAGCTAGTCAAGTTCTCCTAAATGGTCTTTTGCTATGCTGTTGGCAATTCCTGTTTGTCCAACTCTACGATGTTTCAGTGCATCAACGAGAACTGTCCAGCTTGGCTCCCCCTTCTCTGAAACTTGGTCCTCTTTTCGTAGCCATGCAGCAATAACATCACCATAGAAAGTAGCTGAGTCCATCATTGTTTTAAGTTTGCTGTGTCGAAGCCCCAGGACCAGTCCAAGATTATAGATGTGCTCCTTCTCCATGTCTAGTAGGTAGTCTGTTATGTCAACCAAGTCCTTCTCAGCTAGAGGTAAAGAGTGGAAATGTGGAGTTATTAATCACTATCACTTTGATGGAAAAATGAAATATGACAATTTACTTAGTTGTTTGTACATAATCAAGTTTGCATACACTGAACACTTACCAAGTGTATCAACTTTGGAGGTTGGAGAGGTGGGGGGAAGTGGGGAACAGAGTCTTCTCTGTGGAGTTGATACTGCACCTACAGATGGGAACCAGTTAATAGTGGGACTAGCCTCATACCCAAGGCTAGACCTTCTCCCATCCCTTATAGCAATGTGGGAAGGATTAGCCATGCACAAAATATACTGTATTCCGAAATTGACCCTGCTGCCTTAGTAAAAATTAACATTCAAATAGCTATACACATTATAGCTGCCTTACCTTCGTGTTGGGAGACTTGTGTGGAGGAATGATGTTGTTCAGGCTCAAAGGCAATCATTTCATCACCTAGGAAATGTGAGGATTTAATGAGAATGGAACATAGGCCAAAAAACAAATCTGAACCTCTCGCAAGGGAACTAACAAACTGTGCTATGGTCATTACCTGCTAAGGCTACCTCTGGTTGGAGCCAAACTTTCTCCATCTCAGTCAGCTTTCCACTAACATCGGCGTCCACGGTACATAGCCAGTACTCATGGTCATTTGTGATAGTGGCTGCATGTGGTGGAAGGGTGGTGGTATTGCTGCTGGTCTGACCATTGTCACTGTCAGAGTGGTGGCAAAGAAGAGCTGGGGATGGCTTTGCATTATTGTATTGAAGTGTAATAGAAGCTGCATCAATCCCATTAAATATGGAGTTCCGAATGCTGGGACAAACCTTGGTGCAGATCTCACAAAAGAATGAGCTTTTGACATAAACTTCGAAGTGAGTGAAAGAGTCTATTAATGTAACTGTACAAGGATGGTTTGGTAGCCTGAACTTGACACAGTTCCTGGCAGTGAGAATGGGAGATCCTTTGCCAGGAAGTACGACCTGCCACTGGCAGTGGTTGATCAGGTACACCACTAGACAACAGAAAATTCCATTGCGAGGCCAACCGTGAGAGAAGTGGATGAGAAGTGGAGCTGCTGCTGGAGAAGAAATGTCGTGTTTGTTAAGTTCCTCAGTGGGAATAATCTGCAAAAGTGATGGCATGAAATAGTCACCCTTTGTGAGGGGAGCAAGAATCAGAAGGTGTTCAAAAAGAAGGAGAAGATCATTTGGAGTAAACAGCCTATCTCTATAGTGCTTGGGAAACTTCTCAAGAAACTCAGAGCGAACAATACCTTGATCGCGAAACTTGAGCCACTTGGCTTCTAAAGCTTCTTGTGGACCCTGAGACTTCTTACCTTGTTTACCTTCCCTAAGCTTGTAGCTTTGCTGCACTAGTTCGGAAGCCTTGTCCAGTGGCACTTGCGGGTCACTGAACACCACGTCTGGAAGCACAGTGGGATAGTAAAGGCAGAGGTTGAGTTTATCGAAATACTGCAACGCAGCACGGAACTCCTCCTCAGGGAACCTCAAGTTGTGGGCTACACTGAGACATTCCTTTCGACTCAGAACCCTTCTGCCTAGCATAGCCGCTAGTCTTGCAAGTCCTATCTCCAGGAAGTACCACCAAAGTGGGATTTCCACTGGATCAGGGGCAGAGCTCTCGATTGCTTGCCTGAGAAGCTTGGCAACTCTCTTGTCTTCTTCATCTGGTTCTTTTGCATTCAGAGGGAAAATGGGCTCCAGTGCATCTCCATAGAGTACTAGGTCATCGGGAAAGAGAGGATGGAGGAGATTGAAGAGTGTCTTGTTCTTCTCGGCTCGTGTTTCAGAACATTTTCCCTCCATATCCCGGTGTGTGCAAGCTACCATGATCTTTGGATGCTTGCCTTCTGTTGGATGTGAGTGCATTGTGCGAGCCAAGCACATCACTGTCTCCAGGTTCGTGAAGAGGGAGAGATAGGGTATGCCAACCAGTGCACCATCCCCATCATAGTATTCCACTGTGGGACGGTCGTTAAGACGGTCACAAAGTCGCTGGACAAGAAGAATGCTAGTGGCATGGCGGATGAAGATGGGAAAGAGGTCATAGAATTGTGGCTGGCCACCGCTGTCAATCAGGTGAATCCAGTTTGCATTGCTAAAATCTTTGGATTCGTCTGACTCTTTGGTGCTGTGCATGGCAAGTTGAGTAATTCGCTTCACCAGATCATCCAGTAAGCTTGTAGTGGCCTGCTTTGGAGCATCTGAAATTGAGCTGGTTGTCTGATCCTGGGAGGTGGATGATGGTGAATCCTGGGAAGTGGGTGTAGCCTGATCTTGGGAAGTGGGTGTAGCCTTATCGTGGGTAACACCACTTGATTGCTGCTGTTGGAATAGAGACTCGAACGATTGAGCTTGAACTTTCTCATCTTCAGGAAGAGCGTCCCAAAGAACTGGGATAACACTAGCTAGTATGTTTTCTAGCTCTTTTATGTCTACCACCACCCACCCTTCATCTTCGCACTTGATTCTTATCGTGCTTACAACACGGATGGGAGCCTTAGCACACGGTGTGCTGCAGCGAACGATTGGTGGCTTCAGTCCCAGCAGTAGGTGCATGACGTGTGTTTTGCCGGTTCCCGCTGAGCCGGTAAGGATGCACTTGTTTATTCGGGCGAGAATGGTTCCCTTTCGTAGGGCTTCTTCCAAAAACCGTTTGGATTCTGTGGGAGAACAAGTATCCAGTTTCTATAATGACAGGGTACCACACTTAACATCCACACAGTGGGTTGTATAATAATTAATGAACACCAACAATTGTTTCCTTACAGTCAGAGGAGAGACCATGAATAAGTATGTAACAGAAAGTCACATTTGGATGACTGGCACACTGAAAAGAAGTTCAACTTATGGGGAGCCCCTACCATACACTGTCAGCCTACACTAGGATGAGAGTGCAGGTGGTACACTCTTCAGTACCCTTGTATGAAATGGTTTTATATACATGAGCAGAACCAGCTACAGGATCAAGCGAGAGGTTCCAGTTGTGGATATCTGCCCAATTATCTGTACACATTTGTGTATCACTCCAACCAGGACCTTATGAGCACCACAAATGGTTCATAAGCTCCTGCTCCAATCATAAACATAATGTGAATGTTCCAGTCATGGCACACCCAGACCAGGAGAACTCAATAAAGCAAAGGCAATGCACAATGCACAGGGTAAAGGAGAGAGACACAATAAGGGAAGCAGTGGTGAATGGAGCTAAAGAGTTGAGTATTGTGTATTAGTTGAAAGATGAGTTGAAGTCAAGTGCCTCATATACTACTTCTGATCTTATGTTTGATGACAGACTGCCTCCCACTAAACTGTCCCTGCAGTACAACAGTGAGGAAGTATAGTACTTGTGTGCCAAGATCATCTGGTACTACACTGTTACTAGATCATATTAGGTAAACTGGTTGGGATCAAGAGAAGCAGCTGTGTCACAACAGGAGCTCAACTTAAAAGTCAGGGTTGAATTGCAAGAAGAAAAGTGCTGCATGAGTACAAACAAGGAGACATATAAAAGCCAGCTAGATGTTAGTAGTAAATTGATGTCATAGCTGAAGGAGTGTACAAGAGAGAGCACAAAAATTATGGGCATGCTTCTCACAGTTGTTTCCCAAGCTATAAATGTACACACTTGGCACCCCAACTGATGCCTCTAGATTCTCAGGGTAAGAAATCATAGCTCGCTAACATGTCACGCAAGGAAATAGAAACACCACTCGGCTAGGCAAGCTCTATACTTCATTAACCCCTGTACAAATATGGCAATCTAAAGTACACACTTATAAGATTTTCATCTCATGGTACACATTAATTTCCATTTGAAGGGAAATGTTCTTACTGTTGTTATGTAAGCATCTCAATTGGGATAGGAACTAATTATGTGAAAGGAAGCTCCCTATGACTCGCAGACTGATAATCTGAGTTAAACATTCATAGCAAGAAGAACATGCTCTGTAGTCCGCTTGTGCACTCAGAGAAGTCCGGTACCAGTAGTGAAGTTCTCAGCTGATTCAGTGGTATAGTTGATATTCTGGCCACCTTTCTCTTGCTCAGCTTGATGAAAAGCTAGAGCAGTTTACAGTTGTAGCAAGCTTGTTGTGACAGCTAGGCTAGAATACTTTCTGGAGTGAAAAGGTGATGTATGTGTATGACCTGTGTGTGCGATTGCCTTCTCTTGGATGTGACTGCATCGTGTGAGTCAAGCTCACCAGGTTTGTAAGGGGTTATGCCACAGAGTTTGCCCTTCTCATAATATTCACTGTGGGGCATTCTTGAGGTGGTCACAAATTTGCTAGACAAGGACAATGCTAGTTGTGCAGCAGACGAAGATGGGATGGAGGTCGTACAACTGAGGCTGGCCTCTGCTGTCAATCAGAGTTTGAGCTAGTGAGATTCTGGATTCTTCAGACACTTTGGTTCTGTGCAATGGCAAGTTTGATTCATCAAATCATTCAGTAAGGTAGTAGTGTAGTAGTGGCCTGATTCAAAGTGCTGGTGGTCTGATCATGAAAAGTGACACGACGCAATGCTGCTGTTGGAGGAACCCAAACAACTGAGCTGAAATTTCCTTACCATGCATTAGTATAGAACCTGGGATTGGGGTACCATGCATGACCATATACGGTCCTAAAAGTGAAAGTGTATACTATACCTGGTATGCAGGTGCACTTCTGACTGGCTTTATTCTGGTGCATTTAATATGAGTCACTCAAGTAATAATAATAATGCAATGCAACAATAAAAATTAATCATCCCAACTGTAATGTAAGGTCATCATTAGAAAACGTCTTTCAATGGTGCACTGTGACTTGCATTTGGCAACTTAATAAGCCATTGGCACTAACCCTTTGCATCAGCAAGTTGAAGTTTAAGAGATAGCAGTGACAGCAAGGATGAAATACTTCACCAAGCTGCTGAAGAATGCTCTGCTTCCAAGTTCTTGAAATTCTAGCACACAACCATCAAAAAGCGAAATACTAGATGACCAAGACAAACAAGCAATATTCTTTTGACGTTTCCATGGTAGCTAAGTGCCCACTTTTCCTCTTCGAAAAAGCTACTCAATAGTGGTCGTGTTCATTTCTGGGTGTCTGTATTCGTTGATACTTGTGGAATCCTTGACCTCGGATAAAACTGGGTACAGGAAAAGAATGAGCAGTTGTTGTTGGGGTTGCCATTTCTCAGTATCACCAATGTCTCATCCACGATGTAAATGCACCTTTGTACTCAAAAGGAACAGGCACTGACACTATACTAAAGTAATCTCATCCTTCCCAGGACCTGCCTTACAGCCGGAACAAGGGCCTGATCACACTTGCAAAATTTCCAATTTAATATGTGCTGAGTCAGGTTTTTGTTTGGGGTAGATGTATCACATTTGCTCATTACTAATTACTAAGTTCATCCAAAGAAGGACTATGTTCTGCAGTCCACTTGTGTCCTTGGAGTCTAAATCTAGTGGTGCTAGTAGTGAAGTTCCCATCACCCGTGCTGATTGAGTGGCGTAGTTGATATTCATGTAATTTCTGGCCACCCTTCTCCTGCTCACCATGTCATTACTAACCAGGTAGTTCTGAAGTCTGGTGAAGTCTGGAAGTTATCCTGATATGGACAATCCTGTTGATACACCTTCACCAAAGCTTGGTTTGGTTAAAAAAAAAAACCGGTACATACACCTGGTTACACCCCAAGATGCAACTAGGACCCGCAAATAACCCCAAGAATAACCCCAAGAATAACCCCAAGAATAACCCCAAGATGCAACTTAAAGGACCCACGTAAATAATATAACTAATTAATATAACCCAATATAATACACAGGCCAGAGGAAGCATTGGACATCCAATCTGAGTTGATATTCGTTAATGGCATGGTGCACTTACCCCATGAATAAAACTTTGGCACACCAACAACTCTCCCTTCACCAGCTACACCCTCACCCCTCACAGTGACTCCCGAAGCGATTTTTCCGCATACGTGACGTCACACGTTCAATATACTACGTATAAAATCATTGCGTGTATTGAGCGCGCTACAGCGCTTTGGGCTGTTATTATGCACGCAATGCGCGAGTACAAAGCAGGTGAAGGCGTGCCTTTCTATTCACGATTGATAAACTGATGTCCGGCTCCTCTCTTGAGGGTAAAGCTTTTTTAAGAAACCACAAAACTCTAAACTCTAAGGCTTTCTACTTCAGGTCTTGTAGCTAAGTAGCAGTGCACTTTGTTTTCCTAAAGCCTACTAACAAAGATTTCACCTATGTAGAACACTGAACTCTAGAGTGTTCGAGCCAAGGTAAACCTGCAGCACTAACCTCCTATGAGCATCTTGGGGTGCGGTTACTTTGCTCGTTTAATACTAAAGGAGAAATAATACCATCCATCCTACTCTGATGTTTTAATACCAGTCCTGCATCATAGTGCTGTTGAAGTGTTGATAAATGCAATATGTGTCACTACCACCTAGAATGTTATGAGACGAAAACAGAGGAAAGTGAAAAGACCGGCAGCTGCCGGGAGTTGAACCCAGGACACCTCTGGCTTGAGCCGCCAGTGCTCTGCCACTCAGCTACGGCAACCAGACAACCACCAACCCTCACAATCCTCTATATGTACTGTGAGCATTTAGAAGGAAACTGCCGATGTCGTAGCTGCTGCACTTACGCTGGGCTGAGAGAATTGAATGGATTTGTCCAGAAATGACAAAAGTTTGATTGCAATCAGAAGTGGCAGCATATATTGAAGTACACGTGTGTTGGGGTATACTTGACAACATGTCAGTGTTTCTTAAGCCTCATGTTTCTTGGTTTAGTGTCTAGGTATACTTATTACTATAGCTTGTAGTCAGCATATCCTGGTGATGTAATAATTGTTTTCATAAGGAGATAAGATTGAGGGGACACAATCTTCGGTCCCTTTGTGAGTTAAAGTAGCAGAAAATTTGCTGTATGATGTATTGTGAACATCACATAACATCCCATCCTATTTGGACTTCCAATGAACTCTGGATTGTGTAGAGATCTTTGTGAAGAGGAAGCCCATGAGAGGTCTGGAACTTTCCATGACATCCTTTGGATTGTGTGGAGAACCCTGTGAAGAGAAGTCCATGGAAAATCCTGGGTCTGATAGTGGTACCCTCTGGGTTGTGTGGAGGTCTCCATAAAGCGGAACCTTAAAGGAAGTCTTCTGGACTATGTGGATACCCATGTGAAGAGGAAATCAATGGGAGAATTTATGACTTCCCATGAGATACTCTGGACAATGTGGAGGCCAGGAAATTTCAGCGACTGTGTGAAGGTCTCTTTGACGAGGGGGGCCTATGGGAGGTCCTGAGATATTCCTCTAGACTGTGTAGAACCTCTGTGAAAGAAAGTCTATGGAAGATCCTGCGACTTTCCATGAGATCCTCTGGATTATGTGTGTGTGTGCCCATGCATGACCATGTATGGTACTAAAATTGATCACTGATTCTTCATCACCCCATTCAGTGATACTGTAGCAAGGATGTGGCTTGTAAATAACCATGAACATGATTATCAGACATTCTCATGAACATGTGGGTATTATGAAAGAAGTGATGAATATTTGCAGAATGAATATTAAAAAATCTACATATAATTTCAGCAATACAGCACTTTAAGTGCTTCAAAGAACGTAGTGTCTAAGGCACCCTCCTACGCTGAATGCTCAAGAACATCCTAGAAGAATTTTCCGTTTTATTAAATAATACCCATGCCAACCACAAAATTTTAACCTTTGTGACAGCCACAGTGGCATAGTCAGTTATTGGTTTGCTGTCCTTCACAGGTAAGAACTTGTTGACCAATAATGGTGGTAGCCAGAGCCATGAATGGAACATGCATGGTATCCTTGGAGGTCTTGTTCATTATGTAGCCTTAAATTATGGACAAAGAAACCCGGAATAATTTATTAGGCAAAAAAAGGTTCCCCCCAGCTTATGGTACTACCAACACCTTACTATGAGCAGAATAACCATGTGACACCACACGACGTGAACAGCAGACTAACCATGTGACACCACACCATATCAACAGCACACTAACCATGTGACACCACACCACATGAATAGCACACATTAACCATGTGACACCCACCATATCAACACCAGACTAACCATGTGACACCACACCATATCAACAGCACACTAACCATGTGACACCCACCATATCAACAGCACACTAACCATGTGACACCACACCACGTGAATAGCACACTAACCACGTGACACCACGCCATGTGAATAGCACACTAACCATGTGACACCACACCACGTGAATAGCACACTAACCATGTGACACCACGCTATCAGCACACTAACCATGTGTGATACCACACCACATGATCAGCATGCACAAGATACCATTCTACAAGGTGCTCACCACAGGGTAATGAAACAAGTGAAAAATGACCTTTGTAAGAACTTAGGGGTAAAAGAGGGGGAGGGTGACTGTGCATTCACTGCAATAGGCATATTAGTGAGTGTGTATGGTACATCTTCTAATTCGCATGTGTATTTGTACACATCTAATCACATGGGTAGTTGTGGTTTTTCATTGCTGATGGGACACACACAGAGCAAGGTGCACATGTGTAAGTACACTGCAAAAAAAATTACAAATGGAGGTAAAAGAAACCTTTACATAGTTCCCAGGCCTGTATCTTAAACAAAACAGGGAAGGTTGGGGCTACAGGTCACACTTGTAATCTTCCAGCATGTGTTGAACATATTTTGTTTGGTCACTTCTGTGACAGGCAAGATAACGTTCTGGAATATTCATGTATGTGTGCGTATATAAGAGTTGTGTTACGCACTGTAGGTGTAGCCTCGTTCCCAGGCCTTCGCGCGTTCGTCGCTTGCAGTACGAAATAATAATGTAGGTGCGCAATGTTCGAAAGGTCACAGTGATGACAAATCTCTTTTCTTTTTGAAGAAACTCTTTTGTTCCTCTGAAACAGCCTTTTAAGAAGTTCACAAGCTACTCGTGTGTAGTCATGTGACAAATTGCAAATACCTGTGTTAAACTCTTGGTCTCCATACATTGCCCACCTCTGTAGTCATTAGCCCACACAAAGAGAGGATCTAACTCACTATACTAACTCTGTGCTAGGTCAGTGCTTACGAGAAGGTTTACAAGTGTGACCAAAACAGCCTTTCACAAGTTTGCAAGTGTGACCAGACCCCCACCCTCAGGTACTTTTCTAGCTTCAGTTAGCTGCCATTATGTATAACAACTAGTAACAAGTAACTTCGGCTTCAATCTACATGCATACATATATATATATTCCTACGCTGGGCTAGCAACTTGAAGTTTACAGGGCTCCACAACTTACACTTCACATAAACATGTCAGTCGCACTAAGACTCTTAGCCGACATCGAAGAATGAACTTACAGCATTCGCTGAATGTTAGTCTCGCGAGGCTTCACACGAATAAACCTGCGGGAACACGCGGACTGACCCCTACCCCGGCTTATTTTGACATTGTCCCTGCCCTTACGATCAGAACCAAGAGCCAAAAGAATGTGTTCATTCGTATTTGTGGACGTTGGAAATGCTCTGCTTGTGCTCAAACGCTCTTCTGCTGTACAGAATAATAATTTCATTTTTACGTGTATGAATAAATTAGAGTACGTAAATTACCGTTTTTCCCTGAAAAGGGGGGTGTACGAATTAATAGGGTGTACGAATTATTAGAAATTCTATGGTACCCTTGTTTCAAGACTGGAAACTAGGCTAGAAGACTTCCTGTAGGCCTCAAATTTCCAAACTTTGTGTGCTTGGACTGCTACTCTCACCTTCCAGGAGTAGCCTCTAGTCACCCCTTGGCAAGGTCTTTTCACACACTCTGTACCACCACTATCAACAGTAGCTGGCTACCAAATGGTCTGATGTAAGGTATGTAATGACTGGTCTTTGCTACATAATGCTGACTCAGCACATATGGGACTGTGACCATGCCCTTTCCTGATTTTCAGATGGGCATGGCAACGAGGATACGTGTAGTTCTAAGGCAGTTCTTGTGTAATGCAATAATAGCAACAAGAGTGCATAAGAACGGGCGGCCAGTGTAACTCTAAAATTTGAAACCAGTTGGAATTTACCGCCAGTACTAAAAATAGTAACACGTACTGGGCATGGTGCGTGGATCATAAGGCATTGTTGCTAAGCATGTGACCAGGTGTTCTATTTTTAGTACGGTTCAATAATTTTGAGCAGACTATGGGCTTCTATTGGAGTTACATGCTTTTACACAAGCCACCCGTTCTTATGTGCTCTTGTAGCAAATTAGTCTCAGTAGAGTAACTCATTATTGGAAATTCTCGGTTTCAGATTAGAGTAACCCATTATTGGAAATCTTCGGTTTGAGATTAGAGTGACGCATGATTAGAGTAACACATCATTAGAGTGCCTACGGTAGGAAACTAAACTAGTTACTATAATCAGCAGTACAATTTTACACATGTTCTTAGAACATGACTGGTGCCAATACACGTGTCCTACCTTTATCTTGCTCTTGAGATGTATTCTGGAGTCTTTGCTTGTACTTGTCTATAATCTCCTGGTACTCTTCTTGCTGCTTTTTAGCCCTCATAATCGCCCTCTCCGTCTCACTCAACTTTGCCTCCAATTCCGTGTGACTGAGATGGCCTGTTACCTCCTGCTGAAGTGATGCCTTCTCCTGTAGAGAGAACAAAGAGCACCTCTGACATGTATCCCTCCACACAAGCTTGATACCAATACAGGAATGCAGGGTCTATACTCACACTGGGACACTTCTGCTACGAAGTTACACCATACTCCAGTGCGAGGACACTCAACTGTGTGAAACCTCCCATTAACCTAAAGCTCAATGTCAAATTTGGTCACTTCTCATTTTCTTTAGGTGGCACACTTCCATAAACACATACATTGAATCATGTAATACATGTACGTCCACACACATCCCACCCCCTCACAATGTCACCAAACACTAAAGTTGACAGTGGGTCACACTTGTACACACTAGCCCCGTGTGTCACTGCTTTTCAATGTAAGCATTCAGCAATAATTGGCTCTGAACAGCATTCCATTTAGAAGGCAGGGACTATAATTATCCTCTAGACCATTTTAACCCATTGTCTGAATGGTCAGCATGCTGTGGAAAGAGGGGATTTGCTACCGAAACTGATTGGAAAACCATCATTGAAATTACTGAAGGTTGCCTGAGGAAAAAATGCTGCGGCTAATCATTATATCATGGTGGTTGTCAAAAAAGTAATGGTATTGCAGCAAATTTAAGTGTTACTGTTTGAAAGGGAAGGGTGGAAGGGGAGAAGTGTGTGTGTGTGTGTGTGGGGGGGGGTGAGGAAGGGGTGAATGAGGATGTGAAGGGAAAGGGGGAAGAGGATGGAGTGGAGAGGAAACGGGTAAAGGGAGAGGGAAGGGAAAGGGGAGGGGGGTGGCCGGATGGGAAAAGAAAGGGAGGAGAGAACGGGAAAGAAACATGGGGAAGAGAAAAAGAAGGGTGGGGGGGTGGTGTGGGTGGGAGAAGGGGGAGAGGAAAGGGGAAGGGGAAGGAGGAAAGGGAGAAAGGGGAGAAAAAGGGAGAAAGAGGGGAGGAGGAGGAGGAAGAGGAAAGGAGAGGAGAAAGGAGGAGGAGGAAGGGGGAGGGAAAGAGAGGAAGAGAGGGAGGGAGAGCATAAGGTGGAGAGGAGAGAGAAAAAGGGAGGAAACAGGGAAAAGGGGGGAGGAGAAAAGGGGAAGCCCGGGACAGGACGGTGGGACAATATCACATCCAAAAGGTTGGTCAAAAATATCATGATAATCAATCTCAAAGTGTAAATCTGGCTCAAAAATGCAATCAATGACCTTAAAAGAATATTCTGAGCTCCTCTGAGAGGGAGGAGATTAGAGGGAGGGGGGAGGGGGGGAGGGGGTACAGAAGGGGGAGGAGAGGAGTGGGGAGAGGGGAAGGATTGGGGAGTGGGAAAGGAGTGGGGGGAGGGGGGAAGGAGTGGGGGAGGGGGGAGGAAGAAGTGGGGGGAAGAAGGAGGGGGCACTGATGGAAGTGGGGGGAAGAAGGAGGGGGCATGTATGGAAGTGGAAGTGGGCACAGAGGGGGGAGGAGGGAGTGCTAAATTGGCTCAGGAATGCTATCAATGGCCTTAAATGATATTCTGAGCTACTCTGAGAGGAACGAGAGGAGTAGGAGGAGGGGGAGGAAGGAGTGGGCACAGAGGGGGGAGAGAGGATAGGAGTGGGTAATCTCATGCCCAGACCCCAACTGCGAGGAGAGGGTCTGGTTACATTTGGCTGACTCCTTAGGCTTTGTTAAAAATTCAAAGCTTAGTGTATGCATAGTTGCAAACTGATAACTAATTTACATGCCCAAAAAGTGCTGTGTCATCATGCTGAAGTAGCCAAGGATTTCCGGTGTTGCACTACAGATTGTGTTTTCTGCAATGTGATTGGTAGTTGGAAAATTCTCCGCAGAAAGCAATCAATGTTAATAAAGCCCGAGGGATTGGTCGAATGTCACCAGACCCTCTCAGGTGGGGCCTGGGCACGAGACTAAGGAGTGGGGGCAGGGGGGAGGAAGGAGTGGGGGGAGGGGAGAGGAAGGAGTGTGGGGAGGGGAGAGGAAGGAGTTGGGGGAGGGGAGAGGAAGGAGTGGGGAGAGGAAGGAGTGGGGAGAGGGAGGGAAGGAGTGGGGGAAGGGGAGAGGAAGGAGTGGGGGGAGGGGAGAGGAAGGAGTGGGGGCAGGGGGGAGGAAGGAGTGGGTGGAAAGGTGAGAAAGGAGTGGGGAGAGCCTAACCCCCAAGTGTAAATCAAGAAGCAGCAGTTCCAGTGGGACAATATCATATCCAAAAGTTGGTCAATAATATCAAATATCAGAGCCCAATCCCCAAGTGTAAATCAAGAAGGAAGCAGCAGTGTAAATGTGCTAAATTGTCTCAGGAATGCACTCAATAACCTTAAAATCCTGAGCTACTCTGAGAGGAAGGAGAGGAGTGGGAGGAGGGGGTAGAAAGGAGGGGGAAAGGAGTGGGGGGAGGGGGGAGGGGGAGGGAGGAGAGGAGGGGAGAGGGAGGAGAGGAGGGGGAGGGAGGGAGAGGAGGGGGAAGGAGTGCGGGAAAGGGGGGAAGAAATAGGGGGGAGGGAGTGGGGAGAGGGGGTAGGAAGGAGTGGGGGGGGGGGGGGAAGGAGGGGGAAGGGAGGAGAGGAGGGGCAGGGAGAGGGGAGGAAGGAGGGGGCGGGAAGGGGCCATACACATGTAGCATATTGGGTATTGGGTACTTAGTGCAATGTTCTTTTGGTTTGTGAGTGTGTGTGCGTGCGTGTGTGTCTGTGTGTGTGTGCATGTCTGTGTGTGTCTTTGTATATGTGTGTGTCCGTGTGCTTGCGTGTGCGGCATTTGTGTGCGTGTTTGTATGTGTGTGTGTGTGTTTAGTGCATGTGTGTGTGCCTGCATGTGTGTGTGTGTGTGAGTTGTGTGCATGCATGGAGGGGGACACATGTAAGATTATTGGTTAATATGAAGTTACAATGTTTCCTTTGTTTCACTTGTGGGGAGGTGGGGGGAGGGAAGAATGGAGGGAGGGAGGGAGGGAGGGAGGGAGGGGAAGGGAGGGAGGGAGGGAGGGAGGGAGGGAGGGAGGGGGAGGGAGGGAGGGAGGGAGGGGAGGGAGGGAGGGAGGGAGGGGGAGGGAGGGAGGGAGGGAGGGAGGGAGGGAGGGGGAGGGAGGGAGGGAGGGAGGGAGGGAGGGAGGGGGAGGGAGGGAGGGAGGGAGGGGGAGGGGGAGGGAGGGAGGGAGGGAGGGAGGGAGGGAGGGAGGGAGGGAGGGGGAGGGAGGGAGGGAGGGAGGGAGGGGGAGGGAGGGAGGGAGGGAGGGGGAGGGAGGGAGGGAGGGAGGGAGGGAGGGAGGGGGAGGGAGGGGAGGGAGGGGGAGGGAGGGAGGGAGGGAGGGGGAGGGAGGGAGGGAGGGGGAGGGAGGGAGGGAGGGGGAGGGAGGGAGGGAGGGGGAGGGAGGGAGGGAGGGGGAGGGAGGGAGGGAGGGGGAGGGAGGGAGGGAGAGGGAGGGAGGGAGAGGGAGGGAGGGAGGGAGGGGGAGGAAGGGAGGGAGAGGGAGGGAGGGAGGGAGAGGGAGGGAGGGAGGGAGAGGGAGGGAGGGAGGGAGGGAGGGAGAGGGAGGGAAGGAGGGAGGGGAGAGAGTGATGGAGGGAGGGGAGGGAGGGATGGAGGGAGGGAGGGAAGACATTGGCAAACTTTTGTACTTCAGCTGCATTTAGAAAGCTCTTGTTGCTTCTGTACTCAAGCTCACTCCAAGTGAAGACATGTCCTTAGCTACTAGTGTAAAACTTGTGTGTATTGATTCATATGCTCAGCCTGCATCTGGCTCACTATCCACTGGCATACCCTACTATATAGGCTTATACACTCATCGTCACAGCACAACGGCTACACTGAACCGTGATTTGTGTGTGTGACAAGTCCATAAAATTCAGCATCTGAAACCAGTAACACCAATCTTGATCTAAATTTGTTTGTGCCTTCTCTAAAGGGAATTTCCTGGAAACCTTCCTCACTATGCACCTTCTCAGATTGTGTATTCATAATCTAGAGTTAACATTTTGAGGTGGGGGTGGGGGGGCACATGAATACAATCCTCAAATCTGGGGTAGTTAATAAAATGTTCTATCCATCCCATCCCACTAACTTCACTGGTACTGGAAGATATATGAATGCACATTCTGTTGTTTCTATGTTGTGGGAGTGACATTAGTAGATTTGAGCCCATAGCTGCCACTGAGCTACGACAACCGGACAACCACCAGCCCCCACAATCCTCTATTTTCGCCTCATAACATCTAAATTCTCTTTATTCCAACATGAGGCAAGAGTTCTAAGCATATGAATGTACATTCTGTCATTTCTATGTTGTGGGAGTGACATCAGTAGAATTGAGCCCATAGAGAGGAAAGGGGAGGGGAGTGAGGGGTTTCGTACGAACCCCACTTTGGAGGGCCAAAAACTCTATATGATATGCCTAGCATCACATAAACTCTACCATCAGTAAGTGTCACTGTTGTGTTTGATTAGCTGGTGCAGAGCATGGTCGGTACTAGTTCATGATAGCCTTGTTCCCAGGCTCTCCTGGAGGGGTAGCGGGGAGAGCCGAGGCTACGTTTGTGACAGTGTGTTAAACAACGCATGATGGAGCTGGGACACACGATAATGTCATGTACATGCACTTATATGGTGTCATACTCTCAGTCTGAAACAAGGTTAGTACTACCACTTGATTAGACATAGTCATCAGAGCCCTTCTAAGGCTTTGAAAATCAGCAGAGCTGCTGCACCCTTCCCCAGGTTTCTGGTGCCTCCCTAGCTTCTAAAATCCTGACCATGTGTGTGCAATACCAAGAGATTTCAACACCACACCAACTGTACTGTAAACTACTCTCTAATTAGAACACATCTCTCTACAAATGAGGTGGGAGGGCAATAGTATATGTGTTGTAGCACATCACAGAATGGGACTAGCCACTCAGAGTTGGTGGGGGGGGGGGGGGGGGGGGGAAGAGTGAGGGGAGGTGAATGTAGTTTACCCCAATTCAGTATTTGAATACTATAGCCTCATTCCCAGGCCTTCCCATGTGTGAATGAAAAATTCTAAAGAGGAAAGGGCAGAGCATGGTAAAATTTAACACGTGATCAAGAAACGTCACAGGTGGAGAGAACTTAACTGCATGTGGGCAAACCACTCAAATTCCCCACACTTTGTTGATTGTTTTGTTGACCAAGACACTCACCTGGGAATGAGGCTAAGTTTCGTCTAAATTACACTTGGTTAGTTGTGAAAGTGTTATGGCCGGGGACTGAACAGGACCACACTGCATTGTCTGGTAGTACGGCAAGTCATGGGTAAGTGTACACAAACTATGCTAACTTCCTCGCTCACCCGGCAAATTGAATGCCATACGTACACCTTAGAGAATTGCTTTCAAAGTGATAGCAAACCCTAAGAATGCACCTTCCCGGGCTTTCCTCAAACTTTCACTACTACACTGCTCAAAAAAAAAACTGTCAGAACGGACCCCATCAGAACACAGCTACATGACTGTCAATTACATAACTGCATGTTTGGGCACAGTTGACGATCTGCCTACATTCCACTAAGCCCTCTCTACCTTCTCTCTATCCTCTACATCACCCATGTGATTAATTATTTCAGGACCTCTCTGTACGACAATCAAACTAGATTTGGGAGGAGGCTGGGAAAGACGCTAGTGAAATGCTTTGTCCACCAACCTTAGTGCTACCATCACATATGGGAGAGGCTACGTTCACCACAATCCATGTTGTGGTTACGTCATCTTATTGAATACCCATAAGAGACTACCGAACCAACAAAGACAAAGACGTTAGTCACATTTCATAAAAACAGAGAGAAAAAATGTTGTGCATCCCCTGTCCCCAGCCATAAACCTAACCCTAACCCTAACCATGACCCTTTCCCTCAACCATTTGGCCAATAAGCCACTTCACATGACCAGGCACACTGAATGGTCCAATGTATTTAACCATCGGCAGCGTGATGGTTAAAAATAAATAATAATAAGATGACGTAACTGCAACATGGATCATGGTGAACTTAGCCTCTTCCCATCAGATAGGAATGCTTATTTCACTGCCACACCTACTTGTACTGCACTGATGACAATGTGCAAACTACTTCCTAATTATGACACACCTCTAAACAGTGAACGCAATGAGGGGGGAGGAGGAGGGTAACACAGTGTGTGGCAGTCCTGGATAGAAATCAAATATCATTCCATTGTGTGTTTCAAGCACATTACCGTGTTCAAAGTGCTGTATCACTAAACTTCCCTTAAGGGCGGGGCTCATATGTGCTTCGTGTAGACGCATGAATAACTAATATTTCCATGAAGTGTGTATGAGCCCCGCCCATAATGAAAGTTCAGTGATACAGCGCTTCAAATGTGGTGAGGCACTCAAAATATGAAACAGATCTGCTTCTATTCAGGACACACACATGTATTCAGTGGTCAAGAACTCAGTGATTGGTAATGGACGAATGTGATTCGTTTATCCCAAAAAAGATTGCTGACTCAATAATTGTTTACAAGTGTGACCAGGCCCTATTCCTGATTTTTAGGTGGGGCCTGCAGACGAGGCTAAAAGAAACTTCTTAAACACAATGAGGGAGGAGGGGGAGGGTTAATACCAATCGTTGTGGACCACTCAATCATTTTACTGTTCACTGATGGGGTGTTAGTAAATCAAGAAACAAAATGTAATGGCGAAACGAAACAAAGCAGAATCTGCAATAATCAAATTTGCACCTGTCTGACCTCTGTAGTAGCTATATAAGCTACCTCGATTTGGCTCATTTGTATCTTCCATCTATCTTAGTCAGGTAGGACTTTACTTTGCTGCAGTTCAAATGTTAATGAAGTCAGCTGCCAACTTTAATCAGAGGGGACACGGTCTATCTCTTTGCACAAAAAGTAAGAAGCACCTTGGTAAGGCCCTGACAATCACAGCAGTATACCTTGATACAACAACACCATAAGGGATTGCCATGGTTTCCAGGCTCTCTGGTACACACGAGCACCTCTCCTACAACAGGTATCCACCACCACAGGTGTACCTCTGTCTCTACCCTCTCACACAGTCCACCACCACAGGTGTACCTCTGTCTCTACCCTCTCATACAGTCCACCACCACAGGTGTACTTCTGTCTCTACCCTCTCATACAGTCCACCACCACAGGTGTACCTCTGTCTCCACCCTCTCATACAGTGAAAGCTACTGTACTGACATTGAGAAGTCTCACAAAGCCAGACTCTCACACATGTGCCTAGCCTGGCTTCACAAGACTATAGCTCACACACGTGGCTTCACAAGACTATGCACTGAGCTACCATAAATGTGGCAGTCCTCTCAAATATTAGTACATTGTGTATTTTGAGTACATCACCACCTTCAATGAGCTGTATTGCAGGACTTCCACTAGGGGCGGGGCTCATATGAACCTCACAGACACATCAGATATTCATACACCTACGATGAGCCCCACCCTCAATGGAAATTCAACAATACAGTGGTTCAAACTCAGTGATGAGCTTGAAATATGCAACAGAATAATATTCAGTTTCTATCCAGGACTGGCAAAGTGTGGAAAGTCAGATTTTTCGAGTTGTGTAGAATAATTCCATGACCATAAAAATTAAACCACAAAACTCTCACAAACACTAACTTTGATTGTTTTCGGAACACATAAAATTACCAACTAGGTGTAAGTGGGGTACAGCCCAGCACACCATTGTTGACACACAATCTTGGCTTACCTCCTCCAGCTCCCTTTGCTGTTGCTTGGCCTCTTCCTTCGCCTACAGTGGAAGGTAATGGAGAGGGAGAGGAGGAGGTGGGCAATGAAAGTGAAATGAATATCACACACCATTTCTAGTCCCACAACTACACAGCCATACAAAACTACCAATATCACATTCCACAGGTGTACGGTGGGAAATATCAATCCAAACACTCTACTCCTTCACTTCTGTGTACTGAATGTCTATTATGTGCCATTGCTAGAGAGGTACTGATCCAGTAAGTCATGCACAGCTAGACCCCTTCCCATATCATTGCATGTGTCATGATACATTATGGTATTCAATGATGGGGAAGTCCCTGTCAATTAGCTACACATGCTAAGGCTCATAATGATACATTCACTAGAACAATGGGCCACAATATTGTACCATGACATTAGCCACACTCTTGTGGTTGGTTACCATGGACACTGCTACTGATTAGTACACAAGAGGAACACACACGTACAGTACATACCTGTGACAAGTACTGTATCTTCTGGAGGGGAGATGAAGGCAGGATTAGGTCACAAGTGGGACACACATTGTTTGCAACATGATGATCGATATACTGTTTACTACATGATCATCTTGCTCTATACCTACCACAATGTGAGATACTGAGGAGACTCTATCAAGGATTACTGTTCCTAGTATCACTACACTTGCATCTAACAGCTACATGGCCCATGGGAAGGTTAGTCTCCTACCCAGACTAGGTAGTCCGGGTATGAGACTGAGGGAAAGGTCAAAGTGCTTTGCTACCACATTTATAAAACACAGTTTGTAATTGTCTGGTCAGACGTGTGTCTCTTGACTCAAATAAACATGGCAGCTAGAGGAGGAGAGAGGGTAGCTCAAGTACAGGGAGGGCCACAGAAGATGAGGAGAGATAACTTCATTACTAAACTTAGATACAGTTCAAGTACACAAACAAACAGCACGGTCAGCATTAAATAGAATATACAAGGAACAGTACTTGTATCCCATTGTCAATTGTCTATTCATACACTACAGACAAGGGTCCACCAAACTGTCTAATAAGTCACACTCTAAAGTCACAAATTTATGTGTAGAATGTAAGAGTCTACATGAATGAATACTGGAACAAAAGTTGTATCATCCTCTAGTCGATATAAACTACAAAGGCACTTAAGCTGCCAAGCACGTCGTACCCTAAAGCCAGAAATTTATGTGTAGAATGTTATGTGAGTCTACATGAATGACTGCTGGTTCAAAGGTCAGCAAATTCATGATTCATATCAATCACAGCCAGGTTGTATGCATTGAGTTTTGCCAGTTGTAAAACATTTTCTAAAGAGGTAATGTTAAACAGAACTACAGCTGCCACAAGATACCTCAAGAAGTCCTCTACTTTACCAGCAGTGAGGCTACAGTGAGCTACAGAAGAGGCCAACGAACATTTGTGTCCGAGTCAGTCAGTACCAGCACTAGTACCACTGGTACTAGACAGTGGAAAGACTGTACGTCCTTTTGTGATAATGAAAGCAATTGGACACTATATGAAGTACGAAACTGAAACTAAAAGGTTCGACTAGCCACCTGCAGAAAATCAAATTGCTGCTGAAAACTAACTTCAGATTCCTGCTAAAAATTTATGGCTGTTACATTAAATGTAGTACACCATACTCAATACCCACTTCATGATCTTAATTCACACTACACCAATGTGCAGGGTCGTTAACATCCACCTCACTAAGGTGGGTGTGGTTATGCACTTTTCAATTCATTATATATTGACTGATGGATGATCAGTGCACATGAAGAAGGAAGCACTCTTGTTAGTTAGCCTCCTCCACAGGCTCTCCTAACACGTAAACAAAACACTGCAAGCCATCAAACACTGGAGGGGGGAGTGGCCTGGGAACGAGGCTACTTGTTAGTGGTGTTTCTACCTAGCATGCAACTACCTAGACCACACCTACTGTAAATCTACATGCTTAGCCTTCACAATGGAGACTGACCCAGCTGTGGTAGTACACTGTATGCTGTCTCCCCCCACCCTGCAACCATGCCCCACCCCCTACCAATAACATGCAGTGGTGTCAGTACATGCAGGAGGCGTGGCACATGAAGGACTGTCTCAAACCAAGGATGTGGGGAGAGCTGTACTGACACATGAAGTAGGGAGAGGGGTAGCTACTAGGCAACTTCAAAGAGTGCTAGTATAGTGATGGAAGTGCTGAGAGAGTGAGAAAGAAACCCACAGAAAATATCTGGGATCCAGGTGGGATTTCAACCCAAGACCTTCTGAATACTAAATACTTGAGGGAGAGTGTGAATCAACCAAACTTCAGCTGAGCTCCTCAGGCATTGCTGCTACAGGTAGCTTGTCTTCCACTCCCCTGTCCAGGGGTCCCAGTGGCTTAGTGGTAAGACTAGTATTCAGAACGTCTTGAGTTCAAATCTCAGCCGAATCCCAGATGTTTCCCTTAGACTTATTTCTCAGCACTTGCATCACTGTTCATAAGTGTCTATACTGTCTTTCTAGTACCGTATAGCGGGTATTTTTCGCAGGGCAAAATTTTCGCGGAACCACGATCTATTGTATTATGGAAATTTTTCGCGGGTTAAATTTTCGCGGAAAGGAAATATTCGATATTGACATCCACCAAGCGCAAAGCAAGCTAGCTATAGTTGATACCAGAGATGCTCGCAACGGAGAGTTGTGCAGTATTATTGGCAGGATAGCTATTGTAGCAGCGACGTGTTTCATGGACACAACTGTCTGTAGAACTACACGCACGGGGATACGAGTCACACATTTTCGTGGGTTAATTTTTCGTGGACCCCACTCGACTGAGAAAAACACGAAGAATACACCCCCACGAAAAATACCCGCTATACGGTAATCAACACCAAGCCTCTCAAGTACCAGTATAAATGGCAGAATGCTGAATGTTTACTGACACTATGAAATAATGAAAATAGTTTGTGCAGTATGTACTGTCAGGAGCATGCAATGATGAGAGAAGTGGAGGGAGAGTAGAAACACACAACAACCACACATTGGGGTCAAAGCTCAAATGGTCCCAACATTCAGCAAAGTGGAAGTAATGAAGCAGTTCAATTGTCTGACAGTAAAACATGACAAGTTCCAGAAGCAAGACAGATAAAAATGGACTCTGGATGTCAACTGCCGGGTACTGCATACATAACAAGCAAGTAATGGAACCATAGATAATAGAGTTACGAACAGGGATTGGAAACGGCAATAATTTTACGTCGAATCATCATTTCGGTCACGTGATCTGATGCACACTGCATTGGCAGTAGACGACTGTGCGAGAGCGGCGGTTATGTGTGTTTCTTCTTTCCCCTAATGTCAAATGGCTTCTGGCAGACTGCTATTGCGATGGAGGGATATTCACGAGTCCTGAAAATTATCAGCAGGCCTGAAGACGACTAAGACAGATTGATATGTCCTCTGCATGAGCTGGAGGCACCTGTTCAGAAAGCTGGAGAAAAGTGCACACAATTACTGCAGCTCTATTGTTTTGTCAGCATTACATTGACCTATGTACTGCTATACTGACCAGCAGACTTTACCTAAACGAGGGTACAGATCTCTCTAGAAAACTACAAGAGTTTTCACATTATTTACACTTTTCAAGACCTCCCATCAAACCATGTACTGTATCACAAAGAAATAAGCCACTCAGTTACATTCTTTGTTAATGGTTACACTTTATGACAGCTTGCATCATTGGGTAGCCCTGTTTATTTTCCAGAAAAAACTACGAAACTATTATTTTAGCATTTCTACATTGCATAAAAATCAATTCACAACTGTGCGTAGTACAATTTTCTACCAGAATGTTGTAGATACCGTGGTATATCAGTAAATGCACAAGAACCTCTACTTCGATGACCCGCGTGGGAGATAAACGATCGTACACCTGTTAGTGGGCACCGCCTTCTAACTGAAACACAGGAACGAGGATTCAACGTGATGTCATTGGCGTTTTGCCTGAGTTTGCCCGTAAATTTTTTGTCCGTTTCCAATCCTGTTTCAGTGCTCTATTATCTATGATGGACACACAGAACTATGTGTCTGCACATGTTCCAATGTCTGCCACACACACAGTACCCAGTGGTCTTGAATACATCAGCATCATCCATAAGAAGCACTGACATGGTCGTTCATCTTTAGACTAGACGTACACTGCACCAGGTGCTTAGCTGTTTGAATGCTTACGTGATCATTGCATGCTTCTACTCTCTTCTGCCTAATTTCACATAACACTCACCATCTGCCATCTATAGTAGTCACATACTGTATGAGTTTTGCTCACTATGTAATATGAGCTAATATCAACTACTGTTGATTGTACTTACCTCTGAATAATAGCTTTGGTCATCCTGGAGGAGGAACAAGAAACAGAGCAGCAGGTGAAGCAGAGTAATGGATGGTCACAGTTCATCTCAACCAGCAGGCCTAACAACACCACTCACACTGATGAACACAAGGACAACCTACGTCCACTGACACACACACATACCTGTCTGTCACGTTCTCTTCCTTCTCTATCCTCTTGTCTCAGCAGCTAACAAATGGAGAGAACATGGGAACATGTACACACCATAAACATGTACACAGCACCACACAGTAAGCAAGCAGTAAACAAACACACTAATACTGTGACCATCAGTATGATCAAGAACTAGTGGTACCTGATACTACATGGGACCATCAGTACGATCGTGAACTAGCGGTACCTAATACTACATGTGACCATCAGTATGATCGTGAACTAACGGTACCTAATACTACATGGGACCATCAGTATGATCGTTAACTAACGAGGCTAGCTGGCATGGTGCATGATAGCTACTATGAAAAGGTGCACACTCACAGCCAGCAACATGGACCAACACAAGATTTGACATTGATGTCTCTGATTTGAATGGAGGCCGGGCATTAGAGTTACATTCTACCCTGCATGCTTGTAATCTCAGTGTGGGAGTCAAACAAAGCATCACATACTGTTCTTTCACTGTGATAATTACTGCCTATAGAAGAGCATTTAGCCATCTCTTGAAACTACTAAACACGTAGCTAGTAGCAAGCAGTAGTCTACACATTCTGAAATGGCTGGGTCTTACCACTTCACTCACTCACAGTTTCATACCCAGACAAACATTTTGCCATCTGTGTACGAGGACAGTCCATGCAGGGACTTCCGATAAACTGCTGAAAATTCTATTCTTACAACACAACTAGAAGTGCCCAGGAGAGCACTTACCCTACACACCTTCCTCTTCAAACAAAAAAAAATAGCTATATAGCGAGTAGTAGCTAGTGTACGTAAACACAATCTTGCAGATGGTGATTTTGCCGTCTGGGTATGAGGACAGTTTGTGCAGGGACTTCTGGCAACATAAAAAAAACTGCTGAAAATTCTATTCTGACTGACTGGCACGACCAATTGCTTTACCCTGCTGTGGCATACACATGCAAGGTGAAATGGTGTATGGATGGGAAGGTCAGGTCTATTTACAAGCCCCTCAAAAATTCAAGCTCTATCAGCACACATCACTATATAATGCATACTCATCATTTCCCACACTGCACGAGCAAATGGACGACACACACATGTAAGATACATAACTACTAGCAATATGAACAAGTTCCTTAGTCTCGCTCCCAGGCCTTCCCCACTTCCAGTATTTGATTGCTTTTAGTATGCTAATACAGAGGGGGAAAACCTGGGAGATCTCATCATGTGTGGTGATGTCATGTAACGTCAGTAGACAGAAGGTGGGCAGTGCCTGACTGTTATAATTCCAACTTTGTGTTAATCTGTCTCAAGTGTACTGAACAATGAGTTGTATTAGCACTGCGTTGTGAACATTCAGGCCTTCCAGTCCTTGGACAGACATTACAATCAAGGGCTCAAGATTGTTTGTTGTGTACTGTACATATTTGCATAGTGGAACCAATCAAATAGTAGAGGCGGGGAAGGCCTGTGAACGAGGGCCTGTGAACGAGGCTACAAATTCATACTATCACCCGACAGCACAGTCGCATCGTTAGCATGAAGTGCTTAAATGTAAGCTGTAAGCTGATATGAAGAAACCTTTGTGGTGTACAAGTTAACAAGTATGTTTGTTTACATTGCTACGTGTTGGCACATGTTGTAACCACATCAACAACAGCTAATAGTTGTACAATACACACTGCCAGCAGCAGCCTTGTACCCAGGTCTTCAACCTAGCTTCTGCCACTTGCAGCACTAAACCAGGAGAAGGCTCGGTAAAACACATCACGTGCAGTGACGCACCTGGACATCAGGTGGATGTTTGGAGGCGTGGCACATTCCTAAAATGTTGTTTTTCAGTCAGGGCCAGTAGCTGAGTACCAAGCTAGTTAAACCTTAAGCAATTGCAACAGTGCTGTAAACATCCAGGCAAAAGACCAGTTTGGAATTTTCTGGGATTTTGCAATGCCTCCAGACGTCCACCTAACATGCAGGTACATCAGCGCATGAGATGATTAATACCAGACCTTTAGTACTGCAAGTGACAAACACTGGGTTGAAGGCCTGGGTACAAGGGTAGGGGTTTCCAGGAGCTAGCTTTACAATGTGAGGATTGTACCTACCTTCTTCTTCTCCTGCTCTGTGAGCTGCTTCCACTGTGTGGGGGGGGAGACATGAGTGAACGGGAGATAGACCTCGTGCAGTTATGTTACTGCTAGTGAATGGACAGTGAACAGTAAACTGAAACTGTGGGTACTAAGTGGCCATTTTGAGTGGCAAAATGCAGTATTTCAATGGTATAGCAGTGTGGTTTGTGAGTTCATAACTTTCAGGAAACATGCAGGTATGTAAGCTTAATGGCTTCAGTCAGAAGCAGGCCATGTTAACACCTTGTGCATTCAGAGTGACAATAAAGCTAGGTTCATGTGTTTCTACAAACAGAGGCAACTGACAGGTCACACTGTACAGTTCATCATTGCTCTTTGCCACTCAAGATGGCCGCAGCTGATGACATAACATCCAGAGATATAGCATGTGACATCATTCACATAAGGTCTGTATGTAACATGCTCCTCACTGCAGGCGGACATGGACACACATACCTTTGTAATGTCCTCCTTTACAGCTTCACGTTCTGAAGGATACTGGGGCGGTAGAGGAGAGGGGAGTGGAAACATGAAGGACACACCCCCAACACATGTCCACCTCACGCCAGTAACTACTATCATCTGACATACTTCAGTGAAGAATGTGATTACATCAATAACAATGGCTGTGTGCAGTTTAGCTGGTGGCTACCAACAACCATGTCTGTACTCTGACATACCATCCCTTGCATCTCGTCTAACTTCTTCCGCAGGTCAAAGTGGCTCTAGTGAGGGAAGACAACACCTCATAACACCCACTCCACGATGATATTTTCACCTCTACCATAGCGTAGAGGGCTATAGCCCCCCCCCCACCCCACCTCCACCAATATTCAATGTCCATCAGTGTGCTAGTACAATACCCCACACTGAGCAGGTGCATGAAGTGAGATTAATTGCCAGTCATTATTAGCCTTACAGTTACAGTAGTTTAAGAGCAAACCAAAACAATTGATAGCTGAAAATCTAGTCTTGTCTTCAGACCAAATTTTTCGCATGCAGCCTCATCAAAAAATAGGGTGCAGGACACTTTCACTAAGAAAACTGCGGCCAGTTGATATACAGCAGTCAGTAATTGTAGGTGGTCATTAAGTTGCCAGTTACTAGTAGCATAAGCCTTGGCACCCAAAAATCTGCAAGCTGGCTATCTGTGATGACATATAAACATGATTTAATTCCCCAAGCGATCTGATTAGAGCGACAACACGCCGATACACTTTATAATTAGGCCTCAGATTTCCCACTGAAAGTGCCCAGACCCTATGTTTCAACAAGGCCACAGGGCACATGCAAAAAAATTTGGTCTGGGGATAAGACTCGGTGAAAGATTATGAAACATCACAGCAATCACAAACAATGCCACTCCCTAATCTTTACACCCCATACACTCACTGCATATGGATATGTTATACCCTGAATTGCTGCTCACGTGGGTACCAAATCAGGACCCACACGATCATGTGCAGATATAATTGTGAAACTGTTCTCTACTGACTACACTTCAACCTATCTAGTCTCGTCCCCAGACCCCACCCTCTCACGAGGAGAAACGGTCTGGTGAACCAAGTCGAATTTCTTGGGCTAGCACACGCTTTCGCGACAATGTAACCTAGCAACGATCAAAACATTTTGCGGCCAACCCGCTCAAAAAAGGTACGGATACTCGAATGGAGATTAACAAATTTTACTATTGTAAGGGAAGTGCTACGTAATAATTACCGATCTCGCGATCTCATTGGTCATTACCTGTTTTGGGTAATAAGCCCAAGAAATTCGACTTCATTCACCAGACCGTTTCTCGCCGGGAGGCGCGCGCGGGCAGGGCACGAGACTACAACCTATCCTTGTTATCATGCAGACCACGCCCATCCTTTTGATAGTTTGCAGTATGGGAGAGGAGGAGGGTTGGAAGGGTTTTCACTTGTAGTGCAACATCAAGTGGGAAGAAGAAAAGAACTTGACAATAGCCAGAAGTTAGGGTGAGGCTTCCTGTTGTGTTTTGTTCTGTCATTTCATAACACGAGGTACGACACACTCTCGTAGCTTCAACTGTCCAAACAGAGATATTCTCTTGGTGAGGAGGATACAAAGAAGATGCATACCACCCTCATCACAAAATGTCAGCTGTTCAAAATATCGGAGGCCATTGAGCTGTATCTCACATTCTGTTGCAGCTACAAAGACGGTACAACAGC
Source organism: Agelas oroides (assembly GCA_949130485.1). Classification (NCBI taxonomy): domain Eukaryota; kingdom Metazoa; phylum Porifera; class Demospongiae; order Agelasida; family Agelasidae; genus Agelas; species Agelas oroides. The sequence goes on along the minus strand of OX422197.1, from coordinate 7,126,789 downwards.
CAGCTGGGAGCTGCACTGAGTGAATAAAACCTATCACAAGTATAAGCCCTACCTTTGAAGGGTGCTGAGATACAAGTGCTGAAACATCCAAGTGTGATGGGCTCACTGGGCAGAGCATACAAGCACTTTACTAACTTGTAAGCTTTTTATCACAGCTGTCTCTTAGCAGTTTTGTTTCAAATCTTCTGGGTATGTTTTAGAGGTAGGTCCTTCCTCTCGTCTGGAGTTTGTTTAGTTTCTTATTATTTTTGTAAATTCTGTGACATCCTTGTCCAGTTTCTTTAGCAGGTTAGAAAGGTTTCTACAGATTCTGTGATGTCAGTGTTGGTATATATCACATGTGAAACTCTTCCAGGCCTTCCCCCCATACTGTAAGTGATCAAAAGCTGGGGTGGGAGTGGCCTGGGAATGAGGCTAACTTGTACCAACATTCCTGCCACCAGCATCACTGGCACTGTGTGGCCATTTGTGATGGTGATCATTTATGATTGGGACAAAAGTGTTCCCACACCAGGATAATTACAACACAGAGTGGTCAGAAACTTACTAGCTTGCTCCACTCATCCACATTAGAGAGAAACTGGGGTAATCAGTGAGGGGAGAGAGGCAGTGAGCAATATAAACATGTGTCCACTCTACACAACATCCATATGTAGTATATCAGAGGACGCCATGCATCACATGATCCAACACATTTGCTAGAGACTAGTAGAGTCTGTCAGAAGGGAAGGCTGACTGAGCTACAGTTTGTCCTCCCCAGGCAGTGGGTGTGTGAGTGTTTGTCACTGGGAGGGAGGTCCACTGGACCAGCAATCTGACTCATACACACATGCAGCAGTTACAGGTCAGCTAGCTCCATGAATATCATTGTGCATGACACAATGGAATGTAATCTATGTCATGTGACAATGATAACACTCATCAGTACTCCTGCTATTCCTGCATACCAGTTACACAGTACTACAGAACAGTCCAAGACCTCCTCATCTATTGAGTTGTGTTTGTCTATCTCCTACAAGACGCCAAGCTGAATTCATCATGCCACACATACTCCAAAAGGGTGATCCTATCGTCTGTTTACACATGCCGTGTCACTCGGTAAGAGCCTCAAGTTAGCCTTGTACCCAGACCTTTTCCTTGCTCTAAAGTGCGTGATAAAAGAGAAAGGCCTGTATACTGTGTGTCAGAAGAACTGCATTGTCACTGTACTTCTGTAGACTGCTGGCTTGATGGACATTAAAGCAGGCAAAAGTAGCCTTGTTCCCAGGCTCCCCACCAGCATAATGTTTGTACAACAAGATCTGAGGAGGAGTCTGGGAGCGAGGCTAGACACAAGTACTAGGATGCCTTTTGATCTAACTGGGCCACTCACACAAGGGTTTGTTACTGTAAGTAGCAGAGTATTATCTGGTGCATGAACCAGCAGTGTGAATACGATGCACGCTGAAGCTGTTTTCATTTGCAGTTGAAGATGTATGCCCATGGATGGACTTCATCGCTGTGGTTTTCTGTGGGCCATGAGACTATGCTATCACCCGCTGAGAAACATATCCACCAACTGTTTTTCTCTTCCTGTTACCTTCATACACACTTTTACACTAAGTGCAGAAACAAGCTCTGTATCTAGTCTGGCAAAACCAGACCAGAACACTCACAAGCAGTCTGCCTGTGCTAGTCTTGCAAGCCAGACGGTTGACCCAACCAACCCCAGTGTGGATCACTTTCAGTATCCCATGATACCGAAAATGATTCACGCTGGGGTTGGTTGGGTCTGGTTTGCAAGACTATGCCTGTGCTTGATTACCCTACACATCCCACAGCAGCAGAGAGCTATGCAACTAATCTGCTGCCAGTCAAATTATTCAAGTGAGTACTATGGACTATGTTGGATACCAGAATCTTGAGACTTACGTGCATACCTTGCACTCTACACCTAGATTGCATATATCCCAAGGGGGTGGCATTTTACACTACTGTCAGTAGGGAGGCAGATGCTGCCATGTACACAGCAAGTGTGGCAGCTAAGCGTAAACAACGGTTCCACGTTGGATAGTTTTTCGTGTTGCGTTTGTTCATAAATGATAGCTACTGGCACATGCAGGAACAGTCTCCGCAACACAGAACACTTACCCAAACAGTAAGGCTGAAGTCAGATAGCTTAGTTGGCTTCTTCTTCTCCCCTTTGGCGCCTCCTCCAGTCTCAGCATGGCTGGCGTGATCAGTGACTCCGAGTTTCACCTTCTCTGGCTCTGCCTTGCTGGACGCCATGTTTGAACATCGTTTGTTTACAGCAGACCTCGCCCATCCGGTACTGCAGCAAGCTAGCCCCTCCCCCTCAACTCAAAACGCAGTAAGGGGCAATACCCCAGCTGTGTTACTAAATATAGTAGCAAATACGTCCCGTCCCTCCATAAAACTGGCCACTGGCTACCACCAATAGCACGAAGATGGACTTTGTACAGCGGATGAAAAGGGCTCTACAGCGTGGAAGATCCGCCACCCTCCCACCAGGTATACTTTGATACCTTTGATAGTTTATGGGTAGGGGCCCAGTGAGAGCCCTACCATGGGCTAATGTGTTAAACCTTCCAAGACACAGGATGTGGTACAACTAGAGTACAGAGACAGTTACAGAGACAAAGATGTCCAAGACACAGGATGTGGTACAACTAGAGTACAGAGACAGTTACAGAGACAAAGATGACTAGTAAAAAACAAGAGGAAGAGAAAGAATGGACGTTGCTGTTGTTTATGTATTCTCACAAGTAATCTATTCAGCTCTACTAGTCCTGTCCCTCCCTGCCCTCTCCTGCAGACAGTAACGATGCTGCTTTTGTCCTCCTCCCTTACGTCATGCAGAACCAAGTCAAGTTAGTTTGTGGACTAATTTTCGCCAATGAACTTGGCTCTGGTCGAGGTTCCTCCCTCTCCCTTTCCTCTTCTTTCCATACAGACCGTTGAGTGAATTGCTCACCAACTCTACCTTCAATGTCAACTACCAGTTTGGAAGGGCAAAACGAACACTGCTGCACTCAGCTGCCAAGTGAGCAGACGGTGACTGTGTAGAGGGACTTTCCCTCCTAGTGTGTTGCCAAGACTGCAACACTGTTAAGATTGCTAACATGCAGCCTCTCACTGCATGCTGTTTGGTGTTCCCCCTCAGCACTGGTGCAGCTGACTGTGTTGGCTATCTCCTCAAGAAGGGAGCCAGTGTGAATGTTCAGGACAAGGTTGGCATCACTGCACTCCACCTGGCCGCTAGAAATGGGTAGGCAGCTGCTACCACCTTGCACATGTGGATGAGTTTAAAGAAACTCCATCCCTACCACACACACACGCACACGCACACACACACACACATGCACACACACACGCGCACACGCACGCACACACACACGCACACACACACACACACACACACACACACACACACACACACACACACACACACACACACAGTCACACAAAATGTGTTCAGAAGCTGGTTGAAGCAGGAGCGGACATAAGTATCCATGACAATGAGGGACTCACTGCTGTAAGCACACAGTCATGGACTCCATGGTGCCTGCAGTTTAATGTGTTTCTACTTTCTCTTCCAAAATTTGCTCCCTTCTCATCCCTCCTTACACAAACATTCCTCCAGCTTCACTGGGTAGCTTGCAATGGACGTACTGCCCTCCTAGTCAGCATCTTGCAGAGAGGAGAGTATGTGGATGTAGTGGTGAGTGAGAGGAAGAAGCTCCTGTGGTTGCAGCACACCACTTGGCTTCAGATTACAAGTATGCTTCTGTCCACAGGATGCACATGGCCACACAGGACTTCATGTTGCCTGCCAGAACGGCCACTATCAGGTGTGTGCTGGGCATGTGTGAGGGGGGAGAGAATGGTTAGTGGTTACTGGGAGAGGAACGGAAGATGGACAGAGTAAAATGCAACCTTTGGGGGTTTCCCTGTGAAAGTGTTGGGGTGGTAGGAGAGTTATATACAGCATCACAAGTCATTTTGTAGTGCCAATGAGCAAATCAGGGAGAGTGGGAGGAGAGGAAAGTGGTTAGTGATTATTGAAGGAAGAAATAAAGAAGGTCAGATAAACGGTAACCTGCTTCCTCTGGAAGTGTTGGGGTAGGAATAGATAGTGACCATATAAGGTATTGACAAATAAGGTAGTGACAATATAATTTAGTGAATGTGACCATATAAGGTAGTGACCATATAAAGCAGTGACCACATGACCATGTAAGATTATGAGCATGTAAGGTCTTACAAGTTAGTGACCATATAAAGCAGTTACCATATAAGGTAGTTCTCCTCATTGACAGTGTGTGGTACAGCTGCTGGAACACAAGGCTGACGTGCACAAGACCAGCAAGAGTGGGGGGAATGCTCTCTACTTTGCTTGCAGGTGCACAAGATAATTTAAAACCACACCATTGGTCACTTCTGGCAGACATCTGCTGGGTGCTATATATAGCAGGAATTGTATGAGTATCTCTGCCTAAGATGTATGTATTGTTTGATATTTCTCTTTTCCAAGTGACTTGTTAAATTTTGGTGAGCTTACCAAAGCTGCAACAGATGCCCTAGAAATTATATACTTTCTGAATGCATCTAATCTCAGCTGGAAGTAGAGAAATCATCCCTGTCATAGCATGTGTCAAGGTACTGTTCTTACTCTTCCTTTGCCAGGCACGGACAGCTGAAGTGTGTCCGGCTGTTGCTGGAGCGAGGGGCCAGGGTAGTGCCCGACAATGAGGGAGTGTCACCTCTGGAGCTGTGTGCCCAGGTAGCTGCACCTGTAACCTCATCAGCCAGAATGTTTCTATATACTCCCTCTCACCTATTGTTCTCCCTCACTCTCCTCCTCTCCTCCTCTCGTCCCTCCAGAGTGGCTACCATGAGTGTGTGGAGGCAATGCTGATACCCTACCCTGGTGAGGTAGACCTGCTCGTCCACCTGGTCTCCACTGAAAAGATTCCAGAGGCGAAGGCACTCTCCCTCATGGAGTACCTCTGCAATGCCTCCACCTACCTCCTTACAGTGCTTTTGAGAAAGCTCGCCAGAAATGCTTCAACTGCAGGAATGGAGCTACTAAGGTGAGGGATGAGGGGAGGGAGAGAGGAAGGATGGAGGGTGGGCAGAAGGAATGTGATGGGGATGGAGGGCAATCTTTTGTGAACTGCATGTGTATGAGCAAAGGTGGGGATGTGTAGGCTGACTAAATTCACTTGCAGGGAAATAGTCCGCAAATTAAGTGCTCTCGTGTGATTGATTTCTTCTGTTTCACATCTATGAGTGAAGGTGGGAACGCACAAGCAGGCTTTATTCAAAGGCAGGAAATTAGAAGCACTGTTCAGTGATGAAGTTTCTTTCTTCCTTCTCTCTAGTGTCAGCAGTAACTACCAGGATCTGATGCCCCAGTTCTTGAGGGCTGTACACATCCTTTGTGTTCTATACAAGTACTACCTGGACGCAGTTGGGGTTGAATCCTCCTCTCATATCATCAACTCTGTCCCTAGCAGCCCCCTCTCCACTAGTGTACCAAACAGCAACTTGCAGGAGCCCAATTCAGATGTGCGCAGGGTTGGAAGTTATGGGTCACTCTTAGACAGCCCCAGGGGTCGTGGTGGGAGTGGCAGGTCAAGACTACGCTCGTTTAGAGGTCACAGGAGGTCTCATTCACAGACCAACCCCCCACGATCTGGAACCAACTCAGGCTCACATGGTTCCAACACTTCACCCTCCAGCCCTCCCTCCCAGTCCCACTCAGACACAATCTCCAATCCATTTGAAGAGCTGGAAATGGTTTGGGGGTCGCTGGAGTCATGGTTTGATCTGCTCATCGTTGAAGTGCAGAAATTGGAGGAGCAGAATGAAAACATTGTCACAGAACCTGGAAAACAAACTCTGGAACCAAGATCCGACTTAGGGACAGAACCGGCTCCGAAGCCAGAAATCTTTCCTCACTCTCCGACAAATGATTCTCACAATCCCGACATTTCCCCACCTTCCTCCCCTCGTAGGAAACCACAAAAACCACAGCTCCCCTCACTCCAGTCCAGCCAGCTGGCCGCTGCCATTGTGAACAGTGCCCCTCAGGAGCGGAGGGCAATTTACCTAAAATCGAGCAGCAGCTTTGACGTTGCTGAGCCCACTCTCCCTCTCCCACACCTCAATGATGCTGCGCTCAAACGAAGGAGCTGGCATGTGGAGAGGGTGGTGGCCCGCATACTGACACTGGGATGTGGTGAGTCACTCACGTCCCTCCCCACATTTGGCCGAAGTCTTTCAAGTGACCCTGAGAGAGCAAGTGGTGAGTCCAGGAGCTCTACAACAAAACTCACGACATTGTTGTAATCATGTTGAGCCTTCCTCTCCCCATCCAGCTGTCACCCCCACCTCACCCCTCCTTGAGGTCCCAGAGAGTGGTGAGGGGGAGGGTCAGGAGGGAGACACTCACAACAGCTATGAATCCCAGAACCCCGACATTGTTGAAACCTATGCTGACCGCTTGTGTGCTGTCACACAGGCCTTTTCTCTCTGTTGCAGTACACTGCAGAAGAACAGTGGAAGGTGTGCACATACTGTCACGAGAGATGACAAGTATAGTGTCCAGCAAGTGATTGGTAGGAGCAATAATTGTACTCCATTCCATTCCACAGCCCTGCTCTGCTTCCAAGGTTCTCAGTTTTCATTGACAAGTATGAGGCAGTGTTGAAGGTGTTGCTGGCTAGGTAAGTAAATGAAATTATTTTTGTTGTCCTGCGGTCGTATGGCATGGGATGCTTGAGCGCTCTCTCTACCTCCCCCTGCTACTCCCTCCCCTCCCCCCCTCTCTATTCTCTCCCTTCCCTTCCTTCTTCCCTCCCTCCCTCCCTCCCTCCCTCCCTCCCTCCCTCCCTCCCTCCCTCCCTCCCTCCCTCCCTCCCTCCCTCCCTCCCTCCCTCCCTCCCTCTCTCCCTCCCTCCCTCCCTCCCTCCCTCCCTCTCTCCCTCTCTCCCTCTCTCCCTCCCTCCCTCCTCCTCCTCTCTTCCTCCCTCCTCCTCCTCTCTTCCTCCCTCCTCCTCACCCCCTCTCCCATCCTCCCTTCCTCTTACCCACCCTTCATCCCTCTCCCTCCTCCTCACCCTCCATTTCTCCTCCATCTCTTCATCCCTCCCACTCCTCCTCCATCCCTCCATTCCAGGAATCCACAGCTAATATTTGCTCACTTCCACTTTCTACTGGACGACCCAGCGCTACTCACTCGCTTCATGCACATTGTTCATGCCCAGCCGTTTGATGATCGCAAGAAGTGGTTCTATGAGAACCTCTACCAGGGGAAACCTCCCAATAATGAGCTCACACTGGCTGCAGAGACCAATGCCATCATGGTGGACCGGGGTAAATACAATTGGAGTTCTACAGTATCTGTGTGTGCTACATGTATGTGCATGTTTTACCCCTATCTGATCCCCCCCACGCACTCATCCCTCACAAAGACAACATCTTCACAACCTCCTGTGAGAAGATATCCACAGTTTCTGTGGCCGTTCTCAAAGATCACCTCACCATTCAGTTTCTAGGAGAAGCAGGAATGGTGAGCACACCATATATGGTGATGCTCATGAGCGTAATGGCAACCACTCTTCTCCCCTCTTTCCCATAGGGTTCTGGTGTTCGTCGTGAGTGGTTCGACTACCTTTCCAGTGAAATCCTCAACCCAGACTATGCCCTCTTTACACAGTCTGCCGATGGTACATGGATGTACCTACATGCCTCCACATTGAAGAATGACTGTTATCACACTTCCCTCCTTCCCTCCCTCCCTCCCTCCCTCCCTCCCTCCCTCCCTCCCTCCCTCCCTCCCTCCCTCCCTCCCTCCCTCCCTCCCTCCCTCCCTCCCTCCCTCCCTCCCATTCCTCCCTCCCTCCCTCCCTCCCTCCCTCCCTCCCTCCCTCCCTCCCTCCCTCCCTCCCTCCCTCCCTCCCTCCCTCCCTCCCTCCCTCCCAGGTGCCACATTCCAACCCAATAGTCACTCCGATGTTAATCCTGACCACCTCAGCTACTTCAGTTTTGCTGGCAGGATGATGGCCCTTGCCATCTACCACCAGCAGCTGCTTAACGTGTACTTCACCAGATCCTTCTACAAACACATCCTCGGTATAGTGCGCAAATTACCCTTGTACCCAGACCTCCACTAGTCTCGTACCCAGACCTCCACTAGTCTTGTACCCAGACCTCCACTAGCCTCATACCCAGACCTCCACTAGTCTCGTACCCAGACCTCCACTAGTCTCGTACCCAGACCTCCACTAGTCTCGTACCCAGACCTCCACTAGCCTCGTACCCAGACCTCCACTAGCCTCGTACCCAGACCTCCACTAGTCTCGTACCCAGACCTCCACTAGTCTCGTACCCAGACCTCCACTAGTCTCGTACCCAGACCTCCACTACTCTTGTACCCAGACCTCCACTGGCCTTGTACCCAGACCTCCACTAGTCTCGTACCCAGACCTCCACTGGCCTTGTACCCAGACCTCCACTGGCCTTGTACCCAGACCTCCACTGGTCTTGTACCCAGACCTCCACTAGTCTCGTACCCAGACCTCCACTACTCTTGTACCCAGACCTCCACTGACCTTGTACCCAGACCTCCACTGGCCTTGTACCCAGACCTCCACTAGTCTCGTACCCAGACCTCCACTGGCCTTGTACCCAGACCTCCACTGGCCTTGTACCCAGACCTCCACTGGTCTTGTACCCAGATCTCCACTGGTCTCGTACCCAGACCTCCACTGGCCTTGTACCCAGACCTCCACTAGTCTCGTACCCAGACCTCCACTACTCTTGTACCCAGACCTCCACTGGCCTTGTACCCAGACCTCCACTAGTCTCGTACCCAGACCTCCACTGGCCTTGTACCCAGACCTCCACTGGCCTTGTACCCAGACCTCCACTGGTCTTGTACCCAGACCTCCACTACTCTTGTACCCAGACCTCCACTTGTCTCGTACCCAGACCTCCACTACTCTTGTACCCAGACCTCCACTGGCCTTGTACCCAGACCTCCACTGGCCTGGTACCCAGACCTCCACTAGTCTCGTACCCAGACCTCCACTGGCCTTGTACCCAGACCTCCACTGGTCTTGTACCCAGACCTCCACTGGCCTTGTACCCAGACCTCCACTAGTCTCGTACCCAGACCTCCACTACTCTTGTACCCAGACCTCCACTGGCCTTGTACCCAGACCTCCACTAGTCTCGTACCCAGACCTCCACTGGCCTTGTACCCAGACCTCCACTGGCCTTGTACCCAGACCTCCACTGGTCTTGTACCCAGACCTCCACTACTCTTGTACCCAGACCTCCACTTGTCTCGTACCCAGACCTCCACTGGTCTTGTACCCAGACCTCCACTGGCCTTGTACCCAGACCTCCACTGGTCTTGTACCCAGACCTCCACTAGTCTCGTACCCAGACCTCCACTGGCCTGGTACCCAGACCTCCACTGGCCTTGTACCCAGACCTCCACCGGCCTTGTACCCAGACCTCCACTAGTCTCGTACCCAGACCTCCACTGGTCTAGTACCCAGACCTCCACTGGTCTCGTACCCAGACTTCCACTGGTCTTGTACCCAGACCTCCACTGGCCTTGTACCCAGACCTCCACTGGTCTTGTACCCAGACCTCCACTAGTCTTGTACCCAGACCTCCACTACTCTTGTACCCAGACCTCCACTGGTCTTGTACCCAGACCTCCACTGGTCTTGTACCCAGACCTCCACTGGCCTTGTACCCAGACCTCCACTGGCCTTGTACCCAGACCTCCACTAGTCTCGTACCCAGACCTCCACTACTCTTGTACCCAGACCTCCACTTGTCTCGTACCCAGACCTCCACTGGTCTTGTACCCAGACCTCCACTGGCCTTGTACCCAGACCTCCACTGGTCTTGTACCCAGACCTCCACTAGTCTCGTACCCAGACCTCCACTGGCCTGGTACCCAGACCTCCACTGGCCTTGTACCCAGACCTCCACCGGCCTTGTACCCAGACCTCCACTAGTCTCGTACCCAGACCTCCACTGGTCTCGTACCCAGACCTCCACTGGTCTCGTACCCAGACTTCCACTGGTCTTGTACCCAGACCTCCACTGGCCTTGTACCCAGACCTCCACTGGTCTTGTACCCAGACCTCCACTAGTCTTGTACCCAGACCTCCACTACTCTTGTACCCAGACCTCCACTGGTCTTGTACCCAGACCTCCACTGGTCTTGTACCCAGACCTCCACTGGCCTTGTACCCAGACCTCCACTGGCCTTGTACCCAGACCTCCACTGGTCTTGTACCCAATGTGATGTGCACCTCCCACCAAGCAACAAGAAGGTAGGGGTCTGGACATGAGACTAGGCCTCCACCAACAGTGGACCGAGAATGAAGCTGTATTTTATTGAATGTGGTTGCAAAATCTAAAAAAATAAATCCTAGCTATTCCCCATGGTTTCTTTGGTCTCTTTACAAACTCTTATATCAACCCATGCAAATTGAACATTTATAGCCTATACCTACTTAACCTGTCCATAATTATTAGAACACTCTTATTGTTGACTGATTTTACACTGATTTTGCACTACCATGAATACTGATTTTACACTACCATGTGGGAATGAATTAGTCCTTGTACCCAGACCTCCACTGGTCTTGTACCCAGACCTCCACTAGTCTCGTACCCAGACCTCCACTGGCCTTGTACCCAGACCTCCACTGGCCTTGTACCCAGACCTCCACTGGCCTTGTACCCAGACCTCCACTTGTCTCGTACCCAGACCTCCACTGGTCTCGTACCCAGACCTCCACTGGTCTCGTACCCAGACCTCCACTGGTCTCGTACCCAGACCTCCACTGGTCTCGTACCCAGACCTCCACTGGTCTCGTACCCAGACCTCCACTGGTCTCGTACCCAGACCTCCACTGGTCTCGTACCCAGACCTCCACTGGTCTCGTACCCAGACCTCCACTGGCCTTGTACCCAGACCTCCACTGGTCTTGTACCCAGACCTCCACTGGTCTTGTACCCAGACCTCCACTACTCTTGTACCCAGACCTCCACTACTCTTGTACCCAGACCTCCACTAGTCTTGTACCCAGACCTCCACTGGTCTTGTACCCAGACCTCCACTGGCCTTGTACCCAGACCTCCACTGGTCTTGTACCCAATGTGATGTCCACCTCCCACCAAGCAACAAGAAGGTAGGGGTCTGGACATGAGACTAGGCCTCCACCAACAGTGGACCGAGAATGAAGCTGTCTTTTATTGAATGTGGTTGCAAAATCTTAAAAAATAAATCCTAGCTATTCCCCATGGTTTCTTTGGTCTCTTTACAAACTCTTATATCAACCCATGCAAATTGAACATTTATAGCCTATACCTACTTAACCTGTCCATAATTATTAGAACACTCTTATTGTTGACTGATTTTACACTGATTTTGCCCTACCATGAACACTGATTTTACACTACCATGTGGGAATGAATTAGTCTTTGTACTTAGGCCTACACTGCAGTATAAAAAGTGGGCGGAGTCCCAAGACTTGTCACAAGAGGTTACGTAATTACATTTCTTGCTTGGTCATGCAGGTATCCCCGTGAGTTATCGAGATGTAGAGTCAATAGACCCGGAGTATGCCAACAATCTTTTGTGGTTACTGGACAACAAGATTGACACCCTGGACCTCGAGCTCACCTTCTCTGTGGAGACGGACGTGTTTGGCACCACAGAGATGATTGAGCTGAAGCCACAGGGATCCAGCACCGTTGTCACCGACAGTAACAAAGTTAGTTTCATATACCGGTATGCAGATGTCAAGGTACAGTTTTGTAGTCTTTGTTTGCAAGCAGAAGCCTACGTACACAGAAGAAAATTGTGCACAGAAATTTCCTTCTGTGATCTGCAACTATCGTATTTCTTCGATCAGACGCCGTGGCTACTATTTATTTCGCTGCTTGTTTTGTGCGGCTACTATTCGAGGATGGCTACTTATTTGAGGGCGGCGTTTATTTCTTTGGAGACATCAACGACGGCTGGATAAGGTACGTACGAGTGAGATGGTGACGGTTGCTAGACGCTCTCAGTAGTACGCGCAACCTCTCAGTCCTGCTGTCAGCTACGGCTACTATTCGAGGGTGGCATTTATTTCGTTCAAGATCGAGCTTCGGATTGTGCGGCTACTATTCGAGGGCGGCCACTATTCGAGGGCGGCGTCTATTTGAAGAAATACGGTATGCTAAGCACTATTAAATATGCGCACACACACACACACACACTCACACTCACACACATACACACACACATACACACACACATGCACGCACATTCACACAGCATGAGTACGTGCAGCTGGTGACAGAGATGAGAATGACACAGGCAATTGGCCTCCAGATCAGAAGCTTCATGGATGGCTTCTACGAGGTCATCCCACACTCCCTCATTTTTCTCTTTGATGAGTATGAGCTGGTGAGTGTGAGTGGAGGTGGAGAATGTGTGTTTAGTTACCATGGTGACAAGGTGGTGACTACATCCCCTCTCCTCCACAGGAGCTTTTGTTGTCAGGGCTGCCAGAGATTGATGTGGAGGACTGGCAGAGGAACACAGAATACTCCTCTGGGTACCAGGAAGACACACAGGTCATCAAGGTGGGTAGGATTACGGAGAGAAATGATGTCTTGTCAATCCTCTCTTTAATTATGATGCTAGGACAATGACAGTGGATTGAATGTTTGTTGTTGAACTTGGAGGTCTGCTTTATACATGTACACACACACACACACACACACACACACACACACACACACACACACAGTGGTTTTGGGAGATAGTCCACACATACACTAAGAAAGATCTTGCCATTTTACTACAGTTTGTCACAGGAAGGTGAGTACAATTTGTCTCAGGATTAGGCTATTGACTCATCCCCTCACCCCTCCTTTCCTCTCCCTTCCTCTCAGCTCACGTGTTCCTCTAGGAGGGTTTGCCAACCTGGTGGGGGCCACAGGGCTCACCAAGTTCACCATCACCCATCTGGAGTACACACCAAACAGGCTACCCATGGCCAGCACATGGTAAGTATAGTTTACACTTATCTGCCAGTAACAGATAGCATAGATATACAGGGGCATCGGAACGGCAGCAGTGGCCATGGTGGCCCCACTTTTTTGCAAAAAAAAGTTGAGGGTGCTTTTGTCAATAGAAAGCCAGCTGTAGTCTATTCAGTCAGAGTGAACTTACAGTTGCAAGACTAGCCTTTTCCAGATGTAAGCACATAGCTATCACAGGAGTCAGGTACGTAGCGCTGTAAAAGCCTCATCAGTTTTCTCAAGTGTGAATTTCAGTAGTTTCTATAGTCGCTGTGCCGTGAGTCGTCACTGGACAAGGAGTCATGCATGCATCAAGGTGATATCATATCCTTGTGAAATTGAATGACAGATTTTAGCAACATTTATGGCCTCAAAGTACCCTCAGAGCATCTTAATTTTCATGGGGGGGGGGGGCATGCCCCCGCACCCCCCTATTGCTTACACGCACACTCCCACTTTCAAAATACTTCTGACACCTATGAGATATATATAACCTTCTAGGTATAGACTCCTGGAAGATGAAGGTGCTACACTTGTGTGCCTGTGCATTAGCAACATGTAATGAAAGAATGTCATAAGCAGAAGTAAACTGAGATGGTCCATTAATGCAACAAGAACCTAAAAAAAAATAAGTACCGTGCATGTGTAGCCTGACCATTAATATACTTTTAACCAGAAAGTTCCACACATGACCACAACTGATCAAGGCTATGCTACCACTTTTTTGCGGGCTGTCTCCTAGGCTCATACCCAGACCACATGGTCTGGGATGAGGCTCCTCAAAAAACTGGGGGAGGAGAAACCCTGCGTGGGAACAAGGCAACTGTTCAAGTGTAATTCCGAATTGCAGTCTGGAAATAAGACCACATGTAAGTCGAATACAAATAGTGCATATTTGGGCATATCAACAGAGAAAATGGCCTGGCCAAAGCTGGAGCAGCTGCAACAACCACTGACACCTTTGCACTGCCTCATATCTTGTGAATGTCATGCTAACTTGGTATCCAAATATCCTGCTGAGACAAAATGGCATCCTGTAGAATTCAAATAGGATTGAGGACCACTTCAACACAGTTACTTGGAGGTTATATACTGCAGAAGTCTGTGTAATGCTACTAGACAAAACCACCAAAATACTTTGTTTTGCTACAAATGCCTTACTCAGGGCAGACTGTTTTGCCACCTGTACCAGAATCACACTCATGTATAGCACAACTCACTATTATAGGCTGATCATAACCTTGTTCTCTGTGCAGACCACTGGCCAGCATTACTGTCACTTGCAGTATGAAATACTTTATGGTTTGCATGAGGTCCTGACAAACATTCCAACAAATGCTTAAATGGTATCCTGTGGATTTAAATTTGGAATTATTTGGAGGTCACTACAGATGTCTGTTAAATTGTCTCATACTGGCCACCAGACCAAACAAACAAAATACCTTTGTTGCCACGAATGCTTACCCAGCACAGGCTGCAAAGATAAAGACATCCATCTCTTAGCTACTTTGTGTTTTGTGCTCTTTCCTCTCCAGTTTCAACCTCCTGAAGCTGCCAGAGTACCCGTCAAAGGAACTCCTCCAAGACAGACTAACAGTTGCTCTTACCTGTGGCAGTGGCATTATTGATCTGACATGACCTTTGTCATTCTCGATAAACGTATACAATTGTCATTTTTGCATTAATAGCATGTCTATTTTATTATTAATTTTTGAGTTTCTGAGGATTGAGTACGCAGCATTTTGCAGCTGTACCTTGTTCCCGTGCCTCTAGTAAGAGCTAGGGAGGAAGGAGGTGATTTGTGTGTTTGTGTAGCATAAAAACACTTTTCATATCGCAAACTCTTTTCGTCCTGCAAGCAAGAACTGTGGTAGTGGCATATGAACGAGCTTTTAGTGCAGGTTGGGTGGGTCTGGGACTGGGGGTGTGGCTAATTGCACGTGAGTAACTTCCTGAAAGGAGCTCTGTGATCGTGAGAACGATGGCTGCGTTAAAGAAACAGAAGAAGTACAATTGGAAGGAGACTAATCTTGCCCAGTTTGGCTCGGAGCTAGAAAAACAGGTCAGGCATGTGCATGTCAAGCGGCTAAATTTGCGTGTGTATCTATACTTGCATCTCTTATAGCCTGAGGCGATTATTGGCGCTTGATGATATAATGTACGTAACATTGTCGTCATATCTGCATGTTGTGTTGGATTTCTTTTGACAGATCAAGAAGGCGAGTGCAGAGGGAGAGGATGCATGGAAGGGAGCTGGGACGAAGGAAGGTCTCCAGGTCTGGAGGATTGTCCAGTTTAAGGTACATGCAGAGTGCATTTTGTAGCTGAACACATCCACTGCCTGTGCATGTGAACGCATGTGATGTTTATTGTAATGAGAAGGCCGGACCACTAGCTTATAACGTCCCCTCTAGAGGACGATATTTAGTTGGCTTGTGTGTTGAACATAAAAGTACTACACATAGGCCTATGTACATTGCAGGTGACTCACTGGCCCAAGGAGGATTACGGGAAGTTCTACAATGGTGACTCCTACATTGTTCTCCATACTTACAAGAAGGATCCTTCCAGTGAAGTGAGCATGGTGTTATTGTTGCTATAATGTGGTGGTTGAAGAGCTGGTATCTGGCCAAAATGAACCCCACATACTCCTGTTATACTACTATATTAACCCACATGCACCTAGTGGGTTAATGTTACTATGAACTCACACTAATTATTGTGGAGCTTTGCAAGTTGCTTGTCTGGTGACTGCTAGCAATGGGCGTTGACATACCCAATTGGTAGTTTGTCAAGTTTCATACAATATAGTCTTAGCCAAGGCACTTTGTAAATCACTATAATTGAGTATGGCAACGCCTTTTGCTAGCAGACACCAGACAAAGCTCCGTATTACTAAGAGGTCACACGCCCCAATGTAATTGTATGTTGTTACATAAAACCTTGGTACCTGTTTGGCAAGCTGTGCCAGCATAATACATGCAGCACAAGAGCGTAAATCCAGCATAGTACAGTGCCTTCAGCAAGCATAATGAGATTAATCCAGACTACACAAGTTCATGTTCTTCATTCTTACTATAATGGTGGGTCAAAGGTTATGTACTTATAAGGGCATAGTACATCATAACCAATAAGCATAATACAGGATGGGAGAAAGCCTTACTGCATGATCAGCTACCAGCTAGCCTAAACTGACCTAACCCCTGCACCTTACTCATACTACATAGTCCAACAAAATATGTTTTCATGCTCATTGCCTTTGGGGATGGGTAGCTACAACCGAAGAAAGAACTGTTATCCTATATTGACACCGTTTCACTTTCTAGGCTCTAGCTTGGGATGTTCACTTCTGGATTGGCAAGTACTCTTCCCAGGATGAGTATGGCACTGCAGCCTACAAGACAGTGGAGCTGGACCACTATGTGAGTTTGCCCAGTTTCATGCTCTAACTGCTGAAAGAGAAACAGAGTTCTTGTTTTATGAGATGATAATAGCAGTCGCATACTTTTCAAACTGCACCCAATGGAATAGCCTTGCTCTGTAAGCAATGACAAATCATGAATTACTGTGGGATTTGATATCTGTTATTGCATACACTGACACTTTCAGTAGGCATGTGTGTGGTAAATACTGCCTACATTTTGTAACTTTGTGCCTCCATTTCCCTATATGTTGCATGCTGTTCTCTGTGCTATCCTCCATCCAGTTGAATGACGCTGCAGTGCAGCACAGAGAAGTGCAGGGACACGAGTCCTCTCTCTTCAGATCCTACTTCAACCACATTGTCATTTGGAAGGGAGGGTGAGAAACCAAATCACCCATCTCCTCTCACCTAGTACCTCACCCCCTACCCTAGCCTCACAACCTGGCTCTCTGGAGGGAATGGAAAAGGGGCTAGCCCTACCCCTTCTTATTCACCCCTCTCTCTTATAACATTTGTCTATCCCTCTCCGTAGTTTTGAGTTTGATTTCAGTCAAGCTCATGTTTGCAACTGTTTTGTTGCTCACTGGCAGGGCTGAGAGTGGCTTCAGACATGTTGAAGCAGAGAAGTACCCTCCAAGGCTGCTGCACTTCAAGGGAAAGAGGGTCAGTACACTTGCATGAGAAGAGGATGTATAGACATTCATTTTGCTAAACTGGGGTGAGCACACTCTGCACTGGAGGCAAGTATAATAGCGATGAAACAATACAGGATTTGTGATGCAGCCAGATCACATCCTAGATTTGGACCACTCTGTTGTGTAATAAAATAGTACGTGTAGTATAATGTGTGTGTTGAAGCATGCAATAATTGTAATTGTAAAATCTATTAGTAAGTGTAATAAATGCCCATAGTGAACTGAGTTAGCTAGCTGTACCTGTATTGCTTCTCTCCATCAGGATAATGTGATGGTGGAGGAGGTGAAACTGAGACGGAAGTACCTCAACTCTGGTGATGTCTTCATCCTTGACCTGGGACTGGAGCTTTACCAGGTCAGACTGGCAACCACCGTGTGTATATAGAACCCAACAGCTTCCATCGGACTGTTTTACAGCATAGTCAAGTTACTTATCTGTTGTATCTTTGTCTTGCAGTGGAATGGCAAGGAATCTAACAAGGATGAGCGTGCAAAAGCAGCAGAGTTCATCCTTTCAGTGAAGGTACATATATGTAGGAAACCCTTACGATGTGTGTAGTGAGTGACTGCATGACCAAGGTAAAACTGTAGCTAGGTAGTTTATAGGAGTCAGGTTATGCAAGAGGTAGTTCTAAAGGAATCTCACACCATGCATAGTTCATTAGAGGGTGTCAGTTTTACTTGCTCTCATCTCCACATGTGTACTGTTTCCTGCAGACTGACAGAGGGGGAAGACCAAAACTCCAGGTTGTAGGTAGGTGGGGGAAATGGAGTCTACCTTATCACACAGTAGTAGGCCTTGGTCTGGGCAGTTCTTTCTACCACATGTTGGTACAACCTGGGTAGCATCCTGGTCTGGGCAGTTCTTTCTACCACATGTTGGTACAACCTGGGCAGCATCCTGGTCTGGGCAGTTCTTTCTACCACATGTTGGTACAACCTGGGCAGCATCCTGGGACCGAGGCTACAATCAGTAGACCACGACACTTTACAAGATTTATTATAGCAGAATTCTGGGTCTCATCAGAAGTGTACAGAGTGCATGCATGCAAAACTAGAATCTGATAAAAGTACAGCATGACATGTAATTCACAGTGTGCCTGAAGTGCATGCGAGATTGTTTGCGCTACCTTGGTGTTTTCCTGAGAAGGAGACTATTGATAAACTCTTGGACCACACTATCATGTTTGTAACACTTTACAAGTATCTAGAAGGGCATATCCTCAGTCAGAAAGTTTGGAAGTTCTTTCCCTAATCACTTATCGTTTTCATCATGTTCACCCACAACTGAATCATTCATCACCATTTAAAAGCAGTATGGCAGGGAGGCTGAGGAGTGTGGCCGGCATGAACAAGCACCATGTTATGGCCTTGATGTAACTAACATTTCTTCTGTAGAGGAGGAGGGTCTTGAAGAGTCTCACCCATTCTACAAGAATATCCCCAAGGGTGTATTTGGCTCCAAGAAACCCAAATCAGCCTCACAGGTTTGCGTTACTTAACCACAGTTCTATTATACCTATATACTGATGTACCATGCATATTGGTGACATTAACGTGCCAGACTTGAAGACCTCAGTCCTCAGCTTCACACTACTCACCACACTCTGTCCAGTAACACAAAAGTTGCATGGCTGAACCACATACCTGACCCATTCTGTAGTTTTGCCGTTAGTATCTGATATCAATATAAACTGTCCCCTCTAAATGATAGGGTGGTGCTGATGAGGATGTTGCTAAGTTTGAGAAGCTGCTGTTCAGGTGCTTACATGCTTTCATTATATGCCAAACTGGCAATTTAAGTGGATTTATTATTAAATGGCAGGATTCATGAGCGTCGGGAACATGATCTCAAGTTCAAGCAGATTGCTAAAGGCTTCATCAGCAAAGGCTATCTTGACCCTTCAGATGGTATGTCCACTATCATGTAATGGTTGTGCTGTCTCTGTAGTGTTTGTTGCTATGGTTACTGTTACTGTATCTCTGTAGTGTTTGTTGCTATGGTTACTGTTACCGTAGCTATGCAGTGTTTGTTGCTATGGCTATTGTTACTGTATCTATGCAGTGTTTGTTCTGGACACGGGTTTCCATGTGTTTGTGTGGGTGGGCAAAGATGCTACACCGCATGAGAAGGGAGGAGGTCTTGTCATTGCACATGTGAGTTCATCAACTTTCGATATGACTGTAGTATCACTGTACAATGTTCACAGCTACATGCTACATTCATTGTACTTGTGCATAGCCTTGTACCCAGGTGCCTCCCCTGTGTTTGCATGGGGAAGAGCCTGCTACTTGTGCATTGACATTTATCACCTGTTAGTACCTTGCTGACTATGCTTTGTGTTCATTTTCCTCAGGAGTATGTGAAGCACAGCAAGCATCCCTTCCTGCCCATTACCCGGGTGGCTCAGGGACAGCACGACATCCAGTTTGAGGCAGCTTTTGATGACAGTGTGCCAGTGAGTGGTTAGAATACTATGCATTGCAGATCATAGTAACTGCATCACTGTAACCAGAGTAGATCTTGATAAAGTACCACGGCTCATTTGTAGACTTTGCGATATATTTTGCAAATATTTTAACAAGCAGCTGTACTGTCAAGATTTCCACTGATTGTGCATCAATATTGCTAGTCATATCCTGTGGAATAAACAAGCTGTGCGGCACTTTGTATTTGCGTTTCTTGTTATTGTGTTGTGAAGCACTCATGTTAGCATCATGTAGTTGCCCTGCATACACTCAAAGTCTGCAAGACCTATTGGACCTGTGATGGAGGTTTTAATCCCACTACTGCCCTCCTGTAAGCAAGTAGTGCATCTCAGCACTATGACTGCAGATTTTTGCTTCCGTTTTCTTTTCACAGATTGGAAGCAACATTCAAGACAAAGGAGAGTGCATTTTGCTTTAAATTCAGCTGCTTGGACTTTTGTTTCAGTGATCAATTTCATCAAATTTTGCTTGTGATATACTTCATCCAGTTGGAGTGCTTATATAACGGAACTAGGACAACCAAGGGTGCACATGCCCACATGAATCCCACTTTTAGTGGAGTCTTGCTGATGTACTCTGCACCATGAAACGCTGCTACTCACAGTGGTGCCTGACCCGTAGTGTATGCTTCATCCATGGTGCATACTTCAGCCCCTCCCACTCACGTAGTATTGTGCTGATACAGCACCGGCCGTTGTTTGTGTTGACGTAGTGTCATATCATGATACATAAATATTTGAGGCATGGAGCTCAAGACCCGGGACATACCAAGGCCAACCTGGGAGCTGTTTTGTGGTAGCTGGGTGGCAGGAGGTGACAGAGATGTTCTTATTTTAGGATCAACTGGAGATTCACAAGATCCTGATGTGAGTTTTCGGTTCGATGCTGAGCTCACAGAAGACGACAGACGAAAGCTTTCCAACCAGGGCGTGCCTGAAGAGTGCTGTGATGACCTGAGTATATTTAGAGCGAGGGCAAAGCTGGATAAAACATATCATTTAGTAGGGGAAGAGGTCAGTAAACCTGGGAGAGAGTTAGAACGAAGCTATGTCTTGGGGAGAGTGGAAGATCTTATGAAGAAGAGTGACAAACCTGGAGGTGAGGAGTCGGTTATAACGTTTTATTTTTCATCAGTAAATACAAGGCTAAAACTAGTAAAGGGTAGGTATCCATACCGTACAACACATACTGCAAATAGATTATTCACTTATCTGCTGAAGTGTTTGTGACCAGGATCAAGATTTTTGATTGGCTGTTGCCTTTTGAAGCTTGATTGCTTGAGTTACAGTGGTTCAAAGGTCAAATTGGCAACCATGCATTCTTGGTATTGTTGATCCGTTGATTTTTACAGTTTGAAGGCCACCTTGATCCCTTGATCAGCGCTTAAAAAGGACGTTGATTGATTTTGATTCCAGTTGCAACTGCTGGACATTTAAGTGACTACCCCTTGTGCTTTTCTACATACACCTAGATTCTAACTAGTCTAGTGAGATCATGATACACCAAGGTAAATTAATACAAACACTGATGACATACCTTCTGTACCACAGCTCTCATCTATTACTTTGGTCATAGTAAGAAGAACACGGGTGATTGGTGCTTCAAAGATGGCTACATCACCTTCAAAGAGCTCATGTCCATGTACATGAACCATTTTTCTGGATGTGTTTTGACTATTGTAACTGACTGTAACTTTTCTGGTAGGTGGGTAAGGGACTGCATGCAGTACCTCGATGAAATTGGGGTAACACCATGTGGACACTCTGGTGTCAAGAACAATGTTTTGGTGAAAGTA
Source organism: Agelas oroides (assembly GCA_949130485.1). Lineage (NCBI taxonomy): Eukaryota > Metazoa > Porifera > Demospongiae > Agelasida > Agelasidae > Agelas > Agelas oroides. Next base: position 7,105,272 of record OX422197.1, on the reverse strand, counting down.
TTCGCCTCCTGTCGCCCAACAGAGTGGGCAGCTACACCTTGCTTCTCAGTGCGTGGTATTATAAATGATAAGAATACTGGTCTGCTGTCGTACCTATTGAAGTCACAGTTAAGGAAAGAACAGAGCTCTTACGGCTGCACTTCTGCAATGCTCCTCTGTGGCAAGAAGATTGATGAGCCATGTGTACTGGAAAGTGACTACACATGGCAGAGGAAAAGTGAAGGAGAACGTCTCTTCCTAGTAAGGGGCTCTGATCGTGGTCGGCCAGCCTGGCACTACGTGGTGCTTGTGGATGATGATGAAGCTGTAAAGAAGTTCAAAGAGAGGACTCAAGGATCCAATGCTGGGAAGAATACGCTCAACTTGCAGGATTATGGCCAGGTTGTGAAATCTGGCTGGGGGGAAGACCCACCCAATGAAATTGTTGATGAAGTTGAAAGGAAATACAATGCAGATTACAGCTGATATACTGATCACTGAAGTTGTACTACTCAAAGGGAACTAATGTTTTACACTCAAGTATTGTAAACTGCAAGATGGATAATGCAGATTGTATAAGTATATAGCATGACCTTGGCTGTGATGTTGAGGAGAACAGGAGCTAGCGTGTGTCCATTTAGGGGCTAGGGTGACTAGGGCTTACACTGACAATTACAGAGGACAGATACAGGTTGGACCATGCGACCATCTTGTGACAGTTATGTGAGAGAATAACATTCTTGTGAACAAGATGACCAGATACCACTATAACCTGCTGGATAATCAATAGTTGAACACTGTTGATCATGCATTCTTTACATGGAGAAAAAAAATTGGGTCTAGTCCTTCTGCAACTTGTCTCATAATGGTCAAGGGTTACTGTTGAGAGCTCACTGGAATGTGACACACTTGAATCTTAGTAGTAATCATGCCTACTGTTGTTGAGAGTGAGAATCAGTTTGAATTGGGCTGAGGCCTCTAGGCAATGTGGCCTACGTAGCTTGTCTTCCACTCCTCTGCCCAGGGGTCCAAGTAGCTTAGTATAGTGGTAAGAGCATCTGATTAGTACTCACAAGGTCAAACAACATTTTTGCACTCACAGCTACAGACATAACATACAACAAAAAATGATTTTAAGTTTTGTAAACAAGATATTCTAGTAAGTTGCCAATCTGCCTACACATCAGCTAGCAACAAAAGGTCAATGTTGAGTAACATCTTATAGCTTACTGTTGTATTGGAAATGAAGAATATGCTCGATTCTGCTTCATTTCAATTGCTTCGTTTCCTTCCTTTTGGTCGGACACTTCTTGATATACAGCTTCAGTATTGGCATCTCTTGCACTGTGTGTTGTATGGTTGGTCTTCTTATGCTTTATATAGTAAGTACATATTGAGACACAGGCCACTAGTACAGCAGTAATGACTGATGCTACTGCAGTGGTAGTTGTGCACGTAGTGGTATGTGCATGAGGATCTGCACGTGAACAATCAGTAAAGACAGTTGGCTGGAGATTTATTGCCTCAGTAATTATGTAATTATGTAATGACAATCACTAAGGTAGTTGCATAAGAAACCAAATATTTATGGGAATTCATTTTCTACAGTTTTGAACACCATGTTACAATGGCTATATGCATGCTTGGCTACCCCTCTTTTTGCCATAATAATACTACATTCTCACATGTTGGAGGGGAAGGTGGGTGTAGGTGAGCAGGTATATAGGGCATGTCACTGTAGAAAGAGGTGTGTGGACATATACAGTAAGGTGGGGGGTAGGTGGGCAGGTGGACATGTCAAACAGGCAGGTGTTCTGCATATACTGATCACCATACTTATTTTAACAAAACCACTGAATATGTAGCTTGAAGTTAGAAATATTGATGTGAACCAGCAGCTGCAAACCTCTGGCTGTGAGTCGTTACATTCTTCACGCAGAGTCTGCAATGCTGCACACAAACTTGTGAGCAAAACCAGTGACACTACTCCGTTTGGTTAGTTATCACTTCTTCTTCTGTACTTCTTGCATAACTGCATGTACTGCGGCATAAATAGGTGGGTGTACTTTCGACAGAAAAGCACCCTTTGCAACAAAGGAGGTACCAATATTTATGGTGATGGGTGAGTTTGGCAAAGGGAAGGTTATTAGTGAATGAAAGTATGGAGTATAGGTGCACCATGGCACTATATCAACTATACCATCGCCTCTTTTCACCTGTGTATTACTGGTAAGTTGCAATTCACATCTTGGGTGTAATTTACATTCTGGAGCTCAGTGTAATACCTTTATTCTTGGGAGTATGTATGTCTATATATGTGGTTACATATTATTGCTAGCCACTAACTTGGAACAATTGCAGCAATTACCTGATACATTTGCTGTGTCGGATATTCCTTTGCTATTTTCCACACTACAGCTGTATGTGTTACCAATAGCCACAAATGGAGCAATAGTGAGCATATTCTGGTAAGTGCCTGATGTGGTATCAGTCACTATCTGTGTCTGCTCATAACCTTGATTAAGATCAATCGCAAATCCATCTTTTCTCCAGGTTACATTGGTAGCAGGTCCACCAGGTGAGTGTCCTGGACTCTCTGTCAAATGTAAGACTAGTAACATTGGGAGTGTCTACAGGTTAAAAGCAAAACATGCATATCCATATTATGTTTGAGTCAGGTGCCTCACAACCAGGCCTAGGGCACCAGCCAACTTTTGTCTGTGCTACAAATTTGGGAACAGGGATGTAGTTTAATGTGTACGATTACCTTCTTGTCCAGCGTACAGTCCCACAAACCAGGTGAGGTTAACTCCATGCCTATCAGTTATCCTGCAGTGGTAGATACCACTCATTCCTCCTTCCCTGCGATTCAAGTATACCAGCACTACGTCCTCTGAGCCTGTAGAAGTCAAAATTGTTGTTCATAACTTCAGTACCATTCGGATAGTACCACCATCCAAAGCGAATGACATTGTATTCTAGGTGACAGCAGTCAGTCTTGTTTGTCGTGCACTGGAGGGCAGTATCCGACAGCTGATCAGTTATTCCAACTTTCTCCAAGTTAACTAGACTGTTGTTGGCAAGTGACTTGCCTTCCAACATGAGACCACCACCTAAAATAAAGGGATAATTTCTTGTCTTGAGGAGGTTGCCTACTGGAGGGTACTATACAGTCATGTCTTGAATAAGTTTGCTTACGATATAACACAATACCCAAGGTTAGGTGTCGACGCTCAAAAGTGCATCTGTATCTCCCATAGACATCAGTTGGTGGTACCGACCGGGCAATAGTGAGCATGCTGAGGTAGCCATAAGCACATTGTTGTCCTACTGTCTGCTGATAGGTTTCATTGGGAGTTATCACAATCCCATTCTTCCTCCATGTGATGTTGGTGACATTGGTGTGAAAGCAGCTGAAAGTCCAGGTCTCCCAGTCAAATGTTCTCCCACCTCGAGGGACCTGGACACCTATACCAGAAAGTATGCTACTGCCATCATATATTTAAACAACAAAACTATCTAATGAAAGGTCACCTTATGGTCTGTGGTCGTACTATGTTTGAGCAATGGATTACATTGTGTAGTTATAAGATGGTCGTGCTCCTTACCTTGAGCCTGGCCTCGCTGCAGCTTCAAGCAGGACACCACCACACAGAGAAGAAGCAACTTAGTGCCAGCCATTGCTTTGGTCATACTGAAGTTCAATTGTTTTCTCTGGACATATAAATATATACACTAGTGGCAGTCAATTTTTTTTACTACGTGTTGAAAGTGCACCGAAACACAGTTTTGATATGAGCGTAAGTTGCAAAAACCGTCATATTTAAGTTAGCAGTAGGAAAACATCAACAAACACAGTATGTGTATGTATGTATAGTGTTATATACACTGTACTGTTTCAACTGCTGTCTAAAACTTTTACATCCACTCATAACAGCTAAGTTATAAAGCTCTCCATACTCACAGCAACAACTGATGTTTTCAGACAGCAAAACAAATCTGATGGATTTGTAGCAAGAGGCTATCAGCGTACAATTTTATAAGTTGCGATAGTGTCATACTACTCCACGTTTATTGGTAATACTAGGTATTTGCTAGTATGTAACTGGGGTTACAGTTGGCTGCAAATTTCAGCATTAACTGAATTTAGCTATAAATAGCCTTGTAGCTCTTGTCAATCCAGTCAACCACTTCATTTGGAGGATCCTTCCCCCAGCCAGATTTCAACACAAAGCCATAGTTGGCCACATCAACAGTTCCTGATGCAATTTTCTCACGAAATTGTTTTATTGTTTCCTCATCATCCACAAGGAGGACGTAATGCCAGGCCTCTCGACCACGGTCCTTTCCTCTCACAAGGAAGATTCTTTCTGATTCGCTTCTTCTCTGCCAGGTGAACTCAGGAGACAAAGCACAAGGTTCATCGATCATCTTTTTGCATTGAACATCAGTGAAATTGATCCCAAAAGTGTGCTGGTTTTCTCTCAACTTCCGACCATCCATATAGTATGCCATTCTACCATTGTTTTTGTCATTGAGAGCTGCTTGAACTGAGAAACAAGGGGTAGCTGCCTCTTCATTAGGCTTGCAGGAAGTGTACACCTTTAGCAAGATACCTTTTTCATGAGCTGAGTGTCCACACGGTTGTACTCCTTGTTCATCGAGGTACTCACAGCAGGCCTTCACCCAGTGACCAGAGTGACTGCAGTCACTAACAACAGTGAGGACAGTGCCTTTACAAAACCTATTGTATAGCTCAGCGATGTCTTTGAAGGTGATGTACCCATCTTTGAAGCACCAGTCACCCGTGTTCTTCTTACCATGACCAAAGTAATAGATAAGGACTGTGAAAGAGCGGAAGTAGAATGTAAATACTGATGTACAAGGGGTAGTCACTTGTATGTCGCCTGTTGAAGCGTTTGCAACCGGGATCAAGGTTCAGCTTAATGGCTTGATTTTCAAAGGGTCAAAGGTCAAATTGCAGTGGTGCATTCTTGATCGCAGTTCAGAGGTAACCTTGATCCCTTGATTGGCCCCCAAAAAGGGTTTTGATCACTTGATTCAATTTAGATCCCGGTAGCAAATGCTTCTACATGGGACATGTAAGTGACTACCCCTTGATGTAGCAAAGTGAGAGTGACAACCTTTTACACTCTAGTCTCACCTCCAGGTTTGTCACTCTTCATAAGATCTTCCACTCTCCCCAAGACATAGCTTCGATCTAACTCTCTCTCAGGTTTACTGACCTCCTGCCCTACTAAATGATATGTTTTGTCCAGTGCTATCCTAGCCTTGATAATGCTGAGGTCATCAGTACACTCTTCAGGTATACCCTGGTTGGTGAGTTTCCTTCTGTGTTCTGCTGTTAACTCAATGCTACATCTTGGGACCACGTCTTGAGAATCAACGTTAACTTCACCGACCGAAGCAACAATCAGAACATCCCTGTCGCCACCGGCCGAGATGCGTCCATTGTAGCTTTCCCACACCGGCTTTGGCCTGGCCATCACCGTGCTGCATGACAGCCCCACCCTTAAGTCAAGAGGGAATTCCCCCGGTTATTACCCTGGGATTTCCCCTCCTCTTTGTGTCCAGGCAGTAGCTTATTAGGGACAGATGGGACTACCGCAGTGCTGTTGATTTCAGCTCTCTTTGAACACAGTGTGTATTTCATTGACTTCCATAAGTGGGCAGACAGGTTTGTGGCTGATACGCTCAAACAGCAGCCTTAGAGCAGCTGAAAAACATGCATATTATCAAAGTTACCTTCATTCGACCTCAAGATATGGCTTTCCAAAGTTAAAAGCTACTCAGCACCCATTTTTGATAAAAGAAGTGGCTAAGATATAAAAAGTACAGGCAATTTTTTTTTTTCAAATGGACATTCTTACCAGCAGAACAGGAAAGAGAAACCAAAGCACTTCAATTTGATGTGTGTTCAAAATCTCACCTGTGTGCTTTGTGCAGGCCATGGGAAATAGCAGCCACACCCTGTTTCTCAGTACTAGCTATCGACAGTGATAAAACAAGTGCTGCATGACATCTGTTGCAAATAAGAAGCTTAGAGAAGAGATCAAAGCTCATGGAGTAGACTTTGCAGCAGTAGCATGTGGTAAGAATATTGTATACTGTCCCCTGAGTACACATGGCACAAGAAGAGTGAAGCAGAAAGAATCTTTTTGGTGAAATATGACAATCGAAGTCGATCAACCTGGTATTATGTCTTGGTAGTAGAGGATGATGAAAAGATGTGGCTTTGCACAGAGAAGATACAGAGGACCAATGCTGCTGTTGAAAGGAGCATCAACCTTAGTAACTGTGGGGAAGTACTAGAGTCTGGCTGGGGAAAAGACCATCCCAATAACATCCGTGAGAAACAATATGGCTTGAAATAGTTTGTTATTCATGTGCTATCTGCTATGTATACTTTTTGTACAGCAAAGTTGAGTTTCTAGCTAACAATAATATGTCATTGTATGATCCATAAAAGAATGAGCAACACTGGCTATTTCCACAGTTTCAAGACTCCTTCATGTGATGCACTTACAATAAATTGCTGGTTCTTATATGGCACAATATCAAGGTCTGTGACAAAGTCCACGTGGGAGTGCATGTGGGCAGACTCAGGCTGCTGAGAGTCTGGAGAAGCAGCACCATTGCCAGGAGACACAGAAGAGGAGCAAACCTCTCTGAAGACATCCACACCCTCTATGATCTTAGACCTGCATGAAAACAAGTGACATCTGAGGTCCATCTGCTTTAACTCACTAAGAGAGCATAATTATGTGAAGTTATCATACAGGGTGCATGACTGCCAGGATGAGGATGAAAATGGAGTGGACCTTTTATTAATACTGAAGCAATCCTCAGAGTAATTATGCCAAACATAAACATAGGAAGAATAAGCCTGGTAGGATCTCATGGAATTTGTCAATAAATGGCACGTAGCTGATGAGGCCTGGTACTGGCTGAAACGCGTGCTGCGCAGTGGGTGACTTTACATAGCATCTAGGCCTATTTTTTAAAGGGAGATGTGGTTCGTTCATTGTTCATGCTTGTGGAGGTTGCCAACAAATGCAATACTTGGGGATCTGCTGTCAATGCAATTAGTGGTGGGGGTTGCCATCAAATTGCAATTCTTGTGAGATTTGCTGAAAATGAACAATAGTGGTGGGATGTGCTGACTACAAATCTTAATGACCACCAAACATGTATGAAGTCATACAATTAACATTTCTGCTGACTAGCACTATGGGAGAAATGAAATCAACTAAAGCATCTCGCTATGTCTCACTTGTAGTCAATGTGTATCTTCTTGGAGTGGTGTCTTGGTCTCACCACACAGCAGCACTGGGTGGGGTCAATGAGGTTCCATAGCCGTATGGTCCTATCTGTCCCGCCGGTTAGAACTACCGGGCAGTTGTCAACGATACAGGTAGCCAAGCCTCTCACACTTTGGTGCTGATGAGGCTGTAGAGTGTGTGTGATTGTGAGTGTGCACATGTATGGGAGGAAGTACAGAAACTGTGTTTAACAAGTAAAATCACTTGTTGTGTACTTGCATGGTTCTATAACACTGGTGACGAGAATATGGGAATTCTACACTTATACACTATGTTTGTTCCAGGCTGTCCAAGTGACAAAAAGTCTGCAGTATAACACCCCTACAATGTAAGTAAAAAGGTTTAAGATCAGTGAAAGACTTAATCTATGAAGAGATGCACACTGCCTGAGTGCAAGTACCAGTATGTAGCAATTCATTTACATTGTCAGTCATTGCTCCAAAAGGCTGTGCAGGGCTTGCCCACAACATTTGCCTCCTGGTGGCTGTCTCCATGTCCCATACTGACACCTCATTATTCCCGCTCACGGCTGAGATGAGGGAGGAGGGATGGGTTGGGTGCGCACTCAACTGGTACACATGGTGAACATGGGCTGGAAGATAAGTGGGGAGGAAGGGGAGAGGGAGAGAAAGGGAACAGAGGGAAAAAAAAAAAAAAAAAAAAAAAAAGAGGTGGAGGCAGTAATGAGATTCATGACCTCGACTAGCTTAATAGACATCTTGAAAATGAAAATAGTGAGGGAACACTATAATAGCTGACCATATTCATATATAGCATTTGTTCCCTATGACTCACATTTACTGTGGCCGATGTGCTGCCAGTGTCGGATGGGCAGTTGGAACCGCATGTCCCAGATGACATGGTAGCCAAGGCTGGTACCCAGAGCCACCCAATTCTCAAAAGGGTCCACTGCCATGGAGAGGGTCAGACCTGTCAGTAGAACACAGTGTAACTTCACAAGTCTTAACAGAGAAATTGTTCATCTTCTATGCTATCAAACTGATCTTTCATGAACCCTGTGATGTGTCTGCAAGTTCATAAAAACTTTGTGCAAATTGCAATGTGTACAGCATACAACAGTGCTACACGATTTACTCATACTCTCTCCCCCCTCCTCTCCCTTTTCCTCCCCTCTCCTCCTTCCCCTTCCACTCTTCTCCTCCCTCTCTCCCTTCCTCTCCTCCACCTTTCACCCTTTCCTACCAGTTTCCAGTATCCAAATGTGTTTCTACATTTCACCAGCTTCCCATATCCAATTGGAAATCAGTGTTTCTACTTTCTACATTTATGGACGTACCAAGAGACCCAGTAAGACCAATCTTTGTAGCCCCAACTCACCAAACTTTGCGTTGTTGGACAGCTCCCACACTGTGTTGTTGGACCTGAGGTCCAGCCCACACAGCTTCCCTCTTGTGGTACAGTAGCAGATGACATTCTGGCCACCGGCAGTGAAGTTAGCCATGTCCACGATTGCGCCACGCTCGTAGGGGTCGACCAGTGACTCAAGAAGAAGCTGTTTCTTTGAATTCACTGGAGTGCTTCCAGGCCTCTGCTTCAAATTTTCAAGGCTACATTGTACGGAGGAATATAGTTGTACACAGACACAACTCTCCTATAAATGACAGTTAGATTAGTTTCATACCCAGATTCCCATTCCTTGTTGGGGGTCTGGGTATGAGACTAATTGCTCTCAGGTAAGTTGGGGTAGGTAAGGTAGAATATATAGCCCTTCCACTAGCTGTGAAGGAAGGGAACATCTCTCCCACTGCCTACTAGTAGGTATGTGGCTATAGTTAGTTACTAGGAACTAACTGCTTCTACAGTTTCAATCCCCACTCACGCAAACACGTGGATGGTGCCATTGCTGGATGCTGCAGCAATACTGGTGTTACTGAGACAGAACACACCAGCCTTAACCTGACCCCCTGAAGGTGGGCAAAACACAAATCAAAGTTGAGAGCCAGACAAGCTCCAAAAGACTCACAAAGAGAGTCACACATGGAGAGAGCTTGTGAATGAGGCTAGGCAATAGCTACGTGTTGTGGTTTTACTATATACTCTAATGAAATTATTTCTTAACCATCAAATTTCCCCCTTAAAAAGGTGTGCCACATGCATCTACTGTAATGTTTGACGAACCCTGCTGACTGTAGGAGAGCTTTGCCTTGCTGATGAGATTCCTCCCCTCCAGTTTATGAACGTCCCAAACTTTGGTTGTCCCATCATCCGAAAACGTGGCAAAGATAGTGCTGTCCTGGAGCACTCGGATTCTGGAAAGGAACAAGAGAGAGGAGACGATGAGTGCTTGAAATCATGACGATAAAGAGCAAACAATGGGATGTCATGGTGACTGATTTTTTTGTAGATACAAAAGGAAAGGGATATGAAGAGCAGAGGGAAGGGAAGGGAAGGGAAGGGAAGGGAAGGGAAGGGAAGGGAAGGGAAGGGAAGGGAAGGGAAGGGAAGAGGAAGGGAAGGGAAGGGAAGGGAAGAGGAAGAGGAAGGGAAGGGAAGGGAAGGGAAGGGAAGGGAAGGGAAGGGAAGAGGAAGGGAAGGGAAGGGAAGGGAAGGGAAGGGAAGGGAAGGGAAGAGGAAGAGGAAGGGAAGGGAAGGGAAGGGAAGGGAAGGGAAGGGAAGGGAAGAGGAAGGGAAGGGAAGGGAAGGGAAGAGGAAGAGGAAGGGAAGGGAAGGGAAGGGAAGGGAAGGGAAGGGAAGGGAAGGGAAGAGGAAGAGGAAGAGGAAGAGGAAGGGAAGGGAAGAGGAAGAGGAAGGGAGAGGAGGAAAGATGGAGGAAGAGGATAAAGGGAATGAGAACGAAGGAGAGGATGGAGGATTATGACAAGGGAGGGAGGTTGTGACCAACCTGTTAATGGATTCTTTGTGTTCATGAATGTGTACAATCATCTGACCTTTTGGAGTCCACCTGGAAAAAATATCGTAGAGGCAAGTACCATCAGCACACAGCTTGCAAGATGTCCCCGATAGCATTGTGTTAAAGTACATGTCTTAAATTGAAAGCTTAATGTGAAGGAATTGTGCATTGAGGTCAGGTGTATAACATACCCGGGTGAGGACTGAAAGCAGGCGTTCCTGGCCAGGTCATTGTCCATTGCTTTCATGTCTATGAAGGTAGAAGTAGACTCAGCTCACAGGAGAGAAGGCACCTGCAACACTGGCCCAACACAGGTATGTACAGCTGTCTCATGTGGATCAGTGCTACACATATAACTCCACCAACTGACTCACACACTGTGACATTATCTAGCTGATACCTTCCACAAACTGTTCCTGCTTGTACTCGATCAGCTTGAGCAGGTTCTCCTTGCAGGTTGTAACCTCCACTGAGAGGAAGAGGAAGAGTTCTATCAAGGTTGCTTCAATCTATCATTACAGAGTTTTGGCAGCAGGCCTAATGTTTGGGATGCCAGCGTCATTCCCAGACTCCTTCCCAGCAAATGCTGGAGATCAGTGACTGGGAACGAGGCTATGTCAGATATTACAGTCTCATTCCCAGGCTGTGCCTGTTTTTACCTTCTGCTTCTGTGTATTATTGTGCACACAAGTGGAAGGTAAAATGGGCCTGGGAACGAGGCTAATCTCAATACCTTTGGTAGCAAACTGTGAACCACTGGGATATTCAGGTCTGTATTGAGGAGAAGACGGTGACTGATTATTAATACCCCCAGAAATACATCATCTTAGACACCTTGCTAATCAGCGCAAATGTAATTACATTGTTGTGCACAGCAAGCATAATGCATGCAGATGTATATACGTATGTACCTCTTATTGACCACTGAAAGATCGATACGAGAAGTAGCCGTACTGCTGTCAGAGTGAGAGCGCTTGTGTCCCTTGGGGGAGCGCCTCTGCCTCCTGTCCTTGCCGGCTGCCACACCCAGAGCATCCTCTGTGGAGTGACTCAGTTGGACACCTGGAAAGACAGAGTGGCTGCTGAAGGCAGGAGGACATGTTGGTGACTATACCTACTGATAAATATCACATTTTCGCTTTAACATGTCTGACCGTGCCTGCTGACAAAAATTATACGATTAGATACTCTGAAACACATTGTCTCAAACCACACCCACATACATATCTCTGACCACACCCACCAATTACACGAGATCTGACCATACTAACTGAAACACATCACATTTCCGACCATACCCACTAAATAACTTCATGTCTGACCTAACAAAGTCATGCCTCTGACTACACCCATTTAATCACATATTCTGACCACACCCACTGAACTCTACCAGGAGGCAGAATAGCAAGCAGAGGACACTCACCTGTTCCTATTGTCTTAGGCAGAAGCAATGGAGATTGGGTTGCAGAACTTGGCTGTGTTGCTGCGTCTTGCCCCAGCTTCTTGGGGGTCTTCTCCACCAACTCAGGAGAGGGCTTGAAGCTCTGTGATGGCTGCTGCAGTTGTTGTGGGGGCTTGGAGGGAGGAGTTTGGTCTCCAAACATACGCTCCCACTCCTCATTCTTTAGGAGTGAGTGGGAGAAGTAGGTTTTGTGAGGAGAAGGAGGAGGAGGAGGAGGAGGAGGAGGAAGAGAAGAATCAAGGAGAAATTGGAGCAGGAGTAACAACTTACAAGTTGAAGTGTTTTTACATCCAAAGTAGCTGTAGCAGCCTTGGATCCTGCACGTCTGTAAGGTCATGGAAAACAAAACAGAACTGTCAGACTAGACTAGACATTTGCATCGGGTTGGACAGGAGCTTTATGAGAGCTGCAAATGGTTCATAAGCTTCCGGGCTGGAGAACCTCGAGTAATGAAGTCAGCCATGCAAGTAACATGCCGTGAGCCCTCCATAGCAACAGAGACAATAAACAAGAAGTGATACAGTGAACTAAAGTAGCAGTTACTGAACAAACATCTCAGTGTTAAGGTGTGTTAAAATTGTTGGGTGTTCTGACATACTTTTTCACAGGAGCGACTGGTGGCTGGTACCGCAGGTTGTACAACAGTTGCTCGTGTTTGGAGGTGACATAGCGGAGAGTCCTAAAGTCTATCACTCCCTTGGACAGGTGAGAGTCTGAGTCAGCAAACCTGCAAAAAATGTGACAAGACTTGGAACAGATTGGAGAAGACAAAATTTGGAGTGGGTTGGGCGCTACACAGACCTCACATTTCTCTAAGGGGTGCAAGGCGATATAACAACTTACAGCTGTTTGTTCTCATGCTGTTTCAGAATGTGGTCCTTCAGAGCCTAGGAAAAAGGAGTGATATCCCCTTACAAAAATCTTTAGCTGCAGTACGCAAGTGGCATATATGTTGCTATCAGTGCAGCATATGTGCAGGTTGTTTATATGTGCACTATAAGAGTGAACTGCACACATCCTTACTGCACACGTGTTGCATGCATTTTGCCTGCATGGGTGTGAGTCACCACTATGCTACACAGAAGTGCCATGCATGCATTCAATTGCATGTGTGCTGCTCATACTTGGTTTACACATGTGTGCTTTAAACAGATTTCGCACATATGCACTCCGTACATATGTGCACTTGTACCTATGCTGCATACATGTAAACTGATCATGATTGCATGACTAAACTTTGTGACTGGGTTAGATACATCACACTTTACCAGGCAACACACACAAATGATGTTCATATCTCTCTTGTACAGTGGTATTGCATAGGGATAATTGCATCTCTCCTTGGGGTGTGGCCTTGCACATTCCAGAAGGAGAGGAGTCAAATGCTTCTGAGGGAGAGATGTCCAAGGGATTGGAGATTCAGAAGAATTAGAGGTCCAAGGGTTCAGTGGGAACGGGTTTTGTGAAGAGGTCTAAGTATTTAAATAGAGGCATTCAGAGATTCTGAGAGGCATTTTCAAGTACATGTAGTTACCCCAGCACATTCTACACCATCCAGTTCATTATTTGTGTGCTTGAGTTCAGCCAGTTGCTCTCAGGTACTAAAGCTCTCCGCTGCCTTGTCGTTTCTGCACACTAATGGTACATGTACAGAAATATATAGAACATTCACACACTTCAGTGTTACGACAAATTAGTCTTGTTCCCTTGTCTGGTTCCATGACACTTCTTGTGGGTGCCATCGAATGGCTTTGCCAGCGAAAACCTAGCTAGCCACACCTACCCTTCGCGCGCGTAGCCTGTGACCATTGTCTCGTTCTGAGCCTTCGCGTTCGTCGCTTGCAGTACGAAATTTTTTGTGCCGATGGTCGGATGAAAGAGTGCTTTGTTGCACGTGGAAAGGTTGCCAGCAGAGGTCAGAATCGATTAGAAAGCGTCCGTAGCGCCCATGGGGCGATCTGCCGCGACTACTGTACGATATTTTGCGCTGCCGAGTTCGAGGCAGAGGCGGGGCCCGGGAAACGCGCGCTGAGCTGAGATGTACGTAGCACGTAGCTGTACATGCGCGCGCAAGATATACTTGCAGCTGTCCTTCTCTGTGTAGTTTGAAAAATGAGCAAAAACGACCGAAGCTTGGCTCATTCACGGCTGGAGCGTTGAGTTCTGCCGAACTAGCGATTCAATCAAGCGAAAGGTCGTGGGTGGAGCACTACTATCAGCGGAAACCGCGTTTGGTAAGTTGTTAGGCTTCAGCCATGTATTGTCAACATGCTGTTCACTTTTGAGCTTTTTACTGACTGTGCCTTATTGTTCAGAGATACTATTGTAAAATCTGATACATTTTCAGGCCTCATAGGCCTTGAAATCTGTTAGATTATATAGGTCAGCCTAATTTAGTCAAACTCAGAAATCTGGTAGATTTGACCTCTATGTACTTGTTGAGATACTTTGTTTATGCAACAATATGCTTATCCAATGTATAGGTATCACTTCCTATTGACAAGAAGAATAACCTGCAGCCTGCAGAAGAAGGCTTACTCCCTACTCCACTCAGAGTGTAGCCAGTGTAAGAGGGCAGCAGCAAGCACTTCTGCAGATACGTGTAGCTGTTTAGGAGCAAGAGAAGAATTAAGAAAAGGAGGAAGAAGAGCGCGACTATAAAGGCAACAACAACCAAATTCTTTGCGGAGGAAATTGCTTCAGCGCTTTGGACGGACTACAATTAGGACTGCTGGATAGATACACAAGAACATTCATGGAATTATGCATTATATATGTGTGCAGGATGTGATCTCTTTGAGTGCTGAATAAGTGCAAGATGCATTTAACTGGAATATTCTGGGCATGTGTGTGGCATGTGTGTGGGACACTTTAACTCATATAAGTTGACTGTGTGCAGTTCACGTCTTCCATTTACATGTAGCACGAATGTCACATGTAAGCAGAATTAAGGTTTCACAGCTAAGCTACATGTATACCCATGCAGTATTTTTGTAAGGGATGTCATTATGCTACACACACACACTGGGGAATATAGCCTTATTCCCAGATCCTTCCACCATTGTTCGCACTACAGGAAGCTGAGTGACAGCTCGGGAAAGAGAGGCCAAAGAGTTGAGACAGACACTCACTCCCAGTGGTGAAGCCTCAGCTTTTGAGCATGTGACTAAATGTTGGGGAGGATGCTAGAACCTACCATCAATGAGTTCTCATGCTCTTCGTTTAGCCCGAGTGACTGCAGCTTCCTAAACGTCTGCAGAGGGAAGAGGAAGCACTAGGATGCCATTCCTCACATTGCTACTCAACGTCAGACTTACCGGCATCAGATGTCCTTCCACGTTGGTGTACTTGAGTGACTCTCCAGGTTGAGCAAGGTTCCTTGTCACCTGCCTGTCAGTAAGACTGTGGTGTGGAAAGAGGGACTTGTGAGCCACACCCACAGTAACAAACTGGAGCTGGCCAGCTAATTTCATAACAGGGATTTCCCCTTTCTAGTTGGTGCCGAAACATTACCACTGAAGCAAGAGCAAGTGCTAGTGAGCTGGGGTATTAATAGTGTTTTTGTGTCCCCTTTTCCTTTTGTACTGCAATGCACCTTCAGTTTCAGTTTCTGGTCAAACTTTGAACTTTGCAAGTGAGATGTTCAAACATGTTCACTTTTCATGCAGGATTGCTTTTTACCTTTCATAAACTTCTTTGATGTTTGGTTGTTTGAGCATGTAGTCCAGCACTCCTCTTGGAATGGGCTTCTTCAGTGCATTCAGCAGCACCAACTGAGAGGGAGTGGCAGAGGAGTTGGTGCAGAGGTTTAATGCTCACAAAAGACAATATCGCCTAGAGCTATGAATTTATTCCAAGAGGATGAGTAGGCTACAGTGAGACTCCAAGATCTGATGATACCCCACCCTCCCCTAAAATGAGAGACCTTGCCAATCATAGGCCTTCCCAGACATCATCATATACTGCAAGCAACACTGCAAGAGTTAAAAATCTGATCCAAAACGTGAGAAAGGGCAGGCCTGGAAACAATCGTAACCATCCTTTTGTCTCAAGGATATCTTGGATGCCAGTGCTAGGCTGGGAATAATCCAATATCACCTGCTTCAGTATATGAATCAGTGCAGGAAGCTCCTCCCATTTGAGTACTATTTGGAAGGCACACCGTACCAATAGGAGCAGGTAAGGGGGCCTATCTTTCCCCACCTGGTCTTTGAGCTGGATAATGTGGTGTTTGAGAAAGGGCTCCACTTTCGGCAGCACATAGCACTCCACGTCAATGGTGTCCAGCTGTCTGGCTGCAGCACAGAGGAAACCCACTGCACCATAGCGCACCCAAATGTTCTGCGTGTGTGTGTGTGTGTGTGTGTGTGTGTGTGTGTGTGTGTGTGTGTGTATGTGTGTGTGTGTGTGTGTGTGTGTGTGTGTGTGTATGTGTGTGTGTGTGTGTGTGTGTGTGTGTGCATGTGTGTGAGTGTGTGTGTGTGCATGTGTGTGTGTGTATATATGTGTGCATGTTTGTGTTGTGCATACACATACATAGGTAACACTTAACATATATAGGAGCTCCAATACGCACACAAAGAACATACAAAAGTCAATCTAGTCTCAGTACCAGACCCAAAACCAACCATAGCACAGATTGCTCTCAGTAATGTGCATAAAGAATACTGGAAGTAACATACATGTCAGATGAGAACTGGGGACGAGACTAGAGTCAATCTTACTGGATGGATGAGGAATGGTGCGACACTGCTAACAGCTTCCACCAGTGTGTGGTGGTCAAACAGTCCTTGCTCAGTCAGAGTCGTCATGGCTTCAATGGTCTTACATACCACTGTCTCCTCCGGATCACTTAAACCCTGTGTGTAGGAGTGATATACTACGGTATACTGTAATATACTGAGTTATACTGTAATTGACTGTGATGCAATATACTGTGGTGTACCTGCTGCAGTAGGGGCTCCAGAATGGGCAGGATGCGGTGACCAAGGAAAGTAGCCACACTCATAATGCACTCAAAGAAGGCACCATGTAGCTCCCAGTCAGACTGCAATCAAGTCACAGTCGTGTATTAACTTTGGATGTTCTCTCCATTGCCAGGCTCTTTGGCTCCAGCTAGTTTTTGATCACTTGTAGCATGCAAAATCAAAACTGGAGCCAGGGAAGGCCCGGGAATGGGGCTAGTTTCTGTTGGAGTCTAGCTCTAACTCTCTAGGATAAGAATTAGTTTAGATGATAAGCATTTTTACCTTGTCATTGAGAAAAGTGATCATGTGAGAAAGAATCACTTCTTTTGCTGTGTGTTCAGGGACAGAGGGAGGGAGAGGAGGGAGGGAAGGAAGGGAGGGAGGGAAGGGAGAGAAGGAGGGAAGGAGGGAAGGAAGGCAGAGAGGGAGAGAAAGAAGAAGGGAGGGAAAAAGAGTGAAGAAAGGAAGGGAGGAAAGGAAAGGAGAAATAGAAGGCAATGGTAAAATCATGGTAAAGTATGGCAAAACCTAACATACTGAGTGACACACACACCTCTCTGTGGTCCAAAAAATTGGCATAACTTTCCAGCACTGTGTCTCAGAAATGCCTTCTTCACAGAGGATGCCTATAGCAAGCAGAGGAAGAAAAACTCCACATCAACCCCCCAGAACATGCACACATGCCCCTGGCACACCCCCCCCCCCCCCTTCCCCCTTCCACACATACACACCTGTGGAAAGGACAGTCTGGCTACACAACTCACTGTGTCACTAAGCAGATGGACTATTTTGCTCTGAAAGGAGTCTTGAAGTTGAGTCAGCTCGCTGTCGTAGCTACCTTGGACCTGAGTGTGAGAAGGAAGAATCACGTCTCACAGAGTTTGCAGTGATAAAAGTTTGTGCTGTTATGACACCAGTACAGATTCATGCTTTCTTGCAAAACAAATCCTTGAGTTACTCTGAATTATATGCCTGCCATTGCTTCTTTGGCATATGAAACGGCTCCAGATATTTGGAGCCATCCTTGCTCCTAGGTACTTGTTAGCCTTGTTCCCAGACCTCTCCTGTTTTTTTTTTTGTTCGGTTTGCGTTCAGTATCATACACGGAAGCGGAAAAGCACAGCTCTTTTGGTTCGGGAATCCGTGTATTATATTGAACACAAACTGAAGAACACAATAACGGTGGAGGCCTGGGAATGAGGTCTTTGATTGCTTCCAGTATGCAAATACAAAGGAGGAAGACTGGGAAACGAGACTAACTTGGAGCCATCCAGATATGATGCCAAATGCACAACAATACAAAAGTTATTTTTACCTGATACTGCATGACGGATGATTCATCAGCGTCTTGGTTTGCTTGTAACTGGGCCAACTCCAGAAACCTAGGTGAAGAGAAACAAACACAGACAACTTGAATCACCAACGGTAGCTTGAATCTTCAGTTGTTACAGTAGCTGTACAGGAGTGTTGTCATGGTTACCTGTGGGCAGTGGTTGCTAGGTCAGCCACACTCTCTGCAAAGGCAATGCGAACCATCATGTCTCCATCGTTGGGAATGTAGTTCTGTTGAAGTTACATAAAGTGGACAAGAGCGCTATAAAAGAAGATGGCATTGTACCGATGCTTTCTTTAAGGTGAGTTTTGTAAGCCATCCCATCATGAGCACAGAACTATATAGCAGTTATAACATCTCTCAAGATAACGTGAGTAACTCACCAAGGCGGGCAAGATGTACTCTGGAAAGAGGTTGAAATCACTGCAGTGGGACCAAACAAACAGGCTTTGTTTCAATAAATCTTGCTTGCTGGTGGATTGAAAGGAACTGGGTTGTTTAGGTGAATAATAGAGACTAAGAAAGAGAAGAAATTTCTAGAAGGTGAAAAGGGGTCAGGGAGGAGCTAGGGTGAAGTTAGAGTGGAGAGGAGGACTAACAGGGTTGAGAGGGAGAGGAAAAAAGGGAGTTGGCAATAGTGAGGATAATGACAGGGAGAGGACGGTGTGTTGACCAACCTTCGTGGCAGGTGTCTGACCAAGCCAAGGCAGTGGGCCAGTGTCCTGATGGCCTCAGCTCTCACTGATGGCCACTGGTCACGTACATGATGCACCTGGAGAGATATAACCAGCCCCAGTTCACCTAACATTCAGCTTCTCTCCTCCAAGCAAGCAAGCAAGCAAGCTGGAAAGAGCTTTCTTTCCAGCTTGCTTACTCCTCATAATTACATTTCTGGCAACGAAAGAATAAAACTTCCTGTACATGTTGTTCCTTCCATGAAACAAACAACGCCATAACACACAACACAATTTGAGCTGTGCTACAGTCAAGAAAGTAGCCTTATTCCTAGACCTTCACTACATCCACCATTTGATTGTGTATTGGATGTGATCAAACACTTGAGGGGGTGAAGGCCTGGGAACATGAAAGTGGCAAAATTTGCTGTTTGGGGTGGAGAGCTGTGAAGTAAACTCACCAGGTATGGTACCAGCCTTTCCAGAATACACTCGTCTGTCACATGATGTGAGATTCGCATCATCATCTCAAGAGCCTGCAGCTTTGAGGCTGCAAACTGAGACATGGAGGGAGGGAAGGGAGGTAGGGAAGGAAGGAGGGAAGGAAGGAAGGAGGGAGGAAGGGAAGGAAGGAGGGAGGAAGGGAAGGAAGGGAGGGAGGGAAGGGAGATGGAAACGAGGGAGGGAAGGGAGAGAGGGAAGGGAGGGAGGGAAGGAAGGAGGGAGGGAGGAGGGGAGGGAAGAAGGATGGAAGAGGGAAGGGAGGAGGGGAGAGGAGGGGAGGGAGGAGGGGAGGGAGGAGGAGAGGGAGGAGGGGAGGGAGGAGGGGAGGGAGGAGGGAAGGGAAGAGGGAAGGGAGGAGGGGAGAGAGGAGGGGAGAGAGGAGGGGAGGGAGGAGGGGAGGGAGGAGGGGAGGGAGGGCTGGGATGTTGTAATCCATCACACAGCACATCAATGACAAACTATTGGAAGGGGTCTAAATAAACAAGATTGATATTGACCCCAACATGCAATGATGTTTCACCTGGGCCAGCCTCAGATGTGATGTGATGGCTGAGAGCACAATCACCAGGGAGTCTGCAGGGAGAGATGGGGGAGGTACAATGTGAGAAGGCTGCGTAGTAGGGGCCCCCAGATGCTTAAGATCCTAGGTAACAAGGCTAGCTGAATGCTGGTCTATCACCTAGCCCATGTTTGCTGCACGCACCTCCGTATCCAACCTCCCTGTCCTCCTTCTGTTTATTGAGCAGCAGGTTAGCAATGATGGCCTCAATGTCACTGTACAGCCTGTACATAAGACAAATTGCATGACACTTTCATCAGGTGGAAGAAAAAATAACTTAGAGCATCTCGCCTCAGTTGTAAGTGAACACGTTTAGATGGTGGTGATGAGGACGGTAGTTGCCAGAATGGGGCTCAGAATCCCTGGCGTGAGGTACCAGTGTACTGAGCTATGACCATTGGGCAACCACCAGCCCTCACAATCCTTTATACAGGCTGTACTGAATGCTCTGATTGCCATGGTATTCTTTGACAAGTATAATGCTGGATTCTTCTATGCTGGAGAGACTAGTAAAATAAACTAAACGTCATGTGACTATTACAAGATACCATGTGACCGAATGTGTAATGCAAAATGGAGCACTGCTAACAAGAGAGAGGCTCACTTCTGGATGCACTGGTCTGGTGTGAGGGGTGAGATTACACTGAACTGCTTGAAATAGCCGTGGAGGAAGGAGTAGAAATACTCGGGGAATATAAGACCTGGAGGGAAGATGATAACTTCATTGTCAACAGTCTCATTCCTATGACACTATGGGAATGAGGCAGAGTCTCTGCCAGTCATCTAAACCCTGAATAATAGATGTGCGGAAAGTAAGTTCATTGTACAAATTATCAGAACGTTTTGGTTATCTGAGCATCCCTTGGTCTGAATATGTTTGAATAAGTGACATCTACCATCAGAGAGTCGATAGATTATACTAGGTATGGGGCAGATCCCCACCCCACTATTGCAGTACCAATGTCCTAGGCCACTCCTATTCAGTAGAAAGCCTTACTTTCTGCCCACAGCATACACTGGTATGTCCCCCCCCTAGCCACTCTCTCCCCTCTCCCCTCCCCCCTGAACAGCATTACCCTCCCCAAGTTTTCGAGGGCGCAGAATGTTACAGTTGTAGTAACTGTACTACTAATAGTATTTTAAAGAGTATTTTATTCAAGACACGAACCAGCGCAACTACAACTAAAAATGAAACACTGACTTATATACAAAAGGTATGACGTAACTAGACATGCACAGACAGGCTAAGCTACAGGGGGTAACACATGAGCAACACATGAGCAACACATGAGCAACCACAAAGATGACTAGTACAGAACCCAAAAGGTGATATATAAATAACAGCTGACTCACCAAAACATCGCTGAAACATAAAGACACTACATTCCTCCCCACTAGATAAAATGTTCACATTAATCGATCAGGTGGCCTTGACACCCTTGTGGAGCGTCGAAGTTCGGTTTGGGGGGCTGGTCCAGAGCTTGCACCAGAGTGGCCAGGTGAAACAGTAGTCGGTCCAGGGAGACAATCATCCTCAGTTTCTGTAGGCGGCGGACAGCTTGCTCGAGACTGAACATGGTCAATATGGCGCCGTACAAGTCTGCCATCTCCTAACTTCACATCATAAGTGAGTAAACCATGGAGTGCAGTGACTACCCCTGGTAGCCAAGTAGGTCCGTCTGCAAAGTTCTTGATGAACACAGTGTCACCCAACTCGAATGATCTGTTCCTTGCTCTTTGATCATGAGCCATCTTTTGCCGGAATTGGTTAGCATGAACTCTGGAGCTAACTTGAGGACGCATCAAGTCCAGGTGGGATCGAGGTTGTCGTCCCATCAACAGTTCAGCAGGGGAAACCCCAGTAGTGGTATGAGGGGTGATGCGGTACTGAAATAGGAACCTGGATAGGCGTGTCTCCAGATCACTAGTTGTAGCCTTTTTCATGGCCTTCTTAAATGTCTGCACTGCACGCTCTGCCAATCCATTCGATGCCGGATGGTATGGTGCTGACCGCAAATGGCGAATTCCATTTTGCTTGACAAACTCTTGGAACTCCTCACTTGTAAATGCACTGCCATTGTCTGAAACAATTATCTCCGGAAGACCGTGAGTTGCAAATATAGGACGTAGTGCTTTAATTGTCGCTTGCGAACTGGTCGATGGTACAATCACAACATCCATCCACTTGGAGTGGGCATCAACCAATACTAGAAATGTCTTTCCAAGGAATGGTCCAGCATGATCAATATGCAGGCGAGTCCATGGACGTGAGGGCCAATCCCAAGTGTGAAGTGGTGCCAGGGCTGGTGACTTCTTGTTGGCTTCACAAGCACAACACTCCTTGACTTTCTTTTCTAAGTCAGCATCAATTCCAGGCCACCAGACAACACCCCTCGCAAGACCCTTGATTCTGGAAATACCTGGATGTCCCTCGTGCAGTTCATCCATCACCTTGCTCCGTCCCACACTGGGAATGATCACTCTGCTTCCTACCAACACACAGCCATCTTGTACACTCATCTCTTCTCTTCTCTGCTGATATGGTCGGAACTCTTTTCTTCCTAAGTCGCGCCATCCTTTAAGAAGCATGTGCCTTACTTGTGACAGGATCGGATCACGGTCAGTCCAACTCCTGATCTGTGCTGCTGTTACTGGGGAACTTTGGAGCTTCTCCATTAGTAACACAGTTTCTCCAGGAAGAGGCACCTGAGATGGTGTGTCTGGAAGAGGTAGGCGACTCAATGAGTCAGCGTTAGCATGCTGACTCCCTGGTTTGTATTCCATGACATAATCATACGCACCCAATGTCTGAGCCCATCTCTGGATCCTTGCAGATGCCAACACAGGTACAGGTCTCGACTCACTAAAGAGGTGCTGTAGGGGCTTGTGATCAGAGTAGATGGTAAATCTTCGTCCGAACAAGTATTGGTGGAACTTTTTCACACCATAAATTATTGCAAGCCCTTCTTTTTCTAACTGAGCATATCTCTTTTCGGCAGGGGCTAGTGAACGTGATGCAAAAGCTACTGGCTTGTCAGACCCATCCTCCATACGATGCGACAGGACTGCCCCAAGTCCGTACGGTGATGCGTCACAGGAGAGGATGAGCTCTTTTTCAGGATCAAAGTGCACCAGTAGGCATGACGATGTCAGTTGTGTCTTGGCACTTCTAAAGGACTTCTCCTGGTCTGGTCCCCAGATCCACTTGGCATGTTTCTGCAACAGTTTGTACAGGGGGGACAGTGTGCTGGACAGTTGTGGCAGAAATTTACTGTAGTAGTTTACCAGCCCAAGGAAAGAGCGAAGTTGTGCCACATTCCGCGGAGCTGGGGCCTCTGCAATGGCCCTGATCTTCTCCTCTGTGGGACGCAGTCCATCTGCTGAGATATTGTGTCCCAAATACTCCACAGAATTGAGCATGAATGCACACTTCTCTCTCTTCAGCCTGAGCCCTGCTTCGTTCAATTTCCCAAGGACTTCGTCTAGTGTCTGCAGGTGTGTGGCCTCTGTCTCTCCTGAGATCAAAATATCATCAATGTAGACGCACACATTCGAGATTCCACGCAAGATCCCCTCCATTGTTCGCTGGAATATTGCAGGGGCAGAGGCTACCCCAAACGGCAGTCTATTATAGACATAGAGCCCCTTGTGTGTGTTAATGACCACGTACTGTTTGGATTCTTCGGACAATGCAATTTGTTGGTATGCGTGCGCCAGGTCCAATTTGCTGAAGATCTTGCCTCGGGCGAGCGATGCGAACAAATCTTCGATTCGTGGGAGAGGGTACGTGTCCATCTCCGTGGCTCTGTTGATCGTGACTTTGTAATCGCCGCAGATTCTCACAGCTCCGTCTCGCTTCACAACCGGCACAATCGGCGCTGCCCAGTTTGAAAACTGTACGGGCTGGATGATGCCATCTCGTTCGAGTCGTTCGAGTTCCTGCTCCACCTTCCCTCGTAAGGCGTACGGCACACTCCGAGCTTTGAAAAATCGGGGAGGTGCTTGAGGATCCACGTGTATCTCAGCAGTCATTCCTTTCACAAGTCCAAGTTCATCCTTGAACACCTCTGTGTGACGGTTCAATACGTCTTGCAGCTCCATCGTAGGTGCTGACCCCAAGTGCTTGAGGTTTGTCCAGTCCAACTGGATTTGTAGTAGCCAGTCTCTACCCAGTAGCGTCGGTCCCGAACCTGACACAACTAACAGACTCAGTGTTCTTCTCTGTTCCTGATACTGTACGTCGACAGTGATGGACCCTAGTAGAGCCAGCTTCTCTCCTGTATATGTGCGGAGTATCACTGCAGTCGGACGCAGTGGTGGGGCATCCTCGCGCTTCCATAGTCTGCTGTAACTCTCCTCACTAATGACAGAGGCAGAGGCGCCGGTGTCAACCTCCATCTGCAGGTCTTTGTTATTGACTTTCACAGTCACCATCAGCGGGGTTGCTCTTGTTTTTCCTGTCGTAACCTTGAACATCGAATACGTGTCCTCGGCGTTCTCGTCCACCGTGTCACCCAGGTGATGCGTCGTCTGGGTACGTCGGCGACCCCTCTGGGAGTTGCTTCCACTCGGTTGTTGCGGCTTGGGTTTGCTGCGACACGCTCTAGCCAAGTGTCCCTTCTTGCCACAACTTCTACATTCGGCATCTTTGAACCGACACTCGTGTGGTGAGTGCTTACCGCCGCAACGATAGCACGGTGAATTTTTCTTGGGCGGTTGCTGCGTGCGAATAGCGTGTACTGCTCCGGTCGGTTTATGGAGATCTCGAGCGTTCTTCTCAGCCACCTCCGAGGCTTGAGCAAGTTCAAACGCTTTCTTGAAAGTGAGGTCTGTCTCTGACAGTAGGCGTCGCTGCACCCGCGAATCTTTGATGCCGCACACTAGGCGATCGCGTAGCATGTCGTCCAATGTGTCTTGGAATGCACAGTGCTCCGACAGCCTTCGCAACTCGGCCACAAACTGTGCGACTGTTTCGCCGTCTTTCTGCGAGCGGCTGTTGAAATTGAACCGCTGTACGGTCACGGACGGTGGGGGCGTATGGTGCTCCTTCACTAGAGTCACCAACTCGCGAAACGACTTGTCCACAGGCTTGGCCGGTGCGACCAGATTACGAATCAACTGGTAGGTGGTCGCCCCACAGACACTCAAGAGGATGGCTCGTTGTTTGTCAGCGTCGTTCACATCGTTTGCTGCAAAGTAGTGCTCCAATCGTTCACAGTACGATACCCAATCCTCATTGCTGTGATTATACTCGCCGATGGTTCCGTGTGTCGCCATGGCCAGAAGTTTGACCCTCGTCGCCAATTGTAGTAACTGTACTACTAATAGTATTTTAAAGAGTATTTTATTCAAGACACGAACCAGCGCAACTACAACTAAAAATGAAACACTGACTTATATACAAAAGGTATGACGTAACTAGACATGCACAGACAGGCTAAGCTACAGGGGGTAACACATGAGCAACACATGAGCAACACATGAGCAACCACAAAGATGACTAGTACAGAACCCAAAAGGTGATATATAAATAACAGCTGACTCACCAAAACATCGCTGAAACATAAAGACACTACAACAGTACACTGATGTATCCCCCTAGCCACTCTCTCCCCTCCCCCCTGGACAGCATTACCCTGCCCAAGTTTTCATACTGCAAGTGACAATAAGCCTAGGAACAACACTGAGCAGCATCGAGGGCGCAGAGTGTACACTGGTGTGTCCCCCTAGCCACTCTCTCCCCTCTCCCCCCCACCTGGACAGCATTACCCTTGTATATCCTGAGGTATTCCTCCACAGTGAACCGATCCTCTGGGTTTAACTGTACCATGTGACGTACCAGTCTCTGGAGTGGGTGTGTTTGTGTGCAAGAGTGGGTGTGGTTACTATATAACCCCAAGCACCCCACAAAATTAGGAATCAGCATTATCTTAGCCTTGAACTTACTGTCAAGGACTACGTGAGTCTGAGGAGACCCGATGTAGGACGGAATAATAATACTTTTGTGGCAATATTCGCAGTTGTTGTTTGAAGAAAACAAAACGGAGATCCAGCTTGGATAGTAGTGGGGTTGCAGCAAGAATGTAAGAACTACGCCTGACAGGCCAGGCAAGTGCTCAGTGGTGCTCACCACACATGACAGGCCAGGCAAGTGCTCAGTGGTGCTCACCACACATGACAGGCCAGGCAAGTGCTCAGTGGTGCTCACCACACATGACAGGCCAGGCAAGTGCTCAGTGGTGCTCACCACACATGACAGGCCAGGCAAGTGCTCAGTGGTGCTCACCACACATGACAGGCCAGGCAAGTGCTCAGTGGTGCTCACCACACATGACAGGCCAGGCAAGTGCTCAGTGGTGCTCACCACACATGACAGGCCAGGCAAGTGCTCAGTGGTGCTCACCACACATGACAGGCCAGGCAAGTGCTCAGTGGTGCTCACCACACATGACAGGCCAGGCAAGTGCTCAGTGGTGCTCACCACACATGACAGGCCAGGCAAGTGCTCAGTGGTGCTCACCACACATGACAGGCCAGGCAAGTGCTCAGTGGTGCTCACCACACATGACAGGCCAGGCAAGTGCTCAGTGGTGCTCACCACACATGACAGGCCAGGTAAGTGCTCAGTGGTGCTCACCACACATGACAGGCCAGGCAAGTGCTCAGTGGTGCTCACCACACATGACAGGCCAGGCAAGTGCTCAGTGGTGCTCACCACACATGACAGGCCAGGCAAGTGCTCATTGGTGCTCACCACACATGACAAGCCAGGCAAGTGCTCAGTGGTGCTCACCACACATGACAGGCCAGGCAAGTGCTCAGTGGTGCTCACCAGAGAAAGTCTACAAAGAGATTCAGCCAAACTATGGCAGGGCTCTAATGGCTCAGTGGTAAGAACATCTAAGCAACATTCATAAGACCTAGGATCAAATCTTAGCTGCATCTTGATTTCCTTTTCCTCAAGCCCATTTCAAATACCATCCTCATAACTGTGAGGAGACATACAACACAACGTTTCATGGTCCTAACCTACCACAGTGTACGTTACTTATTCACGTCTCAGATATACAGAAGAATGAATTCCAAATTTGTGAAAGGATTGGGAAAAAAGGATTATAGACAACTAAGTTATCTGTCAGCATGTTTCTGAATTCTCAGGGGATATCAGATGCAGTGTACTCCTGTTAGAGATGCTGTAGTCCCAGAGAGCCCGGTCGTTCTCCATCTCTCTCCCAGCAAACAACAAACACTGCTGTCTGGGAGGAACACCCAGCTTCTTCTCAATTGCATCCTTCACACTTGCAACTGTACTCTTCATCTCAACTTCAACGCTAAAGGATTTGTGCGACAGCGTTTGAACAAAGAGGAGCAAGCCCCCAGACCGTGGGACAATGTAAATAACAGAGCCATTCCGTATGCCATAGTCACTGATGGTGTACTGGTCTTCTAGCAAATGTCCATCAAATACAAGTCTTTGGTCTTCAGGCGGAATTTTAATTTGTTCGACTTTGTGCAGTTTTTCTTTAAGGGTAAGAATACCATCAGTGGCATCAACTTCAAACCCAAACATAGCTCCAGCAATTGTGGTAACATTGATCTGCGTCCTGCCTGATATACGGTACACAACGCAAAACATTGAGTCATTCTGTGCTCCACACTCTGCAAGTGTACTCCGATCATCTAAACACCTTCCTTTAAAAAACAGTGTCTGTTTTCCAGCTGGGACCCCAACTTTCTCTGTAATCAAAGCCTTCACATCTCCCACTCTCGTCCAGGGCTCAACATCAAGTGTTACCAATTTCCCTGTGAGGGTTTTGATAGAAATGCAGATTTGTGTTTGTAATCGTAGCCCAACATGTATGACAGAATTCTCCTGGATACCGCTCTCCTTCAAACTGCAGTGGCTTTCCACAAACTTCCCATCTTGTACAAGACACAGATTCGCCCAGCTTGTATTCGCTTTGTTCTCAAGCTGAGGTTTCAGTGACTCCAGGGGGTGGTAAATATCAACGTCTATGCACCAACTCTTTCCAGTGTACAGCTTAAACCATATGGGAACTTTGTAGCTCAGCTCAACTCTCAAAGAACTGTTTCTGTTCTTTCTGAAATGTTCCAGATATTCCCCCAGTGCATGACCGTCTTCTAACAATTTTGTCCCAATGTAGAGCGACTGGTGGTCAAATGGGACTTCCCCTTTTTTCTCAATCCTAGTTTTCACTTCTTCAACAGTAGTGGAAGGTTCTACTTCAAGTTGGAACAAATGTCCACCAGGGAGCTCCACTACCACATCCTTCCCCTTACACAAACCGCAGCTAAAGCGATGACAGACTTTGGGAACAAGGTCAATCGTGTTTCCAGAATCGGTAAAACCATAGTTGGCCAAGTATTGATCATTTTCCAGTGTTCTTCCAGCATGAATCAGACGCTGGTGGTCAGGAGGGGTACCCTCCAAATCTCCAATCATGCGTTTGATGTCCAAAATGGTACAGACAACCGGGGGATACATGGTTAATGTGATCTTCCCGCCCACCTTCTTCACCGTCATTTCCATCCCCGCTCTGTTGTATAGCTCCACTTTTATCATCGTTCCGTACTGCGTGAGGCCATGGTCGCGCAGAGAGTTACCCGTTTGCAAGGTAACCGGAGAACTGCGTCTCTGCTCGCTCTCCGCTGGAAAGGCGATCAGCCGCTGTCTGTACGGAAGGATCCCAAGATGCTGGTGGATCTTGGACTTGAGGCTCTCCACTCCTTCGTCAAGCTCTATCTCAACCCGGGCGGTAACACGGTTACCGCCCGGGTTGATCGTGTAGACTTCGACATGCATGAGGCTGCTCGACCTCGATCCCACAAGCGCGAGTTCAATTTTATTTGTATTTTATCGGTTTATTAGAGCGTGCGTTATGCTAAAAGGGTGAGGCTGCGCGCTGCACATGCACAACATATATACCTACCCCTCCTCCCCCCTCCCATACACACCCTGATGTATTTATCACTGATTCGCTTGAGGACGATGTCAGGGGAGAACTCCCCACTGCGATACTCCAGAAGCTGGGAGAGGTCAAACAGGGATCGTCCATCCATGAAGAGCTCAGCTATCACACACCTGTATACAGAACAAACACAGAACTTCAGCCTTGTTCACAGACTCTCAGGCCCCTATATAGCTTTCATCGCTTGTAGTATGAAAAGCTGCAGTGCGCGATGAGGGTGTGAGGGTTTGGCAATGAGGGTATATTATATTACCGTACTTATCATCTGTATAGCGGAAAGTACACAATTGTGTGTACATAAACCTCTTCTGGACAATCCCATCATTTTGTAGTGCTAGTAAATGTACACTGTAAGCAATGCACTGCAAGAAGCTATTACAGTTTGAAGGGCCGAGAAGCAGACTCACAAAATAATGAACTTCCTACTTAACACGAGCTGCAAGGGCGGCAGAACTGGGGAGCTTTTGTTCCGCCATCTCTGACGAGCTGCTAAAATAAAGTTTGCATTTTAGTGCTGCATTCACAGGCTGGTATACACACATTTTGTTTAATTTCCCAGCCTCATAGCCAGGTTCACACAACATGGGCAAATGCACATTTCCATACTGCAAGCAGCTAAAAGCTGAGCGGAGACTTCATAATATGAGGCTAGCAACTTTCAGTATTTGGTTCAGGGTTGGCCAAGTACATGGAAAATTTTCTACTAACTAGACTCACACACCCGAGGGAGAAAATGTCCATGGCTGGTGTAAGATGTTTGGTCTTGCCAGTGAAAGACTCTCCTGGGCTGGAGAAGGCTACATCCTGGACAAACCGCTCGGGAGCAATGTAGCATGTTCGGCGTCGAGAAGTATCAAAGAAAAATGAGAAGTCTGCAGGGTTGTCCTGTAGCAGAGAAATCAGTGATGGTTTCAAAGACCAGTGTTACTGGCTATGCACTGATCAGCTAGTGTACAACCCAGAAGAATGAGTCCACTTACTGCTGGCAACAGGGTGGGTTTGAAGCTTGCAAAGTCAGTCAGAAGAACCCTGAAATTAAAGGAGATAAACAGTAATCAGGGGAAGAGAAAGAGCCTCGTTCCCAGGCCTCCCTCGCGTTCAGTATAATGCATGGAAGCGGAAGAGCGATGAAAAACAAACGGGGGAGGCCTGGGGATGAGGCTAAGACCAGAAGAGCTTCATTCCCAGGCCTCCCTCGTGTTTTTGTTCTTCGTTTTGCGTTCAGTATATACATGGAAGTGAAAGAGCAGCGAAGCACGAACGGGGGAGGCCTGGGAACGAGGCTAAGACCAGAAGAGCTGGTGGTGTGACATAATGCACAACCGTTGGGCGAAGAGGGGTCTGGTGATCTGAGATAAAAACTCCTGCAAACAAATCCTAAATCCTACTCTTCTCTCTGAAATGAAAACAGCTTGCTTCATTGGTCATAAGCACGCCACTGCAACAAGGACAACTGTCTTGGTATTAGCTAATGATAAGCAGTTCATGCTGCCCTTGTGAGGAGTTCAGACCACCCCTTCTCCGCATAGTTCACTGGAAAGTGTAGTCCAGTGATGACATTGCTGGAATTAGTGCCACATGGAACATACCAGTCCCATCCTGTGAGCAGTATGTTCTCAGTCTTGATGTCTCCATGATAGACCTGAAGAGTAGAGATACCGTGCATGTTCACTGTAGCCTAGTACCAAGACTCTTTCTCACAGACATGGCAAGAGGAAAGGAGCCGGGGAATGGTTGAAGAAGTCAAACAAGATTTTGAATGTGAATGTGACTGGTTTATATGAGTTGGGTGATTTACATCAATAACCAATGAATTTATAACCACTCGACCAATCAATCAATCAACCAAATCAAGCAACTGATCAAATCAATCCTGTAATCAATACTAAACATAATTTCACTGTCAGTCCAATACAACTGGCCCATGTACAAGATGTGCAGCAAACAACATTCCAACAGAATTGCCAACTTAAACGATACCTTCTTTGACTGGCATTCCTCCAGGACTTTCAGTAGTTGAAAGACAATCCACTTCTTCTCCATCACACTCAGAAATGGACGAGTGCTACAATGGCACAAATGCATGTAATCCATTACCTAACATTAAAACACACTCTTATTCCCAGGTACCCAGTTCCTAAGCTCCTTCCCAGCTTTTCAGTAACACTGTCAACTATGCTGAGGAAAGCCTGGGAATGAGGCTAGTTCTCAAGCTCTCCCCATTTATGTAGGTGACAGAGAATGGGCGGAGCCAAGAATGGGCAGAGCCTGTAAATGAGACTACTCTTTAGCCCTAAAGTTAAACTTTAGTGTTAACCCCTGGCAACCTGATTCTGTCGTATAGGTTGTAGCGAACATGTTGTCGTACTAGAAATGCAGCCTTCTCGGTCTCCTAAATGAACGATAATGGAATGTTGATTGCAGTGTCATAAAGAGCACTGCAGATATCAATGAAGCTCACCCAGAATTTTTGAAATGGCAAAGCGTTTGTGACTCCATGCAGCCTGATCTTGATATCTATAGGGTAAAGATGAAGAAAATTATCACAACAATTTGGAAGATCAATTGGAAGTTCAGTTGTTCAGCTCTATCTTTCAGATAGAGGTAGCCTCGTTCCCAGGCCTTCCTCAGCTTCAGTTTTCCATTGCTTGCAGTAGTATACTGCAAGTGACTGAAGACTGGAGCTAGAGAAGGCCAGGAAACAAGGCTATTTTTCACATGGATATCTTTTTAAGTACAACTGGCCCTCACCCATTTGCAATAAAATATCCTCACATCCTCAATAAAACAAAAATGTCTTCACATGGATATTGATTTAGTAACCATGCACATACCTTGGTACCTACATGGTCCATTTTTGCATTCCATGTTCACAAACGTTCTGGTGTGTTCAGTGTTCACTGCTTCATTAAGCTAATCTCTCTCAGGTACGTACATAATATGTACAAAAGTTTGCTTAGCCTCATACCCAGGCTCCTCCCCGTGCAGAAAAACGGGGAGGAGCCTGGGTACGAGGCTAAGCAAACCTTTGTACATATTATGCACGGGGAGGAGCCTGGGTACGAGGCTAGGTTTGCTTACCATGCAGTCGTTTTTCATATGGTCCCAGATTTAGGGAGGGATCATGTTTTGCAAACACCTTTACTACTACTTCAGTCTCCTCATCACTGGGTGGTGGGGATCTTGTGTGTGTGTGTGTGTATGTGAGTGTGTGTGTGAGTGAGTGAGTGAGTGTGTGAGTGAGTGAGTGAGTGTGTGTGCAAATTGTAGCAAAAGGTAGCCTGATTCCCAGACCTTCCCTGCCTCCAATTTGCTTGCGCAGTACACTGCAAGTGCTGGAGGCGGGAAAGGTCTGGGAACAAGGCTGGTGAAAGCATTGATAGCAAAAAGAAAGATGGGGAAGGTGAAGGAAAGGATGGGAAGGGGGAGAGAGGAGGAAGAAAGTTGGGAGGAAATGATGAAAAGCTCCTGTTTCTAAACGCACGTACCTGTATTTAGCTCTCGCAACCTTGAGGAACCTAGTGCTTCCAAGGCTGCATGAAGAATGGAAGGAGGCAGTCACTCCAGAATACAATGCACAGCCTCATTCCCAGGCTCCTCTACAGTGTGAAACAAAGCTAGGGAGGAATCTGGGAATGAGGTTACAGCAGCACACCAAGTATCAGGGTCAACGTCTCACTGATTCACCCATGTCTCTCACCCCACCTCAATCTCAGTTACAGTCTTAAGTGACCAACAACTGGAGATCAGCAGAGCAGCTAGAGCAGCTAGAGCTACTCGTAGGTCATGTGGATTTCGTGCATACAAGGATGCAATCCTTAAGCACAGAGATCATCATGCATTAAGGCTGCTGGTTACCTGACTGGCTTGCTGTAGTCTGTCTGGTCACTGAAGTAGCTCTCCAGGGGCAGTATCTGGGCGGGCGCAATGGCCGTGATCTGATTGCCCATCTTTCTGACTTTCATTGAATTTTGCAGTCGAACCGGATATTTAGGCGATTTTCGGACATGGTTTTTACGGAAATACGTATACTTCCGTGTTATCATGTACGTATGACTTAAAAGCTGCGTACGTCATAGCTACATCATTATTAATTTTGTAATATAGGACGGAACCTCCTCCGTCAACGGGTTCACTGCGTTTACACGTACATTGTACTAGTAGCAATTTTTGTAAGCTGGTTTACGCCGGTTTGGAATGCGCATGCGATGCGTTTACACGAGAGGCGGTAAGCTGGCGTTATCGTATTCATCGTGTAAACGCTAAGCCTAAGTGGTTTGAAATCTGATTAAAAGTCAGCGCTTTAAATTATTAGAATGGAGAGACTCACCAAGAAGACATCGAGGGAGAACTCGACTTCCACTACATGCGCTGCAAATCAGGTATGTTCATTGTGTGTTTGAGCATGCGTACAAAGTGTTTAGTTACTGAGTTGCGTAGTTAGTCGACAAATAAACATGAAAAGTGTCCGGATTCCAGCGTTGTATACAAGCTTGCGCTTGTTACGAAGTCATCATGATCGGGCTGCTGCTAGAAAGAAGCGAGCGCGTCGAATACGCAAAGCATTCCACAAGCAGCAAGCAAAAGAGCGCTTGCTCTTTGCTTTCTTTATGTCAACTGCCATTGCAACCATGCATTGGGCAGCAGTTAGGGTAGTGTGGGTGAAAGAACGGAGTACTTATTGGTGGGAGTGCATTGTCAATATCACCCTTTACTCCAAATGACTGGGTTGAAAATTTCCGGATGTCAAGGACCACGTTTACATACCTGTGTAATGAACTCTGGCAAACCATTCAAAAGCAGGACACCATCAAGCGCAAGGCGATATCAGTTGAGCAGAGAATAGCCCTTACTTTGTGGCGATTGGCAACCATGACAGACTACCGAACTATTGGACATCTTTTCGGTGTGTCTAAAACGGCAGTATGCTTCATTGTAAAAGAGGTATGCTCTGCTATAGTGGAGTTGCTGCTACCAAGATACATAAAAGTTCCTACTCTCTACCAAAAGGGAATGAACGGTTCATTGTTTCCTGAGTGGAAGAAAACAATTGCGCAAGAGGAAATTCCACTTGTGGTACTTGGAGACCCTGCTTACCCCTTGCTTCCTTGGGTAATGAAACCATATGTTGATAATGGACACCTTTCACGTGAACAGCGGAGGTTCAGTTATCGTCTGAGTAGAGCTAGGGTGGTTGTAGAGGATGCATATGGACGACTGAAGGGACGGTGGCGATGCTTGTCAAAAAGAAATGATACTGAGATATCAGATTTACCTAATTGCGGCTTGTTGTCTCCTTCACAACCTGTGTGAGATACACGGAGAACGCTTTAATAAGGACTGGCTCCAAGATCTCGACACAAGTAGCATTAACCAAGGTTGTACTGTAGATAGTGATAATAATGGCTCGCATGGAAGTGGAGAAGATATAAGGAAAGCTCTGACAACATACTTTAAAGATAACTAATATAGCTGGACTTATTAATTACAGTGCATACAAATTCTAATTATTCAATTATACATATATGTGACATTTAACATCATGTACCTGAAACAAGACAATTATGCAAACTTTTCATTCCTAGTCCTTTCTGTATTGCATATTATGTAACGTGCAATACAGAAAGGACTAGTCCAGAGGATCTACACAATCGTACTACAAATAGAACACCCGGCACGTGCTTAGCAACATGTCTACGTGCAGCTGTGCATACTGTTACTAATTTTTAGTTCCAGTGGTAAATTCCGACCGGTTTGGAATATTACATAGTTACACGCTCTTCCTCTAGCCGCCCATGTCTTATGCGCTCTTGTACAAAGTTACACCGGAAATTATCATGAGTGTGTTGCCATCTGTATTGTTACAAGTGTGCAGAACGAGTAACAATGCCAAATGCAAGAAAAGAGTGGTATTTTTTCCAGTATAGTTTGGTACTAGCTATGGTGATAATGATTTTATCATGTGAGCCTCCCTTTTCAGACGTAGTGCGTGTGACTTGTAGTACTAATACAGATTCTCACGTGACTTGCATGTAGTAAACAATACGGCTTTTAATAAACTGCCTGTAGCTTCAAGGCTTCCCCATTTATTCCTGTACACTCGCATAAGTTAGATGTATGATAAACGACTTTATCATATGTCTAATTTTTTTGAAATCCGAAACCCTTAACAGCCGGTATCTCGGGCCGAAGACTGTGATGCTGATACTATAAATCGTGGAAAGGTCGCTTTCGCGGATTCCGGAACAGTACTTCGCTATTACATTGGTCAAACTTTTCTTGCTACGTTTCGGTCCGATCCGGACCTTCTTCAGGCATACAACAACTGGGACACTGGTCAAATACAAGGACAAGGTTTGACCAGTGTCCCAGTTGATGTATGCCTGAAGAAGGTCCGGATCGGACCGAAACGTAGCAAGAAAAGTTTGACCAATGTAATAGCGAAGTACTGTTCCGGAATCCGCGAAAGCGACCTTTCCACGATTTATAGTATCATACGTCAAACTCACGCTAATGTATGGGAGTCAATGGGGAAGCCTTGCAGCTGCACGCAGTTTTTAAAAACCCGTATTTTTTACTACAAGTAACGCGAGAATCTGTATCAGGCACTACAAGTCATGTGCATGCATCTGAACATGCAATGAAATCGAAGGTTCGTATGATAAAATCATTATCACCATAGTACCAAGCTATACCAGAAGAAAATATTACTCGTTTGTTGCCATTGTCATTGTTACTCGTGCTGCGCACTCGTAACAATACAGATGGCAACAAACTTGTGATATTTTCCGGTATAGCTTTGTACTATGATGATACTATCACC
Organism: Agelas oroides; assembly: GCA_949130485.1. NCBI lineage: Eukaryota > Metazoa > Porifera > Demospongiae > Agelasida > Agelasidae > Agelas > Agelas oroides. The sequence continues at coordinate 7,069,766 of OX422197.1, read as the reverse complement.
ATAGTACGAAGCTATACCGGAAAATATCACGAGTTTGTTGCCGTCTGTATTGTACGGCTTTTTATAAACTGCGCACAGCTGCAAGGCTTCCCCATTGACTCCCATACATTAGCGTGAGTTAGACGTATGATAATTATATAATAACACATTTGATAATACTTATTATATTTGGATCCAGTAATGGGTTGCTAAGTAACAGTTTCAGTATCAACCGTATGTATTCTAAATCTCATGTGTGTCGTATGTGTTATAGGGGTCAAACGATGGGCCACTGCCACCATATGGGTACTGTGGTTGCATAAATCGGCCCAGCATCTCAAGCATTCTCATCTCGTGCTGTTGTTCCTGCTTTCTTCGTTTCTCTTCCATTTCACTCTCCCTTTTCCATTGTTCTTCTTCCCACTTCATAAATCGCTCCTCTGCTGCCTGCTGGTATTTTAAAAAGGATTCTGTTGCCTTTTCCATTGCCCTCTCTGCTTTACTCTTCTTGATCTTGTCCTTCTTTAGCTCCTTATAAGTAATAGGCTCCAGCTTTGGCTTCTTGCTTCTGGGAGCTACAATTTGTGAACGTATTATAGATACTTTAACATTCCTTCAATTACTCTTACCAAGAGCACATAAGAACGGGCGGCTAGAGTAAGAGCGTGTAACTCCGTAAATTTGAAACCGGTCAGAATTATTGAACTGTTAATAAAAATAGTAACACGTACTGCGCAGCTGCGCGTAGACATAAGCCGTTGTTGCTAAGACGTGCTGGGTGTTCCATTTTTAGTAACAGTTCAATAATTTTGACCGGACTATGGGCTTCTATAGGAGTTACACACTCTTACTCTAGCCGCCCGTTCTTATGCGCTCTTGCTCTTGCAAATTGTCGGGCAAATTACTAACCTTGCTCATCCAATTCTGGGTCACTTGTTGGCTCTGCAGTCTCAGACGTTCCACTGTCCAAAGATTGGACGTGTAAGTCAGTTTCATCTATGGCAAAGGTAACAAAATACATCATGTAACTGGTCCAGATTAAGTTATGCAAAAGCTCTTTTGTGTAAATCTTACCATTTCCATTTCGCTCTCCATCCTCTACATCACCAACTGACTGCAGGTCTGGTGTACTGCAAGATTCCAGCAAAACTGATGGTATGGATGCTGGCCTGCAACCAAGGATTTCATCCAGCTCACTGAAGAACTTGCACGTTTTGCGCCCCCTACCAGTGCCATTATTGTGGTCTTTAACCGCTCTATATTCTCCTTTTAGATTTTTGATTTTTGCTTTGCACTGTTGCCAATCTCTGTTGTACCCTTTCTCGTTCATTTTTTTTGCGATTGCAACAAATTTTGGCTTATTTCTCGATGCCCCATCCAGCTATTGCTGAATTTTATCATCCCCCCAGACGTGTATAAGAGCTCTAACCTCCTCATCAAACCAAAGTGCTCCGCGATTGTATTTTCAATTGCACAGAAGCCGTTCAGCCGCCACTTAGTGTTTTACACGCCACGCGCACGCGCCTAAACCGCACTAAGCCGGCTTCAAACCACCTCCCGGAAGTTGTTTACGTACCGGTTTGCTAACTGGTCTAAATCGGTTTAGCTAGCCTCGTTCCCAGGCTCCTCCGCTCCGGAATGCGAAATTGAAAGTTGTACACGCGGAGAGAGCCTGGTATTTATTCTCACGTGAGAACCCTCAAAGATAGAACGGAGGTAGAACGAAATTAGACTAATCCAAGCTCGGTACAAAGGTTGCACTAATGCAAAGTGCATATTATCAAGAAGCTATGGGCATGAAGAGTTTAAAAATGCAAACCGTTTCTCGGTGCAAAAGGAGCACAAAGCTGTACAGACCGGCCAATATCTCCTTTCTCTGCATATCAGTATAGTGCCGTCAATGGAAATTCGCGTGCATTCGCGACTAATCCTTGCTCGGTACAAAGGTTGCACTAATGGAAAGTGCATATTATCAAGAAGCTATGGGCATGAAGAGTTTAAAAATGCAAACCCTTTCTCGGTGCAAAAGGCGCACAAAGCTGTACAGACCGTCCAATATCTCCGTTCCCTGCATCGCAGTATAGTGCCGTGAATGGAAATTCGCGTACATTCGCGACTAATCCTAGCTCGGTACAAAGGTTGCACTAATGCAAGGTGCATATTGTCAAAAAGCTATGGGCATGAAGAGCTTAAAAATCTAAACCATTTCTCGATGTAAAAGGCGCACAAAGCTGTACAGGCCGGCCAATATCTCCGTTCCTTGAATCGCAGCATAATGCCGTCAATTGAAATTCGAATACATTCGCGACTAAGCCTAGCTCGGTATAACGGTTGCACTAATGCATGGTACATAGTATCAAGAAGCTATGGGGAAGAAGAGTTTAAAAATGCAAACCCTTTCTCGGTGCAAAAGGCGCACAAAGCTGTACAGACCGTCCAATATCTCCGTTCCCTGCATCGCAGTATAGTGCCGTCAAAGGAAATTCGCGTGCATTCGCGACTGATCCTAGCTCGGTACAAAGGTTGCACTAATGCAATGTGCATATTATCAAGAAGCTATGGGCATGAAGAGTTTAAAAATACAAACCCTTTCTCGGTGCAAAAGGCGCACAAAGCTGTACTGGCAGGCCAATATCTCCGTTCCCTGCATCGCAGTATAGTGCAGTCAATGGAAATTCACGTACATTCGCGACTAAGCCAAGCTCGGTACAAAGGTTGCACTAATGCAAGGTGCATATTGTCAAGAAGCTATGGGCATGAAGAGCTTAAAAATCTAAACCATTTCTCGATGTAAAAGGCGCACAAAGCTGTACAGGCCGGCCAATATCTCCGTTCCTTGAATCGCAGCATAATGCCGTCAATTGAAATTCGAATACGTTCGCGACTAAGCCTAGCTCGGTATAACGGTTGCACTAATGCATGGTACATAGTATCAAGAAGCTATGGGGAAGAAGAGTTTAAAAATGCAAACCCTTTCTCGGTGCAAAAGGCGCACAAAGCTGTACAGACCGTCCAATATCTCCGTTCCCTACATCGCAGTATAGTGCCGTCAATGGAAATTCGCGTGCATTCGCGACTAATCCTTGCTCGGTACAAAGGTTGCACTAATGGAAAGTGCATATTATCAAGAAGCTATGGGCATGAAGAGTTTAAAAATGCAAACCCTTTCTCGGTGCAAAAGGCGCACAAAGCTGTACAGACCGTCCAATATCTCCGTTCCCTGCATCGCAGTATAGTGCCGTGAATGGAAATTCGCGTACATTCGCGACTAATCCTAGCTCGGTACAAAGGTTGCACTAATGCAAGGTGCATATTGTCAAAAAGCTATGGGCATGAAGAGCTTAAAAATCTAAACCATTTCTCGATGTAAAAGGCGCACAAAGCTGTACAGGCCGGCCAATATCTCCGTTCCTTGAATCGCAGCATAATGCCGTCAATTGAAATTCGAATACATTCGCGACTAAGCCTAGCTCGGTATAACGGTTGCACTAATGCATGGTACATAGTATCAAGAAGCTATGGGGAAGAAGAGTTTAAAAATGCAAACCCTTTCTCGGTGCAAAAGGCGCACAAAGCTGTACAGACCGTCCAATATCTCCGTTCCCTGCATCGCAGTATAGTGCCGTCAAAGGAAATTCGCGTGCATTCGCGACTGATCCTAGCTCGGTACAAAGGTTGCACTAATGCAATGTGCATATTATCAAGAAGCTATGGGCATGAAGAGTTTAAAAATACAAACCCTTTCTCGGTGCAAAAGGCGCACAAAGCTGTACTGGCAGGCCAATATCTCCGTTCCCTGCATCGCAGTATAGTGCAGTCAATGGAAATTCACGTACATTCGCGACTAAGCCAAGCTCGGTACAAAGGTTGCACTAATGCAAGGTGCATATTGTCAAAAAGCTATGGGCATGAAGAGCTTAAAAATCTAAACCATTTCTCGATGTAAAAGGCGCACAAAGCTGTACAGGCCGGCCAATATCTCCGTTCCTTGAATCGCAGCATAATGCCGTCAATTGAAATTCGAATACGTTCGCGACTAAGCCTAGCTCGGTATAACGGTTGCACTAATGCATGGTACATAGTATCAAGAAGCTATGGGGAAGAAGAGTTTAAAAATGCAAACCCTTTCTCGGTGCAAAAGGCGCACAAAGCTGTACAGACCGTCCAATATCTCCGTTCCCTACATCGCAGTATAGTGCCGTCAATGGAAATTCGCGTGCATTCGCGACTAATCCTAGCTCGGTACAAAGGTTGCACTAATGCAATGTGCATATTATCAAGAAGCTATGGGCATGAAGAGTTTAAAAATACAAACCCTTTCTCGGTGCAAAAGGCGCACAAAGCTGTACTGGCCGGCCAATATCTCCGTTCCCTGCATCGCAGTATAGTGCAGTCAATGGAAATTCACGTACATTCGCGACTAAGCCAAGCTCGGTACAAAGGTTGCACTAATGCAAGGTGCATATTATCAAGAAGCTATGGGCATGAAGAGTTTAAAAATACAATCCATTTCTCGGTTCAAAAGGCGCACAAAGCTTTACTTGCCGGCCAATATCTCCGTTCCCTGCATCGCAGTATAGTGCCGTGAATGGAAATTCGCGTACATTCGCGACTAAGCCTAGCTCGGTACAAAGGTTTCACTAATGCAAGGTACATAGTATCAAGAAGCTATGGGCAAGAAGAGTTTAAAAATGCAAACCCTTTCTCGGTGCAAAAGGCGCACAAAGCTGTACAGGCCGGCCAATATCTCCGTTCCTTGCATCGCAGCATAGTGCCGTCAATGGAAATTCGAATACATTCGCGACAAAGCCTAGCTCGGTATAAAGGTTGCACTAATGTATGGTACATAGTATCAAGAAGCTATGGGCAAGAAGAGTTTAAAAATGCAAACCCTTTCTCGGTACAAAAGGCGCACAAAGCTGCACAGGCCGGCCAATATCTCCTTTCTCTGCATCGCAGTATAGTGCCGTCGATGTAAATTCGCGTGCATTCGCGTCTAATCCTTGCTCGGTACAAAGGTTGCACTAATGCAAAGTGCATATTATCAAGAAGCTATGGGCATGAAGAGTTTAAAAATGCAAACCCTTTCTCGGTGCAAAAGGCGCACAAAGCTGTACAGGCCGACCAATATCTCCTTTCTCTGCATCGCAGTATAGTGCTGTCAATGGAATTCGAGTGCATTCGCGACTAATCCTTGCTCGGTACAAAGGTTGCACTAATGCAAAGTGCATATTATCAAGAAGCTATGGGCATGAAGAGTTTAAAAATGCAAACTGTTTCTCGGTGTAAAAGGCGCACAAAGCTGTACAGGCCGGCCAATATCTCCGTTCCCTGCATCGCAGTATAGTGCAGTCAATGGAAATTCGCGTACATTCGCGACTAAGCCTAGCTCGGTACAAAGGTTGCACTAATGCAAGGTACATAGTATCAAGAAGCTATGGGCATGAAGAGTTTAAAAAAGCAAACCCTTTCTCGGTGCAAAAGGCGCACAAAGCTGTACAGACCGTCCAATATCTCCTTTCCCTGCATCGCAGTATATTGCCGTCAATGGAAATTCGCGTGCATTCGCGACTAATCCTAGCTCGGTACAAAGGTTGCACTAAAGCAAGGTGCATATTATCAAGAAGCTATGGGCATGAAGAGTTTAAAAATAGAAACCATTTCTCGGTGCAAAAGGCGCACAAAGCTGTACTGGCCGGCCAATATCTCCGTTCCCTGCATCGCAGTATAGTGCCGTCAATGGAAATTCGCGTACATTCGCGACTAAGCCTAGCTCGGTACAAAGGTTGCACTAATGCAAAGTGCATATTATCAAGAAGCTATGGGTATGAAGAGTTTAAAAATGCAAACCGTATCTCGGTGCAAAAGGCGCTCAGAGCTGTACAAGCCGGCCAATATCTCCGTTCCCTGCATCGCAGTATAGTGCCGTCAATGGAAATTCGCGTGCATTCGCGACTAATCCTAGCTCGGTAGAAAGGTTGCACTAATGCAAGGTGCATATTATCAAGAAGCTATGGGCATGAAGAGTTTAAAAATACAAACCATTTTTCGGTGCAAATGGCGCACAAAGCTGTACAGACCGGCCAATATCTCCGTTCCCTGCATCGCAGTATAGTGCCGTCAATGGAAATTCACGTACATTCGCGACTAATCCTAGCTCGGTACAAAGTTTTCACTAATGCAAGGTGCATATTATCAAGAAACTATGGACATGAAGAGTTTAAAAATACAAACCATTTCTCGGTGCAAAAGGCGCACAAAGCTGTACTGGCCGGCCAATATCTCCATTCCCTGCATCGCAGTATAGTGCCGTCAATGGAAATTCGCGTACATTCGCGACTAAGCCTAGCTCGGTTCAAAGGTTGCACTAATGCAAGGTACATAGTATCAAGAAGCTATGGGCAAGAAGAGTTTAAAAATGCAAACCCTTTCTCTGTGCAAAAGGCGCACAAAGCTGTACAGACCGTCCAATATCTCCGTTCCCTGCATTGCAGTATAGTGCCGTGAATTGAAATTCGCGTGCATTCGCGACTAATCCTAGCTCGGTACAAAGGTTGCACTAATGCAAGGTGCATATTATCAAGAAGCTATGGGCATGAAGAGTTTAAAAATGCAAACCATTTCTCGGTGCAAAAGGCGCACAAAGCTGTACTGGCAGGCCAATATCTCCTTTCCCTGCATCGCAGTATAGTGCCGTCAATAAGAATTCGCGTGAAATCGCGACTAAGCCTAGCTCGGTACAAAGGTTGCACTAATGCAAGGTGCATATTATCAAGAAGCTATGGGCATGAACAGTTTAAAAATACAAATCATTTCTCGGTGCAAAAGGCGCACAAAGTTGTACTGGCCGGCCAATATCTCCGTTCCCTGCATCGCAGGATAGTGCCGTCAATGGAAATTCGCGTGCATTCGCGCCTAATCCTAGCTCGGTACAGAGGTTGCACTAATGCAAAGTGCATATTATCAAGAATCAATGGGCATGAAGAGTTTAAAAATACAAACCATTTCTCGGTACAAAAGGCGCACAAAGCTGTACTGGCCGGCAAAGTATCTCCTTTCCCTGTATCGCAGTATAATGTCATCAATGGAAATTCGCGTGCATTCGCGACTAATCCTAGCTCGGTACAAGGGTTGCATTAATGCAAAGTGCATATTATCAAGAAGCTATGGGCATGAAGAGTTTAAAAATACAAACCATTTCTCGGTGCAAAATGCGCACAAAAGCTGTACAGACCGTCCAATATCTCCGTTCCCTGCATCGCAGTATAGTGCGGTCAATGGAAACTCGCGAGCATTCGCGACTAATCCTAGCTCGGTACAAAGGTTGCACTAATGCAAGGTGCATATTATCAAGAAGCTATGGGCATGAAGAGTTTAAAAATACAAACCATTTCTCGGTGCAAAAGGCGCACAAAGCTGTACTGGCCAGCCAATATCTCCGTTCACTGCATCGCAGTATAGTGCCGTGAATGGAAATTCGCGTACATTCGCGACTAATCCTAGCTCGGTACAGAGGTTGCACTAATGCAAAGTGCATATTATCAAGAAGCTATGGGCATGAAGAGTTTAAAAATACAAACTATTTCTCGGTGCAAAAGGCGCACAAAGCTGTAAAAGCCGGCAAATATCTCCTTTCCCTACATCGCAGTATGGTGCCGTCAATGGAAATTCGCGTGCATTCGCGACTAATTCTAGCTCGGTACAAAGGTTGCACTAATGCAAAGTGCATATTATCAAGAAGCTATGGGCATGAAGAGTTTAAAAATACAAACCATTTCTCGGTGCAAAAGGCGCACAAAGCTGTACTGGTCGGCCAATATCTCCGTTCCCTGCATCGCAGTATAGTGCCGTCAATTGAAATTCGCGTAGATTCGCGTCTAATTCTATCTCGGTACAATGGTTGCACTAATGCGAGGTACATAGTATCAAGAAGCTATGGGCAAGAAGAGGTTAAAAATGCAAACCCTTTCTCGGTGCAAAAGGCTCACAAAGCTGTACAGACCGTCCAATATCTCCGTTCCCTGCATCGCAGTATAGTGCCGTCAATGGAAATTCTCGTGCATTCGCGACTAATCCTAGCTCGGTACAAAGGTTGCACTAATGCAAGGTGCATATTATCAAGAAGCTATGGGCATGAAGAGTTTAAAAATACAAACCATTTCTCGGTGCAAAAGGCGCACAAAGTTGTACTGGCCGGCCAATATCTCCGTTCCCTGCATCGCAGGATAGTGCCATCAATGGAAATTCGCGTGCATTCGCGACTAATCTTAGCTCGGTACAAGGGTTGCATTAATGCAAAGTGCATATTATCAAGAAGCTATGGGCATGAAGAGTTTAAAAATACAAACCATTTCTCGGTGCAAAATGCGCACAAAAGCTGTACAGACCGTCCAATATCTCCGTTCCCTGCATCGCAGTTTAGTGCCGTCAATGGAAATTCACGTACATTCGCGACTAAGCCAAGCTCGGTACAAAGGTTGCACTAATGCAAGGTGCATATTATCAAGAAGCTATGGGCATGAAGAGTTTAAAAATACAATCCATTTCTCGGTTCAAAAGGCGCACAAAGCTTTACTTGCCGGCCAATATCTCCGTTCCCTGCATCGCAGTATAGTGCCGTGAATGGAAATTCGCGTACATTCGCGACTAAGCCTATCTCGGTACAAAGGTTTCACTAATGCAAGGTACATAGTATCAAGAAGCTATGGGCAAGAAGAGTTTAAAAATGCAAACCCTTTCTCGGTGCAAAAGGCGCACAAAGCTGTACAGGCCGGCCAATATCTCCGTTCCTTGCATCGCAGCATATTGGCGTCAATGGAAATTCGAATACATTCGCGACAAAGCCTAGCTCGGTATAAAGGTTGCACTAATGCATGGTACATGGTATCAAGAAGCTATGGGCAAGAAGAGTTTAAAAATGCAAACCCTTTCTCGGTACAAAAGGCGCACAAAGCTGCACAGGCCGGCCAATATCTCCTTTCTCTGCATCGCAGTATAGTGCCGTCAATGTAAATTCGCGTGCATTCGCGTCTAATCTTTGCTCGGTACAAAGGTTGCACTAATGCAAAGTGCATATTATCAAGAAGCTATGGGCATGAGGAGTTTAAAAATGCAAACCCTTTCTCGGTGCAAAAGGCGCACAAAGCTGTACAGGCCGACCAATATCTCCTTTCTCTGCATCGCAGTATAGTGCTGTCAATGGAATTCGCGTGCATTCGCGACTAATCCTTGCTCGGTACAAAGGTTGCACTAATGCAAAGTGCATATTATCAAGAAGCTATGGGCATGAGGAGTTTAAAAATGCAAACCCTTTCTCGGTGCAAAAGGCGCACAAAGCTGTACAGGCCGACCAATATCTCCTTTCTCTGCATCGCAGTATAGTGCTGTCAATGGAATTCGCGTGCATTCGCGACTAATCCTTGCTCGGTACAAAGGTTGCACTAATGCAAGGTACATAGTATCAAGAAGCTATGGGCATGAAGAGTTTAAAAATGCAAACCCTTTCTCGGTGCAAAGGGCGCACAAAGCTGTACAGACCGTCCAATATCTCCGTTCCCTGCATCGCAGTATATTGCCGTCAATGAAAATTCGCGTGCATTCGCGACTAATCCTAGCTCGGTACAAAGGTTGCACTAATGCAAGGTGAATATTATCAAGAAGCTATGGGCATGAAGAGTTTAAAAATACAAACCATTTCTCGGTGCAAAAGGCGCACAAAGCTGTACTGGCCGGCCAATATCTCCGTTCCCAGCATCGCAGTATATTGCCGGCAATCGAAATTCGCGTACATTCGCGACTAAGCCTAGCTCGGTACAAAGGTTGCACTAATGCAAAGTGCATATTATCAAGAAGCTATGGGTATGAAGAGTTTAAAAATGCAAACCGTTTCTCGGTGCAAAAGGCGCTCACAGCTGTACAGGCTGGCCAATATCTCCGTTCCCTGCATCGCAGTATAGTGCCGTCAATGGAAATTCGCATGCATTCGCGACTAATCCTAGCTCGGTACAAAGGTTGCACTAATGCAACGTGCATATTATCAAGAAGCTATGGGCATGAAGAGTTTAAAAATACAAACCATTTCTCGGTGCAAATCGCGAACAAAGCTGTACAGACCGGCCAATATCTCCGTTCCCTGCATCGCAGTATAGTGCCGTCAATGGAAAGTCACGTACATTCGCGACTAATCCTAGCTCGGTACAAAGGTTTCACTAATGCAAGGTGCATATTATCAAGAAACTATGGACATGAAGAGTTTAAAAATACAAACCATTTCTCGGTGCAAAAGGCGCACAAAGCTGTACTGGCCGGCCAATATCTCCATTCCCTGCATCGCAATATAGTGCCGTCAATGGAAATTCGCGTAAATTCGCGACAAAGCCTAGCTTGGTTGAAAGGTTGCACTAATGCAAGGTACATAGTATCAAGAAGCTATGGGAAATAAGAGTTTAAAAATGCAAACCCTTTCTCTGTGCAAAAGGCGCACAAAGCTGTACAGACCGTCCAATATCTCCGTTCCCTGCATCGCAGTATAGTGCCGTCAATGAAAATTCGCGTGCATTCGCGACTAATCCTAGCTCGGTACAAAGGTTGCACTAATGCAAGGTGCATATTATCAAGAAGCTATGGGCATGAAGAGTTTAAAAATGCAAACCATTTCTCGGTTCAAAAGGCGCACAAAGCTGTACTGGCAGGCCAATATCTCCTTTCCCTGCATCGCAGTATAGTGCAGTCAATAAGAATTCGCGTGAAATCGCGACTAAGCCTAGCTCGGTACAAAGGTTGCACTAATGCAAGGTGCATATTATCAAGAAGCTATGGGCATGAAGAGTTTAAAAATACAAACCATTTCTCGGTGCAAAATGCGCACAAAAGCTGTACAGACCGTCCAATATCTCCGTTCCCTGCATCGCAGTTTAGTGCGGTCAATGGAAACTCGCGAGCATTCGCGACTAATCCTAGCTCGGTACAAAGGTTGCACTAATGCAAGGTTCATATTATCAAGAAGCTATGGGCATGAAGAGTTATAAAAAAACAACCATTTCTCGGTGCAAAAGGCGCACAAAGCTGTACTGGCCAGACAATATCTCCGTTCCCTGCATCGCAGTATAGTGCCGTGAATGGAAATTCGCGTACATTCGCGACTAATCCTAGCTCGGTACAAAGGTTGCACTAATGTAAGGTGCATATTATCAAGAAGCTATGGGCATGAAGAGTTTAAAAATACAAACCATTTCTCGGTGCAAAATGCGCACAAAAGCTGTACAGACCGTTCAATATCTCCGTTCCCTGCATCGCAGTTTAGTGCGGTCAATGGAAACTCGCGAGCATTCGCGACTAATCCTAGCTCGGTACAAAGGTTGCACTAATGCAAGGTTCATATTATCAAGAAGCTATGGGCATGAAGAGTTATAAAAAAACAACCATTTCTCGGTGCAAAAGGCGCACAAAGCTGTACTGGCCAGACAATATCTCCGTTCCCTGCATCGCAGTATAGTGCCGTGAATGGAAATTCGCGTACATTCGCGACTAATCCTAGCTCGGTACAAAGGTTGCACTAATGCAAGGTGCATATTATCAAGAAGCTATGGGCATGAAGAGTTTAAAAATACAAACCATTTCTCGGTGAAAAAGGCGCACAAAGCTGTACTGGCCAGCCAATATCTCCGTTCCCTGCATCGCAGTATAGTGCCGTGAATGGAAATTCGCGTACATTCGCGACTAATCCTAGCTCGGTACAAAGGTTGCACTAATGCAAGGTGCATATTATCAAGAAGCTATGGGCATGAAGAGTTTAAAAATACAAACCATTTCTCGGTGAAAAAGGCGCACAAAGCTGTACTGGCCAGCCAATATCTCCGTTCCCTGCATCGCAGTATAGTGCCGTGAATGGAAATTCGCGTACATTCGCGACTAATCCTAGCTCGGTACAAAGGTTGCACTAATGCAAGGTGCATATTATCAAGAAGCTATGGGCATGAAGAGTTTAAAAATACAAACCATTTCTCGGTGCAAAAGGCTCACAAAGCTGTATAGGCTAGCAAATATCTCCTTTCCCTGCATCGCAGTATGGTGCCGTCAATGGAAATTCGCGTGCATTCGCGACTAATCCTTGCTCGTTACAAGGGTTGCATTAATGCAAGGTACATAGTATCAAGAAGCTATGGGGAATAAGAGTTTAAAAATACAAACCCTTTCTCGGTGCAAAAGGCGCACAAAGCTGTACAGACCGTCCAATATCTCCGTTCCCTGCATCGCAGTATAGTGCCGTCAATGGAAATTCGCGTACATTCGCGACTAATCCTAGCTCGGTACAAATGTTTCACTAATGCAAAGTGCATATTATCAAGAAGATATGGGCATGAAGAGTTTAAAAATACAAACCATTTCTCGGTGCAAAAGGCGCACAAAAGCTGTACAGACCGTCCAATATCTCCGTTCCCTGCATCGCAGTTTAGTGCGGTCAATGGAAACTCGCGAGCATGCGCGACTAATCCTAGCTCGGTACAAAGGTTGCACTAATGCAAGGTGCATATTATCAAGAAGCTATGGGCATGAAGAGTTTAAAAATGCAAACCATTTCTCGGTGCAAAAGGCGCACAAAGCTGTACTGGCCAGCCAATATCTCCGTTCCCTGCATCGCAGTATAGTGCCGTGAATGGAAATTCGCGTACATTCGCGACTAATCCTAGCTCGGTACAGAGGTTGCACTAATGCAAAGTGCATATTATCAAGAAGCTATGGGCATGAAGAGTTTAAAAATACAAACTATTTCTCGGTGCAAAAGGCGCACAAAGCTGTAAAAGCCGGCAAATACCTCCGTTCACTGCATCGCAGTATAGTGCCGTCAATGGAAATTCGCCTGCATTCGCGACTAATTCTAGCTCGGTACAAAGGTTGCACTAATGCAGTATGCATATCATCAAGAAGCTATGGGCATGAAGAGTTTAAAAATACAAACCATTTCTCGGTGCAAAGGGCGCACAAAGCTGTACTGGTCGGCCAATATCTCCGTTCCCTACATCGCAGTATAGTGCCGTCAATGGAAATTCGCGTAGATTCGCGTCTAATCCTAGCTCGGTACAAAGGTTGCACTAATGCGAGGTGCATAGTATCATGAAGCTATGGGCAAGAAGAGCTTAAAAATGCAAAGCCTTTCTCGGTGTAAAAGGCGCACAAAGCTGTACAGACCGTCCAATATCTCCGTGCCCTGCATCGCAGTATAGTGCCGTGAATGGAAATTCGCGTGCATTCACGACTAATCCTAGCTCGGTACAAAGGTTGCACAAATGCAAGGTGCATATTATCAAGAAGCTATGGGCAAGAAGAGTTTAAAAATACAAACCATTTCTCGGTGCAAAAGGCGCACAAAGCTGTATAGGCCTGCAAATATCTCTTTTCCCAGCATCGCAGTATAGTGCCGTCAATGGAAATTCGCGTACATTCGCGACTAATCTTAGCTCGGTACAAAGGTTGCACTAATGCAAGGTACATAGTATCAAGAAGCTATGGGCAAGAAGAGTTTAAAAATGCAAACCCTTTCTCGGTGCAAAAGGCGCACAAAGCTGTACAGACCGTCCAATATCTCCGTTCCCTGCATCGCAGTATAGTGCCGTGAATGGAAATTCGCGTGCATTCGCGACTAATCCTAGCTCGGTACAAAGGTTGTACTTATGCAAAGTGCATATTATCAAGAAGCTTTGGGCATGAAGAGTTTAAAAATACAAACCATTTCTCGGTGTAAAAGGCTCACAAAGTTGTACAGGCCGGCAAATATCTCCTTTCCCTGAATCGCAGTATAGTGCCGTCAATGGAAATTCGCGTGCATTCGCGACTAATCCTAGCTCGTTACAATGGTTGCACTAATGCAAGGTACATAGTATCAAGAAGCTATGGGGAATAAGAGTTTAAAAATACAAACCCTTTCTCGGTGCAAAAGGCGCACAAAGCTGTACAGACCGTCCAATATCTCCGTTCCCTGCATCGCAGTATAGTGCCTTCAATGGAAATTCGCGTACATTCGCGACTAATCCTAGCTCGGTACAAAGGTTTCACTAATGCAAAGTGCATATTATCAAGAAGATATGGGCATGAAGAGTTTAAAAATACAAACCAATTCTCGGTGCAAAAGGCGCACAAAGTTGTACAGGCCGGCAAATATCTCCTTTCCCTGAATCGCAGTATAGTGCCGTCAATGGAAATTCGCGTGCATTCGCGACTAATCCTAGCTCGTTACAATGGTTGCACTAATGCAAGGTACATAGTATCAAGAAGCTATGGGGAATAAGAGTTTAAAAATACAAACCCTTTCTCGGTGCAAAAGTCGCACAAAGCTGTACAGACCGTCCAATATCTCCGTTCCCTGCATCGCAGTATAGTGCCGTGAATGGAAATTCGCGTACATTCGCGACTAATCCTAGCTCGGTACAAAGGTTTCACTAATGCAAAGTGCATATTATCAAGAAGATATGGGCATGAAGAGTTTAAAAATACAAACCATTTCTCGGTGCAAAAGGCGCACAAAAGCTGTACAGACCGTCCAATATCTCCGTTCCCTGCATTGCAGTATAGTGCCGTGAATTGAAATTCGCGTACATTCGCGACTAATCCTAGCTCGGTACAAAGGTTGCACTAATGCAAGGTGCATATTATCAAGAAGCTATGGGCATGAAGAGTTTAAAAATACAAACCATTTCTCGGTGCAAAAGGCGCACAAAGCTGTACTGGCCAGCAAATATCTCCGTTCCCTGCATCGCAGTATAGTGCCGTCAATGGAAATTCGCGTACATTCGCGACTAATCCTAGCTCGGTACAGAGGTTGCACTAATGCAAAGTGCATATTATCAAGAAGCTATGGGCATGAAGAGTTTAAAAATAGAAACTATTTCTCGGTGCAAAAGGCGCACAAAGCTGTAAAAGCCGGCAAATATCTCCGTTCCCTGCATCGCAGTATAGTGCCGTCAATGGAAATTCGCCTGCATTCGCGACTAATTCTAGCTCGGTACAAAGGTTGCACTAATGCAGTGTGCATATCATCAAGAAGCTATGGGCATGAAGAGTTTAAAAATACAAACCATTTCTCGGTGCAAAGGGCGCACAAAGCTGTACTGGTCGGCCAATATCTCCGTTCCCTGCATCGCAGTATAGTGCCGTCAATGGAAATTCGCCTGCATTCGCGACTAATTCTAGCTCGGTACAAAGGTTGCACTAATGCAGTGTGCATATCATCAAGAAGCTATGGGCATGAAGAGTTTAAAAATACAAACCATTTCTCGGTGCAAAAGGCGCACAAAAGTTGTACAGACCGTCCAATATCTCCGTTCCCTGCATCGCAGTATAGTGCGGTCAATGGAAACTAGCGGGCATTCGCAACTAATCTTAGCTCGGTACAAAGGTTGCACTAATGCAAGGTGCATATTATCAAGAAGCTATGGGCATGAAGAGTTTAAAAATACAAACCATTTCTCGGTGCAAAAGGCGCACAAAGCTGTACTGGCCAGCCAATATCTCCGTTCCCTGCATCGCAGTATAGTGCCGTGAATGGAAATTCGCGTACATTCGCGACTAATCCTAGCTCGGTACAGAGGTTGCACTAATGTAAAGTGCATATTATCAAGAAGCTATGGGCATGAATAGTTTAAAAATTCAAACTATTTCTCGGTGCAAAAGGCGCACAAAGCTGTAAAAGCCGGCAAATATCTCCGTTCCCTGCATCGCAGTATAGTGCCGTCAATGGAAATTCGCCTGCATTCGCGACTAATTCTAGCTCGGTACAAAGGTTGCACTAATGCAATGTGCATATTATCAAGAAGCTATGGGCATGAAGAGTTTAAAAATACCAACCATTTCTCGGTGCAAAGGGCGCACAAAGCTGTACTGGTCGGTGAATATCTCCGTTCCCTGCATGCAGTATAGTGCCGTCAATGGAAATTCGCGTAGATTCGCGTCTAATCCTTGCTCGGTACAAAGGTTGCACTAATGCAAGGTGCATATTATCAAGAAGCTATGGGCATGAAGAGTTTAAAAATACAAACCATTTCTCGGTGCAAAAGGCGCACAAAGCTGTACTGGCCAGCCAATATCTCCGTTCCCTGCATCGCAGTATAGTGCCGTGAATGGAAATTCGCGTACATTCGCGACTAATCCTAGCTCGGTACAGAGGTTGCACTAATGTAAAGTGCATATTATCAAGAAGCTATGGGCATGAATAGTTTAAAAATTCAAACTATTTCTCGGTGCAAAAGGCGCACAAAGCTGTAAAAGCCGGCAAATATCTCCGTTCCCTGCATCGCAGTATAGTGCCGTCAATGGAAATTCGCCTGCATTCGCGACTAATTCTAGCTCGGTACAAAGGTTGCACTAATGCAATGTGCATATTATCAAGAAGCTATGGGCATGAAGAGTTTAAAAATACCAACCATTTCTCGGTGCAAAGGGCGCACAAAGCTGTACTGGTCGGTGAATATCTCCGTTCCCTGCATGCAGTATAGTGCCGTCAATGGAAATTCGCGTAGATTCGCGTCTAATCCTTGCTCGGTACAAAGGTTGCACTAATGCGAGGTGCATAGTATCAAGAAGCTATGGGCAAGAAGAGCTTAAAAATGCAAAGCCTTTCTCGGTGCAAAAGGCGCACAAAGCTGTACAGACCTTCCAATATCTCCGTTCCCTGCATCGCAGCATAGTGCCGTGAATGGAAATTCGCGTGCATTCGCGACTAATCCTAGCTCGGTACAAAGGTTGCACTAATGCAAGGTGCATATTATCAGGAAGCTATGGGCGTGAAGAGTTTAAAAATTCAAACCATTTCTCGGTGCAAAAGGCGCACAAAGCTGTACAGGCCGGCCAATATCTCCGTTCCCTGCATCGCAGTATAGTGCCGTCAATGGAAATTCGCGTACATTCGCGACTAAGCCTAGCACGGTACAAAAGTTGCACTAATGCAAGGTACATAGTATCAAGAAGCTATGGGCAAGAAGAGTTTAAAAATGCAAACCCTTTCTCGGTGCAAAAGGCGCACAAAGCTGTACAGGCCGGCCAATATCTCCGTTCCCTGCATCGCAGTATAGTGCCGTCAATGGAAATTCGCGTACATTCGGGACTAAGCCTAGCTCGCTACAAAGGTTGCACTAATCCAAGGTACATAGTATCAAGAAGCTATGGGCAAGAAGAGTTTAAAAATGCAAACCCTTTCTCGGTGCAAATGGCGCACAAAGCTGTACAGACCGTCCAATATCTCCGTTCCCTGCATCGCAGTATAGTACCGTCAATGGAAATTCGCGTACATTCGCGACTAAGCCTAGCTCGGTAGAAAGGTTGCACTAATGCAAGGTACATAGTATCAAGAAGCTATGGGCAAGAAGAGTTTAAAAATGCAAACCCTTTCTCGGTGCAAAAGGCGCACAAAGCTGTACTGGCCGGCCAATATCTCCGTTCCCTGCATCGCAGTATAGTGTCGTCAATGGAAATTCGCGTGCATTCGCGACTAACCCTAACTCGGTACAAAGGTTGCACTTATGCAAGGTACATATTATCAAGAAGCTATGGGGATTAAGAGTTTAAAAAAACAAACCATTTCTCGGTGCAAAAGGCGCATAAAGCTGTACTGGCCGGCCAATATCTCCGTTCCCTGCATCGCAGTATAGTACCGTCAATGGAAATTCGCGTACATTCGCGACTAAGCCTAGCTCGGTACAAAGGTTGCACTAATGCAAGGTACATAGTATCAAGAAGCTATGGGCAAGAAGAGTTTAAAAATGCAAACCCTTTCTCGGTGCAAATTGGCGCACAAAGCTGTACAGATCGTCCATAATCTCCGTTCCCTGCATCGCAGTATAGTGCCGTCAATGGAAATTCGCGTGCATTCGCGACTAATCCTAGCTCGGTACAAAGGTTGCACTAATGCAAGGTGCATATTATCTAGAAGCTATGGGCGTGAAGAGTTTAAAAATACAAACCATTTCTCGGTGCAAAAGGCGCACAAAGCTGTACTGGACGGCCAATATCTCCGTTCCCTCATCGCAGTATAGTGCCGTCAATGGAAATTCGCGTACATTCGCGACTAATCCTAGCTCGGTACAAAGGTTGCACTAATGCAAGGTACATAGTATCAAGAAGCTATGGGCAAGAAGTGTTTAAAAATGCAAACCCTTTCTCGGTGCAAATGGCGCACAAATCTGTACAGACCGTCCAATATCTCCGTTCCCTGCATCGCAGTATAGTGCCGTCAATGGATATTCGCGTGCATTCGCGACTAATCCTAGCTCGGTACAAGGGTTGCACTAATGCAAGGTATATAGTATCAAGAAGCTATGGGCAAGAAGAGTTTAAAAATTCAAACCCTTTCTCGGTGCAAAAGGCGCACAAAGCTGTACAGACCGTCCAATATCTCCGTTCCCTGCATCTCAGTATAATGCCGTCAATGGAAATTCGCGTGCATTCGCGACTAATCCTAGCTCGGTACAAAGGTTTTTTTTTGTGTATAATAATTCTGCATGAGATTACATGTCAGGGATACATACAATAGCATACATGTCGCTAATACATGGTATGTACCCATCTAATATTACACAGTTAAAGTATATTTAAAATAGAATTTTTAAAAGAGTTATAATTTGCCAGAGCCACATCAGATGGTAGTAAATTCCAAAGCTCAACGGAGTGAGGAAAGAAAGAGTACTTAAAGCTGTCTGTCTTTGCAGTAAATCCTGACAATGTATGGGGGGCTAAGCTTCGTAGATTGAAAGGGTTGTCTCTTGCAGAGATGGGAACATTTGGAAAGTCAGCAAGACCATGTACAATTTTGTACATTACACTGAGTTTCATCTGCTTTCTCCTGGCAGCGAGAGTCGGGAGATTTAGGCTACTGCACAACATAGAATAACTAGCATCCCACTGTTTTGAACAGACTCGCAAGGCAAACTTCTGAACTGATTCTAGCATATCTATATCTTTCTGTAGGTAAGGGTCCCAAACTTGACAGGCATATTCAAGATGGGGTCTGATGTTAGAGACATAGAGTTGCTTTAGGGTGGTAGTATCTGCATTTTGGTAAAATTGCCTATAGAGCATTCCAACCAGCCTTCTTGCTTTGGTGCATATCATATTTATGTGGGCAGTCCAGGATAGATCAGCAGTAATAAGAACGCCTAAATATTTAAATTCAGTGACTCTGTCAAGGGGGATGCCATTCAGGTTGATTGTGGGTGGTAACTCTTTTGCTCTTTTCCGAGATATGGTCATGTATTTGCACTTGCTTGTATTAAATTGAAGGTGGTTATCGGCAATCCACGTGGCGATAGCATTAATGTCCTGTTGCAGTAACCAGTAATCTTCATAGGAGTATATTGGTCGATATAGAACCATATCATCAGCATACAGCACGATAGTTCCATCTGAGAGAGTGACTGACTCAACCCCATCAATGTAAATAAGAAACAATAGCGGGCCCAATACAGAGCCTTGAGGTACTCCAGATATAACAGAAAGCTCATCAGAGATAGCACCATCCACAACCACCTGCTGTTTTCGTTCCGAGAGATAATTGCAAATCCATCTGAGCAGATAGCGGTCTACTCCAAGTTCTTCTAGTTTACAGAGCAAGGGATAGTGGGGAACCGTATCGAAAGCCTTTCGAAGGTCAAAAAAGACTGCACAGAGCTCTATTCCCTTTTCAAGATATCGATGCCAATCATGCAGGACTGATAGCAGCGCAGTTACCGTAGATTTCTTTGATGTAAAACCCCACTGACTGCTAGACAATGGGCAAGAAGACGCCAGAAATGATATCAGCAGATGGGAGATGTGTCGTTCAAGCAACTTGTCGCATATCGATAGTAATGAAATTGGTCGATAATTTGAGGGGTCTGAGGTATTAGCACTGCACTTGGGGACAGGAACAACAGTAGATATTTTCCAGGCCGTAGGAACTGTACCAGTTGCAATTGATAGATTGAACAATTTAGTTAGCACAGGAGTTATACTTGAAGCAGTCATTTTAAGCATTTTCCCTGTGATACCATCCGGGCCACATGCTTTAGTGGTATCCAATGCATTTAACATATTAAATACATCCACTTCAGTACACAACATTTCAGCAGGGCAGTCCTGTGGTGGTAAGTCAGGTGCATACTCCAGTGTAAGTTGAGGGAAGGATTGGTTAAAACAGGTTGCGAAAAATGTATTGAAAGCATTTGCCTTTTCAGATGCAGTGGACATAACTACTCCTCTATAGGTTAATTCTGGGAATGTTGTTTGTTTTTTATTCAGATACTTTAGTGATTTCCAAAAGTCTCTGCTGCTAGCGTTCTTCAGCCTCCTGAAATAGCTTCGCTTTGCCTGTCTCAACTTAGCTGTGACCTGATTACGAAGTTGGGTGTACTTCAATGTCAGCCTAGGATTGTTGGTACGCTTCTGTTTCCTGTATAGGCAATTGCGTCTCTTGATGGCCTGGACAATGCTCTTATAGAGCCAAGGGAGATTCCGTCTCTCAGGTAAAGTAGCTCTCGGAATGCAACGCTCCATGACCTCCATAAAGTTGTCCCGCCATGTGTCCCAGGACAGATTTATGTTCATAGACAAAACTTGATCCCAATCAACTGAGTTAAGTAGGGAGCATGCCCTGGTAAAATCAGCATGCTTGTATCTCCAAACAGATCTTTTCTTACTGACAACGGACTTACGTAAGAGTCTCCATTTGAGTGACAGAATGATACCATGGTGGTCAGAGTTCCCAAGTGGTGGAATAACTGAGCAACTTTGTAACTGGCTTGGTTGGGAGAGCAGAACTAAGTCAATCAGTGAGCGTCCATGGGGACCAAAGTGGGTATGCTGAGAGACAACCTGAGTCAGAGAGAAAGTAGACATCAAGGTAGTTAGCCTGGGGTACAATGGGTGGTGGGGGTTATAAAAATCAATATTAAAATCTCCAAGAAGTACAAAATTAGAAAGTAATGCCGGGTCTAGTGAATGAAGGATGGTACAAAAGTTATCAAAAGTACAAAAGGGAGAACTGGGTGGTCTGTAAAATAGAGCGATACAAACTTTACAATTATCTTTATGAAATGAAACAATTGAAAGTTCAAGGTCATTTGAACCAGACAATACCGGCTTGTAACCTAGTGTACTCCTATAAAAAATAACAAGACCACCACCATGTCTGTTTCGATCCAAACGACAGCTGTAATAACCTGAGAGCACAATCTCTTGGTCTTCAATGTCACTGCTTAACCAGGTTTCCGTAATGCATATTATGTCAGGATCTAGAGTTAGGCAGACAGCTTGTAACTCATCAAACTTAGGTAAGATGCTTCTGGCATTAAAATACAAAATAGACAAATCCATACCTCTACCGTTAACAGTATTGCTGGGACCAATAAAGTTTGAGTCTCTGCTCACAGGATATACATAGTTTGACAACAGGGTAGGTAGTTCAGAGGTTATTGCTGCTCCTTCTGGGCCCCCTGTTGTAGATTGAAGCCCGAAGTAACTGGCTTCAAAGGGGCATGTCCATTTCCCTGAATATCAAGCTCCTCAGACTGGGTACATTCTATAAGAACAGGAGATTGAGATGAGGATGGTAATGGTTGCATGTCAGCAGCAACAGGATGTTGAGGTGGGGATGGTAATGGTTGCACGTCAGTAGAAGGCTGAATATGGGTGGGCAGTAGGGTACTTGCAGCATCAGTGGTAGTAGCTGAAGGTGGTGAGATGTTTTGACTTTCTGTCAGAAAGCATGGCTCAAGTTTCCATGAGGTTTGCACTTTCACTTGATCCCACTTGGCTTCGAGTTCCATAAGAGTGGATTCACTGCCATGGACAACGTACCACCATTTTGGTCGTCCAGTCGTAGGGTTCTCTTTATCTTTACGCTTTATACGCAGCTCACCTTCAATCTTACTGACTCGCAAAATCACACTTTTGACAGTCTTAGTACTACTACTCTTGAGTGTACCCCAAATCCTGCGAGCTCCCACAACCTTTATCTTGTTTGTACTCACAGAAGGTTCTCCAAGGGCTGTACTCCCCGCGTCGCTACCTGCACCATGTTCTCCACCCAGAGGCTTGCGGTAATTGTGAGCTTTGTTAGCGCCAGCGCCAGTCTTTCTGCTCGCCACGTTCGCGTAGCTTCTCTGCGGTTGAGTAGTTGCTGTACCCTGGGCGGTTGCTAGCTCCTTCTTCAGTTGGGCTATTTCAAGCTTCATAGTCTCCACAGTGCTGGTTAGTTCAGTGATGCGTTCTTCTTGACTTTCACGATAACAGCAGGGACAGAGATACGAGTGGTTATCATCTATAATGGCCTTGTAGCACTTGACGCTAACGCTGGCGCAATAGCGATGTAGCCACTGCTGGCATTTGCCGACACAGAAGAGAGCTTCATCCTTGCCAATTACAATCGGTTGACAGCAGATACAGCAGGGTTCTTTAGTAGCGGAATTTTGTGACCCTCTCTGCTTCTTAGGAGGCATAGCGCTCTTCTTAATATTTAGGACCGTCCAGCAAGTGCGTCCACTGAGAAAATTGAGAGATATTGGCCGGCCTGTACAGCTGTGTGCATCTTTTGCACTAAAGGTTGCACTAAAGCAAAGTGCATATTATCAAGAAGCTATGGGCAAGAAGAGTTTAAAAATACAAACCGTTTCACGGTGAAAAAGGCGCACAAAGCTGTACAGGCCGGCCAATATCTCCGTTCCTTGCATCGCAGCATAGTGCCGTCAATGGAAATTCGAATACATTCGCGACTAAGCCTAGCTCGGTATAAAGGTTGCACTAATGCATGGTACATAGTATCAAGAAGCTATGGGCAAGAAGAGTTTAAAAATGCGAACCCTTTCTCGGTGCAAAAGGGGCACAAAGCTGTACAGGCCGGCCAATATCTCCTTTCTCTGCATCGCAGTATAGTGCCGTCAATGGAAATTCGCGTGCATTCGCGACTAATCCTTGCTCGGTACAAAGGTTGCACTAATGCAAGGTGCATATTATCAAGAAGCTATGCGCATGAAGAGTTAAAAAATGCAAACCGTTTCTCGGTGCAAAAGATGCACACAGCTGTACAGGCCGGCCAATATCTCCGTTCCCTGCATAGCAGTATAGTGCCGTCAATGGAAATTCGCGTACATTCGCGACTAAGCTTAACTCGGTAAAAAGGTTGCACTAATGCAAGGTACATAGTATCAAGAAGCTATGGGCAAGAAGAGTTTAAAAATGCAAACCCTTTCTCGGTGCAAAAGGCGCACAAAGCTGTACTGGCCGTCCAATATCTCCGTCCCCTGCATCGCAGTATAGTACAGTCAATGGAAATTCGCGTACATTCGCGACTAATCCTAGCTCGGTACAAAGGTTGCACTAATGCAAGGTACATAGTATCAAGAAGCTATGGGCAAGAAGAGTTTAAAAATGCAAACCCTTTCTCGGTGCAAATGGCGCACAAAGCTGTACAGACCGTCCATAATCTCCGTTCCCTGCATCGCAGTATAGTGCCTTCAATGGAAATTCGCGTGCATTCGCGACTAATCCTAGCTCGGTACAAAGGTTGCACTAATGCAAGGTGCATATTATCAAGTAGCTATGGGCATGAAGAGTTTAAAAATAAAAACCATTTCTCGGTACAAAAGGCGCACAAAGCTCTACTGGCCGGCCAATATCACCGTTCCCGGCATCGCAGTATAGTTTCGTCAATGGAAATTCGCGTGCATTCGCGACTAATCCTAGCTCGGTACAAAGGTTGCACTAATGCAAGGTGCATATTATCAAGAAGCTATGGGCATGAAGAGTTTAAAAATACAAACCATTTCTCGGTGCAAAAGGCGCACAAAGCTGTACTGGCCAGCCAATATCTCCGTTCCCTGCATCGCAGGATAGTGCCGTGAATGGAAATTCGCGTACATTAGCGACTAATCCTAGCTCGGTACAAAGGTTGCACTAATGCAAGGTGCATATTATCAAGAAGCTATGGGCATGAAGAGTTTAAAAATACAAACCATTTCTCGGTGCAAAAGGCGCACAAAGCTGTATAGGCCTGCAAATATCTCCTTTCCCTGCATCGCAGTATAGTGCCGTCAATGGAAATTCGCGTAGATTCGCGACTAATCCTAGCTCGGTACAAAGGTTGCACTAATGCAAGGTACATAGTATCAAGAAGCTATGGGCAAGAAGAGTTTAAAAATGAAAACCCTTTCTCGGCGCAAAAGGCGCACAAAGCTGTACAGACCGTCCAATATCTCCGTTCCCTGCATCGCAGTATAGTGCCGTGAATGGAAATTCGCGTGCATTCGCGACTAATCCTAGCTCGGTACAAAGGTTGTACTTATGCAAAGTGCATATTATCAAGAAGCTATGGGCATGAAGAGTTTAAAAATACAAACCATTTCTCGGTGTAAAAGGCGCACAAAGTTGTACAGGCCGGCAAATATCTCCGTTCCCAGCATCGCAGTATAGTGCCGTCAATGGAAATTCGCGTGCATTCGCGACTAATCCTAGCTCGTTACAATGGTTCCACTAATGCAAGGTACATAGTATCAAGAAGCTATGGGGAATAAGAGTTTAAAAATACAAACACTTTCTCGGTGCAAAAGGCGCACAAAGCTGTACAGACCGTCCAATATCTCCGTTCCCTGCATCGCAGTATAGTGCCGTGAATGGAAATTCGCGTACATTCGCGACTAATCCTAGCTCGGTACAAAGGTTGCACTAATGCAAGGTGCATATTATCAAGAAGCTATGGGCATGAAGAGTTTAAAAATACAAACCATTTCTCGGTGCAAAAGGCGCAAAAAGCTGTACTGGCCGGCCAATATCTCCGTTCCCTGCATCGCAGTATAGTTCCGTCAATGGAAATTCGCGTACATTCGCGACTAATCCTAGCTCGGTACAAAGGGTGCACTAATGCAAGGTGCATATTATCAAGAAGCTATGGGCATGAAGAGTTTAAAAATACAAACCATTTCTCGGTGCAAAAGGCGCACAAAGCTGTACTTGTCAGCCAATATCTCCGTTCCCTGCATCGCAGTATAGTGCCGTCAATGGAAATTCGCGTACATTCGCGACTAAGCCTAGCTCGGTACAAAGGTTGCACTAATGCAAGGTGCATATTATCAAGAAGCTATGGGCATGAAGAGTTTAAAAATACAACCCATTTCTCGGTGCAAATGGCGCACAAAGCTTTACTGGCTGGCCAATATCTCCGTTCCCTGCATCGCAGTATTGTGCCGTCAATGGAAATTCGCGTACATTCGCGACTAAGCCTAGCTCGGTACAAAGGTTGCACTAATACAAGGTATATAGTATCAAGAAGCTATGGGCAAGAAGAGTTTAAAAATGCAAACCCTTTCTCGGTGCAAAAGGCGCACAAAGCTGTACAGACCGTCCAATATCTCCGTTCCCTGCATCGCAGTATAGTGCCGTCAATGGAAATTCGCGTGCATTCGCGACTAATCCTAGCTCGGTACAAAGGTTGCACTAAAGCAAAGTGCATATTATCAAGAAGCTATGGGCAAGAAGAGTTTAAAAATACAAACCGTTTCCCGGTATAAAAGGCGCACAAAGCTGTACAGGCCGGCCAATATCTCCGTTCCTTGCATCGCAGCATTGTGCCGTCAATGGAAATTCGAATACATTCGCGACTAATCCTAGCTCGGTATAAATGTTGCACTAATGCATGGTAAATAGTATCAAGAAGCTATGGGCAAGAAGAGTTTAAAAATGCGAACCCTTTCTCGGTGCAAAAGGCGCACAAAGCTGTACAGGCCAGCCAATGTCTCCTTTCTCTGCATCGCAGTATAGTGCCGTCAATGGAAATTCGCGTGTATTCGCGACTAATCCTAGCTCGGTACAAAGTTTGCACTAATGCAAAGTGCATATTATCAAAAAGCTATGGGCATGAAGAGTTTAAAAATGCAAACCGTTTCTCGGTGCAAAAGGTGCACACAGCTGTACAGGCCGGCCAATATCTCCGTTCCCTGCATCGCAGTATAGTGCGGTCAATGGAAATTCGCGTACATTCGCGACTAAGCCTAACTCGGTAAAAAGGTTGCACTAATGCAAGGTACATAGTATCAAGAAGCTATGGGCAAGAAGAGTTTAAAAATGCAATCCCTTTATCGGTGCAAAAGGCGCACAAAGCTGTACAGACCGTCCAATATCTCCGTTCCTTGCATCGCAGTATAGTGTCGTCAAAGGAAATTCGCGTGCATTCGCGACTAATCCTAGCTCGGTACAAAGGTTGCACTTATGCAAGGTGCATATTATCAAGAAGCTATGGGCATGAAGAGTTTAAAAATACAAACCATTTCTCGGTGCAAATGGCGCACAAAGGTTTATTGGTTGGCCAATATCTCCGTTCCCTGAATAGCAGTATTGTGCCGTCAATGGAAAGTCGAGTACATTCGCGACTAAGCCTAGCTCGGTGCAAAGGTTGCACTAATGCAAGGTATATAGTATCAAGAAGCTATGGGCAAGAAGAGTTTAAAAATTCAAACCCTTTCTCGGTGCAAAAGGCGCACAAAGCTGTACAGACCGTCCAATATCTCCGTTCCCTGCATCGCAGTATAGTGCCGTCAATGGAAATTCGCGTGCATTCGCGACTAATCCTAGCTCGGTACAAAGGTTGCACTAAAGCAAAGTGCATATTATCAAGAAGCTATGGGCAAGAAGAGTTTAAAAATACAAACCGTTTCCCGGTGTAAAAGGCGCACAAAGCTGTACAGGCCGGCCAATATCTCCGTTCCTTGCATCGCAGCATAGTGCCGTCAATGGAAATTCGAATACATTCGCGACTAAGCCGAGCTCGGTATAAAGGTTGCATTAATGCATGGTACATAGTATCAAGAAGCTATGGGCAAGAAGAGTTTAAAAATGCGTACCCTTTCTCGGTGCAAAAGGCGCACAAAGCTGTACAGGCCGGCCAATATCTCCTTTCTCTGCATCGCAGTATAGTGCCGTCAATGGAAATTCGCGTGCATTCGCGACTAATCCTAGCTCGGTAGAAAGGTTGCACTAATGCAAAGTGCATATTATCAAGAAGCTATGGGCATGAAGAGTTTAAAAATGCAAACCGTTTCTCGGTGAAAAAGGTGCACGCAGCTGAACAGGCCGGCTAATATCTCCGTTCCCTGCATAACAGTATAGTGCCGTCAATGGAAATTCGCGTACATTCGCGACTAAGCCTAACTCGGTACAAAGGTTGCACTAATGCAAGGTACATAGTATCAAGAAGCTATGGACAAGAAGAGTTTAAAAATGCAAACCCTTTCTCGGTGCAAAAGGCGCACAAAGCTGTACAGACCGTCCAATATCTCCGTTCCCTGCATCGCAGTATAGTGCCGTGAATGGAAATTCGCGTGCATTCGCGACTAATCCTAGCTCGGTACAAAGGTTGTACTTATGCAAAGTGCATATTATAAAGAAGCTATGGGCATGAAGAGTTTAAAAATACAAACCATTTCTCGGTGTAAAAGGCGCACAAAGTTGTACAGGCCGGCTAATATCTCCGTTCCCAGCATCGCAGTATAGTGCCGTCAATGGAAATTCGCGGGCATTCGCGACTAATCCTAGCTCGTTACAATGGTTCCACTAATGCAAGGTACATAGTATCAAGAAGCGATGGGCAAGAAGAGTTTAAAAATACAAACCGTTTCCCGGTGTAAAAGGCGCACAAAGCTGTACAGGCCGGCCAATATCTCCGTTCCTTGCATCGCAGCATAGTGCCGTCAATGGAAATTCGAATACATTCGCGACTAAGCCGAGCTCGGTATAAAGGTTGCATTAATGCATGGTACATAGTATCAAGAAGCTATGGGCAAGAAGAGTTTAAAAATGCGTACCCTTTCTCGGTGCAAAAGGCGCACAAAGCTGTACAGGCCGGCCAATATCTCCTTTCTCTGCATCGCAGTATAGTGCCGTCAATGGAAATTCGCGTGCATTCGCAACTAATCCTAGTTAGGTACAAAGGTTGCACTAATGCAAAGTGCATATTATCAAGAAGCTATGGGCATGAAGAGTTTAAAAATGCAAACCGTTTCTCGGTGAAAAAGGTGCACGCAGCTGAACAGGCCGGCTAATATCTCCGTTCTCTGCATAACAGTATAGTGCCGTCAATGGAAATTCGTGTACATTCGCGACTAAGCCTAACTCGGTACAAAGGTTGCACTAATGCAAGGTACATAGTATCAAGAAGCTATGGACAAGAAGAGTTTAAAAATTCAAACCCTTTCTCGGTGCAAAAGGCGCACAAAGCTGTACAGACCGTCCAATATCTCCGTTCCCTGCATCGCAGTATAGTGCCGTGAATGGAAATTCGCGTGCATTCGCGACTAATCCTAGCTCGGTACAAAGGTTGTACTTATGCAAAGTGCATATTATCAAGAAGCTATGGGCATGAAGAGTTTAAAAATACAAACCATTTCTCGGTGTAAAAGGCGCACAAAGTTGTACAGGCCGGCTAATATCTCCGTTCCCAGCATCGCAGTATAGTGCCGTCAATGGAAATTCGCGGGCATTCGCGACTAATCCTAGCTCGTTACAATGGTTCCACTAATGCAAGGTACATAGTATCAAGAAGCTATGGGGAATAAGAGTTTAAAAATACAAACACTTTCTCGGTGCAAAAGGCGCACAAAGCTGTACAGACCGTCCAATATCTCCGTTCCCTGCATCGCAGTATAGTGCCGTGAATGGAAATTCGCGTACATTCGCGACTAATCCTAGCTCGGTACAAAGGTTGCACTAATGCAAGGTGCATATTATCAAGAAGCTATGGGCATGAAGAGTTTAAAAATACAAACCATTTCTCGGTGCAAAAGGCGCACAAAGCTGTACTGGCCGGCCAATATCTCCGTTCCCTGCATCGCAGTATAGTTCCGTCAATGGAAATTCGCGTACATTCGCGACTAATCCTAGCTCGGTACAAAGGTTGCACTAATGCAAGGTGCATATTATCAAGAAGCTATGGGCATGAAGAGTTTAAAAATACAAACCATTTCTCGGTGCAAAAGGCGCACAAAGCTGTACTTGTCAGCCAATATCTCCGTTCCCTGCATCGCAGTATTGTGCCGTCAATGGAAATTCGCGTACATTCGCGACTAAGCCTAGCTCGGTACAAAGGTTGCACTAATGCAAGGTGCATATTATCAAGAAGCTATGGGCATGAAGAGTTTAAAAATACAACCCATTTCTCGGTGCAAATGGCGCACAAAGCTTTACTGGCTGGCCAATATCTCCGTTCCCTGCATCGCAGTATTGTGCCGTCAATGGAAATTCGCGTACATTCGCGACTAAGCCTAGCTCGGTACAAAGGTTGCACTAATGCAAGGTATATAGTATCAAGAAGCTATGGGCAAGAAGAGTTTAAAAATGCAAACCCTTTCTCGGTGCAAAAGGCGCACAAAGCTGTACAGACCGTCCAATATCTCCGTTCCCTGCATCGCAGTATAGTGCCGTCAATGGAAATTCGCGTGCATTCGCGACTAATCCTAGCTCGGTACAAAGGTTGCACTAAAGCAAAGTGCATATTATCAAGAAGCTATGGGCAAGAAGAGTTTAAAAATACAAACCGTTTCCCGGTATAAAAGGCGCACAAAGCTGTACAGGCCGGCCAATATCTCCGTTCCTTGCATCGCAGCATAGTGCCGTCATTGGAAATTCGAATACATTCGCGACCAATCCTAGCTCGGTATAAATGTTGCACTAATGCATGGTACATAGTATCAAGAAGCTATGGGCAAGAAGAGTTTAAAAATGCGAACCCTTTCTCGGTGCAAAAGGCGCACAAAGCTGTACAGGCCAGCCAATATCTCCTTTCTCTGCATCGCAGTATAGTGCCGTCAATGGAAATTCGCGTGTATTCGCGACTAATCCTAGCTCGGTACAAAGTTTGCACTAATGCAAAGTGCATATTATCAAAAAGCTATGGGCATGAAGAGTTTAAAAATGCAAACCGTTTCTCGGTGCAAAAGGTGCACACAGCTGTACAGGCCGGCCAATATCTCCGTTCCCTGCATCGCAGTATAGTGCGGTCAATGGAAATTCGCGTACATTCGCGACTAAGCCTAACTCGGTAAAAAGGTTGCACTAATGCAAGGTACATAGTATCAAGAAGCTATGGGCAAGAAGAGTTTAAAAATGCAATCCCTTTATCGGTGCAAAAGGCGCACAAAGCTGTACAGACCGTCCAATATCTCCGTTCCCTGCATCGCAGTATAGTGTCGTCAAAGGAAATTCGCGTGCATTCGCGACTAATCCTAGCTCGGTACAAAGGTTGCGCTTATGCAAGGTGCATATTATCAAGAAGCTATGGGCATGAAGAGTTTAAAAATACAAACCATTTCTCGGTGCAAATGGCGCACAAAGGTTTATTGGTTGGCCAATATCTCCGTTCCCTGAATAGCAGTATTGTGCCGTCAATGGAAAGTCGAGTACATTCGCGACTAAGCCTAGCTCGGTGCAAAGGTTGCACTAATGCAAGGTATATAGTATCAAGAAGCTATGGGCAAGAAGAGTTTAAAAATTCAAACCCTTTCTCGGTGCAAAAGGCGCACAAAGCTGTACAGACCGTCCAATATCTCCGTTCCCTGCATCGCAGTATAGTGCCGTCAATGGAAATTCGCGTGCATTCGCGACTAATCCTAGCTCGGTACAAAGGTTGCACTAAAGCAAAGTGCATATTACCAAGAAGCTATGGGCAAGAAGAGTTTAAAAATACAAACCGTTTCCCGGTGTAAAAGGCGCACAAAGCTGTACAGGCCGGCCAATATCTCCGTTCCTTGCATCGCAGCATAGTGCCGTCAATGGAAATTCGAATACATTCGCGACTAAGCCGAGCTCGGTATAAAGGTTGCATTAATGCATGGTACATAGTATCAAGATGCTATGGGCAAGAAGAGTTTAAAAATGCGAACCCTTTCTCGGTGCAAAAGGCGCACAAAGCTGTACAGGCCGGCCAATATCTCCTTTCTCTGCATCGCAGTATAGTGCCGTCAATGGAAATTCGCGTCCATTCGCGACTAATCCTAGCTCGGTACAAAGGTTGCACTAATGCAAAGTGCATATTATCAAGAAGCTGTGGGCATGAAGAGTTTAAAAATGCGAACCGTTTCTCGGTGAAAAAGGTGCACGCAGCTGAACAGGCCGGACAATATCTCCGTTCCCTGCATAACAGTATAGTGCCGTCAATGGAAATTCGCGTACATTCGCGACTAAGCCTAACTCGGTACAAAGGTTGCACTAATGCAAGGTACATAGTATCAAGAAGCTATGGGCAAGAAGAGTTTAAAAACGCAAACCCTTTCTCGGTGCAAAAGGCGCACAAAGCTGTACAGACAGTCCAACATCTCCGTTCCCTGCATCGCAGTATAGTGTCGTCAAAGGAAATTCGCGTGCATTCGCGACTAATCCTAGCTCGGTACAAAGGTTGCACTTATGCAAGGTGCATATTATCAAGAAGCTATGGGCATGAAGAGTTTAAAAATACAAACCATTTCTCGGTGCAAATGGCGCACAAAGCTGTACAGACCGTCCAATATCTCCGTTCCCTGCATCGCAGTATAGTGCCGTCAATGGAAATTCGCGTGCATTCGCGACTAATCCTAGCTCGGTACAAAGGTTGCACTAAAGCAAAGTGCATATTATCAAGAAGCTATGGGCAAGAAGAGTTTAAAAATACAAACCGTTTCCCGGTGTAAAAGGCGCACAAAGCTGTACAGGCCGGCCAATATCTCCGCTCCTTGCATCGCAGCATAGTGCCGTCAATGGAAATTCGAATACATTCGCGACTAAGCCGAGCTCGGTATAAAGGTTGCATTAATGCATGGTACATAGTATCAAGAAGCTATGGGCAAGAAGAGTTTAAAAATGCGAACCCTTTCTCGGTGCAAAAGGCGCACAAAGCTGTACAGGCCGGCCAATATCTCCTTTCTCTGCATCGCAGTATAGTGCCGTCAATGGAAATTCGCGTGCATTCACGACTAATCCTAGCTCGGTACAAAGGTTGCACTAATGCAAAGTGCATATTATCAAGAAGCTATGGGCATGAAGAGTTTAAAAATGCAAACCTTTTCTCGGTGAAAAAGGTGCACGCAGCTGAACAGGCCGGCCAATATCTCCGTTCCCTGCATAACAGTATAGTGCCGTCAATGGAAATTCGCGTACATTCGCGACTAAGCCTAACTCGGTACAAAGGTTGCACTAATGCAAGGTACATAGTATCAAGAAGCTATGGGCAAGAAGAGTTTAAAAATGCAAACCCTTTCTCGGTGCAAAAGGCGCACAAATCTGTACAGACAGTCCAATATCTCCGTTCCCTGCATCGCAGTATAGTGTCGTCAAAGGAAATTCGCGTTCATTCGCGACTAATCCTAGCTCGGTACAAAGGTTGCACTTATGCAAGGTGCATATTATCAAGAAGGTATGGGCATGAAGAGTTTAAAAATACAAACCATTTCTCGGTGCAAATGGCGCACAAAGCTTTACTGGCTGGCCAATATCTCCGTTCCCTGCATCGCAGTATTGTGCCGTCGATGGAAATTCGCGTACATTCGCGACTAAGCCTAGCTCGGTACAATGGTTGCACTAATGCATGGTACATAGTATCAAGAAGCTATGGGCAAGAAGAGTTTAAAAATGCGAACCCTTTCTCGGTGCAAAAGGCGCACAAAGCTGTACAGGCCAGCCAATATCTCCTTTCTCTGCATCGCAGTATAGTGCCGTCAATGGAAATTCGCGTGCATTCGCGACTAATCCTAGCTCGGTACAAAGTTTGCACTAATGCAAAGTGCATATTATCAAAAAGCTATGGGCATGAAGAGCTTAAAAATGCAATCCCTTTATCGGTGCAAAAGGCGCACAAAGCTGTACAGACCGTCCAATATCTCCGTTCCTTGCATCGCAGTATAGTGTCGTCAAAGGAAATTCGCGTGCATTCGCGACTAATCCTAGCTCGGTACAAAGGTTGCACTTATGCAAGGTGCATATTATCAAGAAGCTATGGGCATGAAGAGTTTAAAAATACAAACCATTTCTCGGTGCAAATGGCGCACAAAGCTTTACTGGCTGGCCAATATCTCCGTTCCCTGCATCGCAGTATTGTGCCGTCGATGGAAATTCGCGTACATTCGCGACTAAGCCTAGCTCGGTACAATGGTTGCACTAATGCATGCTACATAGTATCAAGAAGCTATGGGCAAGAAGAGTTTAAAAATGCGAACCCTTTCTCGGTGCAAAAGGCGCACAAAGCTGTACAGGCCAGCCAATATCTCCTTTCTCTGCATCGCAGTATAGTGCCGTCAATGGAAATTCGCGTGCATTCGCGACTAATCCTAGCTAGGTACAAAGTTTGCACTAATGCAAAGTGCATATTATCAAAAAGCTATGGGCATGAAGAGCTTAAAAATGCAATCCCTTTATCGGTGCAAAAGGCGCACAAAGCTGTACAGACCGTCCAATATCTCCGTTCCTTGCATCGCAGTATAGTGTCGTCAAAGGAAATTCGCGTGCATTCGCGACTAATCCTAGCTCGGTACAAAGGTTGCACTTATGCAAGGTGCATATTATCAAGAAGCTATGGGCATGAAGAGTTTAAAAATACAAACCATTTCTCGGTGCAAATGGCGCACAAAGGTTTATTGGTTGGCCAGTATCTCCGTTCCCTGAATAGCAGTATTGTGCCGTCAATGGAAATTCGAATACATTCGCGACTAAGCCGAGCTCGGTATAAAGGTTGCATTAATGCATGGTACATAGTATCAAGAAGCTATGGGCAAGAAGAGTTTAAAAATGCGAACCCTTTCTCGGTGCAAAAGGCGCACAAAGCTGTACAGGCCGGCCAATATCTCCTTTCTCTGCATCGCAGTATAGTTCCGTCAATGGAAATTCGCGTGCATTCGCGACTAATCCTAGCTCGGTACAAAGGTTGCACTAATGCAAAGTGCATATTATCAAGAAGCTATGGGCATGAAGAGTTTAAAAATGCAAACCGTTTCTCGGTGAAAAAGGTGCACGCAGCTGAACAGGCCGGCCAATATCTCCGTTCCCTGCATAACAGTATAGTGCCGTCAATGGAAATTTGCGTACATTCGCGACTAAGCCTAACTCGGTACAAAGGTTGCACTAATGCAAGGTACATAGTATCAAGAAGCTATGGGCAAGAAGAGTTTAAAAACGCAAACCCTTTCTCGGTGCAAAAGGCGCACAAAGCTGTACAGACAGTCCAATATCTCCGTTCCCTGCATCGCAGTATAGTGTCGTCAAAGGAAATTCGCGTGCATTCGCAACTAATCCTAGCTCGGTACAAAGGTTACACTTATGCAAGGTGCATATTATCAAGAAGCTATGGGCATGAAGAGTTTAAAAATACAAACCATTTCTCGGTGCAAATGGCGCACAAAGCTGTACAGACCGTCGAATATCTCCGTTCCCAGCATCGCAGTATAGTGCCGTCAATGGAAATTCGCGTGCATTCGCGACTAATCCTAGCTCGGTACAAAGGTTGCACTAAAGCAAAGTGCATATTATCAAGAAGCTATGGGCAAGAAGAGTTTAAAAATACAAACCGTTTCCCGGTGTAAAAGGCGCACAAAGCTGTACAGGCCGGCCAATATCTCCGTTCCTTGCATCGCAGCATAGTGCCGTCAATGGAAATTCGAATACATTCGCGACTAAGCCGAGCTCGGTATAAAGGTTGCATTAATGCATGGTACATAGTATCAAGAAGCTATGGGCAAGAAGAGTTTAAAAATGCGAACCCTTTATCGGTGCAAAAGGCGCACAAAGCTGTACAGGCCGGCCAATATCTCCTTTCTCTGCATCGCAGTATAGTGCCGTCAATGGAAATTCGCGTGCATTCACGACTAATCCTAGCTCGGTACAAAGGTTGCACTAATGCAAAGTGCATATTATCAAGAAGCTATGGGCATGAAGAGTTTAAAAATGCAAACCTTTTCTCGGTGAAAAAGGTGCACGCAGCTGAACAGGCCGGCCAATATCTCCGTTCCCTGCATAACAGTATAGTGCCGTCAATGGAAATTCGCGTACATTCGAGACTAAGCCTAACTCGGTACAAAGGTTGCACTAATGCAAGGTACATAGTATCAAGAAGCTATGGGCAAGAAGAGTTTAAAAATGCAAACCCTTTCTCGGTGCAAAAGGCGCACAAATCTGTACAGACAGTCCAATATCTCCGTTCCCTGCATCGCAGTATAGTGTCGTCAAAGGAAATTCGCGTGCATTCGCGACTAATCCTAGCTCGGTACAAAGGTTACACTATTGCAAGGTGCATATTATCAAGAAGCTATGGGCATGAAGAGTTTACAAAAACAAACCATTTCTCGGTGCAAATGGCGCACAAAGCTTTACTGGCTGGCCAATATCTCCGTTCCCTGCATCGCAGTATTGTGCCGTCGATGGAAATTCGCGTACATTCGCGACTAAGCCTAGCTCGGTACAATGGTTGCACTAATGCAAGGTATATAGTATCAAGAAGCTATGAGCAAGAAGAGTTTAAAAATGCGAACCCTTTCTCGGTGCAAAAGGCGCACTAAGCAGTACAGGCCGGCCAATATCCCCGTTCCCTGCATCGCAGTATAGTGCCGTCAATGGAAATTCGCGTGCATTCGCGACTAATCCTAGCTCGGTACAAGGGTTGCACTAATGCAAGGTATATAGTATCAAGAAGCTATGGGTAAGAAGAGTTTAAAAATACAAACCATTTCTCGGTGCAAAAGTCGCACAAAGCTGTACATGCCGGCAAATATCTCCTTTCCCTGCATCGCAGTATAGTGCCGTCAAAGGAAATTCGCGTGCATTCGCGACTATTCCTACCTCGGTACAAAGGTTGCACTAATGCAAAGTGCATATTATCAAGAAGGTATGGGCAAGAAGAGTTTAAAAATACAAACCATTTCTCGGTGCAAAAAAAGGCGCACAAAGCTGTACTGGTCGGCGAATATTTCCTTTCCCTGCATCGCAGTATAGTGCCGTCAATGGAAATTCGCGTACATTCGCGACTTATCCTAGCTCGGTACAAAGGTTGCACTAATGCAAGGTGTATATTATCAAGAAGTTATGGGTATGAAGAGTTTAAAAATACAAACCATTTCTCGGTGCAAAAGGCGCACAAAGCTGTACAGGCCTGCAAATATCTTCGTTCCCTGCATCGCAGTATAGTGCCGTCAATGGAAATTCGTGTGCATTCGCGACTAATCCTAGCTCGGTACAAAGGTTGCACTAATGCAAGGTGCATATTATCAAGAACCTATGGGCATGAAGAGTTTAAAAATAAAACTATTTCTCTGTGCAAAAGGCGCACAAAGCTGTACAGGCCTGCAAATATCTCCTTTCCCTGCATCGCAGTATAGTGTCGTCAAAGGAAACTCGCGTGCATTCGCGACTAATCCTAGCTCGGTACAAAGGTTGCACAAATGCAAGGTGCATATTATCAAGAAGCTATGGGCATGAAGAGTTTAAAAATACAAACCATTTCTCGGTGCAAAAGGCGCACAAAGCTGTACTGGCCGGCCAATATCTCCGTTCCCTGCATCGCAGTTTTGTGCCGTCAATGGAAATTCTTGTGCATTCGCGTCTAATCCTAGCTCGGTACAAAGGTTGCACTAATGCAAGGTGCATATTATCAAAAAGCTATGGGCATGAAGAGTTTAAAAATACAAACCATTTCTCGGTGCAAATGGCGCACAAAGCTGTACAGACCGTCCAATATCTCCGTTCCCTGCATCGCAGTATAATGCGTCAATGGAAATTCGCGTGCATTCGCGTCTAATCCTAGCTCGGTACAAAGGTTGCACTAAAGCAAAGTGCATATTATCAAGAAGCTATGGGCAAGAAGAGTTTAAAAATACAAACCGTTTCCCGGTGTAAAAGGCGCACAAAGCTGTACAGGCCGGCCAATATCTCCGTTCCTTGCATCGCAGCATAGTGCCGTCAATGGAAATTCGAATACATTCGCGACTAAGCCGAGCTCGGTATAAAGGTTGCATTAATGCATGGTACATAGTATCAAGAAGCTATGGGCAAGAAGAGTTTAAAAATGCGAACCCTTTCTCGGTGCAAAAGGCACACAAAGCTGTACAGGCCGGCCAATATCTCCTTTCTCTGCATCGCAGTATAGTGCCGTCAATGGAAATTCGCGTGCATTCGCGACTAATCCTAGCTCGGTACAAAGGTTGCACTAAAGCAAAGTGCATATTATCAAGAAGCTATGGGCAAGAAGAGTTTAAAAATACAAACCGTTTCCCGGTGTAAAAGGCGCACAAAGCTGTACAGGCCGGCCAATATCTCCGTTCCTTGCATCGCAGCATAGTGCCGTCAATGGAAATTCGAATACATTCGCGACTAAGCCGAGCTCGGTATAAAGGTTGCATTAATGCATGGTACATAGTATCAAGAAGCTATGGGCAAGAAGAGTTTAAAAATGCGAACCCTTTATCGGTGCAAAAGGCGCACAAAGCTGTACAGGCCGGCCAATATCTCCTTTCTCTGCATCGCAGTATAGTGCCGTCAATGGAAATTCGCGTGCATTCGCGACTAATCCTAGCTCGGTACAAAGGTTGCACTAATGCAAAGTGCATATTATCAAGAAGCTATGGGCATGAAGAGTTTAAAAATGCAAACCATTTCTCGGTGAAAAAGGTGCACGCAGCTGAACAGGCCGGCCAATATCTCCGTTCCCTGCATAACAGTATAGTGACGTCAATGGAAATTCGCGTACATTCGCGACTAAGCCTAACTCGGTACAAAGGTTGCACTAATGCAAGGTACATAGTATCAAGAAGCTATGGGCAAGAAGTGTTTAAAAATGCAAACCCTTTCTCGGTGCAAAAGGCGCACAAAGCTGTACAGACAGTCCAATATCTCCGTTCCTTGCATCGCAGCATAGTGCCGTCAATGGCAATTCGAATACATTCGCGACTAAGCCTAGCTCGGTATAAAGGTTGCACTAATGCATGGTACATAGTATCAAGAAGCTATGAGCAAGAAGAGTTTATAAATGCGAACCCTTTCTCGGTGCAAAAGGCGCACTAAGCAGTACAGGCCGGCCAATATCCCCGTTCCCTGCATCGCAGTATAGTGCCGTCAATGGAAATTCGCGTGCATTCGCGACTAATCCTAGCTCGGTACAATGGTTGTACTAATGCAAGGTATATAGTATCAAGAAGCTATGGGTAAGAAGAGTTTAAAAATACAAACCATTTCTCGGTGCAAAAGTCGCACAAAGCTGTACATGCCGGCAAATATCTCCTTTCCCTGCATCGCAGTATAGTGCCGTCAAAGGAAATTCGCGTGCATTCGCGACTAATCCTACCTCGGTACAAAGATTGCACTAATGCAAAGTGCATATTATCAAGAAGGTATGGGCAAGAAGAGTTTAAAAATACAAACCATTTCTCGGTGCAAAAAAAGGCGCACAAAGCTGTACTGGTCGGCGAATATTTCCTTTCCCTGCATCGCAGTATAGTGCCGTCAATGGAAATTCGCGTACATTCGCGACTTATCCTAGCTCGGTACAAAGGTTGCACTAATGCAAGGTGTATATTATCAAGAAGCTATGGGTATGAAGAGTTTAAAAATACAAACCATTTCTCGGTGCAAAAGGCGCACAAAGCTGTACTGGCCGGCCAATATCTCCGTTCCCTGCATCGCAGTTTTGTGCCGTCAATGGAAATTCTTGTGCATTCGCGTCTAATCCTAGCTCGGTACAAAGGTTGCACTAATGCAAGGTACATAGTATCAAGAAGCTATGGGCAAGAAGAGTTTAAAAATGCAAACCTTTTCTCGGTGCAAAAGGCGCACCAAGCTGTACAGACCGTCCAATATCTCCGTTCCCTGCATCGCAGTATAGTGCCGTCAATGGAAATTCGTGTGCATTCGCGACTAATCCTAGCTCGGTACAAAGGTTGCACTAATGCAAGGTGCATATTATCAAGAAGCTATGGGCATGAACAGTTTACAAATAAAACTATTTCTCCGTGCAAAAGGCGCACAAAGCTGTACAGGCCTGCAAATATCTCCTTTCCCTGCATCGCAGTATAGTGTCGTCAAAGGAAATTCGCGGGCATTCGCGACTAATCCTAGCTCGGTACAAAGGTTGCATTAATGCAAAGTACATATTATCAAGAATCTATGGGCATGAAGAGTTTAATAATACAAATCATTTCTGTGTGCAAAAGGCGCTCAAAGCTTTACTGGCTGGCCAATATCTCCGTTTCCTGCATCGCAGTAAAGTGCCGTGAATGGAAATTCGCTTACATTTGCGACTAATCCTAGCTCGGTACAGAGGTTGCACTAATGCAAAGTGCATATTATCAAGAAGCTATGGGCATGAAGAGTTTAAAAATACAAACCCTTTCTCGGTGCAAAAGGCGCACAAAGCTGTACAGACCGTCCAATATCTCCGTTCCCTGCATCGCAGTATAGTGCCGTCAATGGAAATTCGCGTGCATTCGCGACTAATCCTAGCTCGGTACAAAGGTTGCACAAATGCAAGGTGCATATTATCAAGAAGCTATGGGCATGAAGAGTTTAAAAATACAAACCATTTCTCGGTGCAAAAGGCGCACAAAGCTGTACTGGCCGGCCAATATCTCCGTTCCCTGCATCGCAGTTTTGTGCCGTCAATGGAAATTCTTGTGCATTCGCGTCTAATCCTAGCTCGGTACAAAGGTTGCACTAATGCAAGGTACATAGTATCAAGAAGCTATGGGCAAGAAGAGTTTAAAAATGCAAACCATTTCTCGGTGCAAAAGGCGCACCAATCTGTACAGACCGTCCAATATCTTCGTTCCCTGCATCGCAGTATAATGCCGTCAATGGAAATTCGTGTGCATTCGCGACTAATCCTAGCTCGGTACAAAGGTTGCACTAATGCAAGGTGCAAATTATCAAGAACCTATGGGCATGAAGAGTTTAAAAATAAAACTATTTCTCTGTGCAAAAGGCGCACAAAGCTGTACAGGCCTGCAAATATCTCCTTTCCCTGCATCGCAGTATAGTGTCGTCAAAGGAAACTCGCGTGCATTCGCGACTAATCCTAGCTCGGTACAAAGGTTGCATTAATGCAAAGTACATATTATCAAGAATCTATGGGCATGAAGAGTTTAATAATACAAATCATTTCTGTGTGCAAAAGGCGCTCAAAGCTTTACTGGCCGGCCAATATCTCCGTTCCCTGCATCGCAGTAAAGTGCCGTGAATGGAAATTCGCTTACATTTGCGACTAATCCTAGCTCGGTTCAGAGGTTGCACTAATGCAAAGTGCATATTATCAAGAAGCTATGGGCATGAAGAGTTTAAAAATACAAACCCTTTCTCGGTGCAAAAGGCGCACAAAGCTGTACAGACCGTCCAATATCTCCGTTCCCTGCATCGCAGTATAGTGCCGTCAATGGAAATTCTTGTGCATTCGCGACTAATCCTAGCTCTGTACAAAGGTTGCACAAATGCAAGGTGCATATTATCAAGAAGCTATGGGCTTGAAGAGTTTTAAAATACAAACCATTTATCGGTGCAAAAGGCGCACAAAGCTGTACTGGCCGGCCAATATCTCCGGTCCCTGCTTCGCAGTATAGTGACGTGAATGGAAATTCGCGTACATTCGCGACTAATCCTTGCTCGGTACAAAGGTTGCACTAATGCAAGGTGCATATTATCAAGAAGCTATGGGCATGAAGAGTTTAAAAATACAAACCATTTCTCGGTGCAAAAGGCGCAAAAAGCTGTACTGGTCGGCCAATATCTCCGTTCCCTGCATCGCAGTTTAGTTCCGTCAATGGAAATTCGCGTACATTCGCGACTAATCCTAGCTCGGTACAAAGGTTACACTAATGCAAGGTACATAGCATCAAGAAGCTATGGGCAAGAAGAGTTTAAAAATGCAAACCCTTTCTCGGTGCAAAAGGCGCACAAAGCTGTACAGACCGTCCAATATCTCCTTTCCCTGCATCGCAGTATAGTGTCGTCAAAGGAAATTCGCGTGCATTCGCGACTAATCCTAGCTCGGTACAAAGGTTGCATTAATGCAAAGTACATATTATCAAGAATCTATGGGAATGAAGAGTTTAATAATACAAATCATTTCTGTGTGCAAAAGGCGCTCAAAGCTGTACAGACCGTCCAATATCTCCGTTCCCTGCATCGCAGTATAGTGCCGTCAATGAAAATTCGCGTGCATTCGCGACTAATCCTAGCTCGGTACAAAGGTTTCACTAATGCAAGGTGCATATTATCAAGAAGCTATGGGGAAGAAGAGTTTAAAAATGCAAACCCTTTCTCGGTGCAAAAGGCGCACAAAGCTGTACAGGCCGGCCAATATCTCCGTTCCCTGCATCGTAGTATAGTGGCGTCAATGGAGATTCGCGTGCATTCGCGACTAATCCTAGCTCGGTACAAAGGTTGCACTAATGCAAAGTGCATATTATCAAGAAGCTATGGGCAAGAAGAGTTTAAAAATACAAAAACCATTTCTCGATGCAAAAGGCGCACAAAGCTGTACTGGCCGGCCAATATCTCCGTTCCCTGCATCGTAGTATAGTGGCGTCAATGGAGATTCGCGTGCATTCGCGACTAATCCTAGCTCGGTGCAAAGGTTGCACTACTGCAATGTGCATATTATCAAGAATCTATGGGCATGAAGAGTTTAAAAATACAAACCATTTCTCGGTGCAAAAGTCGCACAAAGCTGTACATGCCGGCAAATATCTCCTTTCCCTGCATCGCAGTATAGTGCCGTCAATGGAAATTCGCGTGCATTCGCGACTAATCCTACCTCGGTACAAAGGTTGCACTAATGCAAAGTGCATATTATCAAGAAGGTATGGGCAAGAAGAGTTTAAAAATACAAACCATTTCTCGGTGCAAAAAAGGCGCACAAAGCTGTACTGTTCGGCGAATATCTCCTTTCCCTGCATCGCAGTATAGTGCCGTCAATGGAAATTCGCGTGCATTCGCGACTAATCCTTGCTCGGTAGAAAGGTTGCACTAATGCAAGGTGTATATTATCAAGAAGCTATGGGCATGAAGAGTTTATAAATACAAACCATTTCTCGGTGCAAAAGGCGCACAAAGCTGTACTGGCCGGCCAATATCTCCGTTCACTGCATCGCAGTTTTGAGCCGTCAATGGAAATTCTTGTGCATTCGCGTCTAATCCTAGCTCGGTACAAAGGTTGCACTAATGCAAGGTACATAGTATCAAGAAGCTATGGGGAAGAAGAGTTTAAAAATGCAAACCCTTTCTCGGTGCAAAAGGCGCACCAATCTGTACAGACCGTCCAATATCTCC
Source organism: Agelas oroides (assembly GCA_949130485.1). NCBI lineage: Eukaryota > Metazoa > Porifera > Demospongiae > Agelasida > Agelasidae > Agelas > Agelas oroides. The sequence continues at coordinate 7,027,517 of OX422197.1, read as the reverse complement.
GTTCCCTGCATCGCAGTATAGTGCCGTCAATGTAAATTCGCGTGCATTCGCAACTAATCCTAGCTCGGTACAAAGGTTGCACTAATGCAAGGTGCATATTATCAAGAACCTATGGGCATGAAGAGTTTAAAAATAAAACTATTTCTCTGTGCAAAAGGCGCCCAAAGCTGTACAGGCCTGCAAATATCTCCTTTCCCTGCATCGAAGTATAGTGTCGTCAAAGGAAATTCGCGTGCATTCGCGACTAATCCTAGCTCGGTACAAAGGTTGGATTAATGCAAAGTACATATTATCAAGAATCTATGGGCATGAAGAGTTTAATAATACAAATCATTTCTGTGTGCAAAAGGCGCTCAAAGCTTTACTGGCTGGCCAATATCTCCGTTCCCTGCATCGCAGTAAAGTGCCGTGAATGGAAATTCGCTTACTTTCGCGACTAATCCCAGCTCGGTACAGAGATTGCACTAATGCAAAGTGCATATTATCAAGAAGCTATGGGCATGAAGAGTTTAAAAATACAAACCCTTTCTCGGTGCAAAAGGCGCACAAAGCTGTACAGACCGTAAAATATCTCCGTTCCTTGCATCGCAGTATAGTGCCGTCAATGGAAATTCGCGTGCATTCGCGACTAATCCTAGCTCTGTACAAAGGTTGCACTAATGCAAGGTGCATATTATCAAGAAGCTGTGGGCATGAGGAGATTAAAAATACAAACCATTTCTCGGTGCAAAAGGCGCACAAAGCTGTACTGGCCGGCCAATATCTCCGTTCCCTGCATCGCAGTATAGTGCCGTCAATTGAAATTCGCGTACATTCGCGACTAATCCTAGCTCGGTACAAAGGTTGCACTAATGCAATGTGTATATTATTAAGAAGCTATGGGCATGAAGAGTTTAAAAATACATACCATTTCTCCGTGCAAAAGGCGCACAAAGCTGTACTGGCCGGCCAATATCTCCGTTCCTTGCATCGCAGTATAGTGCCGTAAATGGAAATTCGCGTGCATTCGCGACTAATCCTAGCTCGGTACAAAGGTTGCACTAATGCAAGCTACATAGTATCAAGAAGCTATGGGCAAGAAGAGTTTAAAAATGCAAACCCTTTCTCGGTGCAAAAGGCGCAGAAAGCTGTACAGACAGTCCAACATCTCCGTTCCCTGCATAGCAGTATAGTGCTGTCAAAGGAAATTCGTGTGCATTCGCGACTAATCCAAGCTCGGTACAAAGGTTGCAAAATTGCAAGGTGCATATTTACAAGAAGCTATGGGCATGAAGAGTTTATAAACACAAACCATTTCTCGGTGCAAAAGGCGCACAAAGCTGTACAGGCCTGCAAATATCTCCTTTCCCTGCATCGCACTATAGTGCCGTCAATGGAAATTCGCGTGCATTCGCGACTAATCCTAGCTCAGTACAAAGGTTGCACTAAAGCAAAGTGCATATTATCAAGAACCTATGGGCATGAAGAGTTTAAAAATACAAGCCATTTCTCGGTGCAAAAGGCGCACAAAGCTGTACAGGCCTGCAAATATCTCCTTTCCCTGCATCGCAGTATAGTGTCGTCAAAGGAAACTCGCGTGCATTCGCGACTAATCCTAGCTCGGTACAAAGGTTGCATTAATGCAAAGTACATATTATCAAGAATCTATGGGCATGAAGAGTTTAATAATACAAATCATTTCTGTGGGCAAAAGGCGCTCAAAGCTTTACTGGCCGGCCAATATCTCCGTTCCCTGCATCGCAGTAAAGTGCCGTGAATGGAAATTCGCTTACATTTGCGACTAATCCTAGCTCGGTTCAGAGGTTGCACTAATGCAAAGTGCATATTATCAAGAAGCTATGGGCATGAAGAGTTTAAAAATACAAACCCTTTCTCGGTGCAAAAGGCGCACAAAGCTGTACAGACCGTCCAATATCTCCGTTCCCTGCATCGCAGTATAGTGTCGTCAAAGGAAATTCGCGTGCATTCGCGACTAATCCTAGCTCGGTACAAAGGTTGCACTAATGCAAGGTGCATATTATCAAGAACCTATGGGCATGAAGAGTTTAAAAATAAAACTATTTCTCTGTGCAAAAGGCGCACAAAGCTGTACAGGCCTGCAAATATCTCCTTTCCCTGCATCGCAGTATAGTGTCGTCAAAGGAAACTCGCGTGCATTCGCGACTAATCCTAGCTCGGTACAAAGGTTGCATTAATGCAAAGTACATATTATCAAGAATCTATGGGCATGAAGAGTTTAATAATACAAATCATTTCTGTGTGCAAAAGGCGCTCAAAGCTTTACTGGCCGGCCAATATCTCCGTTCCCTGCATCGCAGTAAAGTGCCGTGAATGGAAATTCGCTTACATTTGCGACTAATCCTAGCTCGGTACAGAGGTTGCACTAATGCAAAGTGCATATTATCAAGAAGCTATGGGCATGAAGAGTTTAAAAATACAAACCCTTTCTCGGTGCAAAAGGCGCACAAAGCTGTACAGACCGTCCAATATCTCCGTTCCCTGCATCGCAGTTTTGTGCCGTCAATGGAAATTCTTGTGCATTCGCGACTAATCCTAGCTCGGTACAAAGGTTGCATTAATGCAAAGTACATATTATCAAGAATCTATGGGCATGAAGAGTTTAATAATACAAATCATTTCTGTGTGCAAAAGGCGCACAAAGCTGTACTGGCCGGCCAATATCTCCGGTCCCTGCTTCGCAGTATAGTGACGTGAATGGAAATTCGCGTACATTCGCGACTAATCCTTGCTCGGTACAAAGGTTGCACTAATGCAAGGTGCATATTATCAAGAAGCTATGGGCATGAAGAGTTTAAAAATACAAACCATTTCTCGGTGGAAAAGGCGCAAAAAGCTGTACTGGTCGGCCAATATCTCCGTTCCCTGCATCGCAGTTTAGTTCCGTCAATGGAAATTCGCGTACATTCGTGACTAATCCTAGCTCGGTACAAAGGTTACACTAATGCAAGGTACATAGCATCAAGAAGCTATGGGCAAGAAGAGTTTAAAAATGCAAACCCTTTCTCGGTGCAAAAGGCGCACAAAGCTGTACAGACCGTCCAATATCTCCTTTCCCTGCATCGCAGTATAGTGTCGTCAAAGGAAATTCGCGTGCATTCGCGACTAATCCTAGCTCGGTACAAAGGTTGCATTAATGCAAAGTACATATTATCAAGAATCTATGGGAATGAAGAGTTTAATAATACAAATCATTTTTGTGTGCAAAAGGCGCTCAAAGCTGTACAGACCGTCCAATATCTCCGTTCCCTGCATCGCAGTATAGTGCCGTCAATGAAAATTCGCGTGCATTCGCGACTAATCCTAGCTCGGTACAAAGGTTTCACTAATGCAAGGTGCATATTATCAAGAAGCTATGGGCATGGAGAGTTTAAAAATACAAACCATTTCTCGGTGCAAAAGGCGCACAAAGCTGTACAGACCGTCCAATATCTCCGTTCCCTGCATCGCAGTATAGTGCCGTCAATGGAAACTCGCGAGCATTCGCGACTAATCCTAGCTCGGTACAAAGGTTGCACTAATGCAAGGTGCATATTATCAAGAAGCTATGGGGAAGAAGAGTTTAAAAATGCAAACCCTTTCTCGGTGCAAAAGGCGCACAAAGCTGTACAGGCCGGCCAATATCTCCGTTCCCTGCATCGTAGTATAGTGGCGTCAATGGAGATTCGCGTGCATTCGCGACTAATCCTAGCTCGGTACAAAGGTTGCACTAATGCAAAGTGCATATTATCAAGAAGCTATGGGCAAGAAGAGTTTAAAAATACAAAAACCATTTCTCGATGCAAAAGGCGCACAAAGCTGTACTGGCCGGCCAATATCTCCGTTCCCTGCATCGTAGTATAGTGGCGTCAATGGAGATTCGCGTGCATTCGCGACTAATCCTACCTCGGTACAAAGGTTGCACTAATGCAAAGTGCATATTATCAAGAAGGTATGGGCAAGAAGAGTTTAAAAATACAAACCATTTCTCGGTGCAAAAAAGGCGCACAAAGCTGTACTGTTCGGCGAATATCTCCTTTCCCTGCATCGCAGTATAGTGCCGTCAATGGAAATTCGCGTGCATTCGCGACTAATCCTTGCTCGGTAGAAAGGTTGCACTAATGCAAGGTGTATATTATCAAGAAGCTATGGGCATGAAGAGTTTATAAATACAAACCATTTCTCGGTGCAAAAGGCGCACAAAGCTGTACTGGCCGGCCAATATCTCCGTTCACTGCATCGCAGTTTTGAGCCGTCAATGGAAATTCTTGTGCATTCGCGTCTAATCCTAGCTCGGTACAAAGGTTGCACTAATGCAAGGTACATAGTATCAAGAAGCTATGGGGAAGAAGAGTTTAAAAATGCAAACCCTTTCTCGGTGCAAAAGGCGCACCAATCTGTACAGACCGTCCAATATCTCCGTTCCCTGCATCGCAGTATAGTGCCGTCAATGTAAATTCGCGTGCATTCGCAACTAATCCTAGCTCGGTACAAAGGTTGCACTAATGCAAGGTGCATATTATCAAGAACCTATGGGCATGAAGAGTTTAAAAATAAAACTATTTCTCTGTGCAAAAGGCGCCCAAAGCTGTACAGGCCTGCAAATATCTCCTTTCCCTGCATCGAAGTATAGTGTCGTCAAAGGAAATTCGCGTGCATTCGCGACTAATCCTAGCTCGGTACAAAGGTTGGATTAATGCAAAGTACATATTATCAAGAATCTATGGGCATGAAGAGTTTAATAATACAAATCATTTCTGTGTGCAAAAGGCGCTCAAAGCTTTACTGGCTGGCCAATATCTCCGTTCCCTGCATCGCAGTAAAGTGCCGTGAATGGAAATTCGCTTACTTTCGCGACTAATCCCAGCTCGGTACAGAGATTGCACTAATGCAAAGTGCATATTATCAAGAAGCTATGGGCATGAAGAGTTTAAAAATACAAACCCTTTCTCGGTGCAAAAGGCGCACAAAGCTGTACAGACCGTAAAATATCTCCGTTCCTTGCATCGCAGTATAGTGCCGTCAATGGAAATTCGCGTGCATTCGCGACTAATCCTAGCTCTGTACAAAGGTTGCACTAATGCAAGGTGCATATTATCAAGAAGCTGTGGGCATGAGGAGATTAAAAATACAAACCATTTCTCGGTGCAAAAGGCGCACAAAGCTGTACTGGCCGGCCAATATCTCCGTTCCCTGCATCGCAGTATAGTGCCGTCAATTGAAATTCGCGTACATTCGCGACTAATCCTAGCTCGGTACAAAGGTTGCACTAATGCAATGTGTATATTATTAAGAAGCTATGGGCATGAAGAGTTTAAAAATACATACCATTTCTCCGTGCAAAAGGCGCACAAAGCTGTACTGGCCGGCCAATATCTCCGTTCCTTGCATCGCAGTATAGTGCCGTAAATGGAAATTCGCGTGCATTCGCGACTAATCCTAGCTCGGTACAAAGGTTGCACTAATGCAAGCTACATAGTATCAAGAAGCTATGGGCAAGAAGAGTTTAAAAATGCAAACCCTTTCTCGGTGCAAAAGGCGCAGAAAGCTGTACAGACAGTCCAACATCTCCGTTCCCTGCATAGCAGTATAGTGCTGTCAAAGGAAATTCGTGTGCATTCGCGACTAATCCAAGCTCGGTACAAAGGTTGCAAAATTGCAAGGTGCATATTTACAAGAAGCTATGGGCATGAAGAGTTTATAAACACAAACCATTTCTCGGTGCAAAAGGCGCACAAAGCTGTACAGGCCTGCAAATATCTCCTTTCCCTGCATCGCACTATAGTGCCGTCAATGGAAATTCGCGTGCATTCGCGACTAATCCTAGCTCAGTACAAAGGTTGCACTAAAGCAAAGTGCATATTATCAAGAACCTATGGGCATGAAGAGTTTAAAAATACAAGCCATTTCTCGGTGCAAAAGGCGCACAAAGCTGTACCGGCCTGCAAATATCTCCTTTCCCTGCATCGCAGTATAGTGTCGTCAAAGGAAATTCGTGTGCATTCGCGACTAATCCTAGCTCGGTACAAAGGTTGCATTGATGCAAAGTACATATTATCAAGAATCTATGGGCATGAAGAGTTTAATAATACAAATCATTTCTGTGTGCAAAAGGCGCTCAAAGCTTTACTGGCTGGCCAATATCTCCGTTTCCTGCATCGCAGTAAAGTGCCGTGAATGGAAATTCGCTTACATTTGCGACTAATCCTAGCTCGGTACAGAGGTTGCACTAATGCAAAGTGCATATTATCAAGAAGCTATGGGCATGAAGAGTTTAAAAATACAAACCCTTTCTCGGTGCAAAAGGCGCACAAAGCTGTACAGACCGTCCAATATCTCCGTTCCCTGCATCGCAGTATAGTGCCGTCAATGGAAATTCGCGTGCATTCGCGACTAATCCTAGCTCGGTACAAAGGTTGCACAAATGCAAGGTGCATATTATCAAGAAGCTATGGGCATGAAGAGTTTAAAAATACAAACCATTTCTCGGTGCAAAAGGCGCACAAAGCTGTACTGGCCGGCCAATATCTCCGTTCCCTGCATCGCAGTTTTGTGCCGTCAATGGAAATTCTTGTGCATTCGCGTCTAATCCTAGCTCGGTACAAAGGTTGCACTAATGCAAGGTACATAGTATCAAGAAGCTATGGGCAAGAAGAGTTTAAAAATGCAAACCATTTCTCGGTGCAAAAGGCGCACCAATCTGTACAGACCGTCCAATATCTTCGTTCCCTGCATCGCAGTATAGTGCCGTCAATGGAAATTCGTGTGCATTCGCGACTAATCCTAGCTCGGTACAAAGGTTGCACTAATGCAAGGTGCATATTATCAAGAACCTATGGGCATGAAGAGTTTAAAAATAAAACTATTTCTCTGTGCAAAAGGCGCACAAAGCTGTACAGGCCTGCAAATATCTCCTTTCCCTGCATCGCAGTATAGTGTCGTCAAAGGAAATTCGCGTGCATTCGCGACTAATCCTAGCTCGGTACAAAGGTTGCATTAATGCAAAGTACATATTATCAAGAATCTATGGGCATGAAGAGTTTAATAATACAAATCATTTCTGTGTGCAAAAGGCGCTCAAAGCTTTACTGGCCGGCCAATATCTCCGTTCCCTGCATCGCAGTATAGTGCCGTGAATGGAAATTCGCTTACATTTGCGACTAATCCTAGCTCGGTTCAGAGGTTGCACTAATGCAAAGTGCATATTATCAAGAAGCTATGGGCATGAAGAGTTTAAAAATACAAACCCTTTCTCGGTGCAAAAGGCGCACAAAGCTGTACAGACCGTCCAATATCTCCGTTCCCTGCATCGCAGTATAGTGTCGTCAAAGGAAACTCGCGTGCATTCGCGACTAATCCTAGCTCGGTACAAAGGTTGCATTAATGCAAAGTACATATTATCAAGAATCTATGGGCATGAAGAGTTTAATAATACAAATCATTTCTGTGTGCAAAAGGCGCTCAAAGCTTTACTGGCCGGCCAATATCTCCGTTCCCTGCATCGCAGTAAAGTGCCGTGAATGGAAATTCGCTTACATTTGCGACTAATCCTAGCTCGGTACAGAGGTTGCACTAATGCAAAGTGCATATTATCAAGAAGCTATGGGCATGAAGAGTTTAAAAATACAAACCCTTTCTCGGTGCAAAAGGCGCACAAAGCTGTACAGACCGTCCAATATCTCCGTTCCCTGCATCGCAGTATAGTGCCGTCAATGGAAATTCGCGTGCATTCGCGACTAATCCTAGCTCTGTACAAAGGTTGCACAAATGCAAGGTGCATATTATCAAGAAGCTATGGGCTTGAAGAGTTTTAAAATACAAACCATTTATCGGTGCAAAAGGCGCACAAAGCTGTACTGGCCGGCCAATATCTCCGGTCCCTGCTTCGCAGTATAGTGACGTGAATGGAAATTCGCGTACATTCGCGACTAATCCTTGCTCGGTACAAAGGTTGCACTAATGCAAGGTGCATATTATCAAGAAGCTATGGGCATGAAGAGTTTAAAAATACAAACCATTTCTCGGTGCAAAAGGCGCAAAAAGCTGTACTGGTCGGCCAATATCTCCGTTCCCTGCATCGCAGTTTAGTTCCGTCAATGGAAATTCGCGTACATTCGCGACTAATCCTAGCTCGGTACAAAGGTTACACTAATGCAAGGTACATAGCATCAAGAAGCTATGGGCAAGAAGAGTTTAAAAATGCAAACCCTTTCTCGGTGCAAAAGGCGCACAAAGCTGTACAGACCGTAAAATATCTCCTTTCCCTGCATCGCAGTATAGTGTCGTCAAAGGAAATTCGCGTGCATTCGCGACTAATCCTAGCTCGGTACAAAGGTTGCATTAATGCAAAGTACATATTATCAAGAATCTATGGGAATGAAGAGTTTAATAATACAAATCATTTCTGTGTGCAAAAGGCGCTCAAAGCTGTACAGACCGTCCAATATCTCCGTTCCCTGCATCGCAGTATAGTGCCGTCAATGAAAATTCGCGTGCATTCGCGACTAATCCTAGCTCGGTACAAAGGTTTCACTAATGCAAGGTGCATATTATCAAGAAGCTATGGGCATGGAGAGTTTAAAAATACAAACCATTTCTCGGTGCAAAAGGCGCACAAAGCTGTACAGACCGTCCAATATCTCCGTTCCCTGCATCGCAGTATAGTGCCGTCAATGGAAACTCGCGAGCATTCGCGACTAATCCTAGCTCGGTACAAAGGTTGCACTAATGCAAGGTGCATATTATCAAGAAGCTATGGGGAAGAAGAGTTTAAAAATGCAAACCCTTTCTCGGTGCAAAAGGCGCACAAAGCTGTACAGGCCGGCCAATATCTCCGTTCCCTGCATCGTAGTATAGTGGCGTCAATGGAGATTCGCGTGCATTCGCGACTAATCCTAGCTCGGTACAAAGGTTGCACTAATGCAAAGTGCATATTATCAAGAAGCTATGGGCAAGAAGAGTTTAAAAATACAAAAATCATTTCTCGATGCAAAAGGCGCACAAAGCTGTACTGGCCGGCCAATATCTCCGTTCCCTGCATCGTAGTATAGTGGCGTCAATGGAGATTCGCGTGCATTCGCGACTAATCCTAGCTCGGTGCAAAGGTTGCACTACTGCAATGTGCATATTATCAAGAATCTATGGGCATGAAGAGTTTAGAAATACAAACCATTTCTCGGTGCAAAAGTCGCACAAAGCTGTACATGCCGGCAAATATCTCCTTTCCCTGCATCGCAGTATAGTGCCGTCAATGGAAATTCGCGTGCAATCGCGACTAATCCTACCTCGGTACAAAGGTTGCACTAATGCAAAGTGCATATTATCAAGAAGGTATGGGCAAGAAGAGTTTAAAAATACAAACCATTTCTCGGTGCAAAAAAGGCGCACAAAGCTGTACTGTTCGGCGAATATCTCCTTTCCCTGCATCGCAGTATAGTGCCGTCAATGGAAATTCGCGTGCATTCGCGACTAATCCTTGCTCGGTAGAAAGGTTGCACTAATGCAAGGTGTATATTATCAAGAAGCTATGGGCATGAAGAGTTTATAAATACAAACCATTTCTCGGTGCAAAAGGCGCACAAAGCTGTACTGGCCGGCCAATATCTCCGTTCACTGCATCGCAGTTTTGAGCCGTCAATGGAAATTCTTGTGCATTCGCGTCTAATCCTAGCTCGGTACAAAGGTTGCACTAATGCAAGGTACATAGTATCAAGAAGCTATGGGGAAGAAGAGTTTAAAAATGCAAACCCTTTCTCGGTGCAAAAGGCGCACCAATCTGTACAGACCGTCCAATATCTCCGTTCCCTGCATCGCAGTATAGTGCCGTCAATGTAAATTCGCGTGCATTCGCAACTAATCCTAGCTCGGTACAAAGGTTGCACTAATGCAAGGTGCATATTATCAAGAACCTATGGGCATGAAGAGTTTAAAAATAAAACTATTTCTCTGTGCAAAAGGCGCCCAAAGCTGTACAGGCCTGCAAATATCTCCTTTCCCTGCATCGAAGTATAGTGTCGTCAAAGGAAATTCGCGTGCATTCGCGACTAATCCTAGCTCGGTACAAAGGTTGGATTAATGCAAAGTACATATTATCAAGAATCTATGGGCATGAAGAGTTTAATAATACAAATCATTTCTGTGTGCAAAAGGCGCTCAAAGCTTTACTGGCTGGCCAATATCTCCGTTCCCTGCATCGCAGTAAAGTGCCGTGAATGGAAATTCGCTTACTTTCGCGACTAATCCCAGCTCGGTACAGAGATTGCACTAATGCAAAGTGCATATTATCAAGAAGCTATGGGCATGAAGAGTTTAAAAATACAAACCCTTTCTCGGTGCAAAAGGCGCACAAAGCTGTACAGACCGTAAAATATCTCCGTTCCTTGCATCGCAGTATAGTGCCGTCAATGGAAATTCGCGTGCATTCGCGACTAATCCTAGCTCTGTACAAAGGTTGCACTAATGCAAGGTGCATATTATCAAGAAGCTGTGGGCATGAGGAGATTAAAAATACAAACCATTTCTCGGTGCAAAAGGCGCACAAAGCTGTACTGGCCGGCCAATATCTCCGTTCCCTGCATCGCAGTATAGTGCCGTCAATTGAAATTCGCGTACATTCGCGACTAATCCTAGCTCGGTACAAAGGTTGCACTAATGCAATGTGTATATTATTAAGAAGCTATGGGCATGAAGAGTTTAAAAATACATACCATTTCTCCGTGCAAAAGGCGCACAAAGCTGTACTGGCCGGCCAATATCTCCGTTCCTTGCATCGCAGTATAGTGCCGTAAATGGAAATTCGCGTGCATTCGCGACTAATCCTAGCTCGGTACAAAGGTTGCACTAATGCAAGCTACATAGTATCAAGAAGCTATGGGCAAGAAGAGTTTAAAAATGCAAACCCTTTCTCGGTGCAAAAGGCGCAGAAAGCTGTACAGACAGTCCAACATCTCCGTTCCCTGCATAGCAGTATAGTGCTGTCAAAGGAAATTCGTGTGCATTCGCGACTAATCCAAGCTCGGTACAAAGGTTGCAAAATTGCAAGGTGCATATTTACAAGAAGCTATGGGCATGAAGAGTTTATAAACACAAACCATTTCTCGGTGCAAAAGGCGCACAAAGCTGTACAGGCCTGCAAATATCTCCTTTCCCTGCATCGCACTATAGTGCCGTCAATGGAAATTCGCGTGCATTCGCGACTAATCCTAGCTCAGTACAAAGGTTGCACTAAAGCAAAGTGCATATTATCAAGAACCTATGGGCATGAAGAGTTTAAAAATACAAGCCATTTCTCGGTGCAAAAGGCGCACAAAGCTGTACAGGCCTGCAAATATCTCCTTTCCCTGCATCGCAGTATAGTGTCGTCAAAGGAAATTCGTGTGCATTCGCGACTAATCCTAGCTCGGTACAAAGGTTGCATTGATGCAAAGTACATATTATCAAGAATCTATGGGCATGAAGAGTTTAATAATGCAAATCATTTCTCAGTGCAAAAGGCGCTCAAAGCTTTACTGGCCGGCCAATATCTCCGTTCCCTGCATCGCAGTAAAGTGTCGTGAATGGAAATTCGCTTATATTCGCGACTAATCCCAGCTCGGTACAGAGGTTGCACTAATGCAAAGTGCATATTATCAAGAAGCTATGGGCATGAAGAGTTTAAAAATACAAACCCTTTCTCGGTGCAAAAGGCGCACAAAGCTGTACAGACCGTCCAATATCTCCGTTCCCTGCATCGCAGTATAGTTCCGTCAATGGAAATTCGCGTGCATTCGCGACTAATCCTAGCTCGGTACAGAGGTTGCACTAATGCAAAGTGCATATTATCAAGAAGCTATGGGCATGAAGAGTTTAAAAAACCAACCCTTTCTCGGTGCAAAAGGCGCACAAAGCTGTACAGACCGGCCAATATCTCCGTTCCCTGCATCGCAGTATAGTGCCGTCAATGGAAATTCGCGTGCATTCGCGACTAATCCTAGCTCGGTACAAAGGTTGCACTAATGCAAGGTGCATATTATCAAGAAGCTATGGGCATGAAGAGTTTAAAAATACAAACCATTTCTCGGTGCTAAAGGCGCACTAAGCTGAACTGGCCGGCAAATATCTCCTTTCCCTGCATCGCAGTATAGTGCCGTCAATGGAAATTCGCGTGCATTCGCGACTAATCCTACCTCGGTACAAAGGTTGCACTAATGCAAAGTGCATATTATCAAGAATCTATGTGCATGAAGAGTTTAAAAATGCAAACCATTTCTCGGTGCAAAAGGCGCACAAAGCTGTACTTGCCGGCCAATATCTCCGTTCATTGCATAGCAGTATAGTGCCGTCAATGGTAATTCGCGTGCATTCGCGACTAATCCTAGCTCGGTACAAAGGTTGCACTAATGCAAAGTGCATATTATCAAGAAGCTATGGGCATGAAGAGTTTAAAAATACAAACCAGTTCTCGGTGCAAAAGGCGCACAAAGCTGTAATGGCCGGCCAACATCTCCGTTCACTGCATCGCAGTATAGTGCCGTCAATGGAAATTCGCGTGCATTCGCGACTAATCCTAGCTCGGTAAAGAGGTTGCACTAATGCAAAGTGCATATAATCAAGAAGCTATGGGCATGAAGTATTTAAAAATACAAACCATTTCACGGTGCAAAAGTCGCACAAAGCTGTACAGGCCGGCAAATATCTCCTTTCCCTGCATCGCAGTATAGTGCCGTCAATGGAAATTCGCGTGCATTCGAGACTAATCCTAGCTCGGTACAAAGGTTGCACTAATGAAAAGTGCATATTATCAAGAAGCTATGTGCATGAAGAGTTTAAAAATACATACCATTTCTCGGTGCAAAAGGCGCACAAAGCTGTACTGGCCGGCCAATATCTCCTTTCCCTCCATCGCAGTATTGTGCCGTCAATGGCAATTCGCGTGCATTCGCGACTAATCCTAGCTCGGTACAAAGGCTGCACGAATGCAAAGTGCATATTATCAAGAAGCTATGGGCATGAAGAGTTTAAAAATACAAACCATTTCTCGGTGCAAAAGGCGCACAAAGCTGTACTGGCCAGCCAATATCTCCTTTCCCTGAATCGCAGTATAGAGCCGTCAATGGAATTTCGCGTGCATTCGCAACTAATCCTAGCTCGGTACAGAGGTTGCACTAATGCAAAGTGCATATTATCAAGAATCTATGGGAATGAAGAGTTTAAAAATACAAGTCATTTCTCTGTGCAAAAGGCGATCAAAGCTTTACTGGCCGGCCAATATCACCGTTCCCTGCATCGCAGTAAAGTGCCGTGAATGGAAATTCGCGTACATTCGCGACTGATCCTAGCTCGGTACAGAGGTTGCACTAATGCAAAGTGCATATTATCAAGAAGCTATGGGAATGAAGAGTTTTAAAATACAAGTCATTTCTCTGTGCAAAAGGCGATCAAAGCTTTACTGGCCGGCCAATATCACCGTTCCCTGCATCGCAGTAAAGTGCCGTGAATGGAAATTCGCGTACATTCGCGACTAATCCTAGCTCGGTACAGAGGTTGCACAAATGCAAAGTGCATATTATCAAGAAGTTATTGGCATGAAGAGATTAGAAATACAAACCCTTTCTCGGTGCAAAAGGCGCACAAAGCTGTACAGACCGTCCAATATCTCCGTTCCCTTCATCGCAGTATAGTGCTGTCAAAGGAAATTCGCGTGCAATCGCGACTAATCCTAGCTCGGTACAAAGGTTGCACTAAGGCAAGGTACATATTATCAACAAGCTTTGGGCAAGAAGAGTTTAAAAATGAAAACTCTTTCTCGGTGCAAAAGGCGCAGAAAGCTGTACAGACAGTCCAATATCTCCTTTACCTGCATCGCAGTATAGAGCCGTCAATGGAAATTCGTGTGCATTCGCGACTAATCCTAGCTCGGTACAAAGGTTGCACTAATGCAAGGTGCATTTTATCAAGAAGCTATGGGCATGAAGAGTTTAAAAATACAAACCATTTCTCGGTGCAAAAGGCGCACAAAGCTGTACTGGCCAGCCAATATCTCCTTTCCCTGCATCGCAGTATAGAGCCGTCAATGGAAATTCGCGTGCATTCAAAACTAATCCTAGCTCGGTACAAAAGTTGCACTAATGCAATGTGCATTTTATCAAGAATTTATGGGCATGAAGAGTTTAAAAATACAAACTATTTCTCGGTGTAAAAGGCGCACAAAGCTGTACAGGCAGGCCAATATCTCCGTTCCCTGCATCGAAGTTTTGTGCCGTCAATGGAAATTCGCGTACATTCGCGACTAATCCTTTCTCGGTACAAAGGTTGCACTAATGCAAGGTACATAGTATCAAGAAGCTATGGGCAAGAATAGTTTACAAATGCAAACCCTTTCTCGGTGCAAAAGGCGCAAAAAGCTGTACAGACCGTCCAATATCTCCGTTCCTTGCATCGCAGTATAGTGCCGTGAATGGAAATTCGCGTGCATTCGCGACTAATCCTAGCTCGGTACAAAGGTTTCACTAATGCAAGGTGCATATTATCAAGAAGCTATGGGCATGAAGAGTTTAAAAATACAAACCATTTCTCGGTGCAAATGGCGCACAAAGCTGTACTGGCCGGCCAATATCTCCTTTCCCTGCATCGCAGTATAGTGCCGTCAATTGAAATTCGCGTGCATTCGGGACTAATCCTAGCTCGGTACAAAGGTTGCACTAATGCAAGGTACATAGTATCAAGAAGCTTTGGGCAAGAAGAGTTTAAAAATGCAAACCCTTTCTCGGTGCAAAAGGCGCACAAAGCTGTACAGACCGTCCAATATCTCCGTTCCCTGCATCGCAGTATAGTGCCGTCAATGGAAAGTCGCGTACATTCGCGAATAATCCTAGCTCGGTACAAAGGATGCACTAAAGCAAGGTGTATATTATCAAGAACCTATGGGCATGAAGAGTTTAAAAATAAATCTATTTCTCTGTGCAAAAGGTGCACAAAGCTGTACAGGCGGGCAAATATCTCCTTTCCGTGCATCGCAGTATAGTGCCGTCAATGGAAATTCGCGTGCATTCGCGACTAATCCCAACTCGATACAGAGGTTCCACTAATCCAAAGTGCATATTATCAAGAAGCTATGGGCATGAAGAGTTTAAAAATACAAACCATTTGTCGGGTCAAAAGGCGCACAAAGCTGTAAGGCCGGCAAATATCTCCTTTCCCTGCATCGCAGTATAGTGCCATCAATAGAAATTCGCGTCCATTCGCGACTAATCCTAGCTCGGTACAAAGGTTGCACTAATGCAAAGTGCATATTATCAAGAAGCTATGGGCATGAAGAGTTTAAAAATGGAAACCCTTTCTCGGGGCAAAAGGCGCACAAAGCTGTACAGGCCGGCCAATTTCTCCTTTCCATGTATCGCCGTATAGTGCCGTCAATGGAAATTCGCGTGCATTCGCGACTAATCCTAGCTCGGTACAAAGGTTGCACTAATGCAAGATGCATATTATCAAGAAGCTGAGGACATGAAGAGTTTAAAAATCTAAACCCTTTTTCGGTGCTAAAGGCGCACAAAGCTGTACAGGCCGGCCAATATCTCCTTTCCCTGTATCGCCGTATAGTGCCGTCAATGGAAATTCGCGTGCATTCGCGACTAATCCTAGCTCGGTACAAAGGTTGCACTAATGCAAGGTGCATACTTACAAGAAGCTATGGGCATGAAGAGTTTAAAAATACAAACCATTTCTCGGTGCAAAAGGTGCACAAAGCTGTACAGGCCGGGAAATATCTCCTTTCACTGCATCGCAGTATATTGCCGTCAATGGAAATTCGCGTGCATTCGCGACTAATCCTAGCTCGGTACAAAGGTTGCACTAATGCAAGGTGCATACTTACAAGAAGCTATGGGCATGAAGAGTTTAAAAATACAAACCATTTCTCGGTGCAAAAGGTGCACAAAGCTGTACAGGCCGGGAAATATCTCCTTTCACTGCATCGCAGTATATTGCCGTCAATGGAAATTCGCGTGCATTCGCGACTAATCCTAGCTCGGTACAAAGGTTGCACTAATGCAAAGTGCATATTATCAAGAAGCTATGGGCATGAAGAGTTTAAAAATACAAACCATTTGTCGGGGCAAAGGCTCAAAAAGCTGTATAGGCCGGCAAATATCTCCTTTCCCTGCATCGCAGTATAGTGCCGTCAATGGAAATTCGCGTGCATTCGCGACTAATCCTAGCTCGGTACAAAGGTTGCACTAATGCAAGGTGCATATTATCAAGAAGCTAAGGGCATGAAGAGTTTAAAAATGGAAACCCTTTCTCGGGGCAAAAGGCGCACAAAGCTGTACAGGCCGGCCAATTTCTCCTTTCCCTGTATCGCCGTATAGTGCCGTAAATGGAAATTCGCGTGCATTCGCGACTAATCCTAGCTCGGTACAAAGGTTGCACTAAAGCAAGGTGCATATTATCAAGAAGCTATGGACATGAAGAGTTTAAAAATCTAAACCCTTTCTCGGTGCAAAAGGCGCACAAAGATGTACAGGTCGGCCAATTTCTCCTTTCCCTGTATCGCCGCATAGTGCCGTCAATGGAAATTCGCGTGCATTCGCGACTAATCCTAGTTCGTTACAAAGGTTGCACTAATGCAAGGTGCATATTATCAAGAAGCTATGGACATGAAGAGTTTAAAAATCTAAACCCTTTTTCGGTGCAAAAGGCGCACAAAACTGTACAGGCCGGCCAATATCTCCTTTCCCTGTATCGCCGTATAGTGCCGTCAATGGAAATTCGCGTGCATTCGCGACTAATCCTAGCTCAGTACAAAGGTTCCACTAATGCAAGGTGCATATTATCAAGAAGGTATGGGCATGAAGAGTTTAAAAATGGAAACCCTTTCTCGGGGCAAAAGGCGCACAAAGCTGTACAGGCCGGCCAATTTCTCCTTTCCCTTTGTCGCCGTATAGTGCCGTCAAAGGAAATTCGCGTGCATTCGCGACTAATCCTAGCTCGGTACAAAGGTTGCACTAATGCAAGGTGCATATTATCAAGAAGCTATGGACATGAAAAGTTTAAAAATCTAAATCCTTTCTCGGTGCAAAAGGCGCACAAAGCTGTACAGGCGGGCCAATATCTCCTTTCCCTGTATCGCCGTATAGTGCCGTCAATGGAAATTCGCGTGCATTCGCGACTAATCCTAGCTCGGTACAAAGCTTGCACTAATGCAAAGTGCATATTATCAAGAAGCTATGGGCATGGAGAGTTTAAAAATACAAACCATTTCACTGTGCAAAAGGCCCTCAAAGCTTTACTGGCCGGCCAATATCACCGTTCCCTGCATCGCAGTAAAGTGCCGTCAATTGAAATTCGCGTACATTCGTGACTAATCATAGCTCGGTACAGAGGTTGCACAAATGCAAAGTGCATATTATCAAGAAGTTATTGGCATGAAGAGATTAAAAATACAAACCCCTTCTCGGTGCAAAAGGCGCACAAAGCTGTACAGACCGTCCAATATCTCCGTTCCCTGCATCGCAGTATAGTGCCGTCAAAGGAAATTCGCGTGCAATCGCGACTAATCCTTGCTCGGTACAAAGGTTGCACTAAGGCAAGGTGCATATTATCAACAAGCTTTGGTCAAGAAGAGTTTAAAAATGCAAACTCTTTCTCGCTGCAAAGGGCGCAGAAAGCTGTACAGACAGTCCAATATCTCTTTTACCTGCATCGCAGTATAGAGCCGTCAATGGAAATTCGCGTGCATTCGCGACTAATCCTAGCTCGGTACAAAGGATGCACTAATGCAAGGTGCATATTATCAAGAATCTATGGGCATGAAGAGTTTAAAAATAAAACATTTTCTCGGTGCAAAAAGCGGACAAAGCTGTACAGGCCGGCCAATATCTCCTTTCCCTGCATCGCCGTATAGTGCCGTCAATGGAAATTCGCGTCCATTCGCGACTAATCCTAGCTCGGTACAAATGTTGCACTAATGCAAGGTGCATATTATCAAGAAGCTATGGGCATGAAGAGTTTAAAAATGGAAACCCTTTCTCGGGGCATAAGGCGCACAAAGCTGTACAGGCCGGCCTATTTCTCCTTTCCCTGTATCGCCGTATAGTGCCGTCAATGGAAATTCGCGTGCATTCGCGACTAATCCTAGCTCGGTACAAAGGTTTCACTAATGCAAAGTGCATATTATCAAGAAGCTATGGGCATGGAGAGTTTAAAAATACAAACCATTTCACTGTGCAAAAGGCCCTCAAAGCTTTACTGGCCGGCCAATATCACCGTTCCCTGCATCGCAGTAAAGTGCCGTCAATGGAAATTCGCGTACATTCGTGACTAATCCTAGCTCGGTACAGAGGTTGCACAAATGCAAAGTGCATATTATCAAGAAGTTATTGGCATGAAGAGATTAAAAATACAAACCCCTTCTCGGTGCAAAAAGCGCACAAAGCTGTACAGACCGTCCAATATCTCCGTTCCCTGCATCGCAGTATAGTGCCGTCAAAGGAAATTCGCGTGCAATCGCGACTAATCCTTGCTCGGTACAAAGGTTGCACTAAGGCAAGGTGCATATTATCAACAAGCTTTGGTCAAGAAGAGTTTAAAAATGCAAACTCTTTCTCGCTGCAAAGGGCGCAGAAAGCTGTACAGACAGTCCAATATCTCTTTTACCTGCATCGCAGTATAAAGCCGTCAATGGAAATTCGCGTGCATTCGCGACTAATCCTAGCTCGGTACAAAGGTTGCACTAATGCAAGGTGCATATTATCAAGAATCTATGGGCATGAAGAGTTTAAAAATAAAACATTTTCTCGGTGCTAAAAGCGCACAAAGCTGTACAGGCCGGCCAATATCTCCTTTCCCTGCATCGCCGTATAGTGCCGTCAATGGAAATTCGCGTGCATTCGCGACTAATCCTAGCTCGGTACAAAGGATGCGCTAATGCAAGGTGCATATTATCAAGAAGCTATGGGCATGAAGAGTTTAAAAATGGAAACCCTTTCTCGGGGCATAAGGCGCACAAAGCTGTACAGGCCGGCCTATTTCTCCTTTCCCTGTATCGCCGTATAGTGCCGTCAATGGAAATTCGCGTGCATTCGCGACTAAGCCTAGCTCGGTACAGAGGTTACACTAATGCAAAGTGCATATTATCAAGAAGCTATGGGAATGAAGAGTTTAAAAATACAAATCATTTCTCTGTGCAAAAGGCGCTCAAAGCTTTACTGGCCAGCTAATATCACCGTTCCCTGCATCGCAGTAAAGTGCCGTGCATGAAAATTCGCGTACATTGGTGACTAATCCTAGCTCGGTACAGAGGTTGCACAAATGCAAAGTGCATATTATCAAGAAGTTATTGGCATGAAGAGATTAAAAATACAAACTCTTTCTCGGTGCAAAAGGCGCACAAAGCTGTACAGACCGTCCAATATCTCCGTTCCCTGCATCGCAGTATAGTGCCGTCAAAGGAAATTCGCGTGCAATCGCGACTAATCCTAGCTCGGTACAAAGGTTGCACTAAGGCAAGGTGCATATTATCAACAAGCTTTGGGCAAGAAGAGTTTAAAAATGCAAACTCTTTCTCGGTGCAAAAGGCGCAGAAAGCTGTACAGACAGTCCAATATCTCTTTTACCTGTATCGCCGTTTAGTGCCGTCAATGGAAATTCGCGTGCATTCGCGACTAATCCTAGCTCGGTACAAAGGTTGCACTAATGCAAAGTGCATATTATCGAGAAGCTATGGGCATGAAGAGTTTAAAAATACAAATCATTTCTCGGTACAAAAGGCGCACAAAGCTGTACTGGCCGGCTAATATCTCCGTTCCATGCATCGCAGTATAGTGCCGTCAATTGAAATTCGCGTATATTCGCGACTAAGCCTAGCTCGGTACAGAGGTTACACTAATGCAAAGTGCATATTATCAAGAAGCTATGGGAATGAAGAGTTTAAAAATACAAATCATTTCTCTGTGCAAAAGGCGCTCAAAGCTTTACTGGCCAGCTAATATCACCGTTCCTTGCATCGCAGTAAAGTGCCGTGCATGAAAATTCGCGTACATTCGTGACTAATCCTAGCTCGGTACAGAGGTTGCACAAATGCAAAGTGCATATTATCAAGAAGTTATTGGCATGAAGAGATTAAAAATACAAACTCTTTCTCGGTGCAAAAGGCGCACAAAGCTGTACAGACCGTCCAATATCTCCGTTCCCTGCATCGCAGTAGAGTGCCGTCAAAGGAAATTCGCGTGCAATCGCGACTAATCCTAGCTCGGTACAAAGGTTGCACTAAGGCAAGGTGCATATTATCAACAAGCTTTGGGCAAGAAGAGTTTAAAAATGCAAACTCTTTCTCGGTGCAAAAGGCGCAGAAAGCTGTACAGACAGTCCAATATCTCTTTTACCTGTATCGCCGTTTAGTGCCGTCAATGGAAATTCGCGTGCATTCGCGACTAATCCTAGCTCGGTACAAAGGTTGCACTAAAGCAAGGTGCATATTATCAAGAAGCTATGGACATGAAGAGTTTAAAAATCTAAACCCTTTCTCGGTGCAAAAGGCGCACAAAGATGTACAGGTCGGCCAATTTCTCCTTTCCGTCTATCGCCGCATAGTGCTGTCAATGGAAATTCGCGTGCATTCGCGACTAATCCTAGCTCGTTACAAAGGTTGCACTAATGCAAGGTGCATATCATCAAGAAGCTATGGACATGAAGAGTTTAAAAATCTAAACCCTTTTTCGGTGCAAAAGGCGCACAAAACTGTACAGGCCGGCCAATATCTCCTTTCCCTGTATCGCCGTATAGTGCCGTCAAAGGAAATTCGCGTGCATTCGCGACTAATCCTAGCTCGGTACAAAGGTTGCACTAATGCAAGGTGCATATTATCAAGAAGCTATGGACATGAAGAGTTTAAAAATCTAAACCCCTTCTCGGTGCAAAAGGCGCACAAAGCTGTACAGACCGTCCAATATCTCCGTTCCCTGCATCGCAGTATAGTGCCGTCAAAGGAAATTCGCGTGCAATCGCGACTAATCCTTGCTCGGTACAAAGGTTGCACTAAGGCAAGGTGCATATTATCAACAAGCTTTGGGCAAGAAGAGTTTAAAAATGCAAACTCTTTCTCGCTGCAAAGGGCGCAGAAAGCTATACAGACAGTCCAATATCTCTTTTACCTGCATCGCAGTATAGAGCCGTCAATGGAAATTCGCGTGCATTCGCGACTAATCCTAGCTCGGTACAAAGGTTGCACTAATGCAAGGTGCATATTATCAAGAATCTATGGGCATGAAGAGTTTAAAAATAAAACATTTTCTCGGTGCAAAAAGCGCACAAAGCTGTACAGGCCGGCCAATTTCTCCTTTCCCTGTATCGCCGTTTAGTGCCGTCAATGGAAATTCGCGTGCATTCGCGACTAATCCTAGCTCGGTACAAAGGATGCACTAATGCAAGGTGCATATTATCAAGAAGCTATGGACATGAAGAGTTTAAAAATCTAAACCCTTTCTCGGTGCAAAAGGCGCACAAATCTGTACAGGCCGGCCAATATCTCCTTTCCCTGCATCGCCGTATAGTGCCGTCAATGGAAATTCGCGTCCATTCGCGACTAATCCTAGCTCGGTACAAAGGTTGCACTAATGCAAGGTGCATATTATCAAGAAGCTATGGGCATGAAGAGTTTAAAAATGGAAACCCTTTCTCGGGGCATAAGGCGCACAAAGCTGTACAGGCCGGCCTATTTCTCCTTTCCCTGTATCGCCGTATAGTGCCGTCAATGGAAATTCGCGTGCATTCGCGACTAATCCTAGCTCGGTACAAAGGTTGCACTAATGCAAAGTGCATATTATCAAGAAGCTATGGGCATGAAGAGTTTAAAAATACAAACCATTTCTCGGTGCAAAAGGCGCACAAAGCTGTACTGGCCGGCTAATATCTCCGTTCCATGCATCGCAGTATAGTGCCGTCAATTGAAATTCGCGTATATTCGCGACTAAGCCTAGCTCGGTACAGAGGTTACACTAATGCAAAGTGCATATTATCAAGAAGCTATGGGAATGAAGAGTTTAAAAATACAAATCATTTCTCTGTGCAAAAGGCGCTCAAAGCTTTACTGGCCAGCTAATATCACCGTTCCCTGCATCGCAGTATAGTGCCGTGCATGAAAATTCGCGTACATTCGTGACTAATCCTAGCTCGGTACAGAGGTTGCACTAATGCAAAGTGCATATTATCAAGAAGCTATGGGCATGGAGAGTTTAAAAATACAAACCATTTCACTGTGCAAAAGGCCCTCAAAGCTTCTTTACTGGCCGGCCAATATCACCGTTCCCTGCATCGCAGTAAAGTGCCGTCAATGGAAATTCGCGTACATTCGTGACTAATCCTAGCTCGGTACAGAGGTTGCACAAATGCAAAGTGCATATTATCAAGAAGTTATTGGCATGAAGAGATTAAAAATACAAACCCCTTCTCGGTGCAAAAGGCGCACAAAGCTGTACAGACCGTCCAATATCTCCGTTCCCTGCATCGCAGTATAGTGCCGTCAAAGGAAATTCGCGTGCAATCGCGACTAATCCTTGCTCGGTACAAAGGTTGCACTAAGGCAAGGTGCATATTATCAACAAGCTTTGGTCAAGAAGAGTTTAAAAATGCAAACTCTTTCTCGCTGCAAAGGGCGCAGAAAGCTGTACAGACAGTCCAATATCTCTTTTACCTGCATCGCAGTATAGAGCCGTCAATGGAAATTCGCGTGCATTCGCGACTAATCCTAGCTCGGTACAAAGGTTGCACTAATGCAAGGTGCATATTATCAAGAATCTATGGGCATGAAGAGTTTAAAAATAAAACATTTTCTCGGTGCAAAAAGCGCACAAAGCTGTACAGGCCGGCCAATTTCTCGTTTCCCTGTATCGCCGTTTAGTGCCGTCAATGGAAATTCGCGTGCATTCGCGACTAATCCAAGCTCGGTACAAAGGATGCACTAATGCAACGTGCATATTATCAAGAAGCTATGCACATGAAGAGTTTAAAAATCTAAACCCTTTCTCGGTGCAAAAGGCGCACAAAGCTGTACAGGCCGGCCAATATCTCCTTTCCCTGCATCGCCGTATAGTGCCGTCAATGGAAATTCGCGTCCATTCGCGACTAATCCTAGCTCGGTACAAAGGTTGCACTAATGCAAGGTGCATATTATCAAGAAGCTATGGGCATGAAGAGTTTAAAAATGGAAACCCTTTCTCGGGGCATAAGGCGCACAAAGCTGTACAGGCCGGCCTATTTCTCCTTTCTCTGTATCGCCGTATAGTGCCGTCAATGGAAATTCGCGTGCATTCGCGACTAATCCTAGCTCGGTACAAAGGTTGCACTAATGCAAAGTGCATATTATCAAGAAGCTATGGGCATGAACAGTTTAAAAATACAAACCATTTCTCGGTGCAAAAGGCGCACAAAGCTGTACTGGCCGGCTAATATCTCCGTTCCATGCATCGCAGTATAGTGCCGTGAATTGAAATTCGCGTATATTCGCGACTAAGCCTAGCTCGGTACAGAGGTTACACTAATGCAAAGTGCATATTATCAAGAAGCTATGGGAATGAAGAGTTTAAAAATACAAATCATTTCTCTGTGCAAAAGGTGCTCAAAGCTTTACTGGCCAGCTAATATCACCGTTCCCTGCATCGCAGTAAAGTGCCGTGCATGAAAATTCGCGTACATTGGTGACTAATCCTAGCTCGGTACAGAGGTTGCACAAATGCAAAGTGCATATTATCAAGAAGTTATTGGCATGAAGAGATTAAAAATACAAACTCTTTCTCGGTGCAAAAGGCGCACAAAGCTGTAGAGACCGTCCAATATCTCCGTTCCCTGCATCGCAGTATAGTGCCGTCAAAGGAAATT
This sequence comes from Agelas oroides, assembly GCA_949130485.1. Classification (NCBI taxonomy): domain Eukaryota; kingdom Metazoa; phylum Porifera; class Demospongiae; order Agelasida; family Agelasidae; genus Agelas; species Agelas oroides. Next base: position 7,003,673 of record OX422197.1, on the reverse strand, counting down.
CGCGTGCAATCGCGACTAATCCTAGCTCGGTACAAAGGTTGCACTAAGGCAAGGTGCATATTATCAACAAGTTTTGGGCAAGAAGAGTTTAAAAATGCAAACTCTTTCTCGGTGCAAAAGGCGCAGTAAGCTGTACAGACAGTCCAATATCTCTTTTACCTGCATCGCAGTATAGAGCCGTCAATGGAAATTCGCGTGCATTCGGGACTAATCCTAGTTCGGTACAAAGGTTGCACTAATGCAAGGTGCATATTATCAAGAAGCTATGGGCATGAAGAGTTTAAAAATGGAAACCCTTTCTCGTGTACAGGCCGGCCAATTTCTCCTTTCCCTGCATCGCAGTATAGTGCTGTCAATGGAAATTCGCGTGCATTCGCGACTAATCCTAGCTCGGTACAAAGGTTGCACTAATGCAATGTGCATATTATCAAGAAGCTATGAACATGAAGAGTTTAAAAATCTAAACCCTTTCTCGGTGCAAAAGGCGCACAAAGCTGTACAGGCCGGCCAATATCTCCTTTCCCTGTATCGCCGTATAGTGCCGTCAATGGAAATTCGCGTGCATTCGCGACTAATCCTAGCTCGGTACAAAGGTTGCACTAATGCAAGGTGCATATTATCAAGAAGCTATGGGCATGAAGAGTTTAAAAATGGAAACCCTTTCTCTGGGGAAAAGGCGCACAAAGCTGTACAGGCCGGCCAATTTCTCCTTTCCCTGTATCGCCGTATAGTGCCGTCAATGGAAATTCGCGTGCATTCGCGACTAATCCTAGCTCGGTACAAAGGTTGCACTAATGCAAGGTGAATATTATCAAGAAGCTATGGGCATGAAGAGTTTAAAAATGGAAACCCTTTCTCGGTGCAAAAGGCGCACAAAGCTGTACAGGACGGCCAATTTCTCCTTTCCCTGTATCGCCGTATAGTGCCGTCAATGGAAATTCGCGTGCATTCGCGACTAATCCTAGCTCGGTACAAAGGTTGCACTAATGCAAGGTGCGTATTATCAAGAAGCTATGGACATGAAGAGTTTAAAAATCTAAACCCTTTCTCGGTGCAAAAGGCGCACAAAGCTGTACAGGCCGGTCAATATCTCCTTTCCCTGTATCGCCGTATAGTGCCGTCAATGGAAATTCGCGTGCATTCGCGACTAATCCTAGCTCGGTACAAAGGTTGCACTAATGCAAGGTGCATATTATCAAGAAGCTATGGGCATGAAGAGTTTAAAAATGGAAACCCTTTCTCGGGGCAAAAGGCGCACAAAGCTGTACAGGCCGGCCAATTTCTCCTTTCCCTGCATCGCAGTATAGTGCTGTCAATGGAAATTCGCGTGCATTCGCGACTAATCCTAGCTCGGTACAAAGGTTGCACTAATGCAAGGTGCATATTATCAAGAAGCTATGGGCATGAAGAGTTTAAAAATGGAAACCCTTTCTCGGGGTAAAAGGCGCACAAAGCTGTACAGGCCGGCCAATTTCTCCTTTCCCTGTATCGCAGTATAGTGCCGTCAATGGAAATTCGCGTGCAATCGCGACTAATCCTAGCTCGGTACAAAGGTTGCACTAATGCAAGGTGCATATTATCAAGAAGCTATGGACATGAAGAGTTTAAAAATCTAAACCCTTTCTCGGTGCAAAAGGCGCACAAAGCTGTACAGGCCGGCCAATATCTCCTTTCCCTGTATCGCCGTATAGTGCCGTCAATGGAAATTCGCGTGCATTCGCGACTAATCCTAGCTCGGTACAAAGGTTACACTAATGCAAGGTGCGTATTATCAAGAAGCTATGGACATGAAGAGTTTAAAAATCTAAACCCTTTCTCGGTGCAAAAGGCGCACAAAGCTGTACAGGCCGGTCAATATCTCCTTTCCCTGTATCGCCGTATAGTGCCGTCAATGGAAATTCGCGTGCATTCGCGACTAATCCTAGCTCGGTACAAAGGTTGCACTAATGCAAGGTGCATATTATCAAGAAGCTATGGGCATGAAGAGTTTAAAAATGGAAACCCTTTCTCGGTGCAAAAGGCGCACAAAGCTGTACAGGCCGGCCAATTTCTCCTTTCCCTGTATCGCCGTATAGTGCCGTCAATGGAAATTCGCGTGCATTCGCGACTAATCCTAGCTCGGTACAAAGGTTGCACTAATGTAAGGTGCATATTATCAAGAAGCTATGGACATGAAGAGTTTAAAAATCTAAACCCTTTCTCGGTGCAAAAGGCGCACAAAGCTGTACAGGCCGGCCAATATCTCCTTTCCCTGTATCGCCGTATAGTGCCGTCAATGGAAATTCGCGTGCATTCGCGACTAATCCTAGCTCGGTACAAAGGTTGCACTAATGCAAGGTGCATATTATCAAGAAGCTATGGGCATGAAGAGTTTAAAAATGGAAACCCTTTCTCGGTGCAAAAGGCTCACAAAGCTGTACAGGCCGGCCAATTTCTCCTTACCCTGCATCTAAGTATGGGATCGTCAAAGTTCACATAGCTCCATGAGGTTACGTCATAAAACATCACATGGGAGTTCCCCGTGCCCACCAAATAATCGCGATAACCCTCTTTCTACGTAATTTAACTTAACTGAAAATTGTTCTGAACTAGCATGCATTCAGAGAGTATGCAGCATATCAAGGTAAAAGAGACCAAGTAAGCATAATATCAGTAAGGTGAAGTAGTCAGGATGAAGGTATATATTCGTGGCAGTTGTTGAGGGAGGAAATCGACTGTACAGGACAGAGCTAGCCTCAAATATAAGGCTGAGTACAGCATACTTGGTAAAGATGATCATGTGAGAGTACAAATATCAGTCCATGAGGCCTAAATTTGGGCAGTGAAAGCATGTACACGGTAACTTCTTGTCACACATAAGTTGATCAAGATTTCAAGTGTCTGTGTGCATAATTTATTAGTACCATGGCAAACCTGCTGTGTACAGTTAGCTGTGTGCATTGTGAGCTTGCACTCAAACTATCCATGAAATTTCTACCTTCTCCACTGACTACTTATGTTGCTTACTTGATTCTATTACACTTGATATGCTAAATTCTCACTCAATGATACTGTCTGTGTCACTTGCATGCACAGTCAGCCTCATACTACAAGCCCAAGACCGTGTCACACAAGTATACCAATCATTACTATAGCATACTTGTATGTTTGAAATCAGCCTTGTTGCCAAGTTCCCACCCAGCTTTCTGTCAGCACTGCAAGTGATGGAAAGCTAAGTAAAGAAGGCCTGGAAATGAGGTTATGCTCAACTTGTGTATGCACTCCCCTCTCTTCACCAACAAAGCGACTACACAAATGCACACAAGTTCTAATACCACTATCAGATCACCAAGAAATAGACTAGGGGAAGCTTCTCCCCTACCCCTAAGCCCTGGAGGAGTACTAGGAAGTGGCTTTTGTTAAAGACCACCTAAAAAATTAAAAAATACAGTTATAGGTTTTACCTCTCAGATTGCATCGCAAACAATCTCAGAGCACCTAAAACCCAAATTTTTGTTGAGGAGCATGCCCCCAGAGCCCCTAGACAATGTTTCAAACAGCTTCCCCCCAAAACTCAAAAGAACCCTCTCCTCTCAAAACATGAGGGGACAGACTGCACACAACAGACCTTCCTCTAGCAAACCTCTTGGAGAAAAGGGAGACATCCTATATTTGACGACAAGCATCCTGGGTGTATGTTCCAACTCTCACTTCAAGTGTCAGGCATCCCATGACCCATTTGCTGCCCTGTGATCTCTATCTGTGCTGTTCTGGATGGGGCTTAACAGATACTTCCATCACTTATTCACTTGATGAAATTGTATTTATGAACTCCGTCTGCTGAAAAAAGTTGTGGTAGTGATTGCATGATTAGAAATCAGAAGTCTGGCTGAACTCTTCATTGAATCTTGCATCCAAATTTATTCAGTGATCAGTCCCTCACGGTGCATGGATCGTATATTTACAGGCTTTCCTTAGCCTTGTACCCAGGCTCTCTCAACACAAGGCTATGTTCACCTATTTGAAACGGTCTCAGACTTCACCATGCCAAACCATCCCCTACCATCTCTCTCAGAGCATCAACCCTCCTTCTACTAATTTACATTTTAGTTGATGTAATTTGTGAATCAAGACTTGTTGTGTATGCTACAGTGATATAATGGTCGTCATGGGACCAGCATTTATTTTTTTTTGCTGTTTCAGGCAGGTGGTTGCTTTATACTGGTCATTTTGCACAATTAGTACAACTGGGACCAGGACTAGTGGCCGTAACAAACAAGAGCTGGCTGTCTTTAACATGCAGCGACCACTATAGACAGGTTTCACTCTAGTGACAATACATTGAGTGAGAATGCAGCATATCAACTAGTAAGCGGTAGAATATGTCAAAGGAGAAGGTACACATTCTACAAAGAGTTTGAGTGCAGCACAGTTAGCTTGCAGTACATACTGATATTAAATGCCCACTGTCACTGCTCACTTTGGCCTGGGCCTGCTACAGAACGATACACACAAATGGTCAAAGAGTAATTCGTGTGGAATTAACAAGCCTTTGCTTCCCAATAGAGCACAAATTTAGGGCTCAAGAACAGACTGTACCTTCATACCTCTTATAGAGGGCTAGCTCTGAGCTGTACAATCCATTTCTCCCTCCCAGCTGCCACGAATATACACCTTCATCCTCACTACTTTATCTTACTGATATTATCCTTACTTGTTCTCTTTTTCCTTGATATGCTGCATACTCTCTGAATGCATGCTAGTTCAGAACAATTTTTGGTTAAGTTAAATTACGTAGAAAGAGGGTTATCGCGATTATTCGGTGGGCACGGTGAACTCCCATGTGATGTTTTATGACGTAACCTCATGGAGCTATGTGAACTTAGACGATCCCGTACAGCTTTGTGCGCCTTTTGCACCGAGAAATGGTTTGTATTTTTAAACTGTTCATGCCCATAGCTTCTTGATAATATGCACTTTGCATTAGTGCAACCTTTGTACCGACCTAGGATTAGTCGCGAATGCACGCGAATTTCCATTCACGGCACTCTACTGCGATGCAGGGAAAGCAGATATTTGCCGGCCTGTACAGCTTTGTGCGCCTTTTGCACCGAGAAATGGTTTGTATTTTTAAACTCTTCATGCCCATAGCTTCTTGATAATATGCACTTTGCATTAGTGCAACCTTTGTACCGAGCTAGGATTAGTCGCGAATGTACGCGAATTTCTATTCACGGCACTATACTGCGATGCAGGGAAAGGAGATATTTGCCGGCCTGTACAGCTTTGTGAACCTTTTGCACCGAGAAATGGTTTGTATTTTTAAACTGTTCATGCCCATAGCTTCTTCATAATATGCACTTTGCATTAGTGCAACCTTTGTACCGAGCTAGGATTAGTCGCGAATGTACGCGAATTTCCATTGACGGCAATATACTGCGATGCAGGGAAAGGAGATATTTTCCGGCCTGTACAGCTTTGTGCGCCTTTTGCACCGAGAAATGGTTTGTACTTTTAAACTCTTCATGCCCATAGCTTCTTGATAATATGCACTTTGCATTAGTGCAACCTTTGTACCGAGCTAGGATTAGTCGCGAATGTACGCGAATTTCCATTAACGGCACTATACTGCGATGCAGGGAACGGAGATATTGGCCGGCCAGTACAGCTTTGTGCGCCTTTTGCACCGAGAAATGGTTTGTACTTTTAAACTCTTCATGCCCATAGCTTCTTGATAATATGCACTTTGCATTAGTGCAACCTTTGTACCGAGCTAGGATTAGTCGCGAATGCACGCGAATTTCCATTAACGGCACTATACTGCGATGCAGGGAACGGAGATATTGGCCGGCCAGTACAGCTTTGTGCGCCTTTTGCACCGAGAAATGGTTTGTATTTTTAAACTGTTCATGCCCATAGCTTCTTGATAATATGCACTTTGCATTAGTGCAACCTTTGTACCGAGCTAGGATTAGTCGCGAATGCACGCGAATTTCCATTGACGGCACTATACTGCGATGCAGGGAAAGGAGATAATTGCCGGCCTGTACAGCTTTGAGCGCCTTTAGCACCGAGAAATGGTTTGTATTTTTAAACTGTTAATGCCCATAGCTTCTTGATAATATTCACTTTGCATTAGTGTAACCTTTGTACCGAGCTAGGATTAGTCGCGAATGCACGCGAATTTCCATTGACGGCACTATACTGCGATGCAAGGAAAGGAGATATTTGCAGGCCTGTACAGCTTTGTGCGCCTTTTGCACCGAGAAATGGTTTGTATTTTTAAACTGTTCATGCCCATAGCTTCTTGATAATATGCACTTTGCATTAGTGCAACCTTTGTACCGAGCTAGGATTAGTCGCGAATGCACGCGAATTTCCATTCAAGGCACTCTACTGCGATGCAGGGAAAGCAGATATTTGCCGGCCTGTACAGCTTTGTGCGCCTTTTGCACCGAGAAATGGTTTGTATTTTTAAACTCTTCATGCCCATAGCTTCTTGATAATATGCACTTTGCATTAGTGCAACCTTTGTACCGAGCTAGGATTAGTCGCGAATGTACGCGAATTTCTATTCACGGCACTATACTGCGATGCAGGGAAAGGAGATATTTGCCGGACTGTACAGCTTTGTGAACCTTTTGCACCGAGAAATGGTTTGTATTTTTAAACTGTTCATGCCCATAGCTTCTTGATAATATGCACTTTGCATTAGTGCAACCTTTGTACCGAGCTAGGATTAGTCGCGAATGTACGCGAATTTCCATTGACGGCAATATACTGCGATGCAGGGAACGGAGATATTTTCCGGCCTGTACAGCTTTGTGCGCCTTTTGCACCGAGAAATGGTTTGTACTTTTAAACTCTTCATGCCCATAGCTTCTTGATAATATGCACTTTGCATTAGTGCAACCTTTGTACCGAGCTAGGATTAGTCGCGAATGTACGCGAATTTCCATTAACGGCACTATACTGCGATGCAGGGAACGGAGATATTGGCCGGCCAGTACAGCTTTGTGCGCCTTTTGCACCGAGAAATGGTTTGTATTTTTAAACTGTTCATGCCCATAGCTTCTTGATAATATGCACTTTGCATTAGTGCAACCTTTGTACCGAGCTAGGATTAGTCGCGAATGCACGCGAATTTCCATTGACGGCACTATACTGCGATGCAGGGAAAGGAGATAATTGCCGGCCTGTACAGCTTTGAGCGCCTTTACAACCGAGAAATGGTTTGTATTTTTAAACTGTTCATGCCCATAGCTTCTTGATAATATTCACTTTGCATTAGTGTAACCTTTGTACCGAGCTAGGATTAGTCGCGAATGCACGCGAATTTCCATTGACGGCACTATACTGCGATGCAAGGAAAGGAGATATTTGCAGGCCTGTACAGCTTTGTGCGCCTTTTGCACCGAGAAATGGTTTGTATTTTTAAACTCTTCATACCCATAGCTTCTTGATAATATGCACTTTGCATTAGTGCAACCTTTGTACCGAGCTAGGATTAGTCGCGAATGTACGCGAATTTCCATTAACGGCACTATATTGCGATGCAGGGAACGGAGATATTGGCCGGCCAGTACAGCTTTGTGCGCCTTTTGCACCGAGAAATAGTTTGTATTTTTAAACTGTTCATGCCCATAGCTTCTTGATAATATGCACTTTGCATTAGTGCAACCTTTGTACCGAGCTAGGATTAGTCGCGAATGTACGCGAATTTCCATTGACGGCACTATACTGCGATGCAGGGAAAGCAGATATTTTCCGGCCTGTACAGCTTTGTGCGCCTTTTGCACCGAGAAATGGTTTGTATTTTTAAACTCTTCATGCCCATAGCTTCTTGATAATATGCACTTTGCATTAGTGCAACCTTTGTACAGAACTAGGATTAGTCGCGATTGCACGCGAATTTCCATTGACAGCACTATACCGCGATGCAGGGAAAGGAGATATTTGCCGGCCTGTACAGCTTTGTGCGCCTTTTGCACCGAGAAATAGTTTGTATTTTTAAACTCTTCATGCCCATAGCTTCTTGATAATATTCACTTTGCATTAGTGCAACCTTTGTACCGAGCTAGGATTAGTCGCGAATGTACGAGAATTTCCATTCACGGCACTATACTGCGATGCAGGGAAAGGAGATATTTACAGTCCTGTACAGCTTTGTGCGCCTTTTGCACCGAGAAATGGTTTGTATTTTTAAACTCTTCATGCCCATAGCTTCTTGATAATATGCACTTTGTATTAGTGCAACCTTTGTACAGAACTAGGATTAGTGGCGATTGCACGCGAATTTCCATTGACGGCACTATACTGCGATGCAGGGAAAGGAGATATTTGCCGGCCTGTACAGCTTTGTGCGCCTTTTGCACCGAGAAATAGTTTGTAATTTGAAACTCTTCATGCCCATAGCTTCTTGATAATATTCACTTTGCATTAGTGCAACCTTTGTACCGAGCTAGGATTAGTCGCGAATGTACGCGAATTTCCATTCACGGCACTATACTGCGATGCAGGGAAAGGAGATATTTACAGTCCTGTACAGCTTTGTGCGCCTTTTGCACCGAGAAATGGTTTGTATTTTTAAACTCTTCATGCCCATAGCTTCTTGATAATATGCACTTTGCATTAGTGCAACCTTTGTACAGAACTAGGATTAGTGGCGATTGCACGCGAATTTCCATTGACGGCACTATACTGCGATGCAAGGAAAGGAGATATTTGCCGGCCTGTACAGCTTTGTGCGCCTTTTGCACCGAGAAATGGTTTGTATTTTTAAACTCTTCATGCCCATAGCTTCTTGATAATATGCACTTTGCGTTAGTGCAACCTTTGCACCGAGCTAGGATTAGTCGCGAATGCACGCGAATTTCCATTGACGGCACTATACTGCGATGCAGGGAAAGGAGATATATGCCGGCCTGTACAGCTTTGTGCGCCTTTTGCACCGAGAAATGGTTTGTATTTTTAAAATCTTCATGCCCATAGCTTCTTGATAATATGCACTTTGCATTAGTGCAACCTTTGTACAGAACTAGGATTAGTGGCGATTGCACGGGAATTTCCATTGACGGTACTATACTGCGATGCAAGGAAAGGAGATATTTGCCGGCCTGTACAGCTTTGTGCGCCTTTTGCACCGAGAAATGGTTTGTATTTTTAAACTCTTCATGCCCATAGCTTCTTGATAATATGCACTTTGCGTTAGTGCAACCTTTGCACCGAGCTAGGATTAGTCGCGAATGCACGCGAATTTCCATTGACGGCACTATACTGCGATGCAGGGAAAGGAGATATATGCCGGCCTGTACAGCTTTGTGCGCCTTTTGCACCGAGAAATGGTTTGTATTTTTAAAATCTTCATGCCCATAGCTTCTTGATAATATGCACTTTGCATTAGTGCAACCTTTGTACCGAGCTAGGATTAGTCGCGAATGTACGCGAATTTCCATTCACGGCACTATACTGCGATACAGGGAAAGGAGATATTTGCCGGCCTATACAGCTTTGTGCGCCTTTTGCACCGAGAAATGGTTTGTATTTTTAAACTCTTCATGCCCATAGCTTCTTGATAATATGCATTTTGCATTAGTGCAACCTTTGTACCGAGCTAGGATTAGTCGCGAATGTACGCGAATTTCCATTCACGGCACTGTACTGCGATGCAGGGAAAGGAGATATTTGCCGGCCTATACAGTTTTGTGCGCCTTTTGCGCCGAGAAATGGTTTGTATTTTTAAACTCTTCATGCCCATAGCTTCTTGATAATATGCACTTTGCATTAGTGCAACCTTTGTACCGAGCTAGGATTAGTCGCTAATCTACGCGAATTTCCATTCACGGCACTGTACTGCGATGCAGGGAAAGGAGATATTTGCCGGCCTGTACAGCTTTGTGCGCCTTTTGCACCGAGAAATAGTTTGTATTTTTAAACTCTTCATGCCCATAGCTTCTTGATAATATTCACTTTGCATTAGTGCAACCTTTGTACCGAGCTAGGATTAGTCGCCAATGTACGCGAATTTCCATTCACGGCACTATACTGCGATGCAGGGAAAGGAGATATTTACCGTCTTGTACAGCTTTGTGCGCCTTTTGCACCGAGAAATGGTTTGTATTTTTAAACTCTTCATGCCCATAGCTTCTTGATAATATGCACATTGCATTAGTGCAACCTTTGTACAGAACTAGGATTAGTCGCGATTGCACGCGAATTTCCATTGACGGCACTATACTGCGATGCAGGGAAAGGAGATATTTGCCGGCCTGTACATCTTTGTGCGCCTTTTGCACCGAGAAATGGTTTGTATTTTTAAACTCTTCATGCCCATAGCTTCTTGATAATATGCACTTTGCATTAGTGCAACCTTTGTACCGAGCTAGGATTAGTCGCGAATGCACGCGAATTTCCATTGACGGCACTATACTGCGATACAGGGAAAGGAGATATTTGCCGGCCTATACAGCTTTGTGCGCCTTTTGCACCGAGAAATGGTTTGTATTTTTAAAATCTTCATGCCCATAGCTTCTTGATAATATGCATTTTGCATTAGTGCAACCTTTGTACCGAGCTAGGATTAGTCGCGAATGTACGCGAATTTCCATTCACGGCACTATACTGCGATGCAGGGAAAGGAGATATTTGCCGGCCTGTACAGCTTTGTGCGCCTTTTGCACCGAGAAATGGTTTGTATTTTTAAACTCTTCATGCCCATAGCTTCTTGATAATATGCACTTTGCATTAGTGCAACCTTTGTACCGAGCTAGGATTAGTCGCGAATCTACGCGAATTTCCATTCACGGCACTGTACTGCGATGCAGGGAAAGGAGATATTTGCCGGCCTGTACAACTTTGTGCGCCTTTTGCACCGAGAAATGGTTTGTATTTTTAAACTCTTCATGCCCATAGCTTCTTGATAATATGCACTTTGCATTAGTGCAACCTTTGTACCGAGCTAGGATTAGTCGCGAATGCACGCGAATTTCCATTGACGTCAATATACTGCGATGCAGAGAAAGGAGATATTTGCCGGCCTGTACAGCTTTGTGCGCCTTTTGCACCGAGAAATGGTTTGTATTTTTAAACTCTTCAAGCCCATAGATTCTTGATAATATGCACTTTGCATTAGTGCAACCTTTGTGCCGAGCTAGGATTAGTCGCGAATGTACGCGAATTTCCATTCACGGCTCTATACTGCGATGCATGGAAAGAGATATTTGCCGGCCTGTACATCTTTGTGCGCCTTTTGCACCGAGAAATGGTTTGTATTTTTAGACTCTACATGCCCATAGCTTCTAGATAATATGCACTTTACATTAGTGCAACCTTTGTACCGAGCTACGATTAGTCTCGAATGTACGCGAATTTCTATTCACGGCACTATACTGCGATGCAGGGAAAGGAGATATTTGCCGGCCCGTACAGCTTTGTGCGCCTTTTGCACCGAGAAATGGTTTGTATTTTTAAACTCTTCATGCCCATAGCTTCTTGATAATATGCACTTTGCATTAGTGCAACCTTTGTACCGAGCTAGGATAAGTCGCGAATATACTCGTATTTCAATTCACGGCACTATACTGCGATGCAGGGAACGGAGATATTTGCCGGCCTATACAGCTTTGTGCGCCTTTTGCACCGAGAAATGGTTTGTATTTTTAAACTCTTCATGCCCATAGCTTCTTGATAATATGCATTTTGCATTAGTGCAACCTTTGTACCGAGCTAGGATTAGTCGCGAATGTACGCGAATTTCCATTCACGGCACTGTACTGCGATGCAGGGAAAGGAGATATTTGCCGGCCTATACAGTTTTGTGCGCCTTTTGCACCGAGAAATGGTTTGTATTTTTAAACTCTTCATGCCCATAGCTTCTTGATAATATGCACTTTGCATTAGTGCAACCTTTGTACCGAGCTAGGATTAGTCGCTAATCTACGCGAATTTCCATTCACGGCACTGTACTGCGATGCAGGGAAAGGAGATATTTGCCGGCCTGTACAGCTTTGTGCGCCTTTTGCACCGAGAAATAGTTTGTATTTTTAAACTCTTCATGCCCATAGCTTCTTGATAATATTCACTTTGCATTAGTGCAACCTTTGTACCGAGCTAGGATTAGTCGCCAATGTACGCGAATTTCCATTCACGGCACTATACTGCGATGCAGGGAAAGGAGATATTTACCGTCTTGTACAGCTTTGTGCGCCTTTTGCACCGAGAAATGGTTTGTATTTTTAAACTCTTCATGCCCATAGCTTCTTGATAATATGCACATTGCATTAGTGCAACCTTTGTACAGAACTAGGATTAGTCGCGATTGCACGCGAATTTCCATTGACGGCACTATACTGCGATGCAGGGAAAGGAGATATTTGCCGGCCTGTACATCTTTGTGCGCCTTTTGCACCGAGAAATGGTTTGTATTTTTAAACTCTTCATGCCCATAGATTCTTGATAATATGCACTTTGCATTAGTGCAACCTTTGTACCGAGCTAGGATTAGTCGCGAATGCACGCGAATTACCATTGACGGCACTATACTGCGATACAGGGAAAGGAGATATTTGCCGGCCTATACAGCTTTGTGCGCCTTTTGCACCGAGAAATGGTTTGTATTTTTAAAATCTTCATGCCCATAGCTTCTTGATAATATGCACTTTGCATTAGTGCAACCTTTGTGCCGAGCTAGGATTAGTCGCGAATGTACGCGAATTTCCATTCACGGCACTATACTGCGATGCAAGGAAAGGAGATATTTGCCGGCCTGTACATCTTTGTGCGCATTTTGCACCGAGAAATGGTTTGTATTTTTAGACTCTACATGCCCATAGCTTCTAGATAATATGCACTTTACATTAGTGCAACCTTTGTACCGAGCTAGGATTAGTCTCGAATGTACGCGAATTTCTATTCACGGCACTATACTGCGATGCAGGGAAAGGAGATATTTGCCGGCCCGTACAGCTTTGTGCGCCTTTTGCACCGAGAAATGGTTTGTATTTTTAAACTCTTCATGCCCATAGCTTCTTGATAATATTCACTTTGCATTAGTGCAACCTTTGTACCGAGCTAGGATAAGTCGCGAATATACTCGTATTTCAATTCACGGCACTATACTGCGATGCAGGGAACGGAGATATTGGCCGGCCAGTACAGCTTTGTGCGCCTTTTGCACCGAGAAATGGTTTGTATTTTTAAACTCTTCATGCCCATAGCTTCTTGATAGTATACACTCTGCATTAGTGCAACCTTTGTACCGAGCTTGGATTAGTCGCGAATGCACGCAAATTTCCATTGACGGCATTATACTGCGATGCAGGGAAAGGAGATATTTGCCGTCCTGTACAGCTTTGTGCGCCTTTTGCACAGAGAAATGGTTTGTATTTTTAAACTCTTCATGCCCATAGCTTCTTGATAATCTGCACTTTGCATTAGTGCAACCTTTGTACCGAGCTAGGATTAGTCGCGCATGCACGCGAATTTCCATTGACGGCACTATACTGCGATGCAGGGAAAGGAGATATTTGCCGGCCTGTACAGCTTTGTGCGCTTTTTGCACCGAGAAATTGTTTGTATTTTTAAACTATTCATGCCCATAGCTTCTTGATAATATGCACTTTGCATTAGTGCAACCTTTGTACCGAGCTAGGATTAGTCGCGAATCTACGCGAATTTCCATTCACGGCACTGTACTGCGATGCAGGGAAAGGAGATATTTGCCGGCCTGTACAACTTTGTGCGCCTTTTGCACCGAGAAATGCTTTGTATTTTTAAACTCTTCATGCCCATAGCTTCTTGATAATATGCAATTTGCATTAGTGCAACCTTTGTACCGAGCTAGGATTAGTCGCGAATGCACGCGAATTTCCATTGACGTCAATATACTGCGATGCAGAGAAAGGAGATATTTGCCGGCCTGTACAGCTTTGTGCGCCTTTTGCACCGAGAAATGGTTTGTATTTTTAAACTGTTCATGCCCATAGCTTCTTTATAATATGCACTTTGCATTAGTGCAACCTTTGTACCGAGCTAGGATTAGTCGCGAATGCACGTGAATTTCCTTTGACGGCAATATACTGCGATGCAGGGAAAGGAGATATTTGCCGGCCTGTACAGCTTTGTGCGCCTTTTGTACCGAGAAATGGTTTGTATTTTTAAACTCTTCAAGCCCATAGATTCTTGATAATATGCACTTTGCATTAGTGCAACCTTTGTGCCGAGCTAGGATTAGTCGCGAATGTACGTGAATTTCCATTCACGGCACTATACTGCGATGCATGGAAAGGAGATATTTGCCAGCCTGTACAGCTTTGTGCGCCTTTTGTACCGAGAAATGGTTTGTATTTTTAAACTCTTCAAGCCCATAGATTCTTGATAATATGCACTTTGCATTAGTGCAACCTTTGTACCGAGCTAGAATTAGTCGCGAATGTACGCGAATTTCCATTCACGGCACTATACTGCGATGCATGGAAAGGAGATATTTGCCGGCCTGTACATCTTTGTGCGCATTTTGCACCGAGAAATGGTTTGTATTTTTAGACTCTACATGCCCATAGCTTCTAGATAATATGCACTTTACATTAGTGCAACCTTTGTACCGAGCTAGGATTAGTCTCGAATGTACGCGAATTTCCATTCACGGCACTATACTGCGATGCAGGGAAAGGAGATATTTGCCGGCCCGTACAGCTTTGTGCGCCTTTTGCACCGAGAAATGGTTTGTATTTTTAAACTCTTCATGCCCATAGCTTCTTGATAATATGCACTTTGCATTAGTGCAACCTTTGTACCGAGCTAGGATAAGTCGCGAATATACTCGTATTTCCATTCACGGCACTATACTGCGATGCAGGGAACGGAGATATTGGCCGGCCAGTACAGCTTTGTGCGCCTTTTGCACCGAGAAATGGTTTGTATTTTTAAACTCTTCATGCCCATAGCTTCTTGATAGTATACACTCTGCATTAGTGCAACCTTTGTACCGAGCTTGGATTAGTCGCGAATGCACGCAAATTTCCATTGACGGCATTATACTGCGATGCAGGGAAAGGAGATATTTGCCGTCCTGTACAGCTTTGTGCGCCTTTTGCACAGAGAAATGGTTTGTATTTTTAAACTCTTCAGGCCCATAGCTTCTTGATAATCTGCACTTTGCATTAGTGCAACCTTTGTACCGAGCTAGGATTAGTCGCGCATGCACGCGAATTTCCATTGACGGCACTATACTGCGATGCAGGGAAAGGAGATATTTGCCGGCCTGTACAGCTTTGTGCGCTTTTTGCACCGAGAAATTGTTTGTATTTTTAAACTATTCATGCCCATAGCTTCTTGATAATATGCACTTTGCATTAGTGCAACCTTTGTACCGAGCTAGGATTAGTCGCGAATGCACGTGAATTTCCTTTGACGGCAATATACTGCGATGCAGGGAAAGGAGATATTTGCCGGCCTGTACAGCTTTGTGCGCCTTTTGTACCGAGAAATGGTTTGTATTTTTAAACTCTTCAAGCCCATAGATTCTTGATAATATGCACTTTGCATTAGTGCAACCTTTGTGCCGAGCTAGGATTAGTCGCGAATGTACGTGAATTTCCATTCACGGCACTATACTGCGATGCATGGAAAGGAGATATTTGCCAGCCTGTACAGCTTTGTGCGCCTTTTGTACCGAGAAATGGTTTGTATTTTTAAACTCTTCAAGCCCATAGATTCTTGATAATATGCACTTTGCATTAGTGCAACCTTTGTACCGAGCTAGAATTAGTCGCGAATGTACGCGAATTTCCATTCACGGCACTATACTGCGATGCATGGAAAGGAGATATTTGCCGGCCTGTACATCTTTGTGCGCATTTTGCACCGAGAAATGGTTTGTATTTTTAGACTCTACATGCCCATAGCTTCTAGATAATATGCACTTTACATTAGTGCAACCTTTGTACCGAGCTAGGATTAGTCTCGAATGTACGCGAATTTCCATTCACGGCACTATACTGCGATGCAGGGAAAGGAGATATTTGCCGGCCCGTACAGCTTTGTGCGCCTTTTGCACCGAGAAATGGTTTGTATTTTTAAACTCTTCATGCCCATAGCTTCTTGATAATATGCACTTTGCATTAGTGCAACCTTTGTACCGAGCTAGGATAAGTCGCGAATATACTCGTATTTCCATTCACGGCACTATACTGCGATGCAGGGAACGGAGATATTGGCCGGCCAGTACAGCTTTGTGCGCCTTTTGCACCGAGAAATGGTTTGTATTTTTAAACTCTTCATGCCCATAGCTTCTTGATAGTATACACTCTGCATTAGTGCAACCTTTGTACCGAGCTTGGATTAGTCGCGAATGCACGCAAATTTCCATTGACGGCATTATACTGCGATGCAGGGAAAGGAGATATTTGCCGTCCTGTACAGCTTTGTGCGCCTTTTGCACAGAGAAATGGTTTGTATTTTTAAACTCTTCAGGCCCATAGCTTCTTGATAATCTGCACTTTGCATTAGTGCAACCTTTGTACCGAGCTAGGATTAGTCGCGCATGCACGCGAATTTCCATTGACGGCACTATACTGCGATGCAGGGAAAGGAGATATTTGCCGGCCTGTACAGCTTTGTGCGCTTTTTGCACCGAGAAATTGTTTGTATTTTTAAACTATTCATGCCCATAGCTTCTTGATAATATGCACTTTACATTAGTGCAACCTTTGTACCGAGCTAGGATTAGTCTCGAATGTACGCGAATTTCTATTCACGGCACTATACTGCGATGCAGGGAAAGGAGATATTTGCCGGCCCGTACAGCTTTGTGCGCCTTTTGCACCGAGAAATGGTTTGTATTTTTAAACTCTTCATGCCCATAGCTTCTTGATAATATGCACTTTGCATTAGTGCAACCTTTGTACCGAGCTAGGATAAGTCGCGAATATACTCGTATTTCAATTCACGGCACTATACTGCGATGCAGGGAACGGAGATATTGGCCGGCCAGTACAGCTTTGTGCGCCTTTTGCACCGAGAAATGGTTTGTATTTTTAAACTCTTCATGCCCATAGCTTCTTGATAGTATACACTCTGCATTAGTGCAACCTTTGTACCGAGCTTGGATTAGTCGCGAATGCACGCAAATTTCCATTGACGGCATTATACTGCGATGCAGGGAAAGGAGATATTTGCCGTCCTGTACAGCTTTGTGCGCCTTTTGCACAGAGAAATGGTTTGTATTTTTAAACTCTTCATGCCCATAACTTCTTGATAATCTGCACTTTGCATTAGTGCAACCTTTGTACCGAGCTAGGATTAGTCGCGCATGCACGCGAATTTCCATTGACGGCACTATACTGCGATGCAGGGAAAGGAGATATTTGCCGGCCTGTACAGCTTTGTGCGCTTTTTGCACCGAGAAATTGTTTGTATTTTTAAACTATTCATGCCCATAGCTTCTTGATAATATGCACTTTGCATTAGTGCAACCTTTGTACCGAGCTAGGATTAGTCGCGAATGTACGCGAATTTCCATTGACGGCACTATACAGCGATGCAGGGAAAGGAGATATTTGCCGGCCTGTACAGCTTTGTGCGCCTTTTGCACCGAGAAATGGTTTGTATTTTTAAACTCTTCATGCCCATAGCTTCTTGATAATATTCACTTTGCATTAGTGCAACCTTTGTACCGAGCTAGAATTAGTCTCGAATGTACGCGGATTTCCATTCACGGCACTATACTGCGATGCAGGAAAAGGAGATATTTGCCGGCCCGTACAGCTTTGTGCGCCTTTTGCACCGAGAAATGGTTTGTATTTTTAAACTCTTCATGCCCATAGCTTCTTGATAATATGCATTTTGCATTAGTGCAACCTTTGTACCGAGCTAGGATTAGTCGCGAATGTACGCGAATTTCCATTCACGGCACTGTACTGCGATGCAGGGAAAGGAGATATTTGCCGGCCTGTACAGCTTTGTGCGCCTTTTGCACCGAGAAATGGTTTGTATTTTTAAACTCTTCATGCCCATAGCTTCTTGATAATATGCACTTTGCATTAGTGCAACCTTTGTACCGAGCTAGGATTAGTCGCGAATCTACGCGAATTTCCATTCACGGCACTTTACTGCGATGCAGGGAAAGGAGATATTTGCCGGCCTGTACAACTTTGTGCGCCTTTTGCACCGAGAAATGCTTTGTATTTTTAAACTCTTCATGCCCATAGCTTCTTGATAATATGCAATGTGCATTAGTGCAACCTTTGTACCGAGCTAGGATTAGTCGCGAATGTACGCGAATTTCCATTGACGTCAATATACTGCGATGCAGAGAAAGGAGATATTTGCCGGCCTGTACAGCTTTGTGCGCCTTTTGCACCGAGAAATGGTTTCTATTTTTAAACTTTTCATGCCCATAGCTTCTTTATAATATGCACTTTGCATTAGTGCAACCTTTGTACCGAGCTAGGATTAGTCGCGAATGCACGTGAATTTCCTTTGACGGCACTATACTGCGATGCAGGGAAAGGAGATATTTGCCGGCCTGTACAGCTTTGTGCGCCTTTTGTACCGAGAAATGGTTTGTATTTTTAAACTCTTCAAGCCCATAGATTCTTGATAATATGCACTTTGCATTCTGAGTGCAACCTTTGTGCCGAGCTAGCATTAGTCGCGAATGTACGCGAATTTCCATTCACGGCACTATACTGCGATGCATGGAAAGGAGATATTTGCCGGCCTGTACAGCTTTGTGCGCCTTTTGTACCGAGAAATGGTTTGTATTTTTAAACTCTTCAAGCCCATAGATTCTTGATAATATGCACTTTGCATTAGTGCAACCTTTGTGCCGAGCTAGAATTATTCGCGAATGTACGCGAATTTCCATTCACGGCACTATACTGCGATGCATGGAAAGGAGATATTTGCCGGCCTGTACATCTTTGTGCGCATTTTGCACCGAGAAATGGTTTGTATTTTTAGACTCTACATGCCCATAGCTTCTAGATAATATGCACTTTACATTAGTGCAACCTTTGTACCGAGCTAGGATTAGTCTCGAATGTACGCGAATTTCCATTCACGGCACTATACTGCGATGCAGGGAAAGGAGATATTTGCCGGCCCGTACAGCTTTGTGCGCCTTTTGCACCGAGAAATGGTTTGTATTTTTAAACTCTTCATGCCCATAGCTTCTTGATAATATGCACTTTGCATTAGTGCAACCTTTGTACCGAGCTAGGATAAGTCGCGAATATACTCGTATTTCCATTCACGGCCCTATACTGCGATGCAGGGAACGGAGATATTGGCCGGCCAGTACAGCTTTGTGCGCCTTTTGCACCGAGAAATGGTTTGTATTTTTAAACTCTTCATGCCCATAGCTTCTTGATAGTGTACACTCTGCATTAGTGCAACCTTTGTACCGAGCTTGGATTAGTCGCGAATGCACGCAAATTTCCATTGACGGCATTATACTGCGATGCATGGAAAGGAGATATTTGCCGTCCTGTACAGCTTTGTGCGCCTTTTGCACAGAGAAATGGTTTGTATTTTTAAACTCTTCATGCCCATAGCTTCTTGATAATCTGCACTTTGCATTAGTGCAACCTTTGTACCGAGCTAGGATTAGTCGCGCATGCACGCGAATTTCCATTGACGGCACTATACTGCGATGCAGGGAAAGGAGATATTTGCCGGCCTGTACAGCTTTGTGCGCTTTTTGCACCGAGAAATTGTTTGTATTTTTAAACTATTCATGCCCATAGCTTCTTGATAATATGCACTTTGCATTAGTGCAACCTTTGTACCGAGCTAGGATTAGTCGCGAATGCACGCGAATTTCCATTCACGGCACTATACTGCCATGCAGGGAAAGGAGATATTTGCCGGCCTGTACAGCTTTGTGCGCCTTTTGCACCGAGAAATGGTTTGTATTTTTAAACTCTTCATGCCCATAGCTTCTTAATAATATGCACTTTGCATTAGTGCAACCTTTGTACCGAATTAGGATTAGTCGCGAATGCACGCGAATTTCTATTGACGGCACTATACTGCGATGCAGGGAAAGGAGATATTTGCCGGTTTGTACAGCTTTGTGCGCCTTTTGCACCGAGAAATGGTTTGTATTTTTAAACTCTTCATGCCCATAGCTTCTTGATAATATTCACTTTGCATTAGTGCAACCTTTGTACCGAGCTAGGATTAGTCTCGAATGTACGCGAATTTCCATTCACGGCACTATACTGCGATGCAGGAAAAGGAGATATTTGCCGGCCCGTACAGCTTTGTGCGCCTTTTGCACCGAGAAATGGTTTGTATTTTTAAACTCTTCATGCCCATAGCTTCTTGATAATATGCACTTTGCATTAGTGCAACCTTTGTACCGAGCTAGGATTAGTCGCGAATCTACGCGAATTTCCATTCACGGCACTGTACTGCGATGCAGGGAAAGGAGATATTTGCCGGCCTGTACAACTTTGTGCGCCTTTTGCACCGAGAAATGCTTTGTATTTTTAAACTCTTCATGCCCATAGCTTCTTGATAATATGCACTTTGCATTAATGCAACCTTTGTACCGAGCTAGGATTAGCCGCGAATGTACGCGAATTTCCATTCGCGGCACTATACTGCGATGCAGGGAACGGAAATATTGGCAGGCCAGTACAGCTTTGTGCGCCTTTTGTGCCGAGAAATGGTTTGTATTTATAAACTGTTCATGCCCATAGCTTCTTGATAATATGCACTTTGCATTAGTGCAACCTTTGTACCCAGCTAGGATTAGTCGCGAATGTACGCGAATTTCCATTCACGGCACTATACTGCGATGCAGGGAACGGAGATATTGGCCGGCCAGTACAGCTTTGTGCGCCTTTTGTACCGAGAAATGGTTTGTATTTATAAACTGTTCATGCCCATAGCTTCATGATAATATGCACTTTGCATTATTGCAACCTTTGTACCGAACTAGGATTAGTCGCGAATGTACGCGAATTTCCATTCACGGCACTATACTGCGATGCAGGGAAAGGAGATATTGGCCGGCCAGTACAGCTTTGTGCGCCTTTTGCACAGAGAAATGGTTTGTATTTTTAAACTGTTCATGCCCATAGCTTCATGATAATATGCACTTTACATTAGTGCAACCTTTGTACCGAGCTAGGATTAGTCGCGAATATACGCGAATTTCCATTCACGGCACTATACTGCGATGCAGGGAACGGAAATATTGGCAGGCCAGTACAGCTTTGTGCGCCTTTTGCACCGAGAAATGGTTTGTATTTTTAAACTCTTCATGCCCATAGCTTCTTGATAATATGCACTTTGCATTAGTGCAACCTTTGTACCGAGCTAGGATTAGTCGCGAATGTACGCGAATTTCCATTCACGGCACTATACTGCGATGCAGGGAACGGAGATATTGGCCGGCCAGTACAGCTTTGTGCGCCTTTTGTACCGAGAAATGGTTTGTATTTATAAACTGTTCATGCCCATAGCTTCTTGATAATATGCACTTTGCATTATTGCAACCTTTGTACCGAACTAGGATTAGTCGCGAATGTACGCGAATTTCCATTCACGGCACTATACTGCGATGCAGGGAAAGGAGATATTGGCCGGCCAGTACAGCTTTGTGCGCCTTTTGCACAGAGAAATGGTTTGTATTTTTAAACTGTTCATGCCCATAGCTTCATGATAATATGCACTTTACATTAGTGCAACCTTTGTACCGAGCTAGGATTAGTCGCGAATGCACGCGAATTTCCATTGACGGCACTACACTGCGATGCAGGGAACGGAGATATTGGCCGGCCAGTACAGCTTTGTGCGCCTTTTGCACCGAGAAATGGTTTGTATTTTTAAACTCTTCATTCCCATAGCTTCTTGATAATATGCACTTTGCATTAGTGCAACCTTTGTACCGAGCTAGGATTAGTCGCGAATGTACGCGAATTTCCATTCACGGCACTATACTTCGATGCAGGGAACGGAGATATTGGCCGGCCAGTACAGCTTTGTGCGCCTTTTGCACCGAGAAATGGTTTGTATTTTTAAACTCTTCATTCCCATAGCTTCTTGATAATATGCACTTTGCATTAGTGCAACCTTTGTACCGAGCTAGGATTAGTCGCGAATGTACGCGAATTTCCATTCACGGCACTATACTGCGATGCAGGGAACGGAGATATTGGCGGCAAGTACAACTTTGTGCGCCTTTTGCACCGAGAAATGGTTTGTATTTATAAACTGTTCATGCCCATAGCTTCTTGATAATATGCACCTTGCATTAGTGCAACCTTTGTACCGAGCTAGGATTAGTCGCGAATGTACGCGAATTTCCATTCACGGCACTATACTGCGATGCAGGGAACGGAAATATTGGCAGGCCAGTACAGCTTTGTGCGCCTTTTGCACCGAGAAATGGTTTGTATTTTTAAACTGTTAATGCCCATAGCTTCTTGATAATATGCACTTTGCATTAGTGCAACCTTTGTACCGAGCTAGGGTTAGTCGCGAATGTACGCGAATTTCCATTCACGGCACTATACTGCGATGCAGGGAACGGAGATATTGGCCGGCCAGTACAGCTTTGTGCGCCTTTTGTACCGAGAAATGGTTTGTATTTATAAACTGTTCATGCCCATAGCTTCTTGATAATATGCACTTTGCATTATTGCAACCTTTGTACCGAACTAGGATTAGTCGCGAATGTACGCGAATTTCCATTCACGGCACTATACTGCGATGCAGGGAAAGGAGATATTGGCCGGCCAGTACAGCTTTGTGCGCCTTTTGCACAGAGAAATGGTTTGTATTTTTAAACTGTTCATGCACATAGCTTCATGATAATATGCACTTTACATTAGTGCAACCTTTGTACCGAGCTAGGATTAGTCGCGAATGCACGCGAATTTCCATTGACGGCACTACACTGCGATGCAGGGAAAGGAGATATTTGCCGGCCAGTACAGCTTTGTGCGCCTTTTGCACCGAGAAATGGTTTGTATTTTATACTCTTCATGTCCATAGCTTCTTGATAATATGCACTTTGCATTAGTGCAACCTTTGTACCGAGCTAGGATTAGTCGCGAATGTACGCGAATCTCCATTCACGGCACTATACTGCGATGCAGGGAACGGAGATATTGGCCGTCCAGTACAGCTTTGAGCACCTTTTGCACCGAGAAATGGTTTGTATTTTTAAACTGTTAATGCCCATAGCTTCTTGATAATATGCACTTTACATTAGTGCAACATTTGTACCGAGCTAGGATTAGTCGCGAATGTACGCGAATTTCCATTGACGGCACTATACTGCGATGCAGGGAACGGAGATATTGGCCGGCCAGTACAGCTTTGTGCGCCTTTTGCACCGAGAAATGGTCTGTATTTTTAAACTCTTCATTCCCATAGCTTCTTGATAATATGCACTTTGCATTAGTGCAACCTTTGTACCGAGCTAGGATTAGTCGCGAATGTACGCGAATTTCCATTCACGCCACTATACTGCGATGCAGGGAACGGAGATATTGGCCGGCCAGTACAGCTTTGTGCGCCTTTTGCACCGAGAAATGGTTTGTATTTTTAAACTCTTCATTCCCATAGCTTCTTGATAATATGCACTTTGCATTAGTGCAACCTTTGTACCGAGCTGGGATTAGTCGCGAATGTACGCGAATTTCCATTCACGGCACTATACTGCGATGCAGGGAGCGGAGATATTGGCCGGCAAGTACAACTTTGTGCGCCTTTTGCACCGAGAAATGGTTTGTATTTATAAACTGTTCATGCCCATAGCTTCTTGATAATATGCACCTTGCATTAGTGCAACCTTTGTACCGAGCTAAGATTAGTCGCGAATGCACGCGACTTTCCATTGACGGCACTACACTGCGATGCAGGGAAAGGAGATATTTGCCGGCCTGTACAGCTTTGTGCGCCTTTTGCACCGAGAAATGGTTTGTATTTTTAAACTCTTCATGCCCATAGCTTCTTGATAATATGCACTTTGCATTAGTGCAACCTTTGTACCGAGCTAGGATTAGTCGCGAATGTACGCGAATTTCCATTGACGGCACTATACTGCGATGCAGGGAAAGGAGATATTGGCCAGCCAGTACAGCTTTGTGCGCCTTTTGCGTAGAGAAATGGTTTGTATTTTTAAACTGTTCATGCCCATAGCTTCATGATAATATGCACTTTACATTAGTGCAACCTTTGTACCGAGCTAGGATTAGTCGCGAATGTACGCGAATTTCCATTCACGGCACTATACTGCGATGCAGGGAAAGGAGATATTGGCCGGCCTGTACAGCTTTGTACGCCTTTTGCACCGAGAAATGGTTTATATTTTTAAACTCTTCATGCCCATAGCTTCTTGATAATATGCACTTTGCATTAGTGCAACCTTTGTACCGAGCTAGAATTAGTCGCGAATGCACGCGAATTTCCATTCACGGCACTATACTGCGATGCAGGGAAAGGAGATATTGGCCGGCCAGTACAGCTTTATGCGCCTTTTGCACCGAGAAATGGTTTATATTTTTAAACTCTTCATGCCCATAGCTTCTTGATAATATGCACTTTGCATTAGTGCAACCTTTGTACCGAGCTAGAATTAGTCGCGAATGCACGCGAATTTCCATTCACGGCACTATACTGCGATGCAGGGAAAGGAGATATTGGCCGGCCAGTACAGCTTTATGCGCCTTTTGCACCGAGAAATGGTTTGTATTTTTAAACTGTTCATGCCCATAGCTTCTTGATAATATGCACTTTGCATTAGTGCAACCTTTGGACCGAGCTAAGATTAGTCGCGAATGCACGCGAATTTCCATTGACGGCACTATACTGCGATGCAGGGAAAGGAGATATTTGCCGGCCTGTACAGCTTTGTGAGCCTTTTGCACCGAGAAATGGTTTTGAATTTTTAAACTGTTCATACCCATAGCTTCTTGATAATATACACTTTGCATTAGTGCAACCTTTGTACCGAGCTAGGATTAGTCGCGAATATACGCGAATTTCCATTGACGGCACTATACGGCGATGCAGTGAAAGGATATATTGGCCGGCCTGTACAGCTTTGTGCGCCTTTTGCATCGTGAAATGGTTTAGATTTATAAACTCTTCATGCCCATAGCTTCTTGATAATATGCACCTTGCAATAGTGCAACCTTTGTTCCGAGCTAGGATTAGTCGCGAATGCACGGGAATTTCCATTGACGGCACTATACGGCGATACAAGGAACGGAGATATTGGACGGCCTTTACAGCTTTGTGCGCCTTTTGCACCGAGAAAGGGTTTGCATTTTTAAACTCTTCATGCCCATAGCTTCTTGATAATATGCACCTTGCATTAGTGCAACCTTTGTACCGAGCTAGGATTAGTCGCGAATGCACGCGAATTTCCATTGAAGGCACTATACGGCGATACAGGGAAAGGAGATATTGGCCGGCCTGTACAGCTTTGTGCGCCTTTTGCACCGAGAAAGGGTTTAAATTTTTAAACTCTTCATGCCCATAGCTTCTTGATAATACGCACCTTGCATTAGTGCAACCTTTGTACCGAGCTAGGATTTGTCTCATGAATAGTTTGAGTTCAAGCTCACAATGCACACAGCTAACTGTACACAGCAGGTTTGCCATGGTACTAATAAATTATGCACACAGACACTTGAAATCTTGATCAACTTGTGTGTGACAAGAAGTTACCGTGTACATGCTTTCACTGCCCAAATTTAGGCCTCATGGACTATGATATTTGTACTCTCACATGATCATCTTTACCAAGTATGCTGTACTCATGCAGCCTTATATTTGAGGCTAGCTCTGTCCTGTACAGTCGATTTCCTCCCTCAACAACTGCCACGAATATATACCTTCATCCTGACTACTTCACCTTACTGATATTATGCTTACTTGGCCTCTTTTACCTTGATATGCTGCATACTCTCTGAATGCATGCTAGTTCAGAACAATTTTCAGTTAAGTTAAATTATGTAGAAAGAGGGTTATCGCGATTATTTAGTGGGCACGGGGAACTCCCATGTGATGTTTTATGATGTAACCTCATGGAGCTATGTGAACTTAGACGATCCCATAGCCGTATAGTGCCGTCAATGGAAATTCGCGTGGATTCGCGACTAATCCTAGCTCGGTACAAAGGTTGCATTAATGCAAGGTGCATATTATCAAGAAGCAATGGGCATGAAGAGTTCAAAAATCTAAACCATTTCTCGGTGCAAAAGGCGCACAAAGCTGTACAGGCCGGAGAATATATCCTTTCCTTGCATCTAAGTATAGTGCCGTCAATGGAAATTCGTGTGCATTCGCGACTAATCCTAGCTCGGTACAAAGGTTGCACTAATGCAAAGTGCATATTATCAAGAAGCTATGGGCATGAAGAGTTTAAAAATGCAAACCGTTTCTCGGTGCAAAAGGCGCACAAAGCTGTACAGTCCGGCCAATATCTCCTTTCCCTGTATCGCCGTATAGTGCCGTCAAAGGAAATTCGCGTGCATTCGCGACTAATTCTAGCTCGGTACAAAGGTTGCACTAATGCAAGGTGCATATTATCAAGAAGCAATGAGCATGAAGAGTTCAAAAATCTAAACCATTTCTCGGTGCAAAAGGCGCACAAAGCTGTACAGGCCGGCCAATATATCCTTTCCCAGCATCTAAGTATAGTGCCGTCAATGGAAATTCGCGTGCATTCGCGACTAATCGACGAAGTATATTCCATAGGTAAATTACATCAATGAAAAAGGAAGATTTGTGAGCTACAGTTTTTACGAGTGGCATAAAAATAATTCTATTATGTGGGTGGCGTGGTGAGGGTCTGGGATGAAGTGTGAATGAGGTTGATGGAATACAAGAAAAATCATTTAAGATGTTGTAACAGACCTTGAGCTTTTGCATCTTGCGGCGAGTGGAGAGTGGCAACCAGTTCAAGTCATTGAGGATGGTGGCATAGTCACTGTTCCAATTCTTGGTGATGACTCTCCCTGCAAACTTTTGGGTTTTCTCAAGTTCATTGATAAGGGTGGTAGAGTGAGGGTCCCATACTGAGCAACAATACTCACGTCTGGGTAGTATTGCACTTTTGTAGATGGCGTGTCTGGCTTGAGGTGTGGCCTGGTATAGCTTACGATGGAGAAGGCCAATCTGGGATTTGGCAGCTTTGATCACATTGAGTGTATGTCTTTTCCATGACAAGTCATGTGTTATGGTAACACCCAGGTATTTGACGGAGCTGACAGTTTGGATGGGATTTGATCCAAGATTGAGGTGAATTGGAATTCAGTGGCGGATCTAGAAATTTAGAAAGGGGGGTTCAGTGACTGCGCGCGAAGCGCGCCGGAAATTTTTGGGTTACCACGCCCACTTTCGGTCACGTGAACGCATTCATACACAATATAGCTGGAAGGCCGAACCGAGGGGTCCGTCACAAAAGAAATCTCGTACACTGTCCGACAGTGTTGTTTTAGAATAATTTTAGTATGGCCTTTTTAAAATTTAGTTAACCAAAACTATACAACTAACTAAAATTTTTTGCTAAGCTGGGAACTATAACTAAATTATCCAAGAACATACAAGAAGAAACCTGTCGGCAGAAATCCAAACTGAAATCCAGAAATCCACTGTGAAATCCACTCTGAAATCCGAAGTCCACGTGAAATCCAGTGGATTTCGAAATCTCGTACGCCGAGGCGCGCCGTGGCGGACCCCTCGGGCCGAACTGAATGTCTCGAAGCAACTCTAGGCCTAGTCAAACGTCTGGAGATCAGTAAGGAACTGATACGTGAGTGTGTAACTGTGCCTGGTTGTTGTTGCTACATGCCACTGCTGCATAATCATTTGATGGACTCGTGCAGTTATGTACGCAAAATACATTACTAGCCGCCAAAGGGGGGTGCATTTGCACCCCCCTTACCCCCCCTAAATCCGCCACTGGAATTGGCCGGGGAGAGCGAGTGACTGGTAAAAGGTTAGTTTTGGCAGAGTTCAGTGTTAGGCTGTGAGCTTTGGTCCAATTTAGAATTTGGTTTATGTCCTCTTGAATGATGCTTACGTCTTCAGGAGAATTTATGGGTCTGTAGAGAGCAATATCGTCAGCATATAGCACGAGTTTGGAACCAGGTGAAAGAGGAAGATAGTTGATAGAATTCATGAAGATGATAAAAAGTAGAGGACCGAGTATCGAACCTTGTGGGACTCCTGATGTAACTGGAGAAAGTGGGGATGAGACTCCATCCACGACAACCCTTTGCTGCCTACCAGTAAGGTAGTCCTCAAACCAGGAGAGTAGGGGTCCTGAGATGCCAACAGATGACAGAGATTGGAGGATAAGGGTGTGGGGAACAGAGTCAAACGCCTTTTTAACATCAAAGAAAACTGCAGCAATCTGATGATTTTTAGATAGTAGCTGGTGCCAGTCATTTGTCACTGAGAGGAGTGCCTCTTGAGTGGAGAAGCCAGATCTGAAACCAAACTGACTCTTGGAAAGCAAGCGATTTATAGATAGGTGGTGAGAAATTTGGTTGAAGATGATGCGTTCTAGGACCTTAGAAACAAGCGAGAGTAGAGAGATGGGACGATAGTTGCTGGCATTGGAGGGGTCACCTGATTTGAGAATTGGAATAACGTTGGATACCTTCCATTGTGAAGGTACTTTTCCTAATCTCAAGGAAAGGTTGAAGAAAGTGGTAAGTTTTGAAGAGATGGATGTAGCAGTTTTTCTCAGCATGATGCTTGAGATACCATCTGGACCAGATGCTGTTCTTGTCTTGTAGGTGGATAATAGATGCATGGGAAAACCTCCTCCTCAGAACAAGAAATAGTTGAGAGGGTTGGAGTGTCAGAGGGAGCAGGGGTAGGAGTGGGTGACATACTGGGAGTATTATCATTGAAACAGGAACAGAAGAAGTGGTTTAGAAGATTTGCTTTTTCACTAGGATCTCTGGCAATTTGGGATAAATATGAAAGGTTCACTGGTATCCTATGATGCTTCGGTGAGAGTTTATGGTAAGCTGACCAGAAGTCCTTTGGGGAACGGATCTTACTGGAGAGATTTGTGAAGAAGGACTGCTTGGCCTTTCGAAGGGCAGAGGTGGCTCTGTTGCGTGCTTTGTTATACTTGAGCCAAGAGTTTGTAGTGTTTAACCTGACAGCTTGCTTGTAGAGGCGTACCTTCTTCCGAATGAGGAGAACAAGTTCTTTTGTGATGTATGGCAATCTGCGATGGGAGGAGATGTTCTTTGTAGGGATGCACTTCTCCATGGTTGCCATAAATAAGTCAAACCACTGAGTCCAGAAGGCATCTACATCATCATCTGGGAAGAAGGCTGAGGGGATGCACTGCAGAGTGTCGTTTGCAGTTTCAAAGTCGGCATTTTTGTATAACCAGATTTTTCTACGAGTGGCCTTTTGATAAGGTGGAGAAAGTTGGAGGGAGATTGCAACACTGTTATGGTCGGACCCAGTTAGTGGGGGTAGAATGCTGCATGAGGAAAGGCCAAGGTTTTCAGACAAGTAGACATGATCAATGACGGTTGAGGTTGTGGGTGTGACTCTGGTAGGAGCAGTAACAACTTGTCTTAGAGAGAATTTAACAGAGATGGACTGAATCTGCTCATGTAGGGGATCTGAGGGAGGGTTAGGTGCCTATTTTTACATAGGGACGCCTATACTCATTGTTAAAACGGGCAAAATTCACTGTTTGCATGGGGTGCCTATTTTCACAGCGGAATGCCCATATTCAGTGTGAAAATGGGCACCCGGGTGCCCGTATTCACGTAAATATAGGCGTCGGGATGCTTACATTCACGTGAATACGGGCACCCGGGATGCGTATTTTTGGGGATGCCTATATTCACTTGACACCGGTCCGGTTAGTCCGGTTTCAACCGGACCACTTTTTCGCGGTAGGCAAGAGTACAGAATGGGTTAAAGTCAATGGTAATAACACGGAAATAATATTAGGTCTATACGTATTTCCGATAGCCTCGTTCCCAGGCCGTTCCCGGCTCCAGTTTTGATCGCTTGCAGTCGATCAAAACTGGAGCCGGGAACGGCCTGGGAACGAGGCTATATTTCCGAGACAGTAAACTTTAATATCTCGTTCCCAGATTTAAGATGGGTCTGGGCACGAGACTCGAGGGTGTGGCTTGATCACTCTTGTTGTGGTATTGTTAGGTCACTCATCAGCTATGATGCTGAGGAGTTCGTTATCCTTGCTGTGGAGGGTTTCCGGGGCGAGAATCTGTTGCTGCAGGCAGCTGCAGACATCTGGGACAGCCAGGATGGCGTCTGCAAAACTTGCGGTGAGAGACGAAACCTCGAGAGTAGAAACATGTACTATGATATATCATAGATAATAGAGTCGTAACCGGGATTGGAAACATCTCACGTGATGCGCATATATTCCATAGTTAAACGCGCGGACACTCCGCGTTGCAGCTGTGGGTTGCCTTGAGGGAGAAGGAGCGACCGACCGACAAGCAAAAAAGCTTCAGAAGCGAGAAGTGTACTGAAGCTGGTGAGTTTTGTGGGGGTATTATGCGGTTTGGGAAGGGTTGCGCTACAATTAGAACTAAAATTTGTGTCTGATAGTTGATTCTGGTGTAGTCATTTTAAAGCTTTAAACGAGCGCCTCTGTTTAGTTAATCTTTTGTGAAGCAGTTGCTCTCAGTGTAGGTTTATGGCTTTAGTTTAGAACGTTTCAGAAGAAAGCTCCGAGTCTGAAGTATTGCATGGTAATAATTTGTGATGCTAGAAACATTTTTTCCTTCAGTTACAGAAGCTATACTGCCGTATTTAGCCTACGGTAGGTAAAGAAGTTTGTGAAGCAGTTGCTCTCAGTGTAGGTTTATGGCTTTGGTTTAGAACATTTCAGAAGAAAGCTCTGAGTCTAAAGTATTGCATGGTAATATTACACAATGCCATAAACTTTCTTGGGGAGCAGTTTGTGGGGGAGAGATTATGGACATTTCATTTTTGATGTAGGCCTAGCTCTTGTCTAGTCTTGTTTCCAGACCACTTTTTTTTTTGCCTGCTGAAAAGTAGTCTGGGTACGAGACTAGTCTCGCAAGCCAGACCCACTTCCGCAAAAGAAGGGAAGGGTCTGGTGAACTACATACACAAGCCGTGTCCCACCAGAATGCAATTAGCTGGATGACGTAACCAGATTTCAAATAATGCACTCTTGAATTTCCCGTTGCGGAGTAAGCACGCTCTCTGAGAAGTATAGTCAAAGTGTTTTTACAACTCCTGCAGTAGTGGAAAATATGTCCTAGCTCTCTTTCGCTTGTGTACGCAGTTCACCAGACCTTTCCCTTTTTTTTTTTGCGGAAGTGGGTCTGGCTTGCGAGACTAGTACGAGACTAGCTCTTGTCTTTGTGTAACTAGTTTTCTTAGCTACATGTATGCACTCCCTGTACACATTACAGATATGGGTGGGAGACAATTTCAGTTGGGCATGCATTGGCAAGAGAGAAGAGAGGAAACATGAAGCACGAAACACAATCTTACTCCGTATCTGCAGGGAACCGCCAGTCATGATTACCATTCACAGTACCAATTCCATGACAGCAAGTTGATATCTAGCCACCAAGTCTGGTGCAAACTTATCGCTACGCTCCCAGCATTCCAAGCCCATGTTATGTTTTCACTCACCCTCAATGACTGATTCTTCTGATCCAGTGGACTCTGCTTCAGTGACCCAATTCTCTGGTTTTCAGTGCCAAAGAGGTTGTGTACATGGCAACTCAACATTCAAGAGTTTGTTAGCAGTTTCTTTGTACAACTGTATAGTGTATTAGTGTGTGTATTTATTAGTGCATTGCCATTGTTATGTGCTCTTGCAACTTCAGTGTACATGCATGAGGAGCCTCTCTAGTCGTGCTCCATCTTTTGTAGCTGTAGTGTAGTTACTCCAGCTGCATGTAAACCACTGCGTCTGAGCGTCCGACGCGATAAACACGCACTGGTTTCATAGCTCTGTACCGCCACGCTCACCTTGCCTCATTATGTACGTGACCGGAAGTACTACTTCCGGTAACGCGGAGTGGCCGCGTTAATTGAGATGTTTCCAATCCCGGTTACGCTCTATTATCTATGGATATATTTAATATAGAAGCTGTCTGTGGTCCGTTTAGCAGCTTCTTTAGGGCACTTGCCTCTTGCCTGGTTTTAAAAATTGATATACGCACGTTTGATCATAGATAATAGAGACTCGTATTATCTATGGTTTGATACACCACCGGGCAACCACCGGCCCTTACACTCTTTTATACTGCAGAGGTGGTCTAGTCGCAAAACCTGGCAGCCACCCCCAACCACGTAAGAGTCTGGCCTGTGAGAATAAGTACATGCTATCAATAACTCCATCAGACAGCACATACTGGGTGGTCCCCAGGAGTTGTGACTGGAGCATCCAGTACAGTGTGAAGTACGTATATCATGGCGTACGGTAGTACGCCATATGTAGGGATGACCTCAAAAAAAAATGGCGGCCACATTAAAAGTGCACAAATGACACACTTGAAATGTCTGCGTTAGATTAGTCAAAGGCCTCCATGAGCTTCCATGAGCAGCGAGACTGTTAACTTCACTGGAGAGCATCGCTAAAGTACCAGACCGGCAAGTCGCTAAAACGGGCAAATCGTCTATCTTCTGACTTCTTCTTTCTTCTTCTTTCTTTTCTCCACCACGATAGCACGACAACGGCTGAAGCTATTACAATGATTCAAACGCAAAAGAACAGCATAAATCACTTGGTATTGTACTCACTACTTATCGTTCTCGTAGAACTTGAACTATTCTGCAGTGATTCTCAAGCACTCCGATGTTAATGCTTAGTGCTATACCGCCATTTTGTTAGAATATTATTCATAGAAACTATGCCCCCGGAAGCTCAACTGAGCACGTGTTCAGATATAGCTTACGGTGACAAGATGAAGACTGCAACAGCCCAGGGCCGTAGCCATCAAATTTTGAGTGGTCAGGTTAGTGGTGCGTACGTAAGCACGCAACAGCTAGGGGGGTCTGGGGGCATGCCCCCCCCCCCCCCCCCCCCCCCAGGAAATTTAGAGGCTATGAGGTTGCTTCTGATACCATTTTTGGGCCAAAACGATGGTTCTCGGAGGCCAGACGACAGGGTTTTACATGCATGAACATCTACCCTTTCTGCCCGTTTTTCCGAATGTTCGCTAATCTTACAAGCCACACCTTCGCAGATCATTCAGTTGGAAGAACGGAAAATTGTTGGAAGACTTGGTCTTTCGCACTGTTCGCAGCCATCTCGTATTATGTTGCAACATGTCACCACGCTGTGTGCGTGCCCGCGCCATGGGCGTTTGCCAAGCATTGGCCCTATTTGGCGACGCCAAGCAAGCCATGGGTGAGGGAAAAAGTGGTCCGGTTGAAACCGGACTAACCGGACCGGTGGCTACGGCCCTGAGGTCAGGTGGTATAACGCAAAACATAGAGAGGGAATGTGCATGCCTCCTGGAGAAATATTCTAAGGTGTGTATTACTAGAGCTACTGTAAATGAAGCGTGTAGATTGCAAGTGCAGCAGTTTCTACTTCCGTTTGGACTATAGCTGAAGTCATTCTGTAATCTGGTCAGTTGCTAATCCTATAGATACGAGGTACTTGATGGTTAAAATAATAGCTGGCAACTTAACACTAGCTAGCAACTTAGAACACTAGCCACTGATATTTATTTTCAGCTTTCAAATTCCAAATTTGCTTGCTATGGTCGTTTACAACGAAAATGCATATAGTACATGTTTACATACAATGTTTACTTAGAGTTGATGGTAGCATTTTGGCTGGTGTCTTCTTAACATCCTCCTTTTGTGTTGTGCCTGAATCTTCACATTCCTCCAACGCAGCAATTAGCAGCCTATTGGCAGCTTGGTCCTCAAACTAGTTAATAGCTCCAAGTCAATGGTGGCTTCATTCATAAAACTTCCGCTCTAAAGGAGGCGGTCGCAGAAACTGGCAGTTGTTCAGCTCCCGCTCACTTCATGTGGATTACTATTGGGTTCACCGAAAAACTCTCTGCAGACTTCATCCCCACAGAGCTCACATACATGTAGTATTGAGTTGTAAGCCACCATTACAGCAACAGTTTTACAGTGAGTAGCTATAGTCTAAATCAGTTTGACAACACAGCGTTATAGGATCTATGGGATTTATAAGCCTGTGTGCAAAGCCTCATACAACTCATGTGCTTTGCGCTTGGGTTTTATGTGGGCTTCTAAACCCTGTAGATAAATTTACAATTTCACTTGGAAGCATTTGAATGTATATGATGATTCTTTTTTCTTTGTGAACAACACAGTTTTATGCTTTCATACTTTACAGACCATGCATCTTCCCCTCGCCTTCCTTACCATTCTAAAAAAAAAGAGCAGGAACAAGTCACAAAAAAGTTTTCCGAATGAAAACAAGCGCATGTAGGGATAGAACCCTCAAAAACCAGCCAAACAAGATGGGAACGACACCACAACACATTCACACCATCCCTACATCTTGTGCCATTTTGCCAACTATGCACACCAAAAAACTCTCTACATGCACTTTGCCTATTCACACCTGCTAAATGAACACGGTACTCAGTACTGCTCAGTCCACACATAAAAGACAATCCATATCTGCCACATTCAGCAGCAATAAAATTTCACAACATAACTTGAGATTAGAGCTGCTTTATCCTCATTCCCATACCATATTGACATGGGAATGTGACAGTGTTCCTTGTCCCTCAACATGACAGATAAACTTTAAGTGGTCTCAAAGCTAGCTCCTGGTTTTCTTAAAACTCCCAACATACAATATTACCGTACAGATCCAGCGCTGCTCACAGTTTCTGCATACAAGACAGACTATACCTGCCATGCTCAGTAGCAACTACATTGCAGCCACCCACACTCTCCATGCACATCAACATGCACTAAACACCCAGCACTACCCTCCCCACTGCCTCCTATGCACACAACTAACATAGTTGGCAAAATGGCACAAGATGTAGGGATGGTGTGAATGTGTTGTGGTGTCGTTCCCATCTTGTTTGGCTGGTTTTTGAGGGTTCCATCCCTACATGCACTTGTTTTCATTCGGAAAACTTTTTTGTGACTTGTAGGATTGTGGAGGCTGGTGGTTGTCCCGCAGTCATGCTTCAATGGTTAGAGCACAGGCAGGCTCAAGCCAGGTACCCTGGGTTCCGAATTCCCAGTGACTGCCAGCTTTTCACTTCCCTCTAATTTGGCCCATGACATCAAAATATTGTTAGCTACTGTGCATATGGGAAAGAGCATGCAAGCAAACTTTTTTTTTTCATTTGGAGTTATACTTTCTTGCTAATTAGCTCTTTTGAGTAGCTGATGTAGTCATATGAACTGAGCCACTGGTTCTCTTCTCCCACAGCCGGCCAAGCGCCTGGATGGTGTCGATAAGAATCTCTGGTACGTATGTGCCTCTTTAACCAACAAAAATACCATATTGTACTCATTCTACTGTAACTGTTCTGCCTTCCAGGGTTGAATTCACAGCACTGGCTGCTGAGACTAAGGCTGTGAACCTTGGACAGGTGAGCAAGTATATTAGCTCCTCATTCTTACAGAGTGTGTCACTTTGCCTCATTGCCAGGCCTTCCCCTTCCCTCTTCCCACTCTTCATTCTGGCCTAGGAAGCTGGAACGAGACTAGATAAGCAAATTGAACTTGGCTAAGAGAGCCACGAATGATTTTCATAAAGCAGATAGCTAGTTTTGTGTAATCTCTAATTGCAAACATCTTAGAGCCATAAAATGCAGCACAAGATCGTCATTTCAGAGTAATTTTAGTGTTCTAGTTGTCCTTTTCTCTACTGTAGTTGGTGTGTGATACATGCTATCATATCTTACTGTGCAATAAGAACATTTGTCTTTCTGCAGGGTTTTCCAGACTATAGCCCACCCCAGTTTGTGGTGGATGCTCTTGTTGAGGCTGCCAAGACGCCACTCCTAAACCAATACACACGCAGCCAGGTAAAGCTGAAATACCGTCTCCTCTGTGGACATGGTTTATTTGACTTACCTGGATTCACAATGGATTAAAACAACTGACAGTAGCCTTATTCCTGGCCTGTTAACAGCTACTGCCATACTCTGCATGCACGCACAAACACACACATGCACACACACATGCAAATCACACACACACACACACACGCATGCATGCACCCATGCATACGCACACACACACACACACTCACACACCATTAAGGGTCACCCACGGCTAGTGAAGGCACTTGCGAAGATGTATAGCATTCTTCACGGAAGGGAGATCAACCCCATGACTGAGGTCTGTGCCTCAAGGAGAGAGGAGTGGGGTGGGGAGGGAGGAAGGGATGGAGGGAAGAAGAGAGGGAAGGGGAGAAAAAAAGAGAGAATGATAAAGAAATAGGACCCCAACACGTAGCCTCGTTCCCAGGCCACTCCCAGATTTTATCTCACAGCCATGGAGAAAAATCGGGGTCTCCACGGCTGCGAGATAAAATCTGGGTGTGGCCTGGGAACAAGGTTACCCAACACTAACAGTACAGCTCAGAGAGAGAGAAGATAGCAGAGAAGATGCTTGACTCTTCTAGGTTATCACTACTCTGGGTGCCTATACCTCTCTTGGACACGCCACCCGTGCTTTTCTGGAACCTGGAGATGAGGTACAGTGCGTGTCTATGTTACTAAAGCTATCTAATTAGCCTTGTACTCTGGCTCCTCCCTATACCCCGGCTCCTAGGGGTGTGGCCTGGAGTGGCACCTGGGTACAAGGCTCTTGCACCATATTCTGGTAGTTTACCCATATCCAAACCTTCCCTGGATTTTATCTCAAAGCTGCATGGTTTCTCTATGGCTATGACATTGGATGTGGGGTTGTTTCTGGAATATTTCTGCAAACATGCATGGGAGGGCCTTGGTTCTCCAGCTTCTACTTACCTCCCACTGTGACCAGTAAGGTCCACCCTTTCTTACTGTATATGGATTAATAGGTACGGTAAGGTCACTGGATTTGTTGTTTTATGGGCTGACCAAAATTGAGAAATTTCACTGATTACAAACCATATGACAGAGTGTCTAATTCTTCGTCACTGCTGCAGGTGATTCTGATAGAGCCGTTCTTCGACTGCTACACTCCCATGTCAAAGATGGCTGGAGCTAAGACTGTCTACCTCCCACTGCGACCGGTAAAGTGCTGGGAGGGCTAACTTAGCTATTGCAACTTGAGTTGTTGTTCATTGTTTTCCCTGCATGCAGTATCGCCATCTCCTACTGGATAGCAAAGTAGCATAATTATACTGTCATATTCTACGTGTTATAAAAAGGTTACCTAATACTATTTTTGCAGTTTAATGGCAGCTTCTGCCTGACAGCTAAACAGTCTGGCAGTTTCTGTGTTCAATGTCCCGACAGCTTGTGTGTGGTTTTGTTGATTTATTCATAGCAGCATAAGTTTATTCATAGTCTTTTTGTGATTATTCACGAACTAATAAAGTGTGAATGAATCCAATTTGCAGCACCGCAAAACCCACAATCGGTTCGTTCACTGTAGCGGTATAAAAAGCCAGCGCTTTGAGCTCGTATCAACTCTGGTCTTCCTTCAGAGCGAATAAATCTTTCGCCTTTTACTAAAGATTTCCGTGGAGGAGGACACACGATGAGTGTGCATTGAATTTGTTGTGCGCCTTCTTCATTGAGGGCTTATTCAGAAACAGAAGTGTTTGTAACACCTAGCGTCTTGAACACATCCCTAAGCCCCTGCACTTTCAGTCAGTAAAGAGCAACCCTTCCCAGTACTCGGGGTTAACTGTGAGGCTACAACTCAGCTTGCTCTCAACGACACCTTGTTACAGTGAAGTTGTCTAAAGTGGCATCCTGCCCAGCTAGCTAGCTTCGATCTGCTAGCCTGGGTGATGGTGGCTACTACTAAAAGCTGTCTGGAAGCATCATGCTCAGTCTAGCCAGCTGGGAATTACTGCCCTTTGTTCTGAACTAGAACAGGGCTACCTCAGTGCCGTTCTCAGGCCTCCACTCAGCTTCTGTCTCAGCAGTACAGAAAGATATTGCAAGTGACAAAAAGCTGAACAGAGCCTGGGGATGAAGCTAAGATGGCCTTGTCTCCAGGCCACACCCACCACCATGTGTGTTGCCTGGGTTGCGAAACCATTGCAGCTGTTCCACCACCACTACAGCAAGGGAAGCATCCTGGCTCCTCCAAGGACTGGACTCTGGATCCACAGGAGCTGGAGGCAGCCTTCTCCCCCAGGACCAAGATGATCTTCATCAACACACCACATAACCCAATTGGAAAGGTTCGTTCTACTTCATGCAGGAATTAGTGTGTATGCAAAAGGTACCTACCCCCCCCCCAAACTTTTTGAGTGACTTCCTCTCATTTCTCTGCATACGCAACAAAGGTGTTTACGAGACCTGAACTGGAGGCCATAGCTAATCTCTGTAAACGCTATGATGTTATTTGTGTCAGTGATGAGGTGTATGAGTGGATGGCATTCTCTGGGAACAAGCACATCAGAATAGGTGAGAGAGGGCCTAGTGTAGCCTTGTCCCAGAGTGGCAAAAATCGAGGAAGTAGCTAACTGCTTTTTGACACGCTCTCGTTTCTGTGCATTATTGTGAACTCACATTGAAGAATGAAGAACAGGTGAGGCCGGCCTGAAATGAGCCCTATTCATTTGTATGAGCTCAAGCTCAGTGATCAGGCATCCTGTAACAAGATACATGTACCAGTGTTTAGCCACCATATATGACAAACGTATGTGCTTCACATAATGACATTGCCTGAACAATGGACAAATCGCAGCTCCCTGTTTAAATCCAGGCCTAGGAAAGGTATTCACTGTGTGGGCCTCATCAGGCCATGACAGCAATTGGCCCAGAAGTTACAGGATGTATTTGGCTGCTACTGTTCATGGCAAGCATTTTTCCGTGTAGCCACCCTTCCAGGGATGTGGGAGAGGACCAATCACTGTCGGCTGTGCTGGGAAGACCTTCAATGCAACTGGATGGAAGGTTAGCCAGTGTTTGTCTTCTTCCAGAGTCTCCCCTCTTTTTATATGATACCATCTTGGATTCCTCTCCTACCCCCTCCCTTCCCTCCCTCCCTCCCTCCCCTTCTCTTTCCCCTCCCTCCCCCTCCCTTTCCCCTCCATCAGACAGGCTGGTCAGTAGGTCCAGAACACTTGATCAAGCACCTACAGACAGTGAATGCCAACACAGGCTACACCATGATTACTCCCATACAGGTGAACAGAACTTATTCCCTAGTCTATGTAGAAGGCAAGAGTGCTTACCATAGGTCCTGCCAAGCTGCAAGTCAGTCAGCTAGTAACAGACACAGCTGGCCAAACCCATTTGCAAGCAAGGAAGCCACTGTTTATGCTCTGAAAGGGCTGTGGTTGGCAATGTGCTAACCTTGTACCCAGTAGAATGCTTCTAATGTGGATGGCCTTGAGACTAAATGTGTTCCGAGTCCTTTTCTGTTAGTCTCCGTCCCAGACCCAGGGATTTCTATGTCAACACAAACTAGCGTTCAGTAGTAAACAGTGCAATTTCAACAAGGGTGAGCAAGAGTACTTTAGCATGACACTAGACTGAAGACAAAAGTGCAGATTGCTTTCAGTGTTGTGTGTGCACAAGTGAAATGGTTTGGGAATGAGACTGGAGTTCTGTGTGTTCTGGCTCATTCCCAGGAGGCTGTTGCTGTGGGCATTGAGCTGGAGACGTCCCGTCTGGGCCAACCTGGGAGCTACTTCATGGAGGTGCCGGCTGGGCTAGAGAAGAACAGAGATGAGATGGTAGCTGTACTGAGGGAAGTGGGGTTCATGCCCATCATCCCTGATGGAACATACTTCATGGTGGCAGACACCTCTTCCCTCGGTCAGTGTAAAGCTTAGCTAACTGGTCCACTGCAGCTAATAACTAAGAGGTGGCTTGGGTACTTACTTACTTATACCCTGAATTACTGATCACGTGGGTACCAAATCAGGACCCACATGATCATGTGCAGATATAATTGTGAAACTGTTCTCTACTGACAACACTTCAACCTAGCCTCGTTATCATGCAGGCCACGCCCATCCCTTTTGATGGTTTGCAGTATGGGAGAGGAGGAGGGTTGGAAGGGTTTTCACTTGTAATGCAACATCAAGTGGGAAGAAGAAAAGAACTTGACAATAGCCAGAAGTTAGGGTGAGGCTTCCTGTTGTGTTTTGTTCTGTCATTTCATAACACGAGGTACGACACACTCTCGTAGCTTCAACTGTCCAAACAGAGATATTCTCTTGGTGAGGAGGATACAAAGAAGATGCATACCACCCTCATCACAAAATGTCAGCTGTTCAAAATATCGGAGGCCATTAAGCTGTATCTCACGTTCTATTGCAGCTACAAAGATGGTACAACAGCCAGCTGGGAGCTGCACTGAGTGAATAAAACCTATCACAAGTATAAACCCTACCTTTGAAGGGGTTCTGAGGTACAAGTGCTGAAACATCTAAGTGTGATGGCTCACTGGACAGAGCACATAAGCACTTTGTAAGCCTTTTATCACAGCTGTGCCTTAGCAGTTTTGTTTCAAAGTAAGTCTTCCCTCTCATCTGGAGTTTGTCCAGTTTCTTTAGCTTCAGTGCAGCAGGTTGGAAAGGTTTTCTACAGACTCTGTGACATCAGTGTCAGTATATATCACATGTGAAACCTTTCCAGGCCTTCCCCCCATACTGCAAGTGATCAAAAGCTGGGGTGGGAGTGGCCTGGGAATGAGGCTAACTTGTACCCACATTCCTGCCACCAGCATCACTGGCACTGTGTGGCCATTGTGATGGTGATCATTTATGATGGGGACAAAAGTGTTTCTACACCAGATAATTACAACACAGAGTGGTCAGAAACTTACTAGCTTGCTCCACTCGTCCACTAGAGAGAGACTCTGGGGTAATCAGTTGGGGGAGAGAGGCAGTGAGCAATATAAACATGTGTCCACTCTACACAACATGTTATTCAACCATACGTAGTATATCAGAGGACGCCATGAACCACATGATCCAACATATTCGCTAGAGACTAGTAGAGTCTGTCAGAAGGGAAGGCTGACTGAGCTACAGTTTGTCCTCCCCAGGCAGTAGGTGTGTGAGTGTGCCACTGGGAGGGAGGTCCACTGGACCAGCAATCTGACTCATACACACATGCAGCAGTTACAGGTCAGCTAGCTCCATGAATATCATTGTGCATGACACAATGGAATGTAATCTATGTCATGTGACAATGATAGCATGTCCTTCCTTGTCTGTACTCCTGTTATCCTTGTTTTACTCTCTAAATAACCCTCTCCTTTATTTCTTTCTTTTATTGCTTAAGTAATGCTGTGGTTTTCTGAGGGTGAAGCAGATTCTGTCCTAGCTTCCATAAATGGCACTCCTGATTTTCCCCAGGTGTGGGCTACAAGAGTCTGTCAATGATCATACAACAAGTGCAAAGAGTGACGTTCCACTAGGACAGCCACAATGTACGGGAGACTAGTATGATGAGGGATCAACTCCACTAGGACAAGGAGAGTCTAGTTTTAGGACAGCCACACTGTAGGACAGGTAGTGACTTTCATCTTGCCTATAGAAGTGTTTGAAACCAGAATCAAGCATCTTGATTGGCAATAGTCACTCTTTCAGTGGTTAAGACAAAATAGTAGCTACACCCCTTCAGTACCTAAGAAAATTAATGTTGTTGATTTGGTTGATCTGTCACGGTCTTGTTGATCTGTCATGATCTGCTCTCATGGGCCAGAATCTCACATGGGGAGAGTCTTGCCCATGAGACTACAAACCTACACATTGGGTGTAAGTCTCACGCACTGGGCATGAGTCAGTGGCAGTCATCATTCCTTGCAAGCTCTTAAAGTGTACGTTGATTGTCTGATTTCATTTTGATCCTACTTCTGCAGGAAAGATGTGACTATCCCTTGCTGGAGGTGCAGTTCAACACGCATGGTCTTGCAGGTCACACCCACACACCCTCCTAGTCTCGCAACCCAGACCCACTTCCGCAAACAGAGGGAAGGGTGTGGTGAACTGCGGTATACAAGCCGTGTCCCGCCACACTGTATAGTGCGGTCCAATCACGTTGCAGTATTTTGTCACATGACACATTACATCACTGTTTGAGTAGCAATAGCAGTCTTGAAAACGGCGAAAGTGAGCTAGGGCATCTTTTCTGCTACTGCAGGAGCTGTAAAACACTTTGACTATACTCCTTGGAGAAAGTGCTTACTCCACAACAGGTATAAATTCAAGAGTGCATTATTTGAAAATCTCTTATATAAAGTCACAAAAAAGTTTTCTCAATGAAAACAAGCACATGTAGGGATGAAACCCTCAAAAACCAACCAAACAAGATAGGAACAACACCACAATACTTTTACACCATCCCTACATCTTGTGCCATTTTGCCAACTATGCATTGTGTTTGTTACTTGTGTGCACAGAAGGGTTGTCTTGGGCATGGAAGCCTGTGGAACGAGCAGTACTGGGTGTGTAGTGCACGTTGTTGTGTATGGAGAGTGCGTTGTGTTGTGGGTGGCTGTAACTTTGTTACGGTTGAGTGTGGCAGGCATGGTTAGCTAGTTTAATATGTACAAGCTGTGGGATGCAAGATCAGTGCTGAGTCTGTGTGGCATGTTGGAGTGGGTTGCGTATGTTGTGGGCTTTTGTAGCTGCTGGGCATGGCAGGTAAGGGTTGTCTTGTAAGTGAAGGCTGTGGTGTGAGCAGTACTGGGTCGGTCCGTAGTTAACGATATGGTGGTGTGTTTGAAGGGTTTGTGGGGTAGGTAGCTAGTTGTAGGGAGAAAGGTTGTTTGTTGGTTTGTGGGTGTAGCTGGTGTGCAGTGTTGTTTTAGTTAACTATAACTTTAACTAAATATATTTTAGTATGGCCTTTTTAAAATTTAGTTAACCAAAAGTGCAACTTAAATTTCTTGCTAACTTGGGGACTGTAACTAAAACGTCCAAGGACGTACAAGAAGAAACCGTAACTGTACTAAAACAGAATACAGCCTGTTTTCAACAATAAGTGTAACTAAATACCTTTTAGTAAGGGGTTTTAGAGTTTCAGTGGTTGAAACAATAACTAACTAAAAAATTTTGTAAAACCGGGAAACTAGAACTAAACTAAACCAAAAGTATTTTCTAAATAAAAACTAACTATAACTAAACTAAAAGCACAAACCCTAAAAACTTAGTTATGTGGTGTACGTGGTTGGCAAAATGGCACAAGATGTAGGGATGGTGTAAAAGTATTGTGGTGTTGTTCCTATCTTGTTTGGTTGGTTTTTGAGGGTTCCATCCCTACATGTGCTTGTTTTCATTGAGAAAACTTTTTTGTGACTTGTTTGCTTTGTTTTTTTTTGGTTTAGGAATGGTAAGAGAGAAGTGACATGGGAGGGTAGGCCGAGGGGAAGATGCATGGTGTGTACAGTATGATAGTAGAAAGAGCTAAGAATTGTCATAAATTCAAACGCTTTGAAGTGAAATTGTCAATCCAAACATCAAACTTCGGGGGGTTTAGAAGTACAGTCCAAGCAAAGCCTCCTAAAAACCAAGTGAAAAGCAGATGAGTTTAATAAGGCTTTGCATGCAAGCTTATAAATCCTGTGCTCATTTCACGTGGACTACTATGGGTTCACCGAAAAACTCTCCATAGACTGTCACCAGAGTATTGAGTCATAAGACCCCATTACAGAACTGTTTGATGGTGAGTAGCTATAGTCTAAATGGGTTTGAAACGAACGCATAGGGGTCTGTGGAGCTGAACAACCGCCAGTTCTGTGGCCACCTCTAGTGCAGAAGTTTGGAATGAAGCCATGCACTGTTGACTCGGTGCTACTAGAGTTTGAGTATACCAAGCTACCAATAGGCTGCCACTTGCTTTGTTGGAGGAATATGAAGACTCAGGCACAACACAAAAGGAGGATGTTAAGAAGACACCAGCCAAAGTGCTACCATCAACTTGCAGTAAACGTTGTATGTGTACTATATGCATGTAAATGACTATAACAAGCAAATTTGAAATGTGAAAGTTGACAATAAAACTT
Organism: Agelas oroides; assembly: GCA_949130485.1. Classification (NCBI taxonomy): domain Eukaryota; kingdom Metazoa; phylum Porifera; class Demospongiae; order Agelasida; family Agelasidae; genus Agelas; species Agelas oroides. The sequence continues at coordinate 6,959,573 of OX422197.1, read as the reverse complement.
GAAATTGAATATCAGTGGCTAGTGTTCTAAGTCATATGAAGTACTTGATGGTTAAAACACTAGCTGGCATAGTACCGTCTATACCACTTGAGCTTGGCTTTTGCAGCCTTCAAATTAGTCATACGAGCTGCTGCCCTTCTTTTTGTCAGGGTTCCTCCAATAACTACTATGGGAGAATACGCGGGGAGCTGCCCTTCCTTTCTCAGGGTCCTCCCAATAGCGGGTATGGGAGGATACGCGGGAAGCTGCCCTTCCTTTCTCAGGGTCCTCCCAACAACGGGTATGGGAGGATGCCCTGGAAGATGCCCTTTTGGTCTCAGGTCAATAACAGGCATGGGAGGACACCCTTTTCGTCTCAGGGTCCTTCCAATAACAGGCATGGGAGGACACCCTTTTCGTCTCAGGGTCCTTCCAATTACAGGCATGGGAGGACGCCCTTTTCGTCTCAGGGTCCTTCCAATAACAGGCATGGGAGGACGCCCGGGAAGATGCCCTGTGTTTCTCCGGGTCCTTCCAGTAATTATTACGGGACGCTTGCCTTTTTTTCCCCTTTGTTTCGCAGGTAGTTCTGCTTGTACTGCGCTCGTTTCTTGCGGACATTACGCATATTGCGTTCGATGTAAAGTGCAGCACAACTACGTCAACTGATCTACGAAATCAGATTTGCAAACTGCATCGCTCAATTCTCACCTTCTCTACGAACTGAACCATGTGCTCAGTTGAACCCTGGTGACGTAATTATGAGTAATATTTAATTTGAGCAAAATGGCGTGTAGCAGCTAGCGTAAGTGTGAGATTACCTGAGAATCGCCGACAAGTTTGAGTTCTTTCTTTTAGACCGATAAGTGGCAGGTGCAATACCTATTGATTTATCCTGTTGTTTTGCGTTTGAATCGTTGTAAAAGCTCCAGCCGTTATCGTGCTATCGTGGTGAGAGGCAGAAGAAGAAGAAGAAGAAGAAGAAGAAGAAAGAAAGTCAGAAGATAGACGATTTGTCCGTTTTGGCAACTTGCCGGTCTGGTGCTTAGCGATACTTTCCAGCAAACTTAACAGTCTTTTTGCTCATGAAAACACTCGATAATGCCTGATATGGCTATTATACTGCTACGGACACTTACCCATCCTGACTTAAAATCAGAACGTTTCACAGGCTTCTTAGGGTCAGCTCCTTTCGGATCAGCTTCAGCTAGTCTCGCAAGCCACACCCTTCGCAGGAGAGAGGAAGGGTCTGGTCACGCCGCAACTACCGAGTTGTCGCCGAGGAACGCAATTATCGAACATTGCGGTTAGGTAATAAGATGCTGACATCCGCTAAACACATTGTGACGTAATTGTACTCCATGACAACGGATGCGATCTACGAAGAGCGCGGATCTGATTGGTCACGACAAGTTTCTGTCGTGGCGACAACTCAATGGTTGCAGCGTGACCAGACCCTTCCTCTCTCCTGCGAAGGGTGTGGCTTGCGAGACTAAGCTTCAGCATGGTCGGGGAGAGGAGGTGCACTTTTGTCTCCAGTTCCACCTCCCGACGCCATCTTTGGGTAAACAAATCAACGTTGGAATTTTAATCATGCAGCCCCACCCACACAATCGAGGCAGACAGACTTGCATGCATGCGTATCCATGCAGTGGAACAATCTTTCCAAACTGGATTGTGTAGATATTCGTGCTGCATTGGAATTATTATCTGTGGGACACCAGAATGGTGGATGTGATTGAAGGCTTTTCTTTGCAGAGTCAGTAGAAACTAAGATATCCATGCTGCTGGGGATCAAACTTTAATAACCTGTGAGACTGACTTGAATGGTGGTGAGATGCTCTTGCTACTGGGTCACACACTGGAGTGATGGGATCGAGGCAGAGAAGAATTTAGTGTTTGTCCATATTCAACTCTCAGGCTGGATCTTTTTGTACACTTTACTTCTGCATGCTGACTACCAAAGAGAAACTCTTCAGAATGTTAGAAGCTGAGAATATAGAATTTAGTGTTTGTCCACATTCAACTCTCAGGCTGGATATTTGTACACTTTACTTCTGCATGCTGACTACCAAAGAGAAACTCTTCACAATGTTAGAAGCAGAGAATATAGAATTTGGTGTTTGTCCACATTCAACTCTCAGGCTGGATCTTTTTGTACACTTTACTTCTGCATGCTGACTACCAAAGAGAAACTCTTCACAATGTTAGAAGCAGAGAATATAGAATTTGGTGTTTGTCCACATTTATATTTTGGCTTGTTCTCATCGTACTAGGCTTTACTTCTGCATGCTGACAACCGAACAGAAATTCTTCAGAATGGTATTATATTTGGAATAGTTCCTTGTGGACTTGTGATGCCAGTGTAAGTTCACATTGAGTACCTCCAACAGCTAAATGTGGTCATTAAAACTCAGGTTACATCAATTCATTTCATAATGACAGGGGGTTGACATGACAGTTCCTGGTACAAATGAATTTCAAACTTCATTCCTGCAGAGAACAAAAATATCATGGGGCTCTTTCCTCCCCCCTCATCCCATAAGTCTTCTTCCTCTCTGTTGTTTTATTGTCTATGGGAAGAGAGAAAAAGGAAAGAGAAAGAGAGTAGCTGAGAAGGTGAGAAGCAGGAAAGGGTACACAAGGGATCGAGGGCAATGGTAGCTTCACACCTAGGTTTCCATTTCAGATTTTGTCTCACAGCTTCACAAAATCCGGAATGAAAAAAAGTCTGGGTTTAACCAACTCTCAGACTGGGTTTAACTAGCCTTGTTCCAGGTTCCCCCTAACCCTCCTTAGTGAAGAGAGCCTGGGAGCGAGGCTAGGTTCTCACCTAAAATCCTCCTCATGATCAGTGGAGAGAGCCTGGGAGCGAGCCTAGGTTCTCACCTAACCCTCCCTAGTGGAGGGAGCCTGGGAGCGAGACTAGGTTCTCACCTAACCCTCCCTAGTGGAGGGAGCCTGGGAGCGAGACTAGGTTCTCACCTAACCTTCCTCATGATCAGTGGAGAGAGCCTGGGAGCGAGACTAGGCTCTCCCCTATATCACAACCTCGTATATAGATATCTATAAATTTGCTTCCTAATCATGTTTCCAGGACCTCCACATGGCCGTAGCAAGCGGTCGGGCTGGTTGGGTTTTGGCCCGACCACTTTTTCGTGAACGTGCACATGCGCACTTTGAATACACATGAAGTCACACGTATAAGAACTAGTAAGCTGAGCCGTCTGGGAAAACGGATCATGTAAATTTCACTGAAAAAATGGTAACGTTGCGTTAGGATTTTCAGTCATTTGGGTTTACTCGATGGCCATTCCTTACTGCGACAAAGCCCGTGCTGCCTGCAGCACGAGCGCGCAGCTAAGTTCATATGCAGAATCCGAAACACTAGCCTCGCTCCCAGGCTCCCCCCCAGCTTTCCATCGTTTGCAGGACGTGACGTACTGCCAGCGACGGAAAGCTGGGCAGGAGCCTGGGAGCGAGGCTACTCATTCAGTACACTCATGCAATGTGAAACAGAATCCTGCTTGCCGATGATCACAGCTAAGCAGCGATCTCCAAGCAATTTTTTGGCTGCGGGGTATGCCTCTCATATATGCAGCTACTATGTGCACTAAGTTACGCCCAATCTGCGATCACTACCTCACAGAGTGTATGTGTAGCAACTATTGAAATTCTGTTTGATAAGAATTGCAGAACATAATGACATTTGTGGTCTAACAATGGCCTCAGAAGCGATCTCCTAGCGTCTAGTTTAACATTTTTCTGGGGGAGCATGGCCCCCAGACCCCCCTAGATTCTACATGTGGTATGCACACTTTGGCCACACCACCTTGAAATACCTTGCTACGGCCCTGCTCCAATGTGCCTGGGCTCAAGGCTACTTGCATAATACCAGTGTAATACAGCTGAAACATACCAGCAGCAAGTCAGCCAGCCAACTGTACACAGCAATCATGTGAACATCCTTTAACAGAGCCCAGGAGCTGGTCTGCATGGATCTTGGCTAGTTTCACCGTCCGTGTCTCCTTGTCGGTGGAACATAGCAGTTACCCTGTTGTAAGAATGAAACACACAACATAACACGTGAACAGGGAACTAGCTAGAGACCACCATGCATGCATGTCAACCGTGTACATACCTTCCCTCCAACTTCAGCTCAGCAGAAAAATCGGAGTGAAGGGCTTGCCGACTGGGTAGCTAGGGAAGGGGGAGGGGGGAGGAGAGAGGGGAAGAAGAGGAATGGGAGAGGGGAAGGGGGAAAGGGGAAGGGGAGGGGGAGGGAAAGAGGTAAGAAGGGGAGAGAGGAGAGGAGGGGAGAGAGGAGAGGAGGGAAGAGTAGATGAGGGATGGAGTGGGAAGGGGGAGAAAAGGGGAGAGGGAGCGATTACACATAAATATCAGACCCACCGTCTGGAGGAGAGAGCCAGCCTCATGTAATCCTCTGGGTACCAGAAAAGCACACAGGTCATCAAGGTGGGTAGAGACACAGAGGGAAATTGTGGACTTCTTTTACGTGTAGTAGTTGGTGTTGAATGTTGAATTGTCAAGAAACATGTTTTGTTTTATGCATCATTGAAACAGTCAGGGAATTCCCACCAAATTACTGCTCCTCCTGAAAGGGGGTAGCTAGTTGAACAGGGAATATATAAACAATGTTTGCTCTACCAACTACTTCAAAGTGATCAGTTCTCTCCCCGGCACCATTGTGGAAGAGGACTTCCATTGATGAAAGTGATTCCTGCATTACAAACATGTGGCAACAGAAATACCAACGGCTAAATTGAGTGTGATGGGAAGTGCAATACCTAAAACGGAGCTGGTACTGCTATCAACACAATTTGGGAACAGAGCCTTAATTGTACCAAAATCTTGTACACATGTTAGCCTCATTCCCAGGCCATTTTTGCGTATTCTGGCTCCAGTATTGATCACTTGCAGTATGCAAAAACTGAGAGCGAAGGCCTGGGAGATTTCATCACGTGTGATGATGTCAGGTAGACAGAGGGTAGAAAGATGGGGGCGGTGCCCAATCATTGTAACTCACAAACTTTGCATTGATCAGTCGAGAGTCTACTGAACAATGGAACAATGAGCTGTATTGACACTGTCTTTCAAACGTTACAGTCTCAAGTTCTTGGACAAAATATTACAAGAACGGCCTCAGGATTCTTCGTTGGGCACCACCCCTCATGTGTGTCTATCTATTACTACATCACATCACAGTGCACAGGATGAAATCTCTCAGGCCTTCCCCTCCATTTCTGCATACTGTAAGTGATTCAAGAACTGGAGGTGAGAACAGCCTGGGAATGAGGCTATACACATGTATCGATTTGGTACACTGGTGTAAGCATTTCTGTCCAGAAGTGCTGCTTAAAAAAGAACAGAACTTCATAAGGAGGTATTCCAGACGGAGATGATTTCACCAGGTCTTGTATTCGTTCCCATTATTGTACAAGCAGTCCATTTGGTGCAGAGGCAACAAATTGAGGGGGGGGGGGGGGGGGGGGGGGGGTGGAGCATATTCAAATTGCACACATTATGCTTGAAAGCAAGGCTCTTCTTATTAGTCAAGACAAGTAGTTTTCAAACACACATGCACATGCACACACACACACACACACACACACACACACACACACACACACACACACACACACACTCACACACACACACACACACACTCACACACACACACACACACACACACACACTCACACACACACACACACACACACACACACAAACACACACACTCACACACACACACACACACACACACACACACACTCAATAGTGGCTCAGATGACTTCTGCTTTTCCTGCGTGGGGACAGAAGACTTTCATATAAGGTAATGGGCAGCTGCCCATCAACAAGACCACTTTGTTTTATCATAACCTTCTACCCAGGCTCTTTCTCATGGAGGAAGAGGTACAATGCCAGTTTTATCATACGTCTCACATGAATGTACAGGAGTCAATGGGGAAGCCGTGTAGGTATGTACAGTTGATAAGAGCCTGTATTTTTCATGTGAGCTACATGTACGTCTGAACACACAATGAATTGGAGGTTGTATGCTAAAATCATTATCACCAAAGTACAAAGTTGTACCATAAAAGGTATCACTTGTTTATTCTTTGGCATTGCCACTCACACTGTGCACTTGTAACAATACAGCCAACAGCAATAAAATGGTGATATTTTCCAGTATAGCTTTGTACTATGGTGATACTTATATAGTCCCATTTCAGGTACATTATAACTGGTCTCACCAGAGCTGAAATAATGCACACCAGATGAAATGAGTGTTTCTGTGTAGCAACTGCTGTTGTTTGTACTTCAAACGACATTGTCATCAGCGGTCTGACTGAAACCAGGAGTGCTGTAAGGACATACAAAGCAGAAGGAAGAGTTATTATGCTCTCCTGCTGAAACATTGCCACGAAGGTTTGTTCTTGCTGTGTGAAGTCTCAACACACAACAGCAATCACTACACACACTGGGGTGACACGCCCCTCAATTAATATGGTACAAGACCATGTGACCTGTGTAACTGCTCTCACTGAGTTGAAACATTGCACACCAGTGACACCACATTAAATTAGAGAATTGTGTCCGATAAACTTGTTTCCATTTGACGATGATCTCAAAGGTACAGAAGGTACCAAGTAGCTTCGTTCCCAGGCCACTCCCAGATTGGTCTCCACGGCTGTGAGATACAATCTGGGAGTGGCCCAGGAACGAGGCTAGGTACTGAGTAGTCTCGTCCCCTGATCAAATTTTTTACACACGCCCTGCAGCACTGTTGAAAAATAGGGTCTAGACACATTCACTAGGAAAACTGGGGCCAGTTGACATACCGTCAGTAATTGTAGGTGTTCATTAGCCTTGTCCCCAGGCCCCACCCAAAAAATCAGGAAAGGGGCCTGGTGTCACTTGCAAACTTTCTCGTATGTGCTGAGTCAGCATATTATGCAACAATACATGCCTTACATGATCACGTGGTAGCCAGGTACGGTTGACGACAGAGTAGATGAACAGATCTTGCTACGGAGTGAGTACAGACAAATCCTGTGAAGCAAGAGTAGTAGACTAGCAAGCGTAACTACGCTCCAAGTTTCTGAAATCCGAGGTTTATGAAAAGTCTGCTTGCCTCAGTCCCATTTTCAAATGGTCTTGGAACAAGTCTACTACTTTCATGTGTCAAGAATTTAGTAATTGGTAATGGACGAACATGATTCCTCTACTTCAAACGAAGACTGCTGACACAGCACATACAGGAACTTTTGCAAGTGACCCCTTTCCCGATTTTTTGGGTGGGGCCTGGGGACGAGGCTAGGTGTTCATTACAAGCATACCACATTATCAGTGCAAGCCATGGTAGCCACAAACTAGCTGCCAAGTTGCAACATGCCAATACTCTTTATAATTAGGCCCCAGTTTCCTAGTGAAAGTGTCCAGACCCTATTTTTCAACAAGGCTGCAGAGTACATGCAAAAAATTGGGCTGGGAATGAGACTAGGTACTGAGCACAACTAACAGATTAGAGAGATAGAAAGTGAACCCTCTGGTAATGTCTTATCTGGAGGTTAGAAAACAGCACCCAGTAGAACTGTGCTACTGCTAGCACTCAATTTGAATGTGCTTACCCCTCTCACTCACCACCACATAGTCTCCTCTCTGCAGTGTACCAACCAGCAAGCTACCCAGTGGAAGCTGAAGAGATGGGGGGAGGATGTTTACTGGAGGAAGTTCACATTAACCTATATTAGTCTATATTATATCATGTAGGAGTGGTGTTGTGGGGTACAAATTGTGTGTTGATGTGAAGGAGACATGGAGTCTGAAATGAGACTTGACCACACTCATCTCAATGTACTGACCCCCTGACCTAACCACATGAGCTAGACAGTTGACTGCCTGACATGCTTGACCGAGGGGAAAAGTACACCTTGAGACTTGAAGCTGAAGAGATGGGAGGATTCTCTTCAGGATTCAGATGTACAGGATTTTGTGTGCACATGGAACACATGGAAATGAACTAGTTGCTTACATTCTGAGCAGCTCAAGCTCATGGTCCTAATGTGAGAACATGATCAACTTTTGACTTGGGAAGTGCGGAAAGTTGACAGTTGACAGTGGAATAAGTAGCTGAGTAATTTAGAGCAAGATTGTTACAAACTCTCGTTTACCGTATTTGTCTATTTATGTGAAACTATGTAATTAGCTACTGCAATATGATTGGCTGAACTCAAATTTCTTGCAGAGTACATCAAAACTTGTCAAGGGTCACCAGACCCTTATCCGTGTGTGACATTGAAGTGATCCACGCTGGGGTTGATTTCTTTAGGCCGAGGGGTCCACAACAGGTCATAATTATTAATGTTTCAACAGAGTTTTCAGCGAAAAGTCCGGGGAAATTCAAGTTAGTACTATACAGACATTGCTAGGTCTAGAATATTATTTGTTATTTCAAGATTCAACTGAGATTTCAGCGGAGGGTGTGTAAGATTTCATACTACTTGTGGACCCCTCAGGTCAGGCTTGCGAGACTAGGTCGATGATCCACCTTGAACAATGAGAGCGACTGGGTTACATTAACAACAGTGTGTCACCTCTGTACGCTATACAGTGATTCATATGGGTTAGGATGTGTTTAGGGTTGGTATAATCACCATATAGCATATGGGGCTAATGTACCAAGAGGTGGGTCACTCCGCAGTACTTACACTAGTAACTGGGGTCATAATTTGTGATCGCTCAAATTTACTGTGACCCCGTGACTACACGCACTGCTAAAGCTACTGATGACTGTGCGACTTGAGCAAAAGCCGTTTGTGATTTTATGACTTGGCAAACAATTACGATGCTTTTTTTGAGCAATGCAGTTGACCACGCCAATTTTCTTGGTATATGGAGTCACCACAAGCCCAGTCACAAACATTAAGTATGGTACAATTAGTGCAAGTTGTCCCCCCGTCCAAATGTCTCCGGGACAGTATGTCTTCTTGCAGGATGTCCACCTGGAGACTCTGCCCTAGGACAGACTGTCTCCTCTTAGTGCAGAATATCCTAGTCTTTAGTTTAGAACATAGCAAGACAGGTAACCAGTCAGAGTCTTAAGCATTTTACTAGCTCCTTCTTTCCGCAAGGGAACATCCTTCAACAGCTTGTTAAGCTCTTGACAAAACCAATTAAACACTCATTGCTTGAGCCAGACAATTGAGGAACATCGCACCTTGCTGCAATACCTGATACAATAGCAGAACTGTTAGTATGGAAACTGGAGACGAGCCAGGGAACAAGGCGCAAGATCAGCAGATGAAAGATGCCTTCAATGCTTACCCTGCAACCTACAAGCTATTGTAGCTTGGGTTTCCGCTCTTTCTTATGCATAACTCTGTGAACATTCCTGCCCTGAACTGACAGAGCAAAATCATTGCTGCTTACCTCTTATGACAGAAGATGCTGACAGCATGATGTGGATGGTGCTTCTTCACCTGTCCCTACATGCTCTGTTCAGCATCCTCGTGCATACCGAGTGTGTGGGGACATTCTGCAACTAGGAGGGACATTGTGCCCTAGTGTAGGATGTCCAGGGGGAACTATGCACATGGGGACATCCTGCTCTTCAACAACGGCATTTAATAGGAGAGTGACCACGCCTTGTTTACTGCTGCATACTGGGTTATACCATGCCTCCACATACCTCCGCAGTCTCACAGACCAGATCTCCACATCCTCCAGCCCACCATCACTTGACCTGGGATTGATTGACGGGGTGAGAAGAAGCAGAGATGTCATGTTACAGGTAGGGTTCTGCATTAGTATACCAGCATTAATTTGAGCATAAACATTGCTGTCAGGAATTGAGCATAAACCAAGTACTGTTCTTGATTATTTTTAACTGGTGAATTGCGTGGAATCAAGAGCAGCTAAGCATAATGAAAGATAGCTTCAAAAGCATAAAACAGACCGTATCATAAACAGTGAAACATAGCATAAATGTGAAAATGAGGAGTATAATATGGGAAGCCTAGTTGCATGTCGTGTCTTGTGACAGATTTAATACATAAACATCTCTAACCAACTAAACACACTTACAACCACCATCTTCAGCTTGTCTCCTCTTCAGCCCCAGCGTTGCTCGAATGCTCGTTGCACACCAGTGGCTCAAATCACTGATCGCGTACAAAACTTCACTCTCTGCCTTTTGCAGCTGCTTTGCAGTTCCATTTCACGCCCATGCAGCCCCACCCACAAACGTCATCACAAGAAATGCGAGCGGCCGTCCACCTGAAAGGCTCCACGATCCATCTTTTTCAGTTCAGAGACGTAGTTAGCAAACTTGCCGCGAGGTGCGGTCCTCTCTCAGCCCCAACCACTCCCCCAGGACCCCAAGTGAGAATGGGCTGCATCTTCATAATTTGTGGGGTGGTAGCACTGTGTCAGTGAAGTGTGTGGAGACAAGTATCATCATCATTCTACCTCAGTGTGGATCACTTCCAGTATCCTCCCTGTGTGACTGCAAAAGGTCATTCCTACAGGTGCAACATGGTGGCCAAGTCACAGTGAGGACACCAGTCTATCGAACCTGTTTTGTGTTGAGAGTCCATTATCTTACATGCTGAATAGTCAGTGAGCACACAGTATAGCTGGACAGTGTTAGACTAGCCCTGTATGAAACATGATAAAGACTGGAGTCACCAGTGGAAACAGAGGCATTGTAACAAAGAAAAAGTCAGACTCGTTCACTCTGACAATCTAGGGAAGTCACTTATTGTGTTTCACCTGAAACTCTTCAATGCAAAGTGGATCGAACCAACTACATAACTACATGGAAGCAACCAATTCCTAATGTGCAAGTAGATTCTCCTACCACTTGACATAGTAGCTACCCCCCCTCTGCAGCTATCCCCCTCTGCCCTGCAGACATTTATTTGTACTGTGGAATCACATGAGTTAAGGCATGGTCACTCCATAGGTGCAGTAATTATGCTAGCAACTGGGGTCACAATTTGTGACGGCTTAATTTATGTTGTGGCTCTGCTAGTGACTGTATGAACTTCTCTTGTGACCTTTTTCTTCGTATGTGAGGAGCAATATGACAAGCTGTATTAATAATTGGCATATGGGGTCACAAACGTATGTACGGCATTTATGAGAGTAACTATTGCTTGATGAGTGGAGACTATCTAGCAGATTCTGTTTCTCCTTTTACACAACTAAAGAAGATGAACGGGCTAGCTGGGTAGACTGGCTTCAGTGTGACGTGTTTTACTGTTGCAGCTGCTGGGTGACTGTATGACTTCCAGAATGCCATGGCAACAGCGCTGGATTCAAAGGTTAATGGTGTACATGTGTAATTATTACCTTGAAGCTGGTAACTTGGTGGAGTGGTTATGTACCCCAGTCCTCTCTAACCCTTCCTTTTCAACAACAACAGAAAAGGGTTGAAGAGGTATCTGTTAGGCATCAAAATCTGCTTTGCAAATTTCGGAGCACAACTGTGTACTTAGGTAATACCACACTTATTGAAGTAGGACAGAATTGAGTCTTGCCTTAACTAGTTATATACCCTTTCCACTCCCTTCACATCTTGCAACTTCTGTGAGCTCCCAGCTTGTAGACTTGAGCAGGTACAAGCAGTACATAACTTTTGTTGTTGTGAGGGCACCAAGTCATATACGTATGGTACCATGGACCAACCACAGCCACAAGAGGTGAGGGATTGTTAATAACTGTAAAGTAACAAGATCAAGAGTTAAGTACTTTAAATTTAATTTCCCAATTAAACTAACTTCCCAACATGCATGTGATTGTCACTTTTAGCCTAATCTCATGCAATTTGTTCCCGGTGGCCCAATCTCTAAATTTGTCCTGGTGGAAGTACAACCATTGTATACAAATACAGTGTAGGTGTTCCCAATAGCCAAGTGTTTTGTTTGCACTTCCTCTCTGGGTCCTAGCTTGCTACTTTTCTACATGGCAAACCATTCCACGTGATTCTCAATGCACACTTCATTATAAAGTATATGTTGTATTCATGCTTGTGTACATCCTTTAGTTCGCTACAGTGTACCATGCGTTTGCAGTAGATGACACACAAGAAATGGTATGTGTTTGGAACCATTAAAAAAACATACAACAATTTACACATGTACATGATCAGATGGAACAAAGCTAAATAAAATGCTATCAGCTCTGACAACATGTCTACTTGAGAATTGTAGTCACTAACTAGGATGTTTGCGAGCTATTTTCTCTGCCAATTCACGATTGTTCCCCCCAACACGGTCTTCTACTGCTTCTACCAGTCTCCTCCAAGTCGGCTTCCCAAACTTCTCCACCTGCAAACAGTTTGCAAACAAGGACTAAATTAAAATGATGTTAGCACCAGATGAGGTCAGTTTTTATGCCCTAGTGTCGGTCACAAAACATTTCCGTCTGCATTGCATCTATTGTTGTGCTTGATAATCCAATAGAAATTGGGATGCTTGGATTGTTGAACAGTATACTTTGTACTGCCTACTGTGTAATGTATTCAGTATATACTACCCATACCGGTGTTATTTCAAGTTTGCTGAGGGGTCGCCACATACTGAAATCTCGCACATTTCGCTGGAAACCTAATAACATCCAAATCTTATGCTGTACTTACATGCTTCACTGCTCACACAATATTCTATCTTGGAACCCAAAATTTTGAAGTCTTGTACAGACATTTGAAGTGCCTGATCCCTGCTACTTCCTTTGTACTACAGCATGTGTTTACCTTGTAATTTTTTCTCAGCCACCGTGTGAGTGTCTTCGTTAGGCAGTTGTTTGGTGAGTGGGGATTGGCATCCTGGATGGCTTCCATGTCTGACATGCGGATACCCAATGAGCTACCAAGGTCCTGCCACTTCCCAGCGAGGTCGATCACTTCTTGCCTCACCTCATGAAGATCATCTTCATCTAAAGTTGGTAGTAAATTATGTATAAACCACTTGCAAGCAGATACCAGTAAGCGTTTTGCATGTGCATAACTTCAAATAATGTTAAATCTGTAAGTGCTACTTTACTCCCACCCTAACCCTTATATGACTTGGGGGAAGGTCTACCCATGCTAGACTATGTTAGAGAAATTAACCTCGAAAGCAAAGAGGATATGATTACATGTACTCCTTATAGAACCTTTGCCCTTACCCTTAAATGACTATTTAGCTTACCAAGTATTGTTGTACTGTCCACAGCCTGCTTGAAGTCAGTGCCTAGAAAACACATAACATTGTGTTTAAATAGGTAGAACTGTAACATAAATTTAAATTTACTTGTGCAGATTATCAATGCATGCAAACCACCATAGACCCATTGGACTTCATATGTCCATGTACCTAAAGCTTGAAATACCATCTTGAAGGATATGCTGTATTACAACAGTAATACCAGCTACTCAAGAACCCATTCTGAGATAGCAAGCACAAGTTTTGCACCTAAGGTTAACCTAACAACTCTCTAGAATGTCTGCCACTTTTAAGAATGAGATTAGCATGGTACTACTAGAAAGATGAAAACGTTGCAAGAGCTTCCTGGCTTAGAGTTGGCTTTTTAGCTGTGATGGGGAATAATCTGTATTCATAAATTAACGTATCTACTCTGTAGTGGACCCAGCTGGTGAGAGGCTTACTAGGTTTGTCAACTGTAGTGGAGGGAGGGTTTGATGGAGGTTGAGAGGGTCCTGTGTGTGGAGTTACTACTGCACCTGCTGAGTGGAAATACATGAAATCTAAAGTTTCATCACTCATGAATCTTATGAAATACATGCAGCAGGAGCTATTATTATAATTACCTGGTTGGAGCCATACTTTCTCCCTCTCAGTCAGTTCTCCGAACTGTGCATCTATGGTGCACTCCAAGTACTCCTGGTCTTCTGTAATGGTTGCTGCATGTGGTGGAATACTTGGTTTGCTGCTGCTAGTCTGACCATTGCCACTGTGAGTGTGAGTGCACATAAAGGCAATTTGCGGCGTTGAATTATTATACCGAAGATTAGTAGCAGCTGCATCGATCCCGTCAAATATCAGGTTTCGAATGGTGGGGCACATCTTGCGGCAAACTGGTGATGGGGCACTGATATGGACCTCAAAATTAGCATACGAATCGATGAGCATGACTGTGCAAGCGCTACGGGGAATTCTAAACTTGACACAGTTTCGAGCAATGAGGATGGGAGATCCTGTGTCTGGAAGTAAGACCTGCCACTGACAGTGGTTGATCAGGAACACCACCAAGCAGCAGAAGATTCCACTACGAGGCCAACCATGAGGAAAGTGGATGATAAGAGGAGCTGCTGGTGAGGAGTAGGGAGCACGGTACTCCTCAAGCTTCTCAGGAGGGAGCATCTGTAGCAGTGAGGGCATGAAGTATTCATTGCTTGTGAGGGGAGCAAAGATCAAAAGATGTTCAAATAGTTCGAGTAGATCGGGTGGAGTGAAAAGTCCCTCTCTGTAGTGTTGTGGAAACTTTTCAAGAAAGCGTAGTTGAACAATCCCCTGATCTCGAAACTTCAGCCACTCAGCTTCTAAAGCTTCTTGTGGGCCTTCAGACTTCTTGCCCTGTTTACCTTCTTGGAGTTTGTAGCTATGCTGCACAAGTTCCGAGGCCTTGTCCAGTGGCACTTGTGGGTCACTGAACACCACATCTGGAAGTATGTCAGGGTAGTAAAGGCAAATATTGAGTTGGTGAAAATACTGCAACGCAGCGTCAAACTCCTTTTCAGGGAATCCGAAGTTGTGGGCTATACAAAGACATTCATTTCGACTCAGGATTCTTCTGCCTAGCATAGCTGCTAGCCTTCCTAAGGCTATTTCCAGGAAGTACCACCAAAGTGGGATCTTGACTGGATCAGAGGCAGAGCTCTCGATTGCTTGCCTCAGAAGCTTGGCAACTCTCTTGTCTTCTTCATCTGGTTCTTTTGTATTCAGAGGGAAAATGGGCTCCATAGCATCTCCATAGAGTACGAGGTCTTTGCGAAAAAGAGGATGGAGAAGCTTGAAGAGTGTCTGGTTCTTCTCAGCTCGTGTTTCAGTGCATTTTTCCTCCATATCCCTGTGTGTGCAAGCTAACATGATCCTTGGATACTTGCCTTCAGTTGGATGTGAGTGCATTGCGCGTGTCAAGCACATCAGAATCTCCAGGTTTGTGAAGAGAGAGCGGTATGGCGTACCAATGGGATTGCCCTCCTCATCATAGTATTCGACTATGGGATGCTCATTAAGGCGATCACAGAGTCGTTGGACAAGGACAATACTGGAGGTGTGACGAATGAAGATGGGAAGGAGGTCATAGAATTGTGGCTGGCCACCGCTGTCAATCAGGTGAATCCAGTTCGCATTACTAAAATCTCTGGATTCTTCTGACTCTTTGGTGCTTTCCATGGCAAGTTGATTCAATCGCTTCACCAGATCATCCAGTAAGCTAGTAGTGGCCTGTTTTGGAGCATCTGAAGTTGAGCTAGTGGTCCGATCCAGGGAGATGGATGATGCTGAATCTTGGAAAGTGGTTCCAGCCTGATCTTGGGAGGTGGGTGTAGCCTTATCCCGAGTAACATCACTTGATTGTTGTTGTTGGAAGAGGGACTCACGCACTTCAGTTGGAACCACCTCATCTGGAACAGTGTCGCACAGGATTGGTATGTAACTCGCCACCATCTCCTCTAACTCTTTAATGCTCACTTTGACCCACCCTTCACCAAGTAACTGTATTCGAGTCCCTGAAACGACACGAATGGGGCTCTCAGCACATGGTGTGCTACACCGAACGGTAGGCGACTTCACACCAAGCAGAAGACATAGAAGACTCGTTTTTCCAGCTCCAGCGTATCCTGTGAAGATACACTTTGTCATGCGCGCTAGTATATGTCCTTTTCGCAATGCTTTTTCTAAGAAACGCTTTGATTCTGTTGGAAGAAAAATAACAGTCTCTAAACTGTAGGTTTTAATTGAGGTAAAACTTTTTAATTACATGTAAAGTACAGCAGAAAATGTTTAGCATAGTTGCCTGCCTTAGAGAGATATTAGAAGTAAAATTGCATGATCAAAAATTTTTGTGTTGACAAATTTTAATGGATGGCAGTATTCTGATGACGCCCTCAGCAGTAAGTATGCCACTCCCCTAGTTCACTTCATTGACAGAAAAGCTGCTAATACTTTCCCAGAAGATCTACGACACTACGTTGATGCCATCATCCACCATTGGCAATTCCAAGGTGAGGCCACTTCCGCAGACAACTCCAAAGAGTTTGTTGTGTGCTGTGTTGATACAAAGATTGCCTCGCTTATGGTACGTTCTTGCTGAGACTGGCATTCCAGCTGTCCTAATACTAATGGTATCCTTGCACCATAAACAAATGTATCTGGACTGGCCGAAAGCAGTTGTATAACACCACAGATGCAGCAGACTATGCCTGTGGAACATAATTTCATCGACTGAAAAAAACCCATTAAAATGGAAGCAACTAGACAACCAAGAAGGAGTGATCATGATCACCCCTTCTAGTGAAAGTTTTGGTGTGCAGAGACATGTATACTGGTTTGTGTGAGAGCCTTAACTCAAAGGGTTTCATCACTCCACATGCGATCTGTAACTATACCATGAGTACAGATAACTTTGCGATCATCTAACACCAGTGGTTGTGTACAGAACATGCATGTGGAGCATAATTTCATGGACTGAAAAAAAAAAAAAACATTAAAACTGACTCAGCAACTATAGACAATCAAGAAAGGAGTGAAGAATACGATCTCTCCTTCTAATGAAAATTTTGGTGTGTACAGACATGTATACTGGTTTGTGTGACAGCCTTAACTCACAAAGGGTTTCATCAATCCACATGAGATCTGTAACTATACCATGAGTTACAGATAAGGTTATGAACATAAAATTACCAGTGGTTGTGTACTGGATGGCAGTTACTGGACATGCCACTAAGACTTCACACACCTGTCACAAACTTTGAACACACATACTCATTGATACTGCTCTACAATTTGAACTTCTGACACTACAAAGTGTTGAAAACATAATGTAGACTGGAACTATATCTTGCATAAAATGGAGTGTTGGGGTGCTGAAAAGTTAATGTTCTCACAAGCATATATATAGTCATACTGGTATGGACTTTCAACAACTGTCTAGCATGAAAAGAAGTAGGATGATGCCTTTTAGGGCTGCACTCTGCGGCATACTTTCCTAAGTATGATGTATGCAGTTATATCATCATGTTTTGATGCACAAGGCAAACAAAGGGCAAGGCTGCCAGGCCACAGCCACCAGCTGTGAAACAAAAAATGGCAGAAGAAGCAACGAGCTCTGGAACCGGAGCGAGCGAGCTTGGGGAACCTGTAGACATCAATGACCTTATCTGTGTTGTGTTTGTGACATGCCAGTGAAGGACAAAAGGGAATGGGATCTTCTGTGAAGAAGACTTCACATGCTGGTTCCACCCAAAGTGTGCTAAGCTCTCTAACAGAGATTACAACAGGTTGGCAGGTTCCAGAGACCCTTGGCTTTGCAAGCACATTCTCGAGCCATGAGCACACTAAAATACCAGTGGATGGAAACAGTGAGTACAGAATGCCCCAGCACACAGAGGAAGGTAAGGAAATATATACAGCAGTGTTTGAGAAATTAAATCCATCTCTGAAATGTGTACAAAGGAATGACAAAGAAGCTCTAATATTACTAGTCTTGGAGCTGAGCGAAAAGGTTTTAAAATAACAACAAGACATCTATGATGCAGAGGCTAGGTGCAAAAATAGGGAAAAGGTGATCCTCCAACAGCTCACAGAAAAACAAAGATGAGCAAGTAGCCAAGATTGCATCCCTGGACTATAAGCCACAGTGTGAAAGTTCATAGTAGCATACTATGAACACCAGACGTGAGACCCAAAGCAAAAGGGAATAAGGTAAAACAAAATTAAGCACATATAGAGCCCAAGATCAATGGCTGGAGCTGCTGCACTCCAAAGTGGGTACCCTATACTCCAAACAAGCTAGATTAGAAAAGAAAAGAGAGGGTAAAGAGAAACTAAAACCTTGTTCACGAGGGGGAAGTGTTAATGAAGCCAAGGACAAAGTAGTAGAGGTTATCAAAAAGCAGTTGAACCTACTGAAACACACCATGTAGGAGAGCAAGAACAGGGAAAAACATGTTTGATCCTGTGTCACGCTGAAGTTGACAGAAGAGAAGCTCCAATTGCTCAGATCAGCAAAAGCACTCAGAGGGACAAGGCTATTTTTAGCTGAACACCACTCTCCAGAGGAGAGAAAGCACTGGTGTAGACTGGTTGCTGAAATGAGAAAGCAAGGAATCAACCACAGAAGAAAATAATCATGCTACCAAGAACACTCAGAAAAGGAAAAACAAGTCCACTCAACAGGCTATGTTTCGCAAAAGGTGGCTCTCAAAAGCATGTTGCTGGAGATACCAGAAGATTTAGAAGGTCACAGTCCTCATGGCCAGCCTGCAGGATCCCAACAGCAACAGGTTAAACCAAACACTATACCTTGGAGAAGCATGATACATTTTGTTAAGCAGGACAGCTTGACTTACAGATGCAATCTTTGATGCGGCACAATCTGTACTGAAGAGTATGACTCTTGCTGATGGATTCCAGCCAGTAGGTGCATATGTATGATATTCTTATGTATGACAGACTCTACCCATGTCCCTTGACCAACTTCAAGCAACAAATCACTACCCTATTAGCCACACCATCAAGTAAAATTATACACATGCTCTCAGGAACATGACTGTGGATTGTTTGCTGTGGCTTTTGCCGTGGTTCTTGGGCAAAATCCCAAACAGTTCCTATTTGACCAGGCACAGATAAGAAGACATCTTTGGAGATGCCAAACAAAAGGAAAGATGACAATGTTTCCTGTCAAAGAAGATTGAAGATTAAAACACAGGACAAACTAGAGCTCTGTACAGCACATACCATTGGCTCACAAAAGCACGTTGTATAGTGAACCCTAGAAACACTGAAACCGTCAGCTCACATTGTACATTAATTAACATGCGGCCAGGTACCTGGGTGTGGTCAATAGGCATGCCATTGCTCAAACAACAGGATTTTAAGTGCTTGTAGAGTGTATCTAGCAAAGAGCACAGACAAGGCAGAATTTCACAGATCTGGAGAACTGTTTTTGTGCTGACAGACAACAACAATGATGACAACAGACGGACACGACCAATCACTTTACCGCTTGCGCATGTGTGCGGGGTAAATACTGCTGCTGCCATCATCCTGAAATTCATAGGACACAGATTGAGTGCACATGCATGCTGCAAGACTTGGTACCATGCAGAACTTTGTGTTGCAGTTGACCCTAATATCTGTCCCTGAAAACACATTGGTTTGCAAGCAGTAGTCATTTCGCCTTGCTGATTTTTAGTTACTGTATCACAAATATGTGTATGATGCTATCTAATATGGTATTTTAAGTGAGTGGTAAAGTAGTATAGATATCAAGCCAGTTGTAGACCCCCCAAGACTTCTACAGGGAACCCAAAATTTTCAGAGGGGACCATTTTAGCAGGAAAAAAGTGTTCTCCCAGACCCTTTTTCTTTAATGAACTCCAACAACAACACTGAGGGGGGCACTCTAAACCAAGGAAGCTGGCTGGGACCGAAGTTGTCCCCTCTCTTCCGTTCAGAGCAAAAGTGACTCTTAGCTGCCGGAGAACTGGTGGCTATTAGAGTATTACAAGGTGTGCATCAAATACTAGCCCACAGCCAATGGTTTGCATTAATTATCTATTACCCTATTTAGATAAAATGTATTAGGATTCAATCTAGTACAATGTCCAGTTGTCAATTCCATGTAATCCAACTTACAGCCCATTTACACCAGTGCTCTGGATCGAAACAGTTCAACTCGGTTCGAGTTATCTCATAATGTAAACGCGAACCGAACCGCACCGAACCGCTCCAAACAGGACCTACAACCCCCGTCGAACTGGATCGAACTGGAGCGATCCCGCTCCTGGTGTAAACGCAATCGAATGAGGTCGAACCCGTTGGGCACACGCGACTGGTTGCCACGCACGTGTTGGTCGAAATGGCTACAAATTGGACCGATGCGGAGACTTTCCGGTTTTAAATCCCGTTGCACACTGACAACGCCCTCAGTGTAAACACACTTCCCGGATCAAACTGGAGCGATCCCACTGGTACCGCTACGTAGTGTAAACGGGCTGTTAGTCTAATACCATTTGGTATAAATAGGATAACAAATGATGCAAACAGTCAAACCAGTGTTGTGGACATGTATGTAGTGCATGCCTTGTACTAATCTACATAGTCATGAGTCTTCTCTCATAATTGTTAAATTCAGCAGTGGTAATAGACAAACTAGTCCAAACCAACAATACACAGTTGTTAAGTTCAGTATGTGCTAGCTATCAGAACTCCAATTAGCTTATTTTCAAATATGGGGCTAGTGAGATAATCAGTTGTACAAGTACTAATCAACACTACAATTCTGTGTGTGTACAATGTATATGCCTCTGGGCCATGACAGGTACATTTCATTTATCTTACCATCATCTTGTTCTTTGGATGTCCTCTGGAGTTTTTCCTTGCAGGAATTTATCGCCTGCTGGCATTGTTCTTGCCTCTCTTTAGCCTCCTTAATCTCTTGTTCCAACTCAAT
This sequence comes from Agelas oroides, assembly GCA_949130485.1. NCBI lineage: Eukaryota > Metazoa > Porifera > Demospongiae > Agelasida > Agelasidae > Agelas > Agelas oroides. The sequence goes on along the minus strand of OX422197.1, from coordinate 6,938,891 downwards.
CAATTCTGCTGGCGAGTTTCCACTTGCTTCCAACAACTTCTTCCTCTGGACGGGAAACAAAGAGCACCTCTAAAACATGACCCTTCAAAATAATTACTGTTTGTTTGTGGTCACACATCTGTGCAGTGCAGGGACTGACATGAGCCACTTTCTGAGTAACACCAGATTCCAGTGTTACACTAGAGGTGAATTGCCTACGAGAAACCTCCCATTAACCAAACTTTAGTGTCAATGTTTGGTCTCTTTGCTTAGGCTGGTAACTCCCATAAACATGTGAACTGTACCAGCAGGGTTGTATCTACGAGGAAGAGAAGCTTACCCCTCAGTCTAGCTTCTCCCTCCAAGAGATTGACTATATCATTACATCACAATATTATGACTCAGATATTGCTTGATAAGAGTGTAATTTGAGTAACAGAATAAATGGAGTACTAACATCAACCACATCCTACTTCTACTACAGCTAGTACCATGCTTGATATGCAATAATTGAGGATGGCACAGTACGTACACCTTCCCCTTCTCAAACTCTTGCATACTGCAAACTGCCGCACACTCTCTGCTATTTGCCACTCCTAACATTTTTCCTTAGCTAAAACCCTGACCATGTAGTATATGTACATCCACACACCCCACCCCCTCACAATGTCACCAAACGATATAGTTCATAGTGGGTCACACTTGCACACACAAGTCTCATATTGTTATCGCATTAGTATTAAGAACATCATTCAAACCAAATGACACACCCCAACTCTGGAAAGGTTTAGAGAGAACATTGTGGAGGAGGGAAGGGAGCAGGGGGGAGGAACGAGGAGAGGGGGGAAAAGGGGGGACAGATAAGGAGGAAAGAAAGGAAGAGGTGAAGCAAGAGGAAAGAGGGGGAGAGGGGAGAAGCAGGGAAGAAGGGAAAGAGAGAAGAGGGAGGAAGAGAAAGAAATAGGGAAGGAAACAAGAGTGAAAAGGAGGGGGAGGAAGGAGAAGGGTGGGAAGAGGAAAAATGGATGGAGACGGAGAGAATGAGAGGGTGTTCACATTTGAAATTTGGTCACTGCATATCATGATGAAGCTACTCCTCAAGTTAAATTCAATAAGGAGGGAGATAAATGCAGCTTTAGTGTGCTTAATTGGCTTAGGAATGCAATTAAAGAGCTAATAGTCATGTGATGTTTTAGTGTTTCTCATAATCCTCAAGGTAATCGGCCAATAAAAGCACCACCAGCAACAATCATCTCTAGGAGAAGCATAATTGAGAATAATGGGGCAAATTGCAATGAATAAGTCATGAATGAAGGTAATAGGCCAATAAAATAGCATAATCTGTCAAGGACTAGGGATAGGTAAGGGAAGGGAGAAGGAGAAAATGAAAGGGGGAGAAGAGTGGGGAGGGAGAAAGGGAGAGGGAAGGAAAATGTGGGAGGGAGGTGGAAGGAAGGAGAGAGAGTGGGAGGGGAGAAGGGGGAGGGGGAGGGAGGAAAGGGGAGGAAAAGAGAAGGGAAGGAAAGCAGAAGGGGATAGGAAGAGGGAGGAGCGAGAGGGGAGGGAGGGAAAGAGAGGGAGGGAAAGGAGAGGGAGGAGAAAGGGGAAAGGGAAGAGGGTTAGGAGGGTAGGGGAAAAGGGGGAGGGGAAGGAGAGGGAAGAGGAGGAAGGGGAAAGGGAGAGGGAAGAGGAAGGAAGAGTAGGAAGGGTGAGGAAAGAGGAAGGGGGAAGAGGGAGGATAAGTAGCCGCGAAGTACTCTCAGGTCAGGAGTTTGTTATTACAGCTCGTTTTTTGTTGTGTAGCTATGTTGGAGCTTTAAAATGTGGTAGTGAGTTTATTTTGTACACCAGAGTGTAGCGCTAACAAAGTAAAGTCTTTCTCCATAGCTTTGTGGCAATACTTTTCAAAGCAGACCATGGTAACAGTAAATTGGTAAAGTCTTACTTCCACACTCAGTATTTCTCCGCCATCATTGCTGTTTAAACCATGCCGAAGTCTCACCAACGAAGTTGTAGCTCAATTTTTCAGTAGCACTGCTCGAGTCAGCCTATCACGTGGCTACACAATTGCGTCACAACATTTGCAAATATTGCTGTGACGTTGTCATGCCGCAATATCACATGCAAATCGATACCAGGCTCTCCCCCCGCGTTTTTATTTTTTGCCGGGGCGAGGGGAGAGCCTGGGAATGAGGCTAGGGCAGAGGAAGGGGGAAGAGGGAGGATGGGGAGGAGGGGGGCAGGGGAAGGAAAGGAAAAGAGGGAGATAAGGAGGTGACCATGTTTTAAAGAACCTGAGAAAAATGCTAGAAAAGTAGGGTAAGGGTAAGGTGGAGAGGAGATGGGGAAAGGGAGAAGGGAAAGGGGAGCGGAGAGCAGGAGCAGAAAGGGGAGAAGGAAGGGGGAGGAGGAGGAAGAAGAGACAGGGACAGGATGTAGGACAAGCTCGTGTGCAGAAAATTCAAAAAGTTGGTCAAAGGTACCGTGATAAACAGAGCCTGGTTCCCAAGTGAAAATCAATAAGGAATGCAGTTTTAGGGTGCTTATTTGGTAATTAAGTCAGGAATGGAATTAATGGAGCTTATCGGGGAGAGGGGAGGAAGGAGGGGAGGTGGGAGGAAGGAGGGAGTAGGGAGGGGTGGACACACATAGGACGATAAGGTATGAGAAGTTAGCCTCAAACGGGTACTTAGTGGAATGGTCTAGAGTTTCATGTGGTGTGTGCATGTGTGTGTGTGTGCGTGTACATGTGGGTGTGGGTGTATGTGTGTGCGTGTGGGTGTGTCTGCATGTGTGTGGGTGTGTATGTGAGTGTGTTGTGTGTGTGGTGTGTGCATGTGTGCATACACATGTGTGTGTATGTGTGGGTGTGTGTGTGTTGTGTGTGTGGTGTGTGCATGTGTGCATACATGTGCGTTGTGTGTGTGTATGTGTGTGGGTGTGTATGTGTGTGTTGTGTGTGTGTGTGCATGTGTGCATACACGTGCGTGTGTGTGGGTGTGTCTGCATGTGTGTGCATGTGTGTGGGTGTGTGTGTATGTGAGTGTGTTGTGTGTGTGGTGTGTGCGTACACGTGTGTGCGCGGGTGCTTGCATGTGTGTTGTGGGTCTGTGTGTGTGGGTCTGTGTGTGTGGGTCTGTGTGTGTGGGTCTGTGTGTGTGTGTGTTTGGGATGCACATTATTTGGAAAGTTCATACGCAGGCAAAAGTATGCAGAAATAAAACAATATTGAAGTCATGTGATCACAGCATGCTTACGTGATTGCACTATTATGACATTGAGTGTGAGTGTAGAGACGAGTTAGTTGGAGCAGCCTTCTTTGCTCAATCACCAACACCGTCTGCCCCAAACAGAAAGTGAAACGTTGACATCAATGTAGCTCTACTGTAAGCAATCGTTGCCTTTTGTTGCAGTGTAATCTCGCAGTCTAACCTGTGAGACTATTTCTACGCCAAGTCAGGCCAGGTACTAAACGCTAAATTTTTTTTCACCAGGAAAAACACTGTTGTGGAAAATAATGAGATAAGTTATGGAGAGAATAATGGGCAATCAATTTCAATAATAGAATAATTGGCTGAAAAAAAGGAATAACACAGGCATCTCTTAAGTGTTTGTGTGTGGGTGTGTGTGTGTGTGCGTGTGTGGTGTGTGTGTGTGTGCGTGTGTGTGTGTGTGTGTGTGTGTGTGTGTGGTGTGTGTGCGTGTGTGTGTGTGTGTGGGGGGGGGGGTTTAATTTTTTTGATTGCCCCATTATTCTTTCCCATAAATATTTTCCACAACAAAGTGTTTTTACTGGAGGAAAAAGATTTAGTGTGTGCACATTATTGTGTTAACCCATCCTCCATTCATATATGTGAAGTTACAATGTTCCCTTTGTTTAACTTGTGAGAAGTGGGGGGGAGTGGGGGGATTGGAAGGGAAGGACAGCATTGGCACTTTGGCTACATTCAGGAAGCTCTTGTTGTCTTTGTATACTCAACAAATGACGACATGTCAATAGCTGCTAGTGTAAAACTTGTGTCTAATTTTTTATCTAAAGGTGGTTTCCAGAAACACCTTCAATCATTCTTCACTATGCCCCTGCTCAGATCCTTTACTTGTAATCTAGCAATAAAATTTTGGGGGTGGGTGGGGGCAAATGGATGTGAAAATTTACCTATAAATTTGGGGTACTTAATAAAATGTTCTATCCATCCCATCCCACTAACTTCACTGCTACTGGCAGATATATGAATGTACATTCTATCATTTCTATGTTGTGGGAGTGACATCAGTAGATTTGAGCCCACAGAGAGGAAAGAAGAGGGGAGTGAGGGGTTTCGTACGAACACCACTTTGGTTCCTGCCACACCCTCCCCCAGGTTTCTGGTACACGTGCCTCCCTTCTAAAAATCCTGACCATGATACCAAGACTGTGTATGTGATACCAAGAGAGATTTCAACACCACACCAACCGTACTGTAAACTACTCTCTAATTAGAACACATCTCTACAAACACAACACAATGAGGTGGGAGGGCAATATGATGTGTCGTATGACAGAATGGGACTAGCCACTCAGAGGGGGGAGGGGGGGAAAGAGTGAGGTGGAGAAGAGGGAGGATGGAATGGGAGGGGAAGGGGGAAGAGAAAGGAGGGGGAAAGGGAGTGAGAGAGAAAGAGAAGGACAAGGGAGGTAGAGGAGAGAGGGAGGGAAGGAGAGGAGGTAGGACAAGCTCTGTGGTCCACTTGACGCTAAGATCATAATTATATTCCTGAGCCAATTTTAAGCACATGAAATTACCCGTGTTTTGTTGATTTTGTTGTTGACCCTCATTCCCAGACACTCACCTGGGAATGAGGGTCAACAACAAAATCAAACGGAGATGAGAGGGTGAGGGTGAGGGGGAGGGAGGGAAGGAGGAAGGAGGGTGACACACATGTAGTTTACTCCAATTCAGTACTTGGATGCTAGCTTCATTCCCAGGCACTTCCATAAGTGAATGAAAACTTCCGAACAGAAAGGGGAGAGCCTGGAAAAACTTAAAATGTGAGAAATGTCACAGGTGAAGAGAACTTAACTGTATGTGGGCAATTTCCCACACTTCATTGATTGTTTTGTTGACCCTCATTCCCAGACACTCACCTGGGAATGAGGCTAAGTTTTGTCCAAATTACACTTGGTTAGTTGCGAAAGTGTTATGGCCGGGGACTGAACAGGACCACAATGCATTGTCTGGTAGTACGGCAAGTCATGGGTGAGTGTACACAAACTAGAAAGTTTGAAAATTACCTTAACGTCCTCGCTTACCTGGCAAATTGAATGCCATACATACCCTTTAGAGAATTGCTTTCAAAGTGACAGCAAACCCTAAGAATGCACCTTCCCGGGCTTTCCTCAAACTTTCACTACTACACTGCTCAAAAAAACTGCCAGAACAGATCCCTGTCAGAACACAGCTACATGACTGCATAACTGCATGTGTGGGCACAGTTGACAATCTGCCTACATTCCACTAAGTCCTCTCTACCTTCTCTCTATCCTCTACATCACCCATGTGATTAATTATTTCAGGTCCTCTCTGTTCTACAATCAAACTAGATTTGGGAAGGGCCTGGGAATGATGCTAGTGAAATGCTTTGTCAACCAACCTTATTGCTACCATCACATATGGGAGAGGCTACGTTCACCGCAATCCATGTTGCGGCTACGTCATCTTATTGAATACCCATAAGAGACTACCAAACCAACAAAGACAAAGATGTTAATCACATTCCAGAGGGAAAAAATGCATCCTCTGTCCCCAGCCATAAACCTAACCCTAGTCCTAACCCTTTCCCTTAACAATTTGGCCAATAAGCTACTTCACGTGACCAGGCACACTGAATGGTCTAATGTATTTAACTATCGGCAGCATGATGGTTAAAAATAAATAAATAACGTAACTGCAACATGGATCATGGTGAACTTAGGCACTTCCCATCAGATATGAATGCCTGTTTCACTGCCACACCCACTTGTACTGCACTGATGACAATGTACAAACTACTTCCTAATTATGACACACCTCTAAACAGTGAACACAATGAGGGGGGAAGAGGAGGGTAACACTGTGTGTGGCAGTCCTGGATAGAAATCAAATATCATTCCATTGTGTGTTTCAAGCACATTACCGTGTTCAAAGTGCTGTATCACTAAACTTCCCTTAAGGGCGGGGCTCATACGTGCTTCGTATAGACGCATGAATAACTAATGTTTCCATGAAGTGTGTATGAGCCCCGCCCATAATGAAAGTTCAGTGATACAGTGTTTCAAATATGGTGAGGCTCTCGAAATACGAAACAGATCTGCTTCTATTCAGGACACACATATACCGTAAAATCAGGATAATAAGCACCGGTGCCTATTTTCGAAATTAGCACTTATTCTCGAGGGGTGCTTATTTTGATGGGGTGCTTGTAATTTTCTGGTAGTGTGCAGTTGTGTGCGAATGGATTAGTCGTGATATATTTTAGGCCTAGAGGTTCTTTTTCTGTTAATTTCTGTCCAATGTTTATAGCTTTTCTACATACAACCAGAGATATAGTCAGCAATATGATATCGATCAATCATTGCCAACCCCCACCCACCAACGTAAAGCGCTTGAAACTAACAAATCTGTGAGAGGTTTTTACTAACTCCTGGATACATTTTGTCAAGAGGCCTTGCCTAAATTTTTGGTCTATATCTTGTGTCGATAGTTTGCTTACAATCGAAGAGATAGACACTGGCAAAAATTAGCCGCTATGTTTGAAAAAGCCGAATCAGTAAATTCACTTCTGTTTGCCACCAATTGCGCAGTCTTTTCATGCGGGGTGCCTTTTCATGCAGGGTGCCTATTTTTCTATGGGTGCTTACGGGATATTTCACGTGGTCAAGAACTTGGTGATTGGTAATGGACAAATGTGACTGAACAAGACAGCTGACTCAACACGTATAAGAATTTCTGCAAGTGTGACCAGGCCCTATTCCTGATTTTTTAAATGGGGCCTGGGGATGAGGCTAAAAGAAACTTGTTTAACACATAGTGTGAGTCACACTGTCACAGTACCATATATGGTATCAGTAACACCCTTACGGCTCACACCAACACCCCTCAACAATACACAGTATGGTTGGTAACTTTTAGTGGACATTAATTTAGACCTAAACCAGATCTTGTTCCTAATATGGTACATGAATTAGTGTGTGTAGTTGTAACCCTCCCGCATATGGTACAGTTCAAATACTAATGAAGTCAGCTGCCAACATTTATCAGAGCAGACATGGTCTATCTCCTTGCGGGAAACACCTTGGTAAGGCCCTGACAATCACACCAGTATACTTTGATAGAACAACACCACAGGGATTGCCATGGTTTCCAGGCTCTCTGGTACACACGAGCACCTCTCCTACAACAGGTATCCACCACCACAGGTGTACCTCTGTCTCTACCCTCTCATACCGTGAAAGCCACTGTACTGACATTGAGTAGTCTCACAAAGCCAGACTCTCACACATGTGCCTAGTCTGGCTTCACAAGACTATGCACTGAGCTACCATAAATGTGGCAGTCCTCTCAAATATTAGTACATTGTGTATTTTGAGTGCACCACCACGATCAATGAGCTGTATTGCACAACTTCCACTAGGGTGGGGCTCATATGAACCTCACAGACACATCAGATATTCATACACCTACGATGAGCCCCACTCTCAATGGTAATTCAACAATACAGTGGTTCAAACTCAGTGATGAGCGCAAAATATGCAACAGAATATTTAGTTTCTATCCAGGACTGGCACAAGTGTGTTTTAATTAGAAAGTCACGAGTTGTGTAGAATAATTCCATGACCATAAAAAGTAAGCCACAAAACTCTCAACAACACTAACTTTGATTGTTTTCTTGAAATCGAACCATAAAATTACCAACTAGGTGTAAGTGGGGTACAGCCCAGTACACCATTGTTAACACACAATCTTGGCTTACCTCCTCCAGCTCTCTTTGTCGTTGCTCGGCCTCTTCCTTCACCTACAGTGGAAGGTAATGGAGAGGGAGAGGAGGAGGTGGGCAATGACCGTGAAATGAATATCACACAACATTTCTAGTCCCACAACTACACAGCCATACAAAACTACCAATATCACATTCCACAGGTGTACGGTGGGAAATATCAATCCAAATACTCTACTCCTTCACTTCTGTGTGCTGAATGTCTATTATGTGCCATTGCTAGAGAGGTACTGATCCAGTAAGTCACGCACAGCTAGACCCCTTCCCATATCATTCTATGTGTCATGATACATTATGGTATTCAATATGGGGAAGTCCCTGTCAATTAGCTACACACGCTAAGGCTCATAATGATACACTCACTAGAACAATGGGTCACAATATTGTACCATGACATTAGCCACACTCTTGTGGTTGGTTACCATGACACTGCTACTGATTAGTACACAAGAGGAACACACACGTACAGTACATACCTGTGACCAGTCCTGTATCCTCTGGAGGGGAGATGAAGGCAGGATTAGGTCACAAGTGGGACACACATTGTTTACACCATGATGATCAATATACTGTTTACTACATGATCATCTTGCTCTATACCTACCACAATGTGAGATGCTGAGGAGACACTATCAAGGCTGTTCCTTGTATCACTACACTTGTATCTAACAGCTACATGACCCACAGGAAGGTTAGTCTCATACCCAGACTAGGTAGTCCAGGTATTAGACTGAGGGAAGGTCAAAGTTCTTTGCTACCACATTTATAAACACAGTTTGTAATTGTCTGGTCAGACGTGTGTCTTGACTCAAATAAACATGGCAACTAGAGGAGGAGAGAGGGTAGCTCAAGCACAGGGAGGGGGCACAGAAGATGAGGAGAGATAAATAGTTTATTACTAAACTTAGATACAGTTCAAGGACACAAACAACAGCACGGTCAGCATTAAATAGAATACACATGTACAAGAAACAGTACATGTATCATCCCATTGTCAATTGTCTATTCATACACTACAGACAAGGGACCATCAAACTGTCTAACAAGTCACACTCAAAAGTCAGAAATTTATGTGTAGAATGTATGAGTCTACATGAATGACTACTGGAACACTTGTATCATCCTCTTGTCGATATAAACTACAAAGGCACTTAAGCTGCCAAGCACGTCGTACCCTAAAGCCAGAAATTTATGTGCAGAATGTTATGTGAGTCTACATGAATGACTGCTGGTTCAAAGGTCAGCAAATTCATGATTCATATCAATCACAGCCAGGTTGTATGCAATTGTTTCGCCAGTTGTAAAATATTTTCTAAAGAGGTAATGTCAGACAGAACTACAGCTGCCATGAGATACCTCAAGGAGTCCTCTACTTTACCAGCAGTGAGGCTAGTGAGCTAGAGAAGAGGCCAATTAACAAACAGTTGTGTCTGAGTCAGTCAGTACCAGCACTAGTACCACTGGTGAGCTACAGAAGAGGCCAACAAACAGTTGTGTCCGAGTCAGTAAGTACCAGCACTAGTACCACTGGTACTAGACAGTGTATGTCCTTTTGTGATAATGAAAGCAATTGGACACTATGAACTACGAAACTAACTGTGGAAACTAACTATCTACCTGTGGAAAATCAAAAATAGATTCCTGCTAAAATTTACATTAAATGTAGTACACCACACTCAATACCCACTTCATGATGATCTTAATTCACACTACACCAATGTGCAGGGTTGTTAACATCCACCTCACTAAGTTGGGCGTGGTTAGGCACTTTTCAATTCATTATATACTGACTGATGTATGATCAGTGCACATGAAGAAGGAAGCACTCTTGTTAGTTGGCCTCCTCCACAGGCTCTCCTACCATGTAAACAAAACACTGCAAGCCATCAAACACTGGAGGGGGGAGTGGCCTGGGAACGAGGCTACTTGTTAGTGGTGTTTCTACCTAGCATGCAACTACCTAGACCACACCTACAGTCAATCTACATGCTCAGCCTTCACACTGGAGACTGACTCAGCTGTGGTAGTACACTGTATGCTGTCTCCCCCCACCCTGCACCCCTGTCCCACCCCTACCAATAATGTACAGTGGTGTCTCCCCAGTACATGCAGGAGGTGTGGCACATGAAGGACTGTATCAAAACAAGGATGTGGGGAGAGTTGTACTGACACATGAAGTAGGGAGAGGGGTAGCTACTAGGCAACTTAAAAGAGTGCTAGTATAGTGACGGAAGTGCTGAGAGAGTGAGAAAGAAACCCACGGAAAATACCTGGGATCCTGGTGGGATTTCAACCCAAGACCTTCTGAATACTAAATACTTGAGGGAGAGTGTGAATCAAACAAAATTCAGCTGAGGCCCCCAGGCATTGCTGCTACAGGTAGGTTGTCTTCTACTCCCCTGTCCAGGGGTCCCAGTGGCTTAGTGGTAAGACTAGTATTCAGAAGGTCTTGAGTTCAAATCTCAGCTGAATCCCAGATGTTTCCCTTAGACTTATTTCTCAGCACTTGCATCACTGTTCATAAGTGTCTATACTGTCTTTCTAGTACCGTATAGCGGGTATTTTTCGCAGGGCAAAATTTTCGCGAAACCACGATCTATTGTATTATGGAAAATTTTCACGGGTTAAATTTTCGCGGAAAGCAAATTTTCGATATTGACATCCACCAAGAGATGCTCGCAACCAGAGATCGCAACGGAGAGTTGTGCAGTATTATTGGCAGGATAGCTATTGTAGCAGTGACATGTTTCATGGACACAACTGTCTGTAGAACTACACGCACGGGGATACGAGTCACACGTTTTCGTGGGTTAATTTTTCGTGGACCCCACTCGACTGAGAAAAACACGAAGAATACACCCCCACGAAAAATACCCGCTATACGGTAATCAACATCAAACCTCTCAAGTACCAGTATAAATGGCAGAATGCTGAATGTTTACTGACACTATGAAATAATGAAAATAGTTTGTGCAGTATGTACTGTCAGGAGCATGCAATGATGAGAGAAGTGGAGGGAGAGTAGGAGCACACAACAACCACACATTGGGGTCAAAGCTCAAATGGTCCCAGCATTCAGCAAAGTGGAAGTAAGCAGTTCAATTGTCTGACAGTAAAATATGACAAGTTCCAGAAGCAAGACAGATAAAAATGGACTCTGGATGTCAACTGCCGGGTACTGCATACATAACAAGCAAGTAATGGAACCATAGATAATAGAGCTACGAACAGGGATTGGAAACGGCAATAATTTTACGTCGAATCATCATTTCGGTCACGTGATCTGACGCACACTGCATTGGCAGTAGACGACTGTGCGAGAGTGGTGGTTATGTGTGTTTCTTCTTTCCCTGAATGTCAAATGGCTTCTGGCGGACTGCTATTTCGACCCGAGTTTGCCCGTAAATTTTTTGTCCGTTTCCAATCCCGTTTCAGTGCTCTATTATCTATGATGGAACACATAGAACTATGTGTCTGCACATGTTCCAATGTCTGCCACACACACAGTACCCAGTGGTCTTGAATACATCAGCATCATCCATAAGAAGCACTGTCATGGTCGTTCCTTTTTACTATTTTGACTAGACGTACACTGAACCAGGTGCTTAGCTGTTTGAATGTTGATGTGGTCATTGCATGCTTCTACTCTCTTCTGCCTAATTTCACATAACACTCAGCATCTGCCATCCATAGTAGTCACACACTGTATGAGTTTTGCTCACTATGTAATATGAGCTAATATCAACTACTGTTGATTGTACTTACCTGTGAATAATCTCTTTGGTCATACTGGAGGAGGAACAAGAAACAGAGCAGCAGGTGAAGCAGAGTAATGGATGGTCACAGTTCATCTCAACCAGCAGGCCTAACAACAACACTCACACTGATGAACACAAGGACAACCTACGTCCACTGACACACACACATACCTGTCTTCCTCTACTCCTGTCTTGTCTCAGCAGCTAACAAATGGAGAGAACATGGGAACATGTACACACCATAAACATGTACACAGTACCACACAGTAATCAAGCAGTGACCATCAGTACCATCGTGAACTAACGGTACCTAATACTACATGGGACCATCAGTATGATCGTGAACTAGCGGTACCTAATACTACATGGGACCATCAGTATGATCGTGAACTAGCGGTACCTAATACTACATGGGACCATCAGTACCATCGTCAACTAGCGGTACCTAATACTACATGTGACCATCAGTATGATCGTGAACTAGCAGTACCTAATACTACATGGGACCATCAGTATGATCGTGAACTAGCGGTACCTAATACTACATGTGACCATCAGTACGATCGTAAACTAGCGGTACCTAATACTACATGTGACCATCAGTATGACCGTGAACTAGCGGTACCTAATACTACATGGGTCCATCAGTACGATCGTGAACTAGCGGTACCTAATACTACATGGGACCATCAGTACCATCGTGAACTAGCGGTACCTAATACTATATGGGACCATCAGTATGATCGTGAACTAGCGGGACCTAATACTACATGGGAGCATCAGTACGATCGTGAACTAATGAGGCTACCTGGCATGGTGCATGATAGCTACTATGAAAAGGTGCACACTCACAGCCAGCAACATGGACCAACACAAGATTTGACATTGATGTCTCTGATTTGAATGGAGGCCGGGCATTAGAGTTACATTCTACCCTGCATGCTTGTAATCTCAGTGTGGGAGTCAAACATAGCATCACATACTGTTCTTTCACTGTGATAATTACTGCCTATAGAAGAGCATTTAGCCATCTCTTGAAACTACTGAACACGTAGCTAGTAGCAAGCAGTAGTCTACACATTCTGAAATGGCTGGGTCTTACCATTTCACTCACAGTTTCATACCCAGACAAAGATTTTGCCATCTGTGTACGAGGACAGTCCATGCAGTGACTTCCAATATTAAAAAAACCCTGAAAATTTGGTTCTTACAACACAACTAGAAGTGCCCAGGAGAGCACTTACCCTACACACCTTCCTCTTCAAACAAAAAAAAAATAGTAGCAAATACAGTAGTGTACGTAAACACAATCCTGCAGATGGTGATTTTGCCGTCTGGGTATGAGGACAGCTTGTGCAGGGACTTCCGGCAACATAAAAAAAACTGCTGAAAATTCTATTCTGACTGACTGACACAACCATATTGCTTTACCCTGCTGTGGCATACTCATGCAAGGTGAAATGGTGTATGGATGGGAAGGCCAGGTCTATTTACAAGCCCCTCAAACATTCAAGCACTATCAGCACACGTCACTATATAATGTATACTCATCATTTCCCACACTGCACGAGCAAATGGACAACACACATGTAAGATATATAACTTGTAGCAATATGAACAAGTTCCTTAGTCTCGTTCCCAGGCCTTCCCCACTTCCAGTATTTGATTGCTTTTAGTATGCTAACACAGAGGGGGAAAACCTGGGAGATCTCATCATGTATGGTGAAGTCATGTAACGTCAAGTAGACAGAAGGTGGGCAGTGCCTGACTGTTATAATTCCAACTTTGTGTTAATCAGTCTCAAGTGTACTGAACAATGAGTTGTATCAGCACTGCATTGTGAACATTCAGGCCTTCCAGTCCTTGGACAGACATTACAATCAAGGGCTCAAGATTGTTTGTTGTGTACTGTAAATATTTGCATAGTGGAAGCAATCAAATAGTAGAGGCGGGGAAGGCCTACGAACGGGGCTACAAATTCATACTATCACCCGACATACAGTGGCACAGTCGCATCGTTAGCATGAAGTGCTTACATGTACATGTAAGCTCTAATAAGATACGAAGAAACCTTTGTGGTGTACAAGTTAACAAGGATGTTTGTTTACATTGCTAAGTGTTGGCACATTTTGTAACCATGTCAACAACAGCTAATAGTTGTACAATACACACAGCCAGCAGTAGCGTTGTACCCAGGTCTTCAAACTAGCTTCTGCCACTTGCAGCACTAAACCAGGAGAAGGGTCGGTAAAACACATCACATGCAGTGACGTACCTCGACATCAGGTGGATGTTTGGAGGCGTGGCACATTCCTAAAATGTTGTTTTTCAGTCAAGGCCAGTAGCTGAGTACCAAGCTAGTTAAACCTTAAGCAATAGTGCTGTAAACATCCAGGCAAAAGACCAGTTTGGGATTTTCTGGGATTTTACAATGCCTCCAGACGTCCACCTAACATCAGGTACATCAGTGCATGAGATGATTAATACCAGTCCTTTAGTACTGCAAGTGACAAACACTGGGTAGAAGGCCTGGGTACGAGGGTAGGGATTTCCAGCAGCTAGCTTTAATTTTTTTTGGTTTTACCTGGGATGACCCAGTTAACGAGGAAATCCCCAATAGCACTTAGGCTAATTTTAAGGGGTTCCCCGGGACCGACGGCTTAACGTCCCCTCCGAAGGACGCGAAAGAAAACCTTCTACTCAATTTTTGAGGTAGGGCTGAGTGCACCGAGAAGAGAAATAAATCTCTGCTGCTAGTGGGACTGGAACCCTGGACCTTTCGATCCGCAGTCCAGTGCTTTAACCAATAGGCCACCAGCAACAATGTGAGGATTGTACCTACCTTCTTCTTCTCCTGCTCTGTGAGCTGCTTCCACTGTGTGGGGGGAGACATGAGTGAACAGGAGATAGACCTCATGCAGTTATGTTACTGCTAGTGAATGGACAGTGAACAGTAAACTGAAACTGTGGATACTAAGTGGCCATTTTGAGTGGCAAAATGCAGTATTTCAATAGTATAGCAGTGTGGTTTGTGAGTTCACAACTTTCAGGAAACATGCAGGTACGTAAGCCAAGAGCGCATAATTATTATGCACTCTTGACGTAAGCTTAATGGCTTCAGTCAGAAGCAGGCCATGTTGACACCTTGTGCATTCAGAGTGACAATAAAGCTAGGTTCATGTGTTCCTGCAAACAGAGGCAATTGACAGGTTACACTGTACAGTTCAACATTGCTCTTTGCCACTCAAGATGGCCGCAGCTGATGACATAACATCCAGAGATATAGCATGTGACATCATTCACATAAGGTCTGTATGTAACATGCTCCTCACTGCAGGCTGACATGGACTCACATACCTTTGTAATGTCCTCCTTTACAATTTCATGCCATGAAGGATCCTGGGGCAGTAGAGGAGAGGGGAGTGGAAACATGAAGGACACGCCCCCAACACATGTCCACCTCCTGCCAGTAACTACTATCATCTGACATACTTCAGTGAGGAATGTGATTACAACAATAACAATGGCTGTGTGCAGTTTAGCTGGTAGCTACCAACAAACATGTCTGTGCTTTGACATACCACTCGCCAATCCTTGTCCAACACCTTCTCAACGTCGGAGGCGTTCTGGGAGAATCAGTGAGGGGAGACAGACAATGATAACACCCTCATAACACCCACTCCACACATGTACATTAGATAATATTTTCACCTGTATCATAGCATAGAGGGCTATAGCTCCCTCCAATATTTACAGTGTCCATCAGTGTGCTAGTATAAATATCTCACACTCAGCTGGTGTGTAAGATGAGGTTGACTATTATCTTGGTCTTACAGTGACAGTAGCTAAGACCAAAAACACTATAACACACCAAGAGTGCTTCACGATATGATACCTCAAATCATGCTGAAATGTTTCCTGTGCTTCACACAGATGATCAACACCTTCACACCCTCCATAATGTCAGCCCTCCCCCTCCCCAAGTAAATTTGCCCGCACCTCAGATCATTGTCCAACAATAACCTCAGTGCTACAATCACCTAGCCTCATTCCTAGGCCAGTCCGGTTATTTACTCTTCCGTTTGTGTTCACAGTAATACACAGATCCATGTAAGCAGAAGAGTGGTGAAAAAAGGAAAAGGTCAGTGAGTGATGTCAGGTGGATGCAAGATGGACGTAGGGGAGTGGGGGGCAATCTCAAACAATACACTAAATTGTCCATTCGCAGCACTCCACTGCTCATCAGGACTCCAGACATTCATGCGGTCAAACCAACTTGTCTCGACTGATAAGGAACAGCTTAGTACGTATACATCTGAATATCAGCTTCTCCCCCCTACGTACACCTTGCATTCACTCACGTGATGAATGATCCCAGGCCTTCTCCACTTTTAGCCATTCTTCCATTTCCGTGTAATTTTGTAAACTCAAACGGAAGGTAACAAAAACGGGGAGGCCTGGGAACAAACTAATGATAACCAGGTCTTTATTCAACGATATCTCAGTATTTGTAAATCAAAGAATATTCAAGTTGAAAATTTATGTTAAAAGCACGTTAAGGACATTTTGCATAATTTTAGAATATTTTACAGATGAAATTATTAGATTGAGTGTCATTCAAGCAGCTTACGGCTTTACCACAGGCATGCACAGAAAAGAGTAGATAGTCAATGACCCTTTGGACACCGCTGTGAATCAACATTGTGAAATGAACGCACTACACTCTCACAGTAGCCTAGTTCATACTCAGGTCTTCTACCCCAGTGTTTGTTGCTAGCAGCACTTAGCTACCTCATGTTAGTGCTATAAGTGAATCGGAAGGGCTGGCTACGAGGCTCATATTCAGGCTGAAAAGTTTTAATGAAAGTCTTCATGAGTTTAATTTTTGTTGCTGCACAGGCCTACAAAAACATTTTAATACCCAAAATTTCCCCAACTTACAGTAATCCTAGTACTAAAGAACCTTGGTGAAAAACATCACAGCAATCACAAACAATGCCAATCCCTAATCTTTACACTCCATACACTCACTGCACATGGATATGTTATACCCTGAATTGCTGATCACGTGGGTACCAAAACAGGACTCACATGATCATGTACTGATATAATTATGAAACTGTTCTCTACTGACTACACTTCAACCTATCCTTGTTATCATGCAGGCCACGCCCATCTGTTTTGATAGTTTGCAGTATGAGAGAGGAGGAGGGTTGGAAGGGTTTTCACTTGTAGTGCAACATCAAGTGGGAAGAAGAAAAGAACTTGACAATAGCCAGAAGTTAGCGTGAGGCTTCCTGTTGTGTTTTGTTCTGTCATTTCATAACACGAGGTACGACACACTCTCGTAGCTTCAACTGTCCAAACAGAGATATTCTCTTGGTGAGGAGGATACAAAGAAGATGCATACCACACACATCACAAAATGTCAGCTGTTCAAAATATCGGAGGCCATTGAGCTGTATCTCACATTCTGGTTGCAGCTATAAAGATGGTACAACAGCCAGCTGGGAGTTGCACTGAGTGAATAAAACCTATCACAAGTATAAGTCCTACCTTTGAAGGGTGCTGAGATACAAGTGCCGAAACGTCTAAGTGTGATAGCTCACTGGGCAGAGCATACAAGTGCTTTACTAACTTGTAAGCCTTTTGTCATATCTGTCCCTTAGCAGTTTTATTTTAAATCTTCTGGTATGTTTAGAGGTAGATCCTCCCTCTCGTCTGGAGTTTGTCCAGTTTCTTTAGCTTCACTGTTGCAGGTTAGAAAGGTTTCTACAGATTCTGTGATGTCAGTGTCAGTATATATCACATGTAAAACCTTCCAAGCCTTCCCCCCATACTGTAAGTGATCAAAAGCTGGGGTGGGAGTGGCCTGGGAATGAGGCTAACTTGTACTCCCATTCCTGCCACCAGCATCACTGGCACTGTGTGGCCATTTGTGATGGTGATCATTTATGATGGGGACAAAAGTGTTTCTACACCACTGTAATCACAACACAAGAGTGGTCAGAAACTTACTAGTTTGCTCCACTTGTCCACTGAAGAGAGACGCTGGGGTAATCAGTGAGGGGAGAGAGGCAGTGAGCAATATAAACATGTGTCCACTCTACACAACATGTTATTCAACCATACGTAGTATATCAGAGGACACCATGCATCTCATGATCCAACAAATTTGTTAGAGACTAGTAGAGTCTGTTAGAAGGGAAGGCTGACTGAGCTACAGTTTGTCCTCCCCAGGCAGTGGGTGTGTGAGTGTGTGCCACTGGGAGGGAGGTCCACTGGAACAGCAATCTGACTCACACACACATGCAGCAGTTACAGGTCAGCTAGCTCCATGAACATCATTGTCCATGACACAATGGAATGTAATCTATGTCATGTGACAATGATAACATGCCCTTCCCTGTCTTACTCTCTGTTATTCAATCATACCAGTTACACACACATGTACGTCCAGTGAATGCTGGCTTAAAAAACTGCAGGATGGGAGGCCCAAGTCCTAACTCTCCAATTACAAGCAGTGGGACAGCTCTGGGTAAGGGTAAGGTAAGGCCTTGCCCCAAGTTTGTTAAAAGAGAGCTAAAATCAACAGTTGTATGCCCTTCCCCATCTGTACTCCAGCTCTTCAACCATATACCATTTACACACACATGTATGTCCCTCCTCTGTACGAAACCCTGCATACTATTTGCCACTACTGAACAGTCCATGACTAACAAAACTTCATGTGTGTAACTGGTAAGGTATAAAGTTTACTGAGGTATTGCAGAAAGTAGATAGTGTGCTACTGTTTTCAGTGATTGGGGCGAGCCTGAGCAAGCCACACATATGCCTACCCACTATATGATAAGTCATAAACACGTTGATGTATTTGAAGCGTCGATTTTATTTATGAACAAATTGTGCTTTAGCCTAATTGCCAACACAACAGGACGCTGGTAGCAACAGTTCAACTTATTGTTCATGATCCAGTAGTTCACTCAATTCATGTGCTAATACTTTGGGCAATGGCACCTACCAGATGACTGGTGACATACGTGTTACTTTGTTATTATACTGTTTCACTCTCCAGTGAATTACTACACTTTTAACTTCCTTAAACAGCTTTTGTTCTAGCGGTGCACCGCGCTGTGGCCTGTAAGAGCCGAGTCAAGCTCAATTCAAAGGTGTAGTTAGTTGCGTGACAGCCAACCCCCTCTGTGGGCTACCAGTATGCTCAGTTCAGCAAGAGATCACGCTCTGTTACTAGCACTGGGACAAGGAGCTTGACAACAATGTAATCAGCCAGTACAGTTACACAACAGTCAAGCCCCTGTGTTGAGAGCAGTAGATGGTTTCCTTGTCGACTCAGACACTGCTTCATGTTAACATAATTTGTCAAACTGTCAATTAGTGCTGTACTGCTTGATGTTATCAACAAAAAACAATTACTCTGCTTATGCTGGACACTTACAATCAATCCTCCTATAGATTTGAAGTCGGAAAGCTTCACAGGCTCCTTGGTATCACTTTTCCCGCCAGACGCCATATTGCTTGATCTTGGTAAACAGTATCAATGTTGGAATTTAAAACATGCAGCCCCACCCACACAATTGAGGCCTGCAGATCATTGGCATGCATCGACGAATCGCTCTGAGCTGGATTGTGCATACGGAACATGCATGCTCGTTCGGTGTATTGTCTGTGGGGAACTAGAATGGCGCATGGTGGACGTTTTCCTTTGCACAGTTAGCTAGAAACTTGCAGCCAGGATCAAACGTGATGGTGAGCTGCTCTCATGATCAATTGTTGTTGACTCACATCCTGGAGTGATGGTGTTGAAGCAGAGGAATATTATGGAATCTGGGTCTGTCCACATTCAATTCTCAGGCTGGATCTTTTGTAGGCTTCACTTCTCCATGCTACTTACTAAACTGAAAAAATTCGTACAAAATGTGTTTTTTTTTCATTTTCAGAATGGCACTGTTATTCAGAATAGTACATGCACGACCAAACATTTCTTATGGACTTAAGTAGTATGGTATAATATAAACAGACAATACCAGGAGATAAAACTGAGGTTATAAACACCATAACAACATCATTGTACTTGGTGGGTTAGCCACAGTGACACACCGACATTTCCTACCAACAATGAATTTCAGACTTCTTTTCTGCAGAAAACAATTTGAAAAACAAGTTGTAACATCACAGTGGGGAAAGGGAAGGTGACAACTAGAGGGAGAGGAGGAAGGCTTATGGGAGGGGGGGAGGGAGGAGAGGAAAGCCAAAGAAGACTTGGACAATGGGACGGGAAGAGAGAAAGAGTACGTACGAGGCAGGGCAATGGTAGCCTTGAACATAGGCATTAGCTACGTACTGGATTTTGTCTCATAACTTTGGAGCTGCAAGACAAGGAGAGAGCGGAGAGAAAAGAGAGGAGAGAGATTAACAATGGGAGAGAGAGATGAGGAAGACAATAGAGGGAAGGACAATGGCAGCTTCAAACTCAGGTTTTCCATTCCACATTTAGTCTCGCAGGTTCACAAAATCTGGAATGGAAAGTCTGGGTTTAACCATGTGTACACTTGGCTGTGATGACCTCAATGTATATACCATGGTTGTGAAGTTAGCAACATCAGAGCAAGGACAGTCCAGCTTACCTGCGACAAACTGGAGCACAATAACAAGTCATTCTTACTATGGTGTGTCTGCCTTCCAAACCACTGTGTGTGTGTGTGTACAGCAGGGGAGGGGGAGAAGAGGAGAGGAGAAAGGAAAAATGGGGGGGGGGGGAGAAAGGAGAGGGAGGGATAACGCACACAAAAGAAACATCCATGTTACAAAACATGCTTCTTTACAATTCAACATTCACCATCAATTCAATACCAGGTGCTACATGTAACAGAGGTCTGTCATTTCTCTCTGTAGCCACACCCACTTTGATAACCTGTGTACCCAATATTGCAACAGCCAAGAGATTGCCACCAAATCAGTGGTTCTCTAAGGGGGGTAGCTAGGCATAGGCACCTGCAGGCCCGCCATTGCCCGGGTTATTTTGAATCATGCGTACTCATATCACGAGGACCGGACCCGAAGACACGTGGTCTGTGCGTGCTTACGCATGCACAGACGTATGTATAGCGTGCAGTGAGTGTAGTGACAAAATATGCTTTCCGCAATTGCACATCAAATGCGGCGTAGCCAAGTCTTGCCCGGGTACCCACACAGCTCTGCAGGTGCCTATGTAGCTAGGCAAACAGAGAATATCCTAGCCTCATTTCAATGCAGGCCTGCTA
Organism: Agelas oroides; assembly: GCA_949130485.1. NCBI lineage: Eukaryota > Metazoa > Porifera > Demospongiae > Agelasida > Agelasidae > Agelas > Agelas oroides. Next base: position 6,917,860 of record OX422197.1, on the reverse strand, counting down.
TTTTTTTAATGGGTCTGGGAATATTCCAAGCCAGGCCAGAACAATGAAAGAGGACTACCAGTGATTCCTGTACCTCAAAACCCATGGCAACAGATGGCAATGGTTGAACTGGCTGTAGGGCAGGGAAATACATAAAAACAAAGCTGGTATTTGGAACAGAAATTGGGTTGTTGGGTGGGGGAGTGCCAACACTACTGCACACATCATAACTCCCATTTCGTCAAGATGAGGCTGGCATAATTGTACTTGGCACAAAACCTCACACCAGGATCATATACACAAGTATCAATTTGGTACACTGGTGTAAGCATTTCTGTCCATAACACTAGCTTTAGAAGGAGGTATTCTGAACAGGGATGATTTCACCATGTCTTGTGTTTGTCCCATTATTGTACAAGTAGTGCATTTGGTATGGAGGCAAAAAACAGGAGGGGACATGAGGCGGATGTAGGAGGGGGGGGGGGGGTGCAGTGGCGTAGGAACCGTAGCAGCCGTAGCGGCTTTGGCTACTAGACAAGAAACAGGAGGGGACATGAGGTGGATGTAGGAGGGGGGGGGGTGCAGTGGCGTAGGAACCGTAGCAGCCGTAGCGGCTTTGGCCACTAGACAAGAAACAGGAGGGGACATGAGGAGGATGTAGGGAAGGTAGGAAGGCATATTCAAATTGCACGCACTAAAGTTCTTACCAGTCAAGACAAGTAGTTTTCAACCATGCAAACGTCTAAAGTCCTGACCAGTGTGTGTGTGTGTGTGTGTGTGTGCAGCAGAGGGAGGGGAGAGAAAGGACAAGATGAGGATGGAAGAAGGGAGGAGAAAAGGGGAGAGAGAAGAGGGAAGAATAACGTACATGAAGGAACCAATTCATACTCAAACAGATGATCAAGTGCAACTGTCCCCCCCCCCTCCCTCCTACATCAACCTTGTGTCCACCTGACATCATTCATGTGATGAATGTGTCCAAGTCTTCCCCATTCTTCACTGTTCTTCTGCTTCTGTGCAACACAAACACACAAAGGAGGCCTGGAAATGAGGCAGGCCTGGAAATGAGGGAGGCCAGGAAATGAGGGAGGCCAGGAAACGAGCAAAAGCAGGAAATGAGGAAGGTCAGGAAACTTGGGAGGCCTGGAAACGAGGTTAAACTGTGACAAACAACAGGTACAACACACAACACACAGCACACCTTCCATACACATCCACACACACCCACACACCCACACACACCCACACACACCCACACCCACACACCCACACACCCACACACACCCACACCAACACACACACACACACACACACACACACACACACACAGATACACACACATACCCGATAGTGGCTGTTCTGGCAGGAAACTTTCCTGCTATTCCTGCATGGGAAGAAAAGACTTCCATATAAGGTAATGGACAGTTGCCCACCAACAAGACCACTTTGCTTTATCATAACCTTATACCCAGGCTCTTTCTCATGGAGGAAGAGGTACAATGCCAGTTTTATCATACGTCTCACATGAATGTACAGGAGTCAATGAGGAAGCCGTGTAGGTATGTGCAGTAGTCTTGCTGCATGTATGTCTGAACGCACAATGAATTGGAGGTTTGTATACTAAAATCATTATCACCATAGTACAAAGTTGTACCATAAAAAGTATCACTTGTTTATTCTTTGGCATTGCCACTCATACTTTGCACTTGTAACAATACAGCCAACAGCAATAAAATGGTGATATTTTCCAGTATAGCTTTGTACTATGGTGACACTTATATAGTCCCATTTCAGGTACATTATAACTGGTCTCACCAGAGCTGAAATAATGCACACCAGATGAAATGAGTGTTTCTGTGTAGCAACTGCTGTTGCTTGTACTTCAAACGAGATCATCATCAGCGGGTCGGACTGAAACCAGGAGTGCTGTAAGGACATACAAAACAGAAGGAAGAGTTATTATGGTCTCCTGCTGAAACATTGCGATGAAGGTTTGTTCTTGTTGTGTGAAGAGTGACCACTCCTTGTGTACTGTTGCAAACAACTTGTACTGGGTTATACCCAGTCTCGTGCCCACACCCTACCAGCGAGGAGAGGATCTGGTGACATTGGACTGATTCCTCGGGCTTCATCAAAAATTCATAGTTTGCTGTATCATAGTTGAGAACTGATAACAAATTAACAGCAAAAAAGGTATTGTGTCATTGCGCTAAAGTAGCCAAGAATTTCTGATGTTACACTTACAGATTGTGTTTTCTGCAATGTGATTGGCGAATGGAAAAGCTCTCCACAAAGCAATCAAGGTTAATGAAGCCTGAGGGATCGGCCAAATGTCACAAGACCCTCTCCTCTTGGGTGGGGTCTGGGCATGAGACTAGGTTACGCCATGCCTCCACATACCTCTACAGTCTCACAGACCAGACTCTCTACCTCTCCACATCCTCCAGCCCACCATGACTTGACCTGGGATTGATTCACGGGATGGGAAGAAGTCATGCTGCATGTCATGTGCCTTGTGACACTAGCTAGCTACATCATTTCCAACCCATCAAACACTGAATGACTGATACAGAAAGATACTTACATGCAGCCACCATCTCCAGTGGATCTCCTTTTTGATCAGCCGCAGCTTTTCTGAACGTGCTATTCTCTGTGCAGCAGCTTTGCAGTTCCATTTCACGCCCATGCAGCCCCACCCACAAACGTCATCACAAGAAATGCGAGCAGCTGTCCACCTGAATGGCTCCACGATCGATCTCTCGCAGTTCAGAGGCGTAGTTTGCAAACTTGCCGTGAGGTGCGGTCCTCTTCTCAGCCCCAGCCACCCTCCCCCAGGAGTGACCCCAAGTTAGAATGGGCTGCGTCTTCATTGTGGGGTCGTAGCACTGTGAAGTATGAGTTGCAAGTGCCTATGATCGTATAATTTCAACCTCACTGTTGCTCACATCCAGTATCCTCCCAGTGTGACTGCAGTCTGTAGTAGATGGGTTCATTCCAACATGTCCAGCTGTGACCAGGTCACAGTATGAGAACCAGCTCACTGCATATTGCTGACCACCCTTTGTCCCACATAGTTGTCCATTTTGATTTCAGGAATAAGACAAGGTGTTAGCAGCATTATGTTAGCATCTTCCAGTCCCATACATCGATACTGTGCGTGGAGTGGAATCCCAAGCCCAGCCTTGTCACAAAGTAACTTGCCTCCTGAAGTAAGGTGTCCAGGGGGAAACTTTGAAGTAAGTTGTTCCCTGGATACTTCAGATTAAAGTGTCTCCCTTGAAGTAGCTTGCCCCCCCTTGTGAGGGGACAGCTTGTTTCATAGTAAACTGTCCAGGTCGCAACTTACTTCAAACAGTAATGTCCAGCGATGTACTTCATAGTAAGTATATGAAGAGATAAGTAAAGAGTATTCTAGCTACCTCAAAGAAAACGGTCAACAAGGCAATGATAATTATTTCAATAAAATGTTAGTACTAGTTAGCCTATGTAGTACACAATACATGCACTATTCAGAGCAACCATCTCTCCTCTGTCTACTGGTGCCAGAATTGTTTCTGATTATTCGAGATCCATGACTACAATGCATTAGCACAGTATGCTGCTTCTTTTATGGCATTCATGATGGCTAGTGATCTGACTACATTAGCACAAGGTTGACATTGACTATCCTTTGCACAAGTGTGGGGAGGCATATATCACTTCAAGTTTACTTCGAAGTAAGTTGTCCCCAGGGGACGGTTTACTTTGAGGTAAGTTGCCCACAAGATATAGGGAGGTGAAGAAGTGACCTATGTGTACTTGCATGCATGTGCACTTTTGTAGCATAGCTCTTTCTATCACCACTACTGAAAGTATTACCCTGAACTACCTTATTGACCAGAAATTGTTCAGAATGGTACATTTTCAGAATGATACATGCATATTTCTTGTGGAATGTGTGCCAAGATTCATATTCTTAATCCTTAATCATGATGAGCACTTCCAACAGCTACATGTAAAAATAATGCAGTGAGATGGAGCTCAGGTTCGATGAGGAGGCATCTCCAAACCATTTCTTCATTATTATTGTGACATTCACACACATGGATTGATGCCAGTCCCACGATGTTCCTGTAATTCAGACTTCTCTTCCTGCAGAGGAGAATTACAAAGTAACATCCTAGTTCTTACACCGTTGCTTTGTCTACTGCTGTTTCATCTATACTCCATTGTGTCTACTGCTGTTTCATCTACTCTGTTGCATCTACTGCTGTTTCGTCTACTCCATTGTGTCTACTGCTGTTTCATCTACTCCATTGCGTCTACTGCTGTTTCGTCTACTCCATTGCGTCTACTGCTGTTTCGTCTACTCCGTTGTGTCTACTGCTGTTTCATCTACTGCTGTTGGGTCTACTGCTGTTTCATCTACTCAATGTCATTTTCAGTATGCACATATGATTGTGTTATTAAAGTTTGGTTTACCACACTTTTTTTTAAAGTGTTTGAGAACATCCACTGGTTGACAGGTACAAGTACTAAGTTTTCACTTTTCTTTGAAGCATCTTTTTTATGTGACATGCTCCGACATCACATAATTATGATAGAGTACCATGAGGGTATAGTGGTCTGTGTACAGTGAGGATCAGCCATGGACAATAGCCATGTGGAAGGTGGCACAACAAAATCACTGTTGCACTGCACATTAAATGGAGGAGGGCATAATACAGGTACACTACACTGGAAAAAACTAGAGGTTAATTTAACCCAAAATGGGTTACCTCAGTTGCAGGATCTATACCACCTCACACTTTTACCACAGTTTAGGGTTACAGCCTTTGTCTACTCAAAGTTCCAATATGGCATGAATATAGCGAGAGTTACACCCCTTTTTGGGGCAAAAATGCAATCACAAAATGAATTTCATTTTGCAACCCAATTCATTGTTTGCTAGAAACCTTCACTGGACTGGTTTAACACTAAACCCTTGCAAAAGGAGGTGGACCACCACCTGGACCTGGATGAATGCAGACTGCAACTGAGATGACCTTTTTAGGGTTAAATCAACCTCCAATTTTTTACAGTGCTACTGCACATAGAAGTAGATGAGTAGATGAAACAGTAGACGAAACTAGAGTATATGAAACAGGAGTAGATAAAGTAGGTATAAACTTATTATTCAAAAGGTGTGACATCATGGGAAAAAGGGGGGAGAGGAGGTAGGGAAGAGAGGGAAAATGTAGAGAGAAATAGGAAAGGAGAGCAATGGTAGCCTTGTTACCAGGCCTTCCCACCGTCCAGTTTTTGATCACTTACAGTATGCAAAAATGGATGGGGAAAGCCTGGTCCATTTTATCATGTGAGTGATGTCAATGTCTACCTAGAAGGGGGAAGGGTCACCAACTGAAGAACTAACTTGAGACCATTTCCTGCACTGTCAGTCCAAGCACTGGAGTTTCAACTGGTTGCAAAGCAGAAAACTTATCGTTTATTGTTCAGGACAAAGAACTCGTGTGTGAAATACATTCATTTGGTTGGGGACCTCCCCCCCCCCCCACCTGTCTACCTAGGTATCATTCACATGATAAAATGGACCAGGCCTTCCCCTTCCATTTTTGCACACTCTAAGCAATCAAAAACTGGTCAGTGGGAAGGCCTGGAAGCTAGGGCATTGGTCCAATTCTGGCCAAGTATCACGATGCAAGGGGCTATAACTGAAGTTGGCATGGAGTAGAAATCCCATGTACACTTGGCTACTTTATTCATTCCTAGTTGTACCTTGGCTTTAATGCTGCTGCTATGTGGTACAACTAGTTGCTAAGCAACACCAGAGCAAGCCCCAGACTAATCGGCACTCACCTCATGAAAAACTGATTTTATGTTGTGTGACTGCCTCTGCAAACCACTGTGTGTTTGCGTGTGTGTGTCTGTGTGTGTGTTTGTGTGTGCATGTTTATGCATGTGTGTGTGCATGTGTGTGTGTATGTGTGTGTTGTTTGTTTGTGTGTGTGCGTGCGTGTGTGTGTGTGTGTCTGTGCATGCATGTGTGTGTGTGTATGCGTGTGTGTGTGTATGCATGTGTGTTTGTGCTTGTGTGTGTGTGTGTGTATGCGTGTGTGTGTGCATGTGTGTTTGTGCATGTGTGTGTGCATTTGTGTGTATGTGTGTCTGTGTGTGTGTGTGTGTGTGTTGTGTGTGTGTGTGTGTGTGTGTGTGTGTGTGTGTGTGTGTGTGTGTGTGTGTGTGTGTGTGTGTGTGTGTGTGTGTGTGTGTGTGTGTGTGTGTGTGTGTGAAAGAAGGGATGAAAGTGGAGTGGGGGCATGAAGGTGGCACTCACATTACAAACCTGTTTGACTACTCAACATTCACGACCAATCAAACAATGACGGGGTCATTTTTCTCTGTGGACCCACCCACCCTGATGAACCTATGTCTACCCAGAGGATAAACTCATTCCCAGGTGAGAGTGAAAACAAGGTGAACTTTCCCTCCTCCTCACTTGGACCAGAGAGCAAGTCTACCCTGAGGATAACCTTGTTCCCAGGTGAGAGTGAAAACAAGGTGAACTTTCCCTCCTCCTCACTTGGACCAGAGAGCAAGTCTACCCTGAGGAGTATTTGGAATGAGGCTAACTCTTCTGTCCAGGCAATGGGTTTCAAGAAATAGCCAAGGAGGTTAATTACCAGCGGTCCAACACACATCACTTGAAAGTGATCAAGTGTTCCCCAGAAAAAGGGTCCCCATTGATGAAAGTAATTTTGGAATGCTAATGGATGAAGTGGGTGTGATGGAAAGGGGAAATAGCTAAATCAGAGTTGGTACTGATATTAATCTATACCATATACAGGCCCGTAGCCAGGATTTTCAGAAGTGGGGTTACATGGGTGTCTGATGTGTATGTATGCATGCATAAGCATGCAAGAGTAGGGCATGCTCCCCCAGGAAATGTTTAGAGAAATTAGATTACTCTGAGGCCATTTGAGGACAGAAGCAGAGCCGTTGTAGCTACATGGTTCGCAGTAATGGTCCGGACACAGATACTTTGGTATGAGTGATTTAATGACAGAAATTTGTGTCAGAATTGCCCTTGGGCTCATGCTGCCCTGTCTGGGGAATGTAACTATTGCTTTACAAGTCATGTGAGCTACATGTATGGCTGAACACAAAATGAATTGGAGGTTTGTTTGTATGCTAAAATCATTATCACCATAGTACAAAGTTGTACCATAAAAGGTATCACTTGTTTATTCTTTGGCATTGCTACTCACACTGTGCACTTGTAACAATACAGCCAACAGCAATAAAAATTAATGGTGATATTTTCCAGTATAGCTTTGTACTATGGTGATACTTATATAGTCCCATTTCAGGTACAATATAACTGGTCTCACCAGAGCTGAAATAATGCACACCAGATGAAATGAGTGTTTCTGTGTAGCAACTGCTGTTGTTTGTACTACAAACGACATCATCATCAGCGGTCTGACTGAAACCAGGAGTGCTGTAAGGACATACAAAACAGAAGATGGTCTCCTGCTGAAACATTGCCACGAAGGTTTGTTCTTGCTGTGTGAAGTGTCAACACACAACAGCAATCACTGCACACACTGTGGGGTGACACGCCCCTCAATCAATATGGTACAAGACCATGTGACCAGCGTAACTGGTCTCACTGAGTTGAAATATTGCACACCAGTGACACCACATTAAATTAGAGAATTGTGTCCGATAAACTTGCTTCCATTTGACGATGACCTCAAAGGTACAGAAGGTACCAAGTAGCTTCGTTCCCAGGCCACGCCCAGATTGGTCTCCACGACTGTGAGATACAATCTGGGAGTGGCCTAAGAATCAGGCTAGGTACTGAGTAGTCTCGTCCCCAGACCAAATGTTTTACACACGCCTTGCAGCACTGTTGAAAAATAGGGTCTGAACACATTCACTAGGAAAACTGGGGCCAGTTGACATACTGTCAGTAATTGTAGGTATCAATTACAAACATACCACATTATCAGTGCAAGCCATGACACCAACAAACTAGCTACCAAGTTGTAACATGCCAATATGCTTTATAATTAGGCCCCAGTTTTCCTAGTGAAAGTGTCCCGACCTTCATGCTATACAGTGATGTATATAGGTTGAAGTGTAGGTTAGGGCTAGTATAAATACCATTTATCATACGTCTAACACGTGAATGTAGAGGGGTCAATGGAGAAGACTTGCAGCTGTGTGCAGAGCTATATTTTTTTTTACTTCAAGTCACATGAGAATCCGTATCAGGTACTTCAAGTCATGTGTGCTACATCTGAGCGGGCAATGAAATTGAAGGTTCGTATGATAAAATCATTACCACAATAGTACCAAAGCTATACCGGAAAAAATATCACTCGTTTGTTGCCATCTGTACTGTTAATCATGCTGCACCCTTGTAACAATAATGACAGAAACAAAATCATGATATTTCCGGTGTAGCTTTGTACTATGGTGATACTTATATAATAGCACATGGCGGCTAATGTACCAAGAGGTGGTCACTTACATTGGCACAGTACTTAAGTTAGTAAAATTTGAGTGGCCACTCAAATTTTACTGTGTCCCCATGACCACATTGACTGCACTGCTAGACCTGCTGATGACTCCGTGACTTTGGAAAAAAATGTTCTTGTGATTTGACTTCGTGACTTAGGCAAAATTTACCATGACTTTGTGACTTTGGCAAAAGCGGTTTGTGACTTCATGAATTAGTAAATATTTACAATGACATTTGTTGCTTTTTCATGGTAGTAAAATTATGGAGCAATAGGTAAGCTACTCCTATTTCCTTAGTATATGGGGTCACAACAAGCCCAGTTGCAAACGTTAAGTACGGCGCTTATCGACTTGTGAGAGTGACCACTCCTTGTGTACTGTTGCAAACAACTTGTACTGGGTTATACCCAGTCTCGTGCCCACACCCTACCAGCGAGGAGAGGATCTGGTGACATTGACTGATTCCTCGGGCTTCATTAAAAATTCATAGTTTGCTGTATCATAGTTGTTGAGATAACAAATCAACAGCCAAAAAGGTATTGTGTCATCGTGCTAAAGTAGCCAAGAATTTCTGGTGTTACACTTGTGTTTTCTGCAATGTGATTGGCAGATGGAAAAGCTCTCCACAAAGCAATCAAGGTTAATGAAGCCTGAGGGATCGGTCAAATGTCACAAGACCCTCTCCTCTTCTTAGGTGCATTAAGGCGTGACTAAATGGTTTTATGTAATGCGGAGAAGATTATGGAAGTGTATTATTGATCTGCGGAAACTAGTGATCGATGTAGCTAAGTTCAGTGCCTGTTTCTGCCATCAAAGTATCGACCATCCAGTGTGTAAGTCGCTAGTTGGCACCTACGATGGAGGGTATTTCAGTGTAGAAATAAACAGTCTTCGCCTACAATTGAATCGCGGAGCCAGCACTATAAAGCGTTAACTTCGGTGCTGCCCTTCGTGTGACGCTTACCCGGAGCAGTTCCACACCGAAAAATCCAAGTTTACTGCATTGGTTGGTTTCACCGTCGTATGTTCTTATAGAATCTCCCTGGGGAACACGAAGGATGAAGATTTGAAAGAGCTATGACGTGATTTGTCATCGAAAAATGATTGAATCAGTGAGACACAAACTCTTGTATTTTCCCTACAGGTAGAAATTGGATCCCCAGTGGGATCTAGTTACTACTGTTGTTGCTCTTGGCTGTAGCAAAAGTAGAGGCCGCAGCACTAGTGGGAACTGCTCCAGGCTTTGCAATCTTTCCGACGACATATTTTCTCTTCACTTAGGAGAAGGATGTGGGCGTGGTCGAAAATGACGTCATAATTAGATAGAGTTTGATGGCGGGTAAGCTCTCACCAAGTATCAAGATCATAGTATGAATCCAGTGTGACTTACACTGCCTCACAGTTTTAAGGGAAGTAGTCGGTCCTTAATGCACCTGAGTTGGGTTGGGTCTGGGCATGAGACTAGGTTATGCCATGCCTCCACATACCTCTACAGTCTTACAGACCAGACTCTCTACCTCTCCACATCCTCCATCCCACCATGACTTGACCTGGGATTGATTCACGGGATGGGAAGAAGTCATGCTGCATGTCATGTGCCTTGTGACACTAGCTAGCTACATCATTTCCAACCCATCAAACACTGAATGACTGATACAGAAAGATACTTACATGCAGCCATCATCTCCAGTGGATCTCCTTTTTGATCAGCCGCAGCTTTTCTGAACGGGATTCGCTTTTTTCACAGCGGTTCATGTGGCGAATTCCATACCGAAAGCGATCCGCGCTGGGGTTGGTTGGGTCTGGCTTGCGAGACTAGTGCCACTAGCTACATAATTTAAAACATTTCCAACCCATCAAACACTGATACAGGTAGATACTTACATGCAGCCACCATCTTCAGTGGATCTCCTCTTTGATCAGCTCCAGCTTTTCTGAATTCGGTTCACAGCATAGCTACGTACTATCGTCTATGCAACTGCTTTGCAGTTCCATTTCACGCCCAGCAGCCCCACCCACATACGTCATCACAAGAAATGCGAGCAGCTGTCCACCTGAATGGCTCCACGATCCATCTCTTTCAGTTCAGAGGCGTAGTTGTCGCGAGGTGCGGTCCCCTCTCAGCCCCAGCCACTCCCCCAGGAGTAACCCCAGGTGAGAATGGGCTGCATCTTCATTTGTGGGATGGTAGCTAGCACTGTGAAGTGTGTCAGTGAGTTCCAAGTATGATCATATAATTTCAACCTCAGTGTGACTCCCTATGGACTCACTCTGTAGTAGATGGGCTCATTCCAAACAAGCATGGTCCTGTCACAAAGTAAACCGACCCCCGAAGTAGGTGATCCCCGGGGATACAGATAGTCTACTTGACTACTTCGGAGTAAATGGTCCCCCTCTAAGTAAATTTCCCCCCTTCTTGCAATCATTACCTTGTGGGTCCTACCAGGCTTTTGTCCCAACCGATGCTCCAACAAGAAAAAGTGTTCTAAAATACATTTTTGTATGCAAATTGTGCCACAGATGCTGCATCATTCATACCTCTATTATCCTGCAACCAGATAGCTTCAATGATTGGACCATACAAGAGTCAAACATTTACTTTAGGATTAAAGTTGTACAGCCATGACTTTAAACCTATTCACGTGGATGGTGAATGTGTGTAGACTCTACTTGAGCCTGAGGGAACATCTGCACCAAAGTTTAAACTCTAGTTTGAGGGGTTGAGTGGGGGACCATTTACTTCAAGGGGGATCCGTTACTCCGGAGTATATTGCCAGGATGAGCAATTGCTCCAGTTTAAATGGGCCAGGGGATCACCTACTTCAGGGGCCCATTTACTTCATGACAGTTGTCCGTTCTCCAACAATGCAACATGTCCAGCTGTGCCCAGGTCAGAGTGTGAGAACCAGGCCATGTTGTTACAACCAGCTGTGACCAGGTCACGGTATAAAAACCTGATGTGACTGGGTATGAGAATCAGCTCATTGCATCTTGCTGATCACCCTTTGTCCCACATAGTTGTCCATTTTGATTTCAGAAACAGTTCCAGGGGCTGCACTTGTACAAAGGGTGGGACAGGGGGAGGTGGGTGAGTGACAGTTCTATGGTAAATGGCAACTCACCCTAGAACTCCTTATTTAGAGCCAAAGTATGACAATTTTTCATAAGGCTAATTATATTTCAGATTTGAGTTGTTTGGGGTACAGAATTGTCATAAATTGGATTGAAGCCATGCCCCCTGGATGAGGTCTATAAAAGTATTGTATCTATATACTTCATCCCTAAACCTCTGCTAACTTGGTACACAAGCCATTCAATGGCTCTAAACATGAGTCTACCTTCATGCACATTTCTTACATGACATGTTCTACTTTATGTTGCTGATTGCAATCATCATTTAAGGGATAATTATATGCACTTGCAATCGCCAATACACAAACTGCATGTTTGTATTTTAAAACCAAAAGCACAAGTATTATGAACATTAGAATGTACAATTAATTTTAGTCAAAAAGATACAAAAGAAGTGACTGGTTGTTAACTTGTCAGCACTACATTTTTATGCAAGTTGGCTTTCAATAGTGCTTGCAAGTTTCTGTGCACCAACTAAGGGAGTCCTGAGACCTTTGAGGAGAGTGCCCCACGTGTAGTCCTCGGTGCCTTTGTTCTTCCATGTGTCAAATACAGCAAGGTAGCAGGGGGTAGACTTGTGAGTTGGGATGTCAGCTTCAATACGACTAATGTCAGCAAAATCTAGCCCCAGCCCAATCGCCATTTCTCTCCATTTTCCAGGAAGCTCTGCAGCGACGGTGTTCATAAGATCCCCTAGTTCCGGAGTAGAGTGAAGCTTCCCCAGGTGCTGTGGTGGAGCTGTGAGGAGAGAGTACTTGTCCTAAATTAGGTACAGTAGTACAGGGCATACACCAGTTCAGAGTACGTAGCATTCTGCACACAATATATCGTATGCCAAAACTAGCCCTGCTGCCTTAGTAAAAATGACTAGGTTTTAACAGTCAAATAGCTATACACATTTACCTTACCTTTGTGTTGGGAGACTTGTGCAGAGGAATGATGGTGTTCAGCCTTAAAGGCAATCATTTCATCACCTAGGAAATGTGAGGATTTATTAAGAGTGTAAAGAATGGAATCACAGCAATGAAGAACGTAAGCCAAGAAACAAAACTGAACCTCTCACAAAGGAACTAACAAAATGAGCTATAGTCATTACCTGCTGAGGCTGCCTCTGGTTGGAGCCAAACTTTCTCCATCTCAGTCAGCTTTCCACTAACATCGGCGTCCACGGTACATAGCCAGTACTCATGGTCATTTGTGATAGTGGCTGCATGTGGTGGAAGGGTGGTGGTATTGCTGCTGGTCTGACCATTGTCACTGTCAGAGTGGTGGCAAAAAAGAGCTGGGGATGGCTTTGCATTATTGTATCGAAGTGTATTAGAAGCTGCATCAATCCCATTAAATATGGAGTTCCGAATGCTGGGACAAACCTTGGTGCAGATCTCACAAAAGAACGAGCTTTTGACATAAACTTCGAAGTGAGCGAAAGAGTCTATTAATGTAACTGTACAAGGATGGTTTGGTAGCCTGAACTTGACACAGTTCCTGGCAGTGAGAATGGGAGATCCTTTGCCAGGAAGTACGACCTGCCACTGGCAGTGGTTGATCAGGTACACCACTAGACAACAGAAAATTCCATTGCGAGGCCAACCGTGAGAGAAGTGGATGAGAAGTGGAGCTGCTGCTGGAGAAGAAATGTCGTGTTTGTTAAGTTCCTCAGTGGGAATAATCTGCAAAAGTGATGGCATGAAATAGTCACCCTTTGTGAGGGGAGCAAGAATCAGAAGGTGTTCAAAAAGAAGGAGGACATCACTTGGAGTGAACAGCCTATCTCTATAGTGCTTGGGAAACTTCTCAAGAAACTCACAGCGAACAATACCTTGATCGCGAAACTTGAGCCACTTGGCTTCTAAAGCTTCTTGTGGACCCTGAGACTTCTTACCTTGTTTACCTTCCCTAAGCTTGTAACTTTGCTGCACTAGTTCGGAAGCCTTGTCCAGTGGCACTTGCGGGTCACTGAACACCACGTCTGGAAGCACAGTGGGATAGTAAAGGCAGAGGTTGAGTTTATCGAAATACTGCAACGCAGCACGGAACTCCTCCTCAGGGAACCTCAAGTTGTGGGCTACACTGAGACATTCTTTTCGACTCAGAATCCTTCTGCCTAGCATAGCCGCTAGTCTTGCAAGTCCTATCTCCAGGAAGTACCACCAAAGTGGGATTTCCACTGGATCAGGGGCAGAGCTCTCGATTGCTTGCCTGAGAAGCTTGGCAACTCTCTTGTCTTCTTCATCTGGCTCTTTTGCATTCAGAGGGAAAATGGGCTCCAGTGCATCTCCATAGAGTACTAGGTCATCGGGAAAGAGAGGATGGAGAAGATTGAAGAGTGTCTTGTTCTTCTCGGCTCGTGTTTCAGAACATTTTCCCTCCATATCCCTGTGTGTGCAAGCTACCATGATCTTTGGATGCTTGCCTTCTGTTGGATGTGAGTGCATTGTGCGAGCCAAGCACATCACAGTCTCCAGGTTTGTGAAGAGGGATAGATAGGGTATACCAAGCAGTGCACCATCCCCATCATAGTATTCCACTGTGGGACGGTCGTTGAGGCGATCACAAAGTCGCTGGACAAGAAGAATGCTAGTGGCATGGCGGATGAAGATGGGAAAGAGGTCATAGAATTGTGGCTGGCCACCGCTGTCAATCAGGTGAATCCAGTTCGCATTACTAAAATCTCTGGATTCTTCTGACTCTTCGGTGCTTTTGGCAAGTTGATTCAATCGCTTCACCAGATCATCCAGTAAGCTAGTAGTGGCCTGTTTTGGAGCATCTGAAGTTGAGGTGGTTGTCTGATCCTGGGAGGTCGATGATGGTGAATCCTGGGAAGTGGGTGTAGCCTTATCGTGGGTAACACCACTTGATTGCTGCTGTTGGAATAGAGACTCAAACGATCGAGCTTGAACTTCCTCTTCCTCAGGAAGAGCATCCCAAAGAACTGGAATAACACTAGCTAGTATGTTTTCTAGCTCTTTTATGTCTACCACCACCCACCTTTCATCTTCGCACTTGATTCTTATCGTGCTCACAACACGGATGGGAGCCTTAGCACACGGTGTGCTGCAGCGAACGATTGGTGGTTTCAGTCCCAGCAGTAGGTGCATGACGTGTGTTTTGCCGGTTCCCGCTGAGCCGGTAAGGATGCACTTGTTTATTCGGGCGAGAATGGTTCCCTTTCGTAGGGCTTCTTCCAACAACCGTTTGGAATCTGTGGGAGAACAAGTATCCAGTTTCTATAATGACAGGGTACCATACATACCATCCAAACAGTGGGTTGTAGAATAATTAATGAACGCCAACAATTGTTTCCTTACAGTCAGAGGAGAGACCATGAATAAGTATGTAACAGAAAGTCACATTTGGATGACTGGCACACTGAAAAGAAGTTCAACTTATGGGGAGCCCCTACCATACACTGTCAGCCTACACTAGGATGAGAGTGCAGGTGGTACACTCTTCAGTACCTTTGTATGAAATGGTTTTATATACATGAGCAGAACCAGCTACAGGATCAAGCGAGAGGTTCCAGTTGTGGATATCTGCCCAATTATCTGTACACCTTTGTGTATCACTCCAACTAGGAGCTTATGAGCACCACAAATGGTTCATAAGCTCCTGCTCCAATCATAAACATAATGTGAATGTTCCAATCATGGCACACCCAGACCAGGAGAACTCAATAAAGCAAAGGCAATGCACAATGCACAGGGTAAAGGAGAGAGACACAATAAGGGTAGCAGCGGTGAATGGAGCTAAAGAGTTGAGTATTGTGTATTAGTTGAAAGATGAGTTGAAGTCAAGTGCTTCATATACTACTTCTGATCTTATGTTTGATGACAGACTGCCTCCCACTAAACTGTCTCTGCAGTACAACAGTGAGGAAGTATAGTACTTGTGTGCCAAGATCATCCGGTACTACACTGTTACTAGATCATATTAGGTAAACTGGTTGGGATCAAGAGAAGCAGCTGTGTCACAACAGGAGCTCAACTTAAAAGTCAGGGTTGAATTGTAAGAAGAAAAGTGCTGCATGAGTACAAACAAGGAGACATATAAAAGCCAGCTAGATGTTAGTAGTAAATTGATGTCATGGCTGAAGGAGTGTACAAGAGAGAGCACAAAAATTATGGGCATGCTTCTCACAGTTGTTTCCCAAGCTATAAATGTACACACTTGGCACCCCAACTGATGCCTCTAGATTCTCAGGGTAAGAAATCATAGCCCGCTAACATGTCACGCAAGGAAATAGAAACACCACTCGGCTAGGCAAGGTCTATACTTCATTAACCCCTGTGCAAATATGGCAATCTAAAGTACACACTTATAAGATTTTCATCTCATGGTACACATTAATTTCCATTTGAAGGGAAATGTTCTTGCTGTTGTTATGTAAGCATCTCAATTGGGATAGGAGAGATCACAACTAATTATGTGAGAGGAAGCTATCTATGACTCGCAGACTGATAATCTGAGTTGAACATTCATAGTAAGAAGAACATGCTCTGTAGTCCGCTTGTGCACTCAGAGAAGTCTGGTGCCAGTGGTGAAGTTCTCAGCTGATTCAGTGGTATAGTTGATATTCATGTAATTTCTGGCCACCTTTCTCCTGCTCAGCTTGACGAAAAGCTAGAGCAGTTTACAGTTGTAGCAAGCTTGTTGTGACAGCTAGGCTAGAATACTTTCTGGAGTGAAAAGGAGATGTATGTGTATGACCTGTGTGTGCGATTGCCTTCTCTTGGATGTGACTGCATCGTGTGAGTCAAGCTCACAAGGTTTGTAAGGGGTTATGCCACGGAGTTTGCCCTTCTCATAATATTCACTGTGGGGCATTCTTGAGGTGGTCACAAATTTGCTAGACAAGGACAATGCTAGTTGTGCAGCAGACGAAGATGGGATGGAGGTCGTACAACTGAGGCTGGCCTCTTGCTGTCAATCAGAGTTTGAGCTAGTGAGATTCTGGATTCTTCAGACACTTTGGTTCTGTGCAATGGCAAGTTTGATTCATCAAATCATTCAGTAAGGTAGTAGTGTAGTAGTGGCCTGATTCAAAGTGCTGGTGGTCTGATCATGAAAAGTGACACGACGCAATGCTGCTGTTGGAGGAACCCAAACAACTGAGCTGAAATTTCCTTACCATTAGTATAGAACCTGGGATTGGGGTACGCATGCATGACCATATACGGTCCTAAAAGTGAAAGTGTATACTATACCTGGTATGCAGGTGCACTTCTGACTGGCTTTATTCTGGTGCATTTAATACGAGTCACTCAAGTAATAATAATAATGGAACGCAACAATAAAAATTAATCATCCCAACTGTAATGTAAGGTCATAATCAGAAAATACCTTTTAATGGTGCACTGTGACTTGCATTTGGCAACTTAATAAGCCATTGGCACTAACCCTTTGCATCAGCAAGTTGAAGTTTAAGAGATAGCAGTGACAGCAAGGATGAAATACTTCACCAAGCTGCTGAAGAATGCTCTGCTTCCAAGTTCTTGAAATTCTAGCACACAACCATCAAAAAGCGAAATACTAGATGACCAAGACAAACAAGCAATATTCTTTTGACGTTTCCATGGTAGCTAAGTGCCCACTTTTCCTCTTCGAAAAAGCTACTGAATAGTGGTCGTGTTCATTTCTGGGTGTCTGTATTCGTTGATACTTGTGGAATCCTTGACCTCAGATAAAACTGGGTACAGGAAAAGAATGAGCAGTTGTTGTTGGGGTTGCCATTTCTCAGTATCACCAATGTCTCATCCACGATGTAAATGCACCTTTGTACTCAAAAGGAACAGGCACTGACACTATACTAAAGTAATCTCATCCTTCCCAGGACCTGCCTTACAGCCGGAACAAGGGCCTGATCACACTTGCAAAATTTCCAATTTAATATGTGCTGAGTCAGGTTTTTGTTTGGGGTAGATGTATCACATTTGCTCATTACTAATTACTAAGTTCATCCAAAGAAGGACTATGCTCTGCAGTCCACTTGTGTCCTTGGAGTCTAAATCTAGTGGTGCTAGTAGTGAAGTTCCCATCACCCGTGCTGATTGAGTGGCGTAGTTGATATTCATGTAATTTCTGGCCACCCTTCTCCTGCTCATCCTGTCATTACTAACCAGGTAGTTCTGAAGTCTGGTGAAGTCTGGAAGTTATCCTGATATGGACAATCCTGTTGATACACCTTCACCAAAGCTTGGTTTGGTTAAAAAAAAAAACGGTACATACACCTGGTTACACCCCAAGATGCAACTTAAAGGACCCACAAATAACCCCAAGAATAACCCCAAGAATAACCCCAAGAATAACCCCAAGATGCAACTTAAAGGACCCGCGTAAATAATATAACTAATTAATATAACCCAATATAATACACAGGCCGGAGGAAGCGTTGAACATCCAATCTGAGTTGATATTCGTTAATGGCATGGTGCACTTACCCCATGAATGAAACTTTGGTAAAGCAACAACTCTTCCCTTCACCAGCTACACCACCCTCACCCCTCACAGTGACTCCCGAAGCGATTTTTCCGCATACGTGACGTCACACGTTCAATATACTACGTATAAAATCATTGCGTGTATTGAGCGCGCTACAGCGCTTTGGGCTGTTATTATGCACGCAATGCGCGAGTACAAAGCAGGTGAAGGCGTGCCTTTCTATTCACGATTGATAAACTGATGTCCGGCTCCTCCCTTGAGGGTAAAGCTTTTTTAAGAAACCACAAAACTCTAAACGCTAAGGCTTTCTACTTCAGGTCTTGTAGCTAAGTAGCAGTGAACTTTGTTTTCCTAAAGCCTACTAACAAAGATTTCACCTATGTATAGTACTGAACTCTAAAGTGTTTGAGCCAAGGTAAGCCTGCAGCACTAACCTCCTATGAACATCTTGGGGTGTGGTTACTTTGCTCGTTTAATACTAAAGGAGAAATAATACCATCCATCCTACTCTGATGTTTTAATACCAGTCGTGCATCATAGTGCTGTTGAAGTGTTGATAAATGCAATATGTGTCACTACCACCTAGAATGTTATGAGGCGAAAATAGAGGAAAGTGAAAAGACCAGCAGCTGCCGGGAGTTGAACCCAGGACACCTCTGGCTTGAGCCGCCAGTGCTCTGCCACTCAGCTACGGCAACCAGACAACCACCAACCCTCACAATCCTCTATATGTACTGTGAGCATTTAGAAGGAAACTGCCGATGAGGTAGCTGCTGCACTTACGCTGGGCTGAGAGAATTGAATGGATTTGTCCAGAAATGACAAAAGTTTGATTGCAATCAGAAGTGGCAGCATATATTGAAGTACACGTGTGTTGGGGTATACTTGACGACATGTCAGAGTTTCTGGAGTCTCATGTTTCTTGGTTTAGTGTCTAGGTATACTTATTACTATAGCTTGTAGTCAGCACATCCTGGTGATGTAATAATTGTTTTCATAAAGAGATAAGATTGAGGGGACACAATCTTCGGTCCCTTTGTGAGTTAAAGTAGCAGAAAATTTGCTGTATGATGTATTGTGAACATCACATAACATCCCATCCTATCTGGACTTCCAATGAACTCTGGATTGTGTAGAGATCTTTGTGAAGAGGAAGCCCATGAGAGGTCTGGAACTTTCCATGACATCCTTTGGATTGTGTGGAGAACCCTGTGAAGAGAAGTCCATGGAAAATCCTGGGTCTGCTACTGGTACCCTCTGGGTTGTGTGGAGGTCTCCATAAAGCGGAACCTTAAGGGAAGTCTTCTGGACTATGTGGATACCCATGTGAAGAGGAAATCAATGGGAGAATCTATGACTTCCCATGAGATACTCTGGACGATGTGGAGGCCAGAGTTCATGGAAATTTCAGGAACTGTGTGAAGGTCTCTTTGACGAGGGGGGCCTATGGGAGGTCCTGAGATATTCCTCTAGACTGTGTAGAACCTCTGTGAAAGAAAGTCTATGGAAGATCCTGCGACTTTCCATGAGATCCTCTGGATTATGTGTGTGTGTGCCCATGCATGACCATGTATGGTACTAAAATTGATCACTGATTCTTCATCGCCCCATTCAGTGATACTGTAGCAAGGATGTGGCTTGTAAATAACCATGAACGTGATTATCAGACATTCTCATGAACATGTGGGTATTATGAAAGAAGTGATGAATATTTGCAGAATGAATATTAAAAAATCTACATATAATTTCAGCAATACAGCACTTTAAGTGCTTCAAAGAACGTAGTGTCTAAGGCACCCTCCTACGCTGAATGCTCAAGAACATGCTAGAAAAATTTTCCGTTTTATTAAATAATACCCATGCCAACCACAAAATTTTAAATGCTTTCCTTTGTGACAGCCACAGTGGCATAGTCAGTTATTGGTTTGCTGTCCTTCACATGTAAGAACTTGTTGACCAATAATGGTGGTAGCCAGAGCCATGAATGGAACATGCATGGTATCCTTGGAGGTCTTGTTCATTATGTAGACTTAAATTATGGACAAAGAAACCCGGAATAATTTATTAGGCAAAAAAAGTTTCCCCCCAGCTTATGGTACTACCAACACCTTACTACGAGCAGAATAACCATGTGACACCACACCACGTGAACAGCAGACTAACCATGTGACACCACACCATATCAACAGCACACTAACCATGTGACACCACACCACATGAATAGCACATTAACCATGTGACACCCACCATATCAACACCAGACTAACCATGTGACACCACACCATATCAACAGCACACTAACCATGTGACACCCACCATACAAACAGCACACTAACCATGTGACACCACACCATATCAACAGCACACTAACCATGTGACACCACACCACGTGAATAGCACACTAACCATGTGACACCGGGCCACGTGAATAGCACACTAACCATGTGTGATACCACACCACATGATCAGCATGCACAAGATACCATTCTACAAGGTGCTCACCACAGGGTAATTAAACAAGTGAAAAATGACCTTTGTAAGAACTTAGGGGTAAAAGAGAGGGAGGGTGACTGTGCATTCACTGCAATAGGCATATTAGTGAGTGTGTATGGTACATCTTCTAATTCGCATGTGTATTTGTACACATCTAATCACATGGGTAGTTGTGGTTTTTCATTGCTGATGGGACACACACAGAGCAAGGTGCACATGTGTAAGTACACTGCAAAAAAAATTACAAATAGAGGTAAAAGAAACCTTTACATAGTTCCCAGGCCTGTATCTTAAACAAAACAGGGAAGGTTGGGGCTACAGGTCACACTTGCAACCTTCCAGCGTGTGTTGAATGTATTTTATTTGGTCACTTCTGTGACAGGCAAGATAACTTCCTGGAATATTCCAATAAGACATGACAAATCTCTTTTCTTTTTGAAGAAACTCTTTTGTTCCTCTGAAACAGCCTTTTAAGAAGTTCACAAGCTACTCGTGTGTAGTCATGTGACAAATTACGAATACCTGTGTTAAACTCATGGTCTCCATACATTGCCTACCGCTGCAGTCGTTAGCCCACACAAAGAGAGGATCTAACTCACTAGACTAACTCTATGCTAGGTCAGTGCTTACGAGAAGGTTACAAGTGTGACCAAAACAGCCTTTCACAAGTTTGCAAGTGTGACCAGACCCCCACCCTCAGGTACTTTTCTAGCTTCAGTTAGCTGCCATTATGTATAACAACTAGTAACAAGTAACTTTGGCTTCGATCTACATGCATACATACATGTATACATATGCCTACGCTGGGCTAGCAACTTGAAGTTTATGAGGCTCCACAACTTACACTTCACATAAAAATGTCAGTCGCACTAAGACTCTTAGCCGACATCGAAGAATGAACTTACAGCATTCGCTGAATGTTAGTCTCGCGAGGCTTCACACGAATAAACCTGCGGGAACACGCGGACTGACCCCTACCCCGGCTTATTTCGACATTGTCCCTGCCCTTACGATCAGAACCAAGAGCCAAAAGAATGTGTTCATTCGCATTTGTGGACGCTGTACACAATAATAATTTCATTTTTACATGTACGAATAAATTAGAGTACGTAAATTACCGTTTTTCCCTGAAAAGGGGGGGTGTACGAATTAATAGGGTGTACGAATTATTAGAAATTCTATGGTACCCTTGTTTCAAGACTGGAAACTAGGCTAGAAGACTTCCTGTAGGCCTCAAATTTCCAAATTTCGTGTGCTTGGACTGCTACTCTCACCTTCCAGGAGTAGCCTCCAGTCACCCCTTGGCAAGGTCTTTTCACACACTCTGTACCACCATTATCAACAGTAGCTGGCTACCAAATGGTCTCATGTAAGGTATGTAATCATTGTTCTTTGCTACATAATGCTGACTCAGCACATATGGGACTGTGATCATGCCCTTTCCTGATTTTCAGATGGGCCTGGCAACGAGGATACATGTAGTTCTACGGCAGTTCTTGTGTAATGCAATAATAGCAACAAGAGTGCATAAGAACAGGCAGCTACAGTAAGAGCGTGTAACTCTGTAAAATTTGAAACCAGTTGGAATTTATCCCCAGTACTAAAAATAGTAACATGTACTGGGTATGGTGCGTGGATCATAAGGCATTGTTGCTAAGCATGTGACCAGGTGTTCTATTTTTAGTACGGTTCAATAATTTTGACCAGACTACGGGCTTCTATTGGAGTTACACGCTTTTACACAAGCCACCAGTTCTTATGCGCTCTTGTAGCAAATTAGTCTCAGTAGAGTAACCCATTATTGGAAATTCTTGGTTTGAGATTAGATTAGAGTGCCTACAGTAGGAAACTACTGAACTAGTTACTATAATCAGCAGTACAATTTTACACATGTCCTTTGAACATGACTGGTGCCATGTGTCCTACCTTTATCTTGCTCTTGAGATGTATCTTGGAGTAGTAGCTTATGGATGTCTATCTGCATCTGCCACTTTTCTTGCTCCTGTTTAGCCCTCATGATCTCCCCCTCCATCTCACTCAACTTTGCCTCCAATTCTCTGTGACTGAGATGGCCTGTTATCTCCTGCTGAATTGATGCCTTTTTCTGAGGAGAGAACAAGAGAACAAACAGCATCTCCTCTGACATGTATCTCTCCACACAAGCTTGATACCATTACAGCAATGTATGTCTGTACTCACACTGGGCCACTTCTGCTACAAAGTGACTGCTGTGAGGACACTCAACTGTGGGCAACCTCTCATTAACCTAAAGCTCAATGTCAAATTTGGTCACTTTTCATTTTCTTTAGGTGGTACACTTCCATCAATACATACATTGAATCATGTAATACATGTACGTCCACACACATCCCACCCCCTCACAATGTCACCAAACACTAAAGTTGACAGTGGGTCACACTTGTAAACACTAGCCACATGTGTCACTGCTTTTCAATGTAAGCATTTAGCACTAATTGGCTCTGAACAGCATTCCATTTAGAAGGCAGGGACTATAATTATCCTTTAACCCATTGTCTGAATGGTCAGCATGCTGTGGAAAGAGGGGATTTGCTACCGAAACTGATTGGAAAACCATCATTGAAATTACTGAAGGCTGCCTGTGAGGGAAAAAATGCTGCGGCTAATCGTTATATCATGGTGGTTGTCAAAAAAGTTATTGCTGCAAATTTTAGTGCTACTGTTTGAAAGGGAAGGGCGGAAGGGGAGAAGTCGGGGGGGGGGGGGGGGGGGGGGGGAGGAAGGGGTGAATGAGGATGTGAAGGGAAAGGGGGAACCTCCCATTAACCTAAAGCTCAATGTCAAATTTGGTCACCTTTCTTTTTCTTTAGGTGGTACACTTCCATAAACACATACATTGAATCATGTAATACATGTACGTCCACACACTCCACCCCCTCACAATGTCACCAAACACTAAAGTTGATAGTGGGTCACACTAGCCCCATGTGTCACTGCTTTTCAATGTAAGCATTTAGCAATAATTGGCTCTGAACAGCATTCCATTTAGAAGGCAGGGACTATAATTATCCTCTAGACCATTTTAACCCATTGTCTGAATGGTCAGCATGCTGTGGAAAGAAGGGATTTGCTACCGAAACTGATTGGAAAACCATCATTGAAATTACTGAAGGCTGCCTGTGAGGAAAAAATGCTGCGGCTAATCATTATATCATGGTGGTTGTCAAGGATATTGCTGCAAATGTAAGTGCTACTGTTTGAAGGGAAGGGCGGAAGGGGAGAAGTGGGGGGGGGGGTGAATAAGGATGTGATGGGAAAGGGGGAAGAGGATGGAGTGGAGAGGAAACGGGTAAAGGGAGAGGGAAGGGAAAGGGGAGGGGAGGAAGATGGCCGGATGGGAAAAGAAAGGGAGGAGAGAACGGGAAAGAAACATGGGGAAGAGAAAAAGAAGGGGGGGAGTGGGGGGGAGAAGGGGAAGGAGGAAAGGGAGAAAGGGGAGAAAAAGGGAGAAAGAGGGGAGGAGGAGGAGAAAGAGGGGAGGAGGAGAAAGAGGGGAGGAGGAGGAGGAAGAGGAAGGGAGAGGAGAAAGGAGGAAGGGGGAGGGGAAGAGAGGAGGTAGGCAAGAAGAGAGGGAGGGAGAGGGTAAGGTGGAGAGGAGAGAGGGAGAGAGGGAAAGGGGGGAGAAGAAAAGGGGAAGGCTAGGACAGGAGGGTGGGACAATATCACATCCAAAAAGTTGGTCAAAAATATCAAATATCATGATGAATAGAGCCCAATCCCCAAGTGTAAATCATGAAGGAAGCAGCAGTGTGAATGTGCTAAATTGGCTCAGGAATGTAATCAATGGCCTTAAAAGAATATTCTGAGCTCCTCTGAGAGGGAGGAGAGAACGGGAAAGAAACATGGGGAAGAGAAAAAGAACGGGGGGGGGGGGGGGGGGGGAAGTGGGTGGGAGAAGGGGGAGAGGAAAGGGGAAGGAGGAAAGGGAGAAAGGGGAGAAAAAGGGAGAAAGAGGGGAGGAGGAGGAGGAAGAGGAAAGGAGGGGAGAAAGGAGGAGGATGAGGAAGGGGGAGGGAAAGAGAGGAAGGAGGTGGGGAGGAAGAGAGGGAGGGAGAGTGTAAGGTGGAGAGGAGAGAGAAAAAGGGGGGAGGAGAAAAGGAGAAGGCCGGGACAGGAGGGTGGGACAATATCACATCCAAAAGGTTGGTTAAAAATGTCATGATAAATAGAGCCCAATCTCAAAGTGTAAATCTGGCTCAAAACTGCAATCAATGACCTTAAAAGAATATTCTGAGCTTCTCAAGAGGGAAGAGAGGATTAGAGGGAGGGGGCACAGAAGGGGGAGGAGAGGAGTGGGGGGGAGGAGTGGGGAGAGGGGAAGGATTGGGGAGTGGGCGGGGAAGGGGTGGGGGAGGGGGGAGGAAGAAGTGGGGGGAAGGAGGGGGCACGTATGGAAGTGGGAGGAGTGGGCACAGAGGGGGGAGGAAGGAGTGCTAAATTGGCTCAGGAATGCTATCAGTGGCCTTAAAGGATATTCTGAGCTACTCTGACAGGAAGGAGAGGAGTGGGAGGAGGGGGGAGGAAGGAGTGGGCATGGAGGGGGTAGGGAGGATAGGAGTGGGTAGTCTCGTGCCCAGACCCCAACTGCGAGGAGAGGGTCTGGTTACATTCAGCTGACTCCTCAGGCTTTGTTAATTAACAATTCAAAGCTTAGTGTATGCATAGTTGCAAACTGATAACTAATTTATATGCCCAAAAAGTGCTGTGTCATCATGTTGAAGTAGCCAAGGATTTCCGGTGTTGCACTACAGATTGTGTTTTCTGCAATGTGATTGGTGGTTGGAAAATTCTCCGCAGAAAGCAATCAATGTTAATAAAGCCCGAGGGATCGGTCGAATGTCACCAGACCCTCTCAGGTGGGGCCTGAGCATGAGACTAAGGAGTGGGGGGAGGGGGGAGGAAGGAGTGGGGGGAGGGGGGAGGAAGGAGTGGGAGGAGGGGAGAGGAAGGAGTGGGGGGAGGGGAGAGGAAGGAGTGGGGAGAAGGGAGAGGAAGGAGTGGGGGGAGGGGAGAGGAAGGAGTGGGGGGAGGGGAGAGGAAGGAGTGGGGGGAGGGGAGAGGAAGGAGTGGGGGGAGGGGAGAGGAAGGAGTGGAGGCAGGGGGGAGGAAGGAGTGGGGGGAGGGGAGAGGAAGGACTGGGGGCAGGGGAAGGAAGGAGTGGGTGGAAAGGCGAGGAAGGAGTGGGGAGAGCCTAACCCCCAAGTGTAAATCAAGAAGCAGCAGTTCCAGTGGGACAATATCATATCCAAAAATTGGTCAATATTATCAAATATCAGAGCCCAATCCCAAAGTGTAAATCATGAAGGAAGCAGCAGTGTAAATGTGCTAAATTGTCTCAGGAGTGCACTCAATAACCTTAAAAGGATATCCTGAGCTACTCTGAGAGGAAGGAGAGGAGTGGGAGGAGGGGGTAGAAAGGAAGGGGAAAGGAGTGAGGGAGGGGGGAGGGAGGAAGGAGGGGAAGGGAGGAGAGGAGGGACAGGGAGAGGGGAGGAAGGAGGGGGCGGAAAGGGGACACACACATGTAGGATATTGGGTATTGGATACTTAGTGGAATGTTCTTTTGGTTGAACTCGTGTGTGTGTGTGTGGGTGCGTGCGTATCTTTGTGTGTGTGCGCGTGTGTCTGTGTCTGTGTGTCTTTGTATATGTGTGTGCGTCCGTGTGCTTGCGTGTGCGGAATTTGTGCACGTGTGTGCAAGTGTGCGTGTGTGTGCCTGCATGTGTGTGTGCGTGTGTGAGTTGTGTGCATTCGGAGGACACATGCAAGATTATTGGGAGGGAGGGAGGGGGAGGGAGGGAGGGAGGGAGGGGGAGGGAGGGAGGGAGGGAGGGAGGGAGGGAGGGGGAGGGAGGGAGGGAGGGAGGGAGGGAGGGAGGGAAGACACTGGTAAATGTTTGTACTTTGGCTACATTTAGAGTAATTACTACTCAAGCTCAATCCAAGTGAAGACATGTCATTAGCTACTAGTGATACATATGGTCAGCCTGTATCTGGCTTGCTATCCACCAGCATACCCTACTATATAGGTTTATACAAATCTGCTCATCATCACAGCACAACGGCTACCCTGAACGGCAATTCGTGTGTGTGACAAGTCCATAAAATTCAGCATGTGAAACCAGCAACAAAACCAATCTTGATCTAAATTTGTTTGTGCCTTCTCTAAAGAGAATTTCCTGGAAACCTTCCTCGCTATGCACCTTCTCAGATTGTGTATTCATAATCTAGAGTTAACATTTGAGGTGGGAGGGCACATGAATACAATCCTCAAATTTGGAAATGTTCTATCCATCCCATCCCACTAACTTCACTGCTACTGGCAGATGTATGAATGTACATTCTGTCATTTCTGTTGTGGGAGTGACATCAGTAGATTTGAGCCCACAGAGAGGAAAGGGGAGGGGAGTGAGGGGTTCCGTACGAACACCACTTTGGAGGGCCAAAAATTCAGAATCTATATGATATGCCTAGCATCACATAAACTCTACCATCAGTAAGTGTCACTGTTGTGTTTGATTTGCTGGTGCAGAGCATGGTCGGTACTAGTTCATGATAGTCTTGTTCCCAGGCTCTCCTGGAGGGGTAGTGGGAAGAGCCGAGGCTACGTTTGTGACAGTGTGTTAAACAACACATGATGGAGCTGGGACACATGATAATGTCATGGACATGTCCTTATATGGTGTCAAACTCTCAGTCTGAAACAAGGTTAATACTACCACTTGATTGGACATAGTCATCTGAGCTCTTCTAAGGCTTTGAAAATCAGCAGAGCTGCTGCACCCTTCCCCAGGTTTCTGGTGCCTCCCTAGCTTCTAAAAATCCTGACCATGTGTGTGCAATATCAAGAGATTTCAACACCACACCAACTGTACTGTAAACTACTCTCTAATTAAAACACATCTCTACAAACACAACACAATGAGGTGGGAGGGCAATATGATGTGTTGTATGAGCACATCACAGAATGGGACTAGCCACTCAGAGTTGGGGGGGAAGAGTGAGGGGAGGTGAATGTAGTTTACCCCAATTCAGTATTTGAATACTAGCCTCATTCCCAGGCCTTCCCATGTGTGAATGACAAAATTCTAAAAAGGAAAGCCTGCATGGTAAAATTTAACACGTGATTGAGAAACGTCACAGGTGGAGAGAACTTAACTGCATGTGGGCAAACAACTCAAATTCCCCACACTTTGTTGATTGTTTTGTTGACCAGGAGCTCACCTGGGAATGAGCCTAAGTTTCGTCTAAATTATACACTTGGTTAGTTGTGAAAGTGTTACGGCCGGGGACTGAACAGGACCACACTGCATTGTCTGGTAGTACGGCAAGTCATATGGGTGAGTGTACACAAACTAGTAAATTATGCTAACTTCCTCGCTCACCTGGCAAATTGAATGCCATACGCACCCTTTAGAGAATTGCTTTCAAAGTGATAACAAACCCTAAGAATGCACCTTTCCGGGCTTTCCTCAAACTTTCACTACTACACTGCTCAAAAAAACTTCCCTGTCAGAACACAGCTACATGACTGTCAATTGCATAACTGCATGTGTGGGCACAGTTGACGATCTGCCTACATTCCACTAAGTCCTCTCTACCTTCTCTCTATCCTCTACATCACCCATGTGATTAATTATTTCAGGTCCTCTCTGTTCTACAATCAAACTAGGTTTGGGAGGGGCCTGGGAATGACGCTGGTGAAATGCTTTGTCAACCAACCTTATTGCTACCATCACATATGGGAGAGGCTACGTTCACCGCAATCCATGTTGTGGTTACGTCATCTTACTGAATACCCATACGAGACTACCGAACCAACAAAGACAAAGATGTTAATCACATTTCATAAGACCAGAGGGAAAAAATGTTGTGCATCCCCTGGCCCCAGCCATAAACCTAACCCTAAGTTAGCTCTTTCCCTCAACCATTTGGCCAATAAGCCACTTCACATGACCAGCCACACTGAATGGTCCAATGTATTTAACTATCACGCTGCCGATGGTTAAAAATAATAAGATGACGTGACTGCAACATGGATCATGGTGAACTTAGCCTCATCCCATCAGATATGAATGCTTATTTCACTGCCACACCCACTTGTACTGCACTGATGACAACATACAAACTACTTCCTAACTATGACACACCTCTAAACAGTGAACACAATGAGGGGGAGGAGGAGGGTAACACTATGTGTGGCAGTCTGGATAGAATCATTCCATTGTGTATTTCAAGCACATTACCATGTTCAAAGTGCTGCATCACTAAACTTCCTTTAAGGGTGGGGCTCATACGTGCTTCGTGTAGACGCATGAATAACTAATGTTTCCATGAAGTGTGTATGAGCCCCGCCCATAATGAAAGTTTAGTGATACAGTGCTTCAAATGTGGTGAGGCACTCGAAATATGAAACAGATCTGCTTCTATTCAGGACACACATATATATTTCACATGGTCAAGAACTCAGTGATTGGTAATGGATGAATCTGATTTGTCTATCCCAAACAAGACTGCTGACTCAACACACAAAATATTTTCTACAAGTGTGACCAGCTGCAGGCCCTATTCCTGATTTTTTAGGTGGGGCCTGGGGATGAGGCTAAAACAAACTTGTTTAACACAATGAGGAAGGAGGGGGTTAATACCAAGTGTTGCGGGACACTCGATCATTTTACTGTTCATTAATGGCCACTGATGGGATGTTAGTAAATCAAAAAAACAAAACGTAACAGCAAAACAAAATGGAAGCTGCACCCACAATAATTGCAAATTTGCACTTGTCTGACCTCTGTAGTAGCTATATAAGCTACCTCAATCGGGTTCATTTGTATCTTCCAATATTGTTAGCCAGCTAAGACTCTACATTGCTGTTGTGCTTTTATTGCTGTGATACCTGGAGAGGCTGAGAACTGGTTTGTTTAGCCCCGTACCTGATGCGGTTTGTTTTGCTGACAAAGTTCAGCCTATGGTTTATGCTCTTTCCCATACACAAAATGGCTACATATAATAACGGAGGAGTTAGTTCAGCTAACAGATGACCCCTGGCAATGTTAGCTACTGGCGCCAGACAGCACGACCAGCACGACCATGCTGCAAGTATATACGCTGAATTTACCAAGGTATTCTACCCATAGATAGCTAAATATTTAGTGTATAGAAAGGGAGACGAGAGCCCAGTACTGAAAACTATCTACTGAAGATGTCAACTGTCATCATGCAGCTAAATGACAAGAACTACATAACAAAGTAGCGGCCACAGCAAGGAACACACAGAGAACATTAACCCTACCTCACTAACAAAGTAGCGGCCACAGCAAGGAACACACAGAGAACATCAACCCTACCTCACTAACAAAGTAGCGGCCACAGCAAGGAACACACAGAGAACATCAACCCTACCTCACTAACAAAGTAGCGGCCACAGCAAGGAACACACAGAGAACATCAACCCTACCTCACTAACAAAGTAACGGCCACAGCAAGGAACACACAGAGAACATCAACCCTACCTCACTAACAAAGTAGCGGCCACAGCAAGGAACACACAGAGAACATCAACCCTACCTCACTAACACTGCCGAGGCTAGGAGTGAGTCATAGCACAGGAGAAAATACACTTGCACGGAACTTGTAATTTTGTGTTTTTTCAATACCCCTCAACAACATACCATATTATGGTGGTTAACTAAAGCAGTATGGTTGGTAACTTTTACTGGACATTAATTTTTGCACATTTCATACAGAAAGACCTAAACCAGATCTTGTTCCTAATATGGTATATGAATTAGTGTGTGTAGTTGTAACACTCCCGCATATGGTGCAGTTCAAATGCTAATGAAGTTGGCTGCCAACTTTTATCAGAGCGGACATGGTCTATCTCCTTGCGGGAAACACCTTGGTAAGGCCCTGACAATCACACCAGTATACCTTGATACAACAACACCATAAGGGATTGCCATGGTTTCCAGGCTCTCTGGTACACACAAGCACCTCTCCTACAACAGGTACCCACCACCACAGGTGTACCTCTGTCTCTACCCTCTCATACAGTCCACCACCACAGGTGTACCTCTGTCTCTACCCTCTCATACAGTCCACCACCACAGGTGTACCTCTGTCTCTACCCTCTCATACAGTCCACCGCCACAGGTGTACCTCTGTCTCTACCCTCTCATACAGTCCACCGCCACAGGTGTACCTCTGTCTCTACCCTCTCATACAGTCCACCACCACAGGTGTGCCTCTGTCTCTAACCCTCTCACACAGTCCACCACCACAGGTGTACCTCTGTCTCTACCCTCTCATACAGTCCACCACCACAGGTGTACCTCTGTCTCTACCCTCTCATACAGTCCACCACCACAGGTGTACCTCTGTCTCTACCCTCTCATACAGTCCACCACCACAGGTGTACCTCCGTCTCTACCCTCTCATACAGTCCACCACCACAGGTGTACCTCCGTCTCTACCCTCTCATACAGTCCACCACCACAGGTGTACCTCTGTCTCTACCCTCTCACACAGTCCACCACCACAGGTGTGCCTCTGTCTCTAACCCTCTCACACCGTCCACCACCACAGGTGTACCTCTGTCTCTACCCTCTCACACAGTCCACCACCACAGGTGTACCTCTGTCTCTACCCTCTCATACAGTGAAAGCCACCGTACTGACATTGAGTGGTCTCACAAAGCCAGACTATAGCTCACACATGTGGCTTCACAAGACTATGCACTGAGCTACCATAAATGTGGCAGTCCTCTCAAATATTAGTACATTGTGTATTTTGAGTACATCACCACCTTCAATGAGCTGTATTGCAGGACTTCCACTAGGGGCGGGGCTCATATGCACTTCACAGACACATCAGATATTCGTACACCTACGATGAGCCCCACCCTCAATGGAAATTCAACAATACAGTGGTTCAAACTCAGTGATGAGCGCAAAATATGCAACAGAATAATATTCAGTTTCTATCCAGGACTGGCACAAGTGTGGAAAGTCAGATTTTTCAAGTTGTGTAGAATAATTCCATGACCATAAAAATTAAACCACAAAACTCTCACAAACACTAACTTTGATTGTTTTCGGAACACATAAAATTACCAACTAGGTGTAAGTGGGGTACAGCCCAGCACACCATTGTTGACACACAATCTTGGCTTACCTCCTCCAGCTCTCTTTGTCGTTGCTCAGCCTTTTCCTTGAGCTACAGTGGAAGGTAACGGAGAGGGAGAGGAGGAGGTGGACAATGAAAGTGAAATGAATATCGCACACCATTTCTAGTCCCACAACTACACAACCATACAAATCTACCAATATCACATTCCACAGGTGTACGGTGGGAAATATCAATCCAAATACTCTACTCCTTCACTTCTGTGTACTGAATGTCTATTATGTGCCATTGCTAGAGAGGTACTGATCCAGTAAGTCACGCACAGCTAGACCCCTTCCCATATCATTCCATGTGTCATGATACATTATGGTATTCAATGATGGGGAAGTCCCTGTCAATTAGCTACACATTCTAAGGCTCATAATGATACATTCACTAGAACAATGGGCCACAATATTGTACCATGACATTAGCCACACTCTTGTGGTTGGTTACCATGACACTGCTACTGATTAGTACACAAGAGGAACACACACGTACAGTACGTACCTGTGAGTAGCGCTGTATCAGCTGGAGGGGAGATGAAGGCAGGATTAGGTCACAAGTGGGACACACATTGTTTACACCATGATGATCAATATACTGTTTACTACATGATCATCTTGCTCTATACCTACCACAATGTGAGATACTGAGGAGACTCTATCAAGGCTATTCCTTGTATCACTACACTTGTATCTAACAGCTACATGGCCCACGAGAAGGTTAGTCTCATATCCAGACTAGGTAGTCTGGGTATGAGACTGGGGAAGGTCAAAGTCCTTTGCTAGCACATTTATAAACACAGTTTGTAATTGTCTGGTCAGACGTGTGTCTCTTGACTCAAATAAACATGGCAGCTAGAGGAGGAGAGAGGGTAGCTCAAGTACAGGGAGGGGGCGCAAAAGATGAGGAGAGACAACTAGTTAATTACTAAACTTAGATACAGTTCAAGTACACAAACAAACAGCACGGTCAGCATTAAATAGAATACACAAGAAACAGTACTTGTATCATCCCATTGTCAATTGTCTATTCATACACTACAGACAAGGGCCCATCAAACTGTCTAACAAGTCACACTCTAAAGTCAGAAATTTATGTGTAGAATGTATGAGTCTACATGAATGAATACTGGAACACTTGTATCATCCTCTTGTCAATATAAACTACAAAGACACTTAAGCTGCCAAGCACGTCGTACCCTAAAGCCAGAAATTTATGTGTAGAATGTATGAGTCTACATGAATGACTGCTGGTTCAAAGGTCAGCAAATTCATCATTCATATCAATCACAGCCAGGTTGTATGCATTGAGTTTTGCCAGTTGTTAAACATTTTCTAAAGAGGTAATGTCAGACAGAACTACAGCTGCCACGAGATACCTCAAGAAGTCCTCTACTTTACCAGCAGTGAGGCTACAGTGAGCTACAGAAGAGGCCAACAAACAGTTGTGTCCGAGTCAGTAAGTACCAGCACTAGTACCACTGGTACTAGACAGTGTATGTCCTTTTGTGATAATGAAAGCAATTGGACACTATGAACTATATATGAAACTGAAACTAACTGTGGAAACTAACTATCTACCTGTGGAAAATCAAATTCACAAAAATACATTCCTGCTAAAAATTTACATTAAATGTAGTACACCATACTCAATACCAACTTCATGATGATCTTAATTCACACTACACCAATGTGCAGGGTCGTTAACATCCACCTCACTAAGGTGGGCGTGGTTATGCACTTTTCAATTCATTATACACTGACTGATGCATGATCAGTGCACATGAAGAAGGAAGCACTCTTGTTAGTTAGCCTCCTCCACAGGCTCTCCTACCACGTAAACAAAACACTGCAAGCCATCAAACACTGGAGGGGGGAGTGGCCTGGGAACGAGGCTACTTGTTAGTGGTGTTTCTACCTAGCATGCAACTACCTAGACCACACCTACAGTAAATCTACATGCTTAGCCTTCACAATGGAGACTGACCCAGCTATGGTAGTACACTGTATGCTGTCTCCACCGACCCTGCACCCCTACCAATAATGTACAGTGGTGTCTCCCCAGTACATGCAGGAGGTGTGGCACATGAAGGACTGTATCAAACCAAGGGTGTGGGGAGAGCTGTACTGACACATGAAGTAGGGAGAGGGGTAGCTACTAGGCAACTTCAAAGAGTGCTAGTATAGTGACAGAAGTGCTGAGAGAGTGAGAAAGAAACCCACGGAAAATATCTGGGATCCAGGTGGGATTTCAACCCAAGACCTTCTGAATACTAAATACTTGAGGGAGAGTGTGAATCAAACAAACTTCAGCTGAGCTCCTCAGGCATTGCTGCTACAGGTAGCTTGTCTTCCACTCCCCTGTCCAGGGGTCCCAGTGGCTTAGTGGTAAGACTAGTATTCAGAACGTCTTGAGTTCAAATCTCAGCCGAATCCCAGATGTTTCCCTTAGACTTATTTCTCAGCACTTGCATCACTGTTCATAAGTGTCTATACTGTCTTTCTAGTACCGTATAGCGGGTATTTTTCGCAGGGCAAAATTTTTGTGGAACCACGATCTATTGTATTATGGAAAATTTTCGCGGGTTAAATTTTCGCGGAAAGGAAATTGACATCCACCAAGCGCAAAGCAAGCTAGCTATAGTTGATACCAGAGATGCTCGCAACGGAGAGTTGTGCAGTATTATTGGCAGGATAGCTATTGTAGCAGCGACGTGTTTCATGGACACAACTGTCTGTAGAACTACACGCACGGGGATACGAGTCACACATTTTCTTGGGTTAATTTTTCGTGGACCCCACTCGACTGAGAAAAACACGAAGAATACACCCCCACGAAAAATACCCGCTATACGGTAATCAACATCAAACCTCTCAAGTACCAGTATAAATGGCAGAATGCTGAATGTTTACTGACACTATGAAATAATGAAAATAGTTTGTGCAGTATGTACTGTCAGGAGCATGCAATGTGAGAGAAGTGGAGGGAGAGTAGGAGCACACAACAACCACACATTGGGGTCAAAGCTCAAATGGTCCCAACATTCAGCAAAGTGGAAGTAAGCAGTTCAATTGTCTGACAGTAAAACATGACAAGTTCCAGAAGCAAGGCAGATAAAAATGGACTCTGGATGTCAACTGCCGGGTACTGCATACATAACAAGCAAGTAATGGAACCATAGATAATAGAGCTATGAACAGGGATTGGAAACGGCAATAAGTTTACGTCGAATCATCATTTCGGTCACGTGATCTGACGCACACTGCATTGGCAGTAGACGACTGTTCGAGAGCGGCGGTTATGTGTGTTTCTTCTTTCCCCGAATGTCAAATGGCTTCTGGCAGACTGCTATTGCGATGGAGGGATATTCACGAGTCCTGAAAATTATCAGCAGGCCTGAAGACGACTAAGACAGATTGATATGTCCTCTGCATGAGCTGGAGGCACCTGTTCAGAAAGCTGGAGAAAAGTGCACACAATTACTGCAGCTCTATTGTTTTGTCAGCATTACATTGACCTATGTACTGCTAATACTGTACCAGCAGACTTTACCTAAACCAGGGTACAGACCTCTCTAGAAAACTACAAGAGTTTTCACATTATTTACACTTTTCAAGACCTCCCATCAAACTGTGTACTGTATCACAAAGAAATAAGCCACTCAGTTACATTCTTTGCTAATGGTTACACTTTATGACAGCTTGCATCATTGGGTAGCCTTGTTTATTTTCCAGGAAAAACTACGAAACTATTATTTTAGCATTTCTACATTGCATAAAAATCAATTCACAACTGTGCATAGTACAATTTTCTACCAGAATGTTGTAGATACCGTGGTATATCAGTAAATGCACAAGAACCTCTACTTCGATGACCCGCGCGGGAGATAAACGATCGTACACCTGTTAGTGGGCACCACCTTCTAACCGAAACACCGGAACGAGGATTCAACGTGACATCATTGGCGTTTTGCCCGAGTTTGTCCGTAAATTTTTTGTCTGTTTCCAATCCCGTTTCAGTGGTCTATTATCTATGATGGAACACATAGAACTATGTGTCTGCACATGTTCCAATGTCTGCCACACACACAGTACCCAGTGGTCTTGAATACATCAGCATCATCCATAAGAAGCACTGACATGGTTGTTCCTTTTTACTAGTTTGACCTGACATACACTGCACCAGGTGCTTAGCTGTTTGAATGTTTGTGGTCATTGCATGCTTCTACTCTCTTCTGCCTAATTTCACATAACACTCACCATCTGCCATCTATAGTAGTCACATACTGTGTGAGTTTTGCTCACTATGCAGCATGTACTGTTGAATGTACTTACCACTGAAAAACGTCTTTGGACACCCTGGAGGTGGAACAAGAAACACAGCAGCAGGTGAAGCAGTGAAATGGATGCTCACAGTTCATCTCAACCAGCAGGCCTAACAACACCACTCACACTGATGAACACAAGGACAACCTACGTCCACTGACACACACACATACCTGTCTGTGACGTTGTGTTCCTTCTCTCTCCTCTTGTCTCAGCAGCTAATAAATGGAGAGAACATGGGAACATGTACACACCATAAACATGTACACACTACCACACAGTAATCAAGCAGTAACCAAACACACTAACACTGTGACCATCAGTATGATCGTGAACTAGCGGTACCTAATACTACATGGGACCATCAGTACGATCGTGAACTAGTGGTACCTAATACTACATGTGACCATCAGTACCATCGTGAACTAATGAGGGTACCTGGCATGGTGCATGATAGCTACTATGAAAAGGTGCACACTCACAGCCAGCAACATGGACCAATACAAGATTTGACATTGATGTCTCTGATTTGCATGCATGCTTGTAATCTCAGTGTGGGAGTCAAACATAGCATCACATACTGTTCTTTCACTGTGATAATTACTGCCTATAGAAGAGCATTTAGCCATCTCTTGAAACTACTAAACACGTAGCTAGTAACAAGCAGTAGTCTACACATTCTGAAATGGCTGGGTCTTGCCATTTCACTCACAGTTTTATACCCAGACAAACATTTTGCCATCTGTGTACGAGGACAGTCCGTGCAGGGACTTCCGATAGTAAAAAAACCCTGAAAATTTGGTTCTTACAACACAACTAGAAGTGCCCAGGAGAGCACTTACCCTACACACCTTCCTCTTGTAACAAAAAACATAGCTATAGTAGCGAATAGTAGTGTATGTAAACACAATCCTGCAGATGGTGATTTTGCCGTCTGGGTATGAGGACAGTTTGTGCAGGGACTTCCGGCAACATAAAAAAAACTGCTGAAAATTCTATTCTGACTGACAGACACAACCAATTGGTTTACCCTGCTGTGGCATACACATGCAAGGTGAAATGGTGTATGGATGGGAAGGCCAGGTCTATTTACAAGCCCCTCAAACATTCAAGCTCTATCAGCACACGTCACTATATAATGCATACTCATCATTTCCCACACTGCACGAGCAAATGGACGACACACACATGTAAGATACATAACTACTAGCAATATGAACAAGTTCCTTAGTCTCGTTCCCAGGCCTTCCCCACTTCCAGTATTTGATTGCTTTTAGTATGCTAACACAGAGGGGGAAAACCTGGGAGATCTCATCATGTGTGGTGATGTCATGTAACGTCAGTAGACAGAAGGTAGGCAGTGCCTGACTGTTATAATTCCAACTTTGTGTTAATCAGTCTCAAGTGTACTGAACAATGAGTTGTATTAGCACTGCGTTGTGAACATTCAGGCCTTCCAGTCCTTGAACAGACATTACAATCAAGGGCTTGTACTGTGCATATTTGCATAGTGGAAGCAATCAAATAGTAGAGGCGGGGAAGGTCTGTGAACGAGGCTACAAATTCATACCTTCACCTGTACAGTTACTTAAAATTCCAATATGAATTCTGTGATTGGAATTAGTTTTGCTACCATAAGGATGTTTGTTTACATTGTGTTGGCACATGTTGTAACCATGTCAACAACAGCTAATAGTTGTACCATACACATGGTCAGTGGTAGCATTGTACCCAGGTCTTCAAACTAGCTTCTGCCACTTGCAGCACTAAACCAGGAGAAGGCTCAGTAAAACACATCACGTGCAGTGACACACCTGGACATCAGGTGAATGTCTGGAGGTGTGGCACATTCCTAAAATGTCGTTTTTCAGTCAAGGCCAGTAGCTGAGTACCAAGTTAGCTAAAACTCGAGCAATTGCAACAGTGCTGTAAACATCTAGGCTAAAGACCAGTTTGGGATTTTCTGGGATTTACAATGCCTCCAGACGTCCACCTAACATCCAGGTACATCAGTGCATGAGATGATTAATACCTGGCCTTTAGTACTGCAAGTGACAAACACTGGGTTGGAGGCCTGGGTACGAGGGTAGGGATTTCCAGGAGCTAGCTTTATAATGTGAGGATTGTACCTACCTTCTTCTTCTCCTGCTCTGTGAGCTGCTTCCACTGTGTGTGGGGGGAGACAGGAGTGAACAGGAGATAGACCTCATGCAGTTATGTTACTGCTAGTGAATGGACAGTGAACAGTAAACTGAAACTGTGGATACTAAGTGGCCATTTTGAGTGGCAAAATGCAGTATTTCAATGGTATAGCAGTGTGGTTTGTGAGTTCACAACTTTCAGCAAACATGCAGGTACGTAAGCTTAATGGCTTCAGTCAAATGCAGGCCATGTTGACATCTTGTGCATTCAGAGTGACAATAAAGCTAGGTTCATGTGTTCCTGCAAACAGAGGCAATTGACAGGTCACACTGTACAGTTCACCATTGTTCTTTGCCACTCAAGATGGCCGCAGCTGATGACATAACATCCAGAGATATAGCATGTGACATCATTCACATAAGGTCTGTATGTAACATGCTCCTCACTGCAGGCTGACATGGACTCACATACCTTTGTAATGTCCTCCTTTACAGCTTCACGTCTTGAAGGAGTCTGGGGCAGTAGAGGAGAGGGGAGTGGAAACATGAAGGACACACCCCCAACACATGTCCACCTCATGCTAGTAACTACTATCATCTGACATACTTCAGTGAGGAATGTGATTACAACAATAACAATGGCTGTGTGCAGTTTAGCTGGTGGCTACCAACAACCATGTCTGTACTCGAACCTACCAGGAACTGTATCTTCTTCTCAATGTTCTGGGAGAATCAGTGAGGGGAGACAGACAATGATAACACCCTCATAACACCCACTCCACACATGTACAGTAGATAATATTTTCACCTGTATCACAGCATAGAGGGCTATAGCTCCCTCCAATATTTACAATGTCCATCAATGTGCTAGTATAAATATCCCACACTCAGCTGGTGTGTAAGATGAGGTTGACTATTATCTTGGTCTTACAGTGACAGTAGCTAAGAGCAGACCAAAAACACTATAACACACCAAGAGTGCTTCATGATATGATAGCTCAAATCATGCTGAAATGTTTCCTGTGCTTCACACTGATGATCAACACCTTCACAGCCTCCATAATGTCAGCCCCTCCCCCTCCCCAAGTAAATGTGCCCGCACCTCAGATCATTGTCCAACAATAACCTCAGTGCTACAATCACCTAGCCTCATTCCTAGGCCAGCCCTGTTATTTACTCTTCCGTTTGTGTTCACAGTAATACACAGATCCATGTAAGCAGAAGAGTGGTGAAAAAAGGAAAAGGTCAGTGAGTGATGTCAGGTGGATGCAAGATGGACGTAGGGGAGTGGGGGGCAATCTCAAACAATGCACTAAATTGTTCATTCGCAGCACTCCACTCCTGATCAGGACTCCAGACATTCATGCGGTCAAACCAACTTGTCTCGACTGATAAGGAACAGCTTAGTACGTATACATCTGAATATCAGCTTCTTCACCCTACGTACACCTTGCATTCACTAACGTGATGAATGATCCCAGGCCTTCTCCACTTTTCCATTTCCGTGTATTTTTGTAAACTCAAACAGAAGGTACAAAAACGGGGGAGGCCTGGGAACAAACTAATGATAACCAGGTCTTTATTCAACGATATCTCAGTATTTGTAAATCAAAGAATATTTAAGTTGAAAATTTATGTTAAAAGCATGTCAAATGAATGTTAAGGACATATTTTACAGATGAAATTATTAGATTGAGTGTCATTCAAGCTTACGGCTTTACCACAGGCATGCACGGAAAAGAGTAGATAGTCAATGACCCTTTGGACACCGCTGTGAATCAACATTGTGAAATGAACGCACTACACTCTCACTGTAGCCTAGTTCGTTACTAAGGTATTCTACCCCAGTGTTTATTGCTACCAGCACTTATAGCTACCACATGTTAGTGCTATAAGTGAATCTGAAGGGCTGGCTATGAGGCTCATATTCAGGCTGAATTTTTTTCATGAAAGTCTTCATGAGTTTAACTTTTGTTGCTGCACAGGCCTACAAAACATTTAATACCAAAATTTTTCCAGTTTACGTTAATCCTAGTACTACAATAACCAGGTGAAAGATTATGAAACATCACAGCAAAATGGGGGAGGCCTGGGAACAAGGCTAATGATAACCATGGTGAAAGATTATGAAACATCACAGCAATCACAAACAATGCCAATCCCTAACCTTTACACCCAATACACTCACTGCATATGGATATGTTATACCCTGAATTGCTGATCACGAGGGTACCAAATCAGGACCCACATGATCATGTGCAGATATAATTGTGAAACTGTTCTCTACTGACTACACTTCAACCTAGCCTCGTTATCATGCAGGCCACGCCCATCCTTTTGATAGTTTGCAGTATGAGAGAGGAGGAGGGTTGGAAGGTTTTCACTTGTAGTGCAACATCAAGTGGGAAGAAGAAAAGAACTTGACAATAACCAGAAGTTAGGGTGAGGCTTCCTGTTGTGTTTTGTTCTGTCATTTCATAACACGAGGTACGACACACTCTCGTAGCTTCAACTGTCCAAACAGAGATATTCTCTTGGTGAGGAGGATACAAAGAAGATGCATACCACACACATCACAAAATGTCAGCTGTTCAAAATATCGGAGGCCATTGAGCTGTATCTCACACTCTGTTGCAGCTACAAAGATGGTGGTACAACAGCCAGCTGAGAGCTGCACTGAGTGAATAAAACCTATCACAAGTATAAGCCCTACCTTTGAAGGGTGCTGAGATACAAGTACTGAAACGTCCAAGTGTGATGGCTCACTGGACAGAACATACAAGCACTTTACTAACTTGTAAGCTTTCTATCACAGCTGTCTCTTAGCAGTTTTGTTTCAAATCTTCTGGGTATGTTTTAGAGGTAGGTCCTTCCTCTCGTCTGGAGTTTGTCTAGTTTCTTTAGCTTCATTGTAGCAGGTTAGAAAGGTTTCTACAGATTCTGTGACATCAGTGTCAGTATACATCACATGTGAAACTCTTCCAGGCCTTCCCCCCATACTGTAAGTGATCAAAAGCTGGGGTGGGAGTGGCCTGGGAATGAGGCTAACTTGTACCCACATTCCTGCCACCAGCATCACTGGCACTGTGTGGCCATTTGTGATGGTGATCATTTATGATGGGGACAAAAGTGTTTCTACACCAGATAATCACAACACAAGAGTGGTCAGAAACTTACTAGCTTGCTCCACTTGTCTACCAGAGAGAGATTCTGGGGTAATCAGTGAGGGGAGAGAGGCAGTGAGCAATATAAACATGTGTCCACTCTACACAACATGTTATTCAACCATACGTAGCATATCAGAGGACGCCACGCATCACATGATCCAACAAATTTGTTAGAGTCTAGTAGAGTCTGTTAGAAGAGAAGGCTGACTGAGCTACAGTTTGTCCTCCCCAGGCAGTGGGTGTGTGAGTGTGTGTCACTGGGAGGGAGGTCCACTGGACCAGCAATCTGACTCACACACATGCAGCAGTTAGTGACAATGATAACAAGTACTTCCTTGTCTACTCTACATCCTTATGTTACTCTCTAAATAACCCTCTCCTTCAACACGCCCTTCCTTCTTTTGTTAAGTAATACTGTGGTTTTCTGAGGGTAAAACAGATTTTGTCCTAGCCACCATAAATGGAATTCCTGATTTCCCCCGGGTGTGGGCTACAAGAGTCTGTCAAAACCTCATCATACAACAAGTGCAAAGAGCCACGCTCCACTAGGGAAGACTTGAGAATTGCAGGACAGCCACACTGTAGGACACTAGTATGATGAGGGATCAACTCCACTAGGACAAGGAGACTTGACGACCAGTCTAGTTTTAGGATAGCCACACTGTGGGACACTAGACAACGGGTAAGTGTTCGAAACCAAAATCAAGCATCTTGATTGGCAATATAGTCACTCTTTCGGTCGTTAAAATGACAAAATAGTAGCCACACCCCTGCAGTATCTAAGAAAAATAATGTTGTTGATCTGGTTGATCTGTCATGGTCTTGTTGATCTGTCATGATCTGCTCTCATGGGCCAGAATCTCACATGGGGAGAGTCTGGCCCATGAGACTACAGACCTACACATTGGGTGTAAGTCTCACGCACTGGGCATGAGTCAGTGGCAGTCATCATTCCTTGGAAGCTCTTAAAGTGTATGTTGATTGTCTGATTTCATTTTGATCCTACTTCTGCAGGTAAGATGTGACTATCCCTTGCTGGAGGTGCAGTTCAACAGTGTGTCCACATGCATGGTCTTGCAGGTCACACCCACACACCCTCCTAGTCTCGCAAGCCAGACCCACTTCCACAAAAAGAGGGAAGGGTCTGGAGAACTGCGTATACAAGCCGTGTCCCGCCGCACTGTACAGTGCGGTCCAATCACGTTGCAGTATTTTGTCACATGACGCATTACATCACTGTTTGAGTAGCAATAGCAGTCTTGAAAACGGCGAAAGAGAGCTAGGACATCTTTTCTGCTACTGCATGAGTTGTAAAAACACTTTGACTATACTTCTCAGGGAGTGTGCTTACTCCGCAACAGGTATTAATTCAAGAGTGCATTATTTGAAAATCTCTGATACATCATCCAGCTAATTGCATTCCAGTGGGACACGGCTTGTATACGCAGTTCACCAGACCCTTCCCTCTTTTTGCGGAAGTGGGTCTGGCTTGCGAGACTAACACCCTCCACCCCCCTTCCCAGCATTTGTGTGAGGGTGTGGCTTGTGAGGCTAGTATATGTACGTGCATGCATCACTGCCATCCTACCTACTACCTAGAGAAGAAGTGCATGGGTCTGGCTTGCGGGACTAAACAGTCTGCTTGATGACAATCCTTGGGGCAGCTTAGTATTATACTGCTACGGACACTTACCCCTCCTAACTTAAAATCAGAACGTTTCACAGGCTTCTTAGGGTCACCTCCTTTCGGATCAGCTTCAGCATGGTCGGGGAGAGGAGGTGCACTTTTGTCTCCAGTTCCACCTCCCGACGCCATCTTTGGGTAAACAAATCAACGTTGGAA
The DNA here is from genome assembly GCA_949130485.1 of Agelas oroides. NCBI lineage: Eukaryota > Metazoa > Porifera > Demospongiae > Agelasida > Agelasidae > Agelas > Agelas oroides. The sequence goes on along the minus strand of OX422197.1, from coordinate 6,874,629 downwards.
TTTCAATCATGAGCCCCACCCACACAATCGAGGCAGCGCAGACAGACTTGCATGCATGCGTATCCATGCAGTGGAACAATCTTTCCAAACTGGATTGTGTAGATATACGTGCTGCATTGGAATTATTATCTGTGGGACACCAGAATGGCGGATGTGATTGAAGGCTTTTCTTTGCAGAATCAGTAGAAACTAAGATATCCATGCTGCTGGGGATCAAACTTTAATAACCTGTGAAACGGACTTGAATGGTGGTGAGATGCTCTTGCTACTGGGTCACACACTGGAGTGATGGGATCGAGGCAGAGAAGAATTTAGTGTTTGTCCACATTCAACTCTCAGGCTGGATCTTTTTGTACACTTTACTTCTGCATGCTGACTACCAAAGAGAAACTCTTCACAATGTTAGAAGCAGAGAATATAGAATTTAGTGTTTGTCCATATTCAACTCTCAGGCTGGATCTTTTTGTACACTTTACTTCTGCATGCTGACTACCAAAGAGAAACTCTTCACAATGTTAGAAGCAGAGAATATAGAATTTAGTGTTTGTCCATATTCAACTCTCAGGCTGGATATTTTTGTACACTTTACTTCTGCATGTTGACTACCAAAGAGAAACTCTTCACAATGTTAGAAGCAGAGAATATAGAATTTAGTGTTTGTCCATATTCAACTCTCAGGCTGGATCTTTTTGTACACTTTCCTTCTGCATGCTGACTACCAAAGAGAAGCTCTTCAGAATGTTAGAAGCAGAGAATATAGAATTTGGTGTTTGTCCACATTCAACTCTCAGGCTGGATCTTTTTGTACACTTTACTTCTGCATGTTGACTACCAAAGAGAAACTCTTCACAATGTTAGAAGCAGAGAATATAGAATTTAGTGTTTGTCCTCATTCAACTCTCAGGCTGGATTTTTTGTACACTTTACTTCTGCATGCTGACTACCAAAGAGAAACTCTTCACAATGTTAGAAGCAGAGAATATAGAATTTAGTATTTGTCCACATTCAACTCTCAGGCTGGATCTTTTTGTACACTTTACTTCTGCATGCTGACTACCAAAGAGAAACTCTTCACAATGTTAGAAGCTGAGAATATAGAATTTAGTATTTGTTCACATTCAACTCTCAGGCTGGATCTTTTTGTACACTTTACTTCTGCATGCTGACTACCAAAGAGAAACTCGTCAGAATGTTAGAAGCAGAGAATATAGAATTTAGTGTTTGTCCACATTCAACTCTCAGGCTGGATCTTTTTGTACACTCTACTTCTGCATGCTGACTACCAAAGAGAAGCTCTTCAGAATGTTAGAAGCAGAGAATATAGAATTTAGTGTTTGTCCACATTCAACTCTCAGGCTGGATTTTTTGTACACTTTACTTCTGCATGCTGACTACCAAAGAGAAACTCTTCAGAATGTTAGAAGGAGAGAATATAGAATTTAATGTTTGTCCACATTCAACTCTCAGGCTGGATCTTTTTGTACACTTTACTTCTGCATGCTGACTACCAAAGAGAAACTCTTCAGAATGTTAGAAGCAGAGAATATAGAATTGGTGTTTGTCCACATTCAACTCCCAGGCTGGATCTTTTTGTACACTTTACTTCTGCATGCTGACTACCAAAGAGAAGCTCTTCACAATGTTAGAAGCAGAGAATATAGAATTTAGTGTTTGTCCACATTCAACTCTCAGGCTGGATCTTTTTGTACACTCTACTTCTGCATGCTGACTACCAAAGAGAAACTCTTCAGAATGTTAGAAGCTGAGAATATAGAATTTAGTGTTTGTCCACATTCAACTCTCAGGCTGGATCTTTTTGTACACTTTACTTCTGCATGCTGACTACCAAAGAGAAACTCTTCACAATGTTAGAAGCAGAGAATATAGAATTTGGTGTTTGTCCACATTCAACTCTCAGGCTGGATCTTTTTGTACACTTTACTTCTGCATGCTGACTACCAAAGAGAAACTCTTCACAAGGTTAGAAGCAGAGAATATAGAATTTGGTGTTTGTCCTCATTCAACTCTCAGGCTGGATCTTTTTGTACACTTTACTTCTGCATGCTGACTACCAAAGAGAAACTCTTCAGAATGTTAGAAGCAGAGAATATAGAATTTAGTGTTTGTCCACATTCAACTCTCAGGCTGGATCTTTTTGTACACTCTACTTCTGCATGCTGACTACCAAAGAGAAACTCTTTAGAATGTTAGAAGCAGAGAATATAGAATTTAGTGTTTGTCCATATTCAACTCTCAGGCTGGATCTTTTTGTACACTTTACTTCTGCATGTTGACTACCAAAGAGAAACTCTTCACAATGTTAGAAGCAGAGAATATAGAATTTAGTGTTTGTCCACATTCAACTCTCAGGCTGGATCTTTTTGTACACTCTACTTCTGCATGCTGACTACCAAAGAGAAACTCTTTAGAATGTTAGAAGCAGAGAATATAGAATTTAGTATTTGTCCACATTCAACTCTCAGGCTGGATCTTTTTGTACACTTTACTTCTGCATGCTGACTACCAAAGAGAAGCTCTTCACAATGTTAGAAGCAGAGAATATAGAATTTATTGTTTGTCCACATTCAACTCTCAGGCTGGATCTTTTTGTACACTTTACTTCTGCATGCTGACTACCAAAGAGAAACTCTTCAGAATGTTAGAAGCAGAGAATATAGAATTTGGTGTTTGTCCACATTCAACTCTCAGGCTGGATCTTTTTGTACACTTTACTTCTGCATGCTGACTACCAAAGAGAAACTCTTCACAATGTTAGAAGCAGAGAATATAGAATTTAGTGTTTGTCCATATTCAACTCTCAGGCTGGATCTTTTTGTACACTTTACTTCTGCATGTTGACTACCAAAGAGAAGCTCTTCACAATGTTAGAAGCAGAGAATATAGAATTTGGTGTTTGTCCATATTCAACTCTCAGGCTGGATCTTTTTGTACACTTTACTTCTGCATGCTGACTACCAAAGAGAAGCTCTTCACAATGTTAGAAGCAGAGAATATAGAATTTAGTGTCTGTCCACATTCAACTCTCAGGCTGGATCTTTTTGTACACTTTACTTCTGCATGCTGACTACCAAAGAGAAACTCTTCACAATGTTAGAAGCAGAGAATATAGAATTTAATGTTTGTCCACATTCAACTCTCAGGCTGGATCTTTTTGTACACTTACTTCTGCATGCTGACTACCAAAGAGAAACTCTTCACAATGTTAGAAGCAGAGAATATAGAATTTGGTGTTTGTCCACATTCAACTCTCAGGCTGGACCTTTTTGTACACTTTACTTCTGCATGCTGACTACCAAAGAGAAACTCTTCACAATGTTAGAAGCAGAGAATATAGAATTTAGTGTTTGTCCATATTCAACTCTCAGGCTGGATCTTTTTGTACACTTTACTTCTGCATGTTGACTACCAAAGAGAAGCTCTTCACAATGTTAGAAGCAGAGAATATAGAATTTGGTGTTTGTCCACATTCAACTCTCAGGCTGGATCTTTTTGTACACTTTACTTCTGCATGCTGACTACCAAAGAGAAGCCCTTCACAATGTTAGAAGCAGAGAATATAGAATTTAGTGTTTGTCCACATTCAACTCTCAGGCTGGATCTTTTTGTACACTTTACTACTGCATGCTGACTACCAAAGAGAAACTCTTCAGAATGTTAGAAGCAGAGAATATAGAATGTTTGTCCACATTCAACTCTCAGGCTGGATCTTTTTGTACACTTTACTTCTGCATGCTGACTACCAAAGAGAAACTCTTCAGAATGTTAGAAGCAGAGAATATAGAATTTGGTGTTTGTCCACATTCAACTCTCAGGCTGGATATTTTTGTACACTTTACTTCTGCATGCTGACTACCAAAGAGAAACTCTTCACAATGTTAGAAGCAGAGAATATAGAATTTAGTGTTTGTCCATATTCAACTCTCAGGCTGGATCTTTTAGTACACTTTACTTCTGCATGCTGACTACCAAAGAGAAGCTCTTCACAATGTTAGAAGCAGAGAATATAGAATTTAGTGTTTGTCCACATTCAACTCTCAGGCTGGATCTTTTTGTACACTCTACTTCTGCATGCTGACTACCAAAGAGAAACTCTTCAGAATGTTAGAAGCTGAGAATATAGAATTTAGTGTTTGTCCACATTCAACTCTCAGGCTGGATCTTTTTGTACACTTTACTTCTGCATGCTGACTACCAAAGAGAAACTCTTCACAATGTTAGAAGCAGAGAATATAGAATTTGGTGTTTGTCCACATTCAACTCTCAGGCTGGATCTTTTTGTACACTTTACTTCTGCATGATGACTACCAAAGAGAAACTCTTCACAATGTTAGAAGCAGAGAATATAGAATTTGGTGTTTGTCCACATTCAACTCTCAGGCTGGATCTTTTTGTACACTTTACTTCTGCATGCTGACTACCAAAGAGAAACTCTTCAGAATGTTAGAAGCAGAGAATATAGAATTTAGTGTTTGTCCACATTCAACTCTCAGGCTGGATCTTTTTGTACACTCTACTGCTGCATGCTGACTACCAAAGAGAAACTCTTTAGAATGTTAGAAGCAGAGAATATAGAATTTAGTGTTTGTCCATATTCAACTCTCAGGCTGGATCTTTTTGTACACTTTACTTCTGCATGTTGACTACCAAAGAGAAACTCTTCACAATGTTAGAAGCAGAGAATATAGAATTTAGTGTTTGTCCACATTCAACTCTCAGGCTGGATCTTTTTGTACACTCTACTTCTGCATGCTGACTACCAAAGAGAAACTCTTTAGAATGTTAGAAGCAGAGAATATAGAATTTAGTATTTGTCCACATTCAACTCTCAGGCTGGATCTTTTTGTACACTTTACTTCTGCATGCTGACTACCAAAGAGAAGCTCTTCACAATGTTAGAAGCAGAGAATATAGAATTTAGTGTTTGTCCACATTCAACTCTCAGGCTGGATCTTTTTGTACACTTTACTTCTGCATGCTGACTACCAAAGAGAAACTCTTCACAATGTTAGAAGCAGAGAATATAGAATTTAATGTTTGTCCACATTCAACTCTCAGGCTGGATCTTTTTGTACACTTTACTTCTGCATGCTGACTACCAAAGAGAAACTCTTCACAATGTTAGAAGCAGAGAATATAGAATTTGGTGTTTGTCCACATTCAACTCTCAGGCTGGATCTTTTTGTACACTTTACTTCTGCATGCTGACTACCAAAGAGAAACTCTTCACAATGTTAGAAGCAGAGAATATAGAATTTAGTGTTTGTCCACATTCAACTCTCAGGCTGGATCTTTTTGTACACTTTACTTCTGCATGCTGACTACCAAAGAGAAACTCTTCACAATGTTAGAAGCAGAGAATATAGAATTTAGTGTTTGTCCATATTCAACTCTCAGGCTGGATCTTTTTGTACACTTTACTTCTGCATGCTGACTACCAAAGAGAAGCTCTTCACAATGTTAGAAGCAGAGAATATAGAATTTAGTGTTTGTCCACATTCAACTCTCAGGCTGGATCTTTTTGTACACTCTACTTCTGCATGCTGACTACCAAAGAGAAACTCTTCAGAATGTTAGAAGCAGAGAATATAGAATTTAGTGTTTGTCCACATTCAACTCTCAGGCTGGATCTTTTTGTACACTTTACTTCTGCATGCTGACTACCAAAGAGAAACTCTTCACAATGTTAGAAGCAGAGAATATAGAATTTGGTGTTTGTCCACATTCAACTCTCAGGCTGGATCTTTTTGTACACTTTACTTCTGCATGCTGACTACCAAAGAGAAACTCTTCACAATGTTAGAAGCAGAGAATATAGAATTTGGTGTTTGTCCACATTCAACTCTCAGGCTGGATCTTTTTGTACACTTTACTTCTGCATGCTGACTACCAAAGAGAAACTCTTCAGAATGTTAGAAGCAGAGAATATAGAATTTAGTGTTTGTCCACATTCAACTCTCAGGCTGGATCTTTTTGTACACTCTACTTCTGCATGCTGACTACCAAAGAGAAACTCTTTAGAATGTTAGAAGCAGAGAATATAGAATTTAGTGTTTGTCCATATTCAACTCTCAGGCTGGATCTTTTTGTACACTTTACTTCTGCATGTTGACTACCAAAGAGAAACTCTTCACAATGTTAGAAGCAGAGAATATAGAATTTAGTGTTTGTCCACATTCAACTCTCAGGCTGGATCTTTTTGTACACTCTACTTCTGCATGCTGACTACCAAAGAGAAACTCTTTAGAATGTTAGAAGCAGAGAATATAGAATTTAGTATATGTCCACATTCAACTCTCAGGCTGGATCTTTTTGTACACTTTACTTCTGCATGCTGACTACCAAAGAGAAACTCTTCAGAATGTTAGAAGCAGAGAATATAGAATTTAGTGTTTGTCCATATTCAACTCTCAGGCTGGATCTTTTTGTACACTTTACTTCTGCATGCTGACTACCAAAGAGAAACTCTTCACAATGTTAGAAGCAGAGAATATAGAATTTGGTGTTTGTCCACATTCAACTCTCAGGCTGGATCTTTTTGTACACTCTACTTCTGCATGTTTACTACCAAAGAGAAACTCTTCACAATGTTAGAAGCAGAGAATATAGAATTTAGTGTTTGTCCACATTCAACTCTCAGGCTGGATCTTTTTGTACACTTCACTTCTGCATGCTGACTACCAAAGAGAAACTCTTCACAATGTTAGAAACAGAGAATATAGAATTTAGTGTTTGTCCATATTCAACTCTCAGGCTGGATCTTTTTGTACACTTTACTTCTGCATGTTGACTACCAAAGAGAAACTCTTCACAACGTTATATAGAAGCAGAGAATATAGAATTTAGTGTTTGTCCATATTCAACTCTCAGGCTGGATCTTTTTGTACACTCTACTTCTGCATGCTGACTACCAAAGAGAAACTCTTTAGAATGTTAGAAGCAGAGAATATAGAATTTAGTGTTTGTCCATATTCAACTCTCAGGCTGGATCTTTTTGTACACTTTACTTCTGCATGTTGACTACCAAAGAGAAACTCTTCACAATGTTAGAAGCAGAGAATATAGAATTTAGTGTTTGTCCACATTCAACTCTCAGGCTGGATCTTTTTTTACACTTTACTTCTGCATGTTGACTACCAAAGAGAAACTCTTCACAATGTTAGAAGTAGAGAATATAGAATTTAGTATTTGTCCACATTCAACTCTCAGGCTGGATCTTTTTGTACACTTTACTTCTGCATGCTGACTACCAAAGAGAAGCTCTTCACAATGTTAGAAGCAGAGAATATAGAATTTAGTGTTTGTCCACATTCAACTCTCAGGCTGGATCTTTTTGTACACTTTACTTCTGCATGTTGACTACCAAAGAGAAACTCTTTAGAATGTTAGAAGCAGAGAATATAGAATTTAGTGTTTGTCCATATTCAACTCTCAGGCTGGATCTTTTTGTACACTTTACTTCTGCATGCTGACTACCAAAGAGAAACTCTTCAGAATGTTAGAAGCAGAGAATATAGAATTTGGTGTTTGTCCACATTCAACTCTCAGGCTGGATCTTTTTGTACACTCTACTTCTGCATGTTGACTACCAAAGAGAAACTCTTCACAATGTTAGAAGCAGAGAATATAGAATTTAGTGTTTGTCCACATTCAACTCTCAGGCTGGATCTTTTTGTACACTTTACTTCTGCATGCTGACTATCAAAGAGAAACTCTTCAGAATGTTAGAAACAGAGAATATAGAATTTAGTGTTTGTCCATATTCAACTCTCAGGCTGGATCTTTTTGTACACTTTACTTCTGCATGTTGACTACCAAAGAGAAACTCTTTAGAATGTTAGAAGCAGAGAATATAGAATTTGGTGTTTGTCCACATTCAACTCTCAGGCTGGATCTTTTTGTACACTTCACTTCTGCATGCTGACTACCAAAGAGAAACTCTTCACAATGTTAGAAACAGAGAATATAGAATTTAGTGTTTGTCCATATTCAACTCTCAGGCTGGATCTTTTTGTACACTTTACTTCTGCATGTTGACTACCAAAGAGAAACTCTTTAGAATGTTAGAAGCAGAGAATATAGAATTTAGTGTTTGTCCACATTCAACTCTCAGGCTGGATCTTTTTGTACACTTTACTTCTGCATGCTGACTACCAAAGAGAAACTCTTCAGAATGTTAGAAGCAGAGAATATAGAATTTAGTGTTTGTCCACATTAATGTTTTGGCTTGTTCTCTTCGTACTAGGCTTTACTTCCGCATGCTGACCAACAAACAGAAATTCTTCAGAATGGTATTATATTTGGAATAGTTCCTTGTGGACTTGTGATGCCAGTGTAAGTTCACATTGAGTACCTCCAACAGCTAAATGTGGTCATTAAAACTCAGGTTACATCAATTCATTTCATACTGACAGGGGGTTGACATGACAGTTCCTGGTACTGATGAATTTCAAACTTCATTCCTGCAGAGAACAAAAATATCATGGGGCTCTTTCCTCCCCCCTCATCTCATAAGTCTTCTTCCTCTCTGTTGTTTTATTGTCTATGGGAAGAGAGAAAAAGGAAAGAGAAAGAGAGTAGCTGAGAAGGTGAGAAGCGGGAAAGGGTACACAAGGGATCGAGGGCAATGGTAGCTTCACACCTAGGTTTCCATTTCAGATTTTGTCTCACAGCTTCACAAAATCCGGAATGAAAAAAAGTCTGGGTTTAACCAACTCTCAGACTGGGTTTAACTAGCCTTGTTCCAGGTTCCCCCTAACCCTCCTTAGTGAAGAGAGCCTGGGAGCGAGGCTAGGTTCTCACTTAAAACCCTCCTCATGATCAGTGGAGAGAGCCGCTGGGAGTGAGCCTAGGTTCTCACCTAACCCTCCCTAGTGGAGAGAGCCTGGGAGCGAAACTAGGCTCTCAACTAACCCTCCCTAGTGGAGGGAGCCTGGGAGCAAGGATAGGTTCTCACCTAACCTTCCTCATGATCAGTGGAGAGAGCCTGGGAGCGAGACTAGGCTCTCCCCTATACACAACCTCGTATATAGATATCTATAAATTTGCTTCCTAATCATGTTTCCAGGACCTCCACATGGCCGTAGCAAGCGGTCGGGCTGGTTGGGTTTTGGCCCGACCACTTTTTCGTGAACGTGCACATGCGCACTTTGAATACACATGAAGTCACACGTATAAGAACTAGCAACCTGAGAAAACGGATCGTGTAAATTTCACTGAAAAAATGGTAACGTTGCGTTAGGATTTTCAGTCATTTTGGTTTACTCGATGGCCATTGCTTATTGCGACAAAGCCCGTGCTGCCTGCAGCACGTGCACGCAGCTAAGTTCATACGCAGAATCCGAAACACTAGCCTCGCTCCCAGGCTCCCGCCCAGCTTTCCATCATTTGCATGACGTGATGTACTGCCAGCGATGGAAAGCTGGGCGGGAGCCTGGGAACAAGACTACTCATTCAGTACACGCATGCAATGTGAATCAGAATCCTGCTTGCCGATGATCACAGCTAAGCAGCGATCTCCAAGCAATTTTTTGGCTGCGGGGTATGCCTCTCATATATGCAGCTACTATGTGCACTAAGTTACGCCCAATCTGCGACCACTACCTCACAGAGTGTACGTGTAGCAACTATTGAAATTCTGTTTGATAAGAATTGCAGAACATAATGACATTTGTGGTCTAACAATGGCCTCAGAAGCGATCTCCTAGCGTCTAGTTTAACAAAATTTTTCTGGGGGAGCATGGCCCCCAGACCCCCTTAGATTCTACATGTGGTATGTACACTTTGGCCACACCACCTTGAAATACCTTGCTACGGCCCTGCTCCAATGTGCCTGGGCTCAAGGCTACTTGCATAATACCAGTGTAATACAGTTGAAACGTACCAGCAGCAAGTCTGCCAGCCAACTGTACACAGCAATCATGTGAACATCCTTTAACAGAGCCCAGGAGCTGGTTCTTGGCTAGTTTCACCGTCCGTGTCTCCTTGTCGGTGGAACATAGCAGTTACCCTGTTGTAAGAATGAAACACACAACATAACACGTGAACAGGGAACTAGCTAGAGACCACCATGCATGCATGTCAACCGTGTACATACCTTCCCTCCAACTTCAGCTCAGCAGAAAAATCGGAGTGAAGGGCTTGCCGACTGGGTAGCTAGAGAAGGAGAGAGGGGAAGAAGAGGGATGGGAGAGGGGAAGTGGGAAAGGGGAAGGGGAGGGGGAGGGAAAGAGGTAAGGAGGGGGGAGAGGAGAGGAGGGGAGAGAGGAGAGGAGGGAAGAGATGAGGGACGGAGTGGGAAGGGGGGAGAGGGAGCGACAACACATAAATGAGGCATAAAACAAAACATGTTTCTTGACAATTCAACCTTCAACACCAACTACTACACGTAAAAGAAGTCCACAATTTCCCTCTGTGGATCCACCCACCTTGATGACCTGTGTGTTTTTCTGGTACCCAGAGGATTACATGAGGCTGGCTATCTCCTCCAGACAGTGGGTCTGATATTGAAACAGTCAAGGAATTCCCACCAAATTCCTGCTCCTCCTGAAAGGGGGTAGCTAGTTGAACAGGGAATATATCAAACAATGTTTGCTCTACCAACTACTTCAAAGTGATCAGTTCTCTCCCCGGCACCATTGTGGAAGAGGACTTTCATTGAGGAAAGTGATTCCTGCATTACAAACACGTGGCAACAGAAATACCAACGGCTAAATTGAGTGTGATGGGAAGTGCAATACCTAAAACAGAGCTGGTACTGCTATCAACACAATTTGGGAACAGAACCTTAATTGTACCAAAATCTTGTACACATGTTAGCCTCATTCCCAGGCCGTTTTTGCATATTCTGGCTCCAGTATTGATCACTTGCAGTATGCAAAAACTGAGAGGAAGGCCTGGGAGATTTCATCACGTGTGATGACGTCAGGTAGACAGAGGGTAGAAAGATGGGGGTGGTGCCCAATCATTGTAACTCACAAACTTGGCATTGATCAGTCGAGAGTCTACTGAACAATGGAACAATGAGCTGTATTGACACTGTCGTTCAAACGTTGCAGTCTCAAGTTCTTGGACAAGATATTACAAGAACGGCCTCAGGATTCTTCGTTGGGCACCACCCCTCATGTGTGTCTATCTATTACTACATCACATCACAGTGCACAGGATGAAATCTCTCAGGCCTTCCCCTCCATTTCTGCATACTGTAAGTGATTCAAGAACTGGAGGTGAGAACAGCCTGGGAATGAGGCTATACACATGTATCGATTTGCTACACTGGCGTAAGCATTTCTGTCCAGAAGTACTGCTTAAAAAAGAACAGAACTTCATAAGGAGGTATTCCAGACGGAGATGATTTCACCAGGTCTTGTATTAGTTCCCATTATTGTACAAGCAGTCCATTTGGTGCAGAGGCAACAAATTGGGGGGGGAGGTGGAGCATATTCAAATTGCACACATTATGCTTGAAAGCAAGGCTCTTCTTATTAGTCAAGACAAGTAGTTTTCAAACACACAAACACACACACACACACACACACACACACACACATGCACACACACACACACACACACACACACACACACACACACATACCTACGCACGCACGCCGCACACACATGCACACACACACACACACACACACACACACACACACACACACACACACACACACACACACACACATGCACACACACACACACACACACACACACACTCAATAGTGGCTCAGATGACTTCTGCTTTTCCTGCGTGGGGACAGAAGACTTTCATATAAGGTAATGGGCAGCTGCCCATCAACAAGACCACTTTGTTTTATCATAACCTTATACCCAGGCTCTTTCTCATGGAGGAAGAGGTACAATGCCAGTTTTATCATACGTCTCACATGAATGTACAGGAGTCAATGGGGAAGCCGTGTAGGTATGTACAGTTGATAGAGCCTGTATTTTTCATGTGAGCTACATGTACGTCTCAACACACAATGAATTGGAGGTTTGTATGCTAAAATCATTATCACCATACTACAAAGTTGTACCATAAAAGGTATCACTTGTTTATTCTTTGGCATTGCCACTCACACTGTGCACTTGTAACAATACAGCCAACAGCAATAAAATGGTGATATTTTCCAGTATAGCTTTGTACTATGGTGATACTTATATAGTCCCATTTCAGGTACATTATAACTGGTCTCACCAGAGCTGAAATAATGCACACCAGATGAAATGAGTGTTTCTGTGTAGCAACTGCTGTTGTTTGTACTTGAAACGACACTGTTATCAGCGGTCTGACTGAAACCAGGAGTGCTGTAAGGACATACAAAGCGGAAGGAAGAGTTAATAATATTACGCTCTCCTGCTGAAACATTGCAATGAAGGTTTGTTCTTGCTGTGTGAAGTCTCAACACACAACTGCAATCACTACACACACTGGGGGTGACACGTCCCTCAATCAATATGGTACAAGACCATGTGACCAGCGTAACTGGTCTCACTGAGTTGAAATATTGCACACCAGTGACACCACATTAAATTAGAGAATTGTGTCCGATAAACTTGCTTCCATTTGACGATGACCTCAAAGGTACAGAAGGTACCAAGTAGCTTCGTTCCCAGGCCACTCCCAGATTGGTCTCCACGGCTGTGAGATACAATCTGGGAGTGGCCCAGGAACGAGGCTAGGTACTTAGCAGTCCCGTCCCCAGACCAAATGTTTTACACACGTCCTGCGGCACTGTTGAAAAATAGGATCTAGACACATTCATTAGGAAAATGGGGCCAGTTGACATATCGTCAGTAATTGTAGGTGTTAATTACAAACATACCACATTATCAGTGCAAGCCATGGCACACACAAACTAGCTGCCAAGTTGTAACATGCCAATACACTTAATAATTAGGCCCCAGTTTTCCTAGTGAAAGTGTCCAGACCTTAATGCTATACGTAATAGTTATATCCCTCCCTGGGGGGTGGTCGTTTTACACATTGATGTCGGGCTACGCCCGACACCAATGCGCAAGACCACACCCCAGGGAGGGATATAACTATTATATAACCTGTTACCTAGGCAACATCACTGTACAAGAGAGATATGGGCAACATTCTTATATGTTGCCTGGGTAACGGGTTATATAGTGCTTTATATAGGTTGAAGTGTAGGTTAGGGCTAGTATAAATACCATTTATCATACGTCTAACACGTGAATGTAGAGGGGTCAATGGAGAAGACTTGCAGCTGTGTGCAGAGCTATATTTTTTTTTACTTCAAGTCACATGAGAATCCATATCAGGTACTTCAAGTCATGTGTGCTACATCTGAGCGGGCAATGAAAAGGTTCATATCATAAAATCATTACCACAATAGTACCAAAGCTATACCGGAAAAAATATCACTCGTTTGTTGCCATCTGTACTGTTAATCATGCTGCACCCTTGTAACAATAATGACAGAAACAAAACCATGATATTTCCGGTGTAGCTTTATACTATGGTGATACTTATATAATAGCACATGGCGGCTAATGTACCAAGAGGTGGTCACTTACATTGGCACAGTACTTAAGTTAGCAAATTTTGAGTGACCACTCAAATTTTACTGTGCCCCCATGACCACATTGACTGCACTGCTAGACCTGCTGATGACTCCGTGACTTTGGAAAAAAATGTTCTTGTGATTTGACTTCGTGACTTATACAAAATTTACCATGACTTTGTGACTTTGGCAAAAGCAGTTTGTGACTTCATGAATTGGTAAATATTTACAATGAGATTTGTTGCTTTTTCATGGTAGTAAAATTATGGAGCAATAGGTAAGCTACTCCTATTTCCTTAGTATACGGGTCACAACAAGTCCAGTTGCAAACGTTAAGTACGGCGCTTATCGACTTGTGAGAGTGACCACTCCTTGTGTACTGTTGCAAACAACTTGTACTGGGTTATACCCAGTCTCGTGCCCACACCCTACCAGCGAGGAGAGGATCTGGTGACATTGGACTGATTCCTTGGGCTTCATTAAAACTTCATAGTTTGCTGTATCATAGTTGAGAACTGATAACAAATTAACAGCCAAAAAGGTATTGTGTCATCGTGCTAAAGTAGCCAAGGATTTCTGGTGTTACACTTACAGATTGTGTTTTCTGCAATGTGATTGGCGAATGGAAAAGCTCTCCAGAAAGCAATCAAGGTTAATGAAGCGTGAAGGATCGGCCAAATGTCACGAGACCCTCTCCTCTTCTTAGGTGCATTAAGGCGTGACTAAATGGTTTTATGTAATGCGGAGAAGATTATGGAAGTGTATTATTGATCTGCAGAAACTAGCGATCGATGTAGCTAAGTTCAGTGCCTGTTTCTGCCATCAAAGTATCGACCATCCAGTGTGTAGGTCACTAGTTGGCACCTACGATGGAGGGTATTTCAGTGTAGAAATAAACAGTCTTCGCCTACAATTGAATCGCGGAGCCAGCACTATAAAGCGTTAACTTCGGTGCTGCCCTTCGTGAAAGTGACGCTTACCCGGAGTAGTTCCACACCGAAAAATCCAAGTTTACTGCATTGGTTGGTTTCACCGTCGTATGTTCTTATAGAATCTCCCTGGGGAACACGAAGGATGAAGATTTGAAAGAGCTATGACGTGATTTGTCATCGAAAAATGATTGAATCAGTGAGACACAAACTCTTGTATTTTCCCTACAGGTAGAAATTTCTGGATCCCCAGTGGGATCTAGTTACTACTGTTGTTGCTCTTGGCTGTAGCAAAAGTAGAGGCCGCAGCACTAGTGGGAACTGCTCCAGGTTTTGCAATCTTTCCGACGACATATTTTCTCTTCACTTAGGAGAAGGATGTGGGCGTGGTCGAAAATGACGTCATAATTAGATAGAGTTTGATGGCGAGTAAGCTCTCACCAAGTATCAAGATCATAGTATGAATCCAGTGTGACTTACACTGCCTCACAGTTTTAAGGGAAGTAGTCGGTCCTTAATGCACCTGAGTTGGGTTGGGTCTGGGCATGAGACTAGGTTATGCCATGCCTCCACATACCTCTACAGTCTTACAGACCAGACTCTCTACCTCTCCACATCCTCCAGCCCACCATGACTTGACCTGGGATTGATTCACGGGATGGGAAGAAGTCATGCTGCATGTCATGTGCCTTGTGACACTAGCTAGCTACATCATTTCCAACCAATCAAACACTGAATGACTGATACAGAAAGATACTTACATGCAGCCATCATCTCCAGTGGATCTCCTTTTTGATCAGCCGCAGCTTTTCTGAACGTGCTATTCTCTGTGCAGCTGCTTTGCAGTTCCATTTCACGCCCATGCAGCCCCACCCACAAACGTCATCACAAGAAATGCGAGCAGATGTCCACCTGAATGGCTCCACGATCGATCTCTTGCAGTTCAGAGGCGTAGTTTGCAAACTTGCCGTGAGGTGCGGTCCTCTTCTCAGCCCCAGCCACCCTCCCCCAGGAGTGACCCCAAGTTAGAATGGGCTGCGTCTGCATTGTGGGGTCGTAGAGGAAGTTATCGATGTTCGGACACCAGCGATAATCGGACGCTCGTACACGGATACTAAGCCACGCAGATACTGGGTTATGCCACTGAAAGGAAGGTGGCGTCCACCGTATCCGGCGACTGAAAAATGGAGCTCGATCGTCAATCCCCGCTTGTGCAAGGGGTGATTAACGTACAATTTCGGACCATACGATAATCGGATGAAGTAATGTGTTTTCGGACGCCGCTTCCTGCTCCCTTTCTGAAGCAACTCTCGGCAAGATTTCAGCACTGTTGGCAAGCTGCAAGACCCTGCTGCTGCACGCCTGATATTCGTCCCCGTAGCTGCCTTGGGCGCTGAGGGGTGTTGCCGAAAATTGAGTGGGTTGCTCCATCAATGATCGGACAGTGGATTTACGTATTTTTTCGCCGTGGACACCCCCAGTTATGCAATACGCAAACAATACTAGTATCATTGGAATCCACAGGTCCTTACCAACGTAACGGTGCAGGTCTTGTCTTAATGCGTTGTGTGGTTCTCGAGATACGATAGTTCTTGATTCATGTACTTCAGAAATTTAGTTTCCTGTAACTAGGCCCGTATGAAGGCGAAAAAACAATTGTATCTCGAGAACCACGCAACGCATAAAGACGAGACTTGCACCATTACGTTGGTAAGGACCTGTGGATTCTAATGATACTAGTATTGTTTGCCTATTGCATAGCTGGGGGTGTCCACGGCGAAAAAATACGTAAATCCACTGTCCGATCATTGATGGAGCAACCCACTCAATTTTCGGCAACACCCCTCAGCGCCCAAGGCAGCTACGGGGACGAATATCAGGCGTGCAGCAGCAGGGTCTTGCAGCTTTCCAACAGTGCTGAAATCTTGCCGAGAGTTGCTTCAGAAAGGGAGCAGGAAGCGACGTCCGAAAACACATTATTTCATCCGATTATCGTATGGTCCGAAATTGTACGCTAATCGCCCCTTGCACAAGCGGAGATTGACGATCGAGCTCCATTTTTCAGTCGCCGGATACGGTGGACTCCACCTTCCTTTCAGTGGCATAACCCAGTATCTGCGTGGCTTAGTCTTTGTGTACGAGCGTCCGATTATCGCTGGTGTCCGAACATCGATAACTTCCTCTAGCACTGTGAAGTATGAGTTGCAAGTGCCTATGATCGTATAATTTCAACCTCACTGTTGCTCACATCCAGTATCCTCCCAGTGTGACTGCAGTCTGTAGTAGATGGGCTCATTCCAACATGTCCAGCTGTGACCAGGTCACAGTATGAGAACCAGCTCACTGCATATTGCTGACCACCCTTTGTCCCACATAGTTGTCCATTTTGATTTCAGGAATAAGACAAGGTGTTAGCAGCATTATGTTAGCATCTTCCAGTCCCATACATCGATACTGTGCGTGGAGTGGAATCCCAAGCCCAGCCTTGTCACAAAGTAACTTGCCTCCTGAAGTAAGGTGTCCAGGGGGAAACTTCGAAGTAAGTTGTTCCCTGGATACTTCAGATTAAAGTGTCTCCCTTCAAGTAGCTTGCCCCCCCCCCCCCTTGTGAGGGAACAGCTTGTTTCATAGTAAACTGTCCAGGTCACAACTTACTTCAAACGGTAATGTCCAGCGATGTACTTCATAGTAAGTAAAGAGTATTCTAGCTATCTGAAAGAAAACGGTCAACAAGGCAATGATAATTATTTCAATAAAATTTTAGTACTATTTAGCCTATGTAGTACACAATACATGCACTATTCAGAGCAACCATCTCTCCTCTGTTTACTGGTGCCAGAATTGTTTCTGATTATTCGAGATCCATGACTACAATGCATTAGCACAGTATGCATGCTTCTTTTATGGCACTTCATGACAGCTAGTGATCTGACTACGTTAGCACAAGGTTGACATTGACTATCCTTTGCACCAGTGTGGGGAGGCATATATCACTTCAAGTTCACTTCGAAGTAAGTTGTCCCCAGGGAACAGTTTACTTTGAGGTAAGTTGCCCCCAGGGGACATTTCACTTCGGGGGGCAAGTTACTTCATGATAGCCCAAACATGCATGTCAAAGCAAATTATTATTGTTATAAATGGTGGTGTTTTTGGAATCCAGGCCACACAAACGCAACTGTTAGATTCTCAGAGTTTCTGTTCTTAGTGTGGTGAGCTGTAATGCTTAATGAGCTGCCCCTGGCATGTCCAATCTCTCACTAACTTGTGCTTGCTGTGTCCAAGTTGGCTGCATATCCTGTAGTCATGAATTCACTGGTGACTGCTGTACAGTTATCTGACATACTGCTCACACAAATCAAGTGTTTGGAACACATCTGTATGAATCTGACTGATCTATTGGGATCCACCCAAGCATTACTGAAATCGACTGCTTTCACATTCTGGCATTGATCTACCGGTAATTTCTACAGTGGCAAGAATGGAACCTGTGTGTGTGTTGTGTGTGGGTGGGGGTCTATGTACTAGTGCTGTAAGGTTTGGGCTAATGCAATATAAACTCATACTCGCTCAAACCAATCACATGATATAACCACAAACTGTCCTGTTGTCAGCAAATTAGTTATCCAGTAGACTTCAATAAGGAGCCAATGCACAGGTACAGGTAGTCCCTTAAGTCAGACACCACCTTCTAGTGCACTGTCACCTCCCCAGCATTGATCATTACAGCAGAAAGGGTTTAGTGTCTGTGGGAGTGGGAGTGTGTAGGGGGCAGTCAGTTTCTACCCAGGGAACTCTATAAATGTGTTGTCTTCATTGAGATGCTGGAGTGCACTGCGATAACATCTGCATGGCATTTCATCCGCACTGCCATACCATCTGAGCTAATTCATGACTCACATGCAACATACCAGTGACTATGCTTCCAAAATTGAAGAATCTGATGTTTCATCAGAG
The DNA here is from genome assembly GCA_949130485.1 of Agelas oroides. Taxonomy (NCBI): domain Eukaryota; kingdom Metazoa; phylum Porifera; class Demospongiae; order Agelasida; family Agelasidae; genus Agelas; species Agelas oroides. Next base: position 6,856,196 of record OX422197.1, on the reverse strand, counting down.
AACTGTGGTTACTCTGAAATTGTGGCTGTATCTGTAGAATTGGCATCAATTTTGGTGATGTTATAACCAGCAATATCATACGCATCTCCAATTCGTAACATTAACATTGTATTTCACTCTTGTGGCTCTCATGCTACTTTCAGGTTACTCCCATGTGTTTGAACCAATATGAAGTGCAGTGTAAGGCAAAAAAAAAATGTACTAAAAAAGTGATCACAATTATTACACATGATAAGGGTGTTGTACAAAAAGTTAAGAGGCATCATGAGAAAACGAAACAGTGGTGAGCGTCAGATGGAGCTAGTCAAGTTCTCCTAAATGGTCTTTTGCTATGCTGTTGGCAATTCCTGTTTGTCCAACTCTACGATGTTTCAGTGCATCAACGAGAACTGTCCAGCTTGGCTCCCCCTTCTCTGAAACTTGGTCCTCTTTTCGTAGCCATGCAGCAATAACATCATCACAGAAAGTAGCTGAGTCCATCATTGTTTTAAGTTTGCTGTGTCGAAGCCCCAGGACCAGTCCAACATTATAGATGTGCTCCTTCTCCATGTCTAGTAGGTAGTCTGTTATGTAAACCAAGTCCTTCTCAGCTAGAGGTAAAGAGTAGAAATATGGAGTTATTGATGGAAAATGAAATATGACAATTTACTTAGTTGTTTGCACATAATCAAGTTTGCATACACTGAACACTTACCAAGTGTATCAACTTTGGAGGTTGGAGAGGTGGGGGGAAGTGGGGAACAGAGTCTTCTCTGTGGAGTTGATACTGCACCTACAGATGGGAACCAGTTAATAGTGGGACTAGCCTCATACCCAAGGCTAGACCTTCTCCCATCCCTTATAGCATTGTGGGAAGGATTAGCCATGCACAAAATATACTGTATTCCGAAATTGACCCTGCTGCCTTAGTAAACATTAACATTCAAATAGCTATACACATTATAGCTGCCTTACCTTCGTGTTGGGAGACTTGTGTGGAGGAATGATGTTGTTCAGGCTCAAAGGCAATCATTTCATCACCTAGGAAATGTGAGGATTTAATGAGAATGTAAAGAATCACAGCAATGAAGAACATAGGCCAAAAAACAAATCTGAACCATTGCAAGGGAACTAACAAAATGAGCTATGGTCATTACCTGCTAAGGCTACCTCTGGTTGGAGCCAAACTTTCTCCATCTCAGTCAGCTTTCCACTAACATCGGCGTCCACGGTACATAGCCAGTACTCATGGTCATTTGTGATAGTGGCTGCATGTGGTGGAAGGGTGGTGGTACTGCTGCTGGTCTGACCATTGTCACTGTCAGAGTGGTGGCAAAGAAGAGCTGGGGATGGCTTTGCATTATTGTATCGAAGTGTATTAGAAGCTGCATCAATCCCATTAAATATGGAGTTCCGAATGCTGGGACAAACCTTGGTGCAGATCTCACAAAAGAACGAGCTTTTGACATAAACTTCGAAGTGAGTGAAAGAGTCTATTAATGTAACTGTACAAGGATGGTTTGGTAACCTGAACTTGACACAGTTCCTGGCAGTGAGAATGGGAGATCCTTTGCCAGGAAGTACGACCTGCCACTGGCAGTGGTTGATCAGGTACACCACTAGACAACAGAAAATTCCATTGCGAGGCCAACCGTGAGAGAAGTGGATGAGAAGTGGAGCTGCTGCTGGAGAAGAAATTTCGTGTTTGTTAAGTTCCTCAGTAGGAATAATCTGCAAAAGTGATGGCATGAAATAGTCACCCTTTGTGAGGGGAGCAAGAATCAGAAGGTGTTCAAAAAGAAGGAGGACATCACTTGGAGTGAACAGCCTATCTCTATAGTGCTTGGGAAACTTCTCAAGAAACTCACAGCGAACAATACCTTGATCGCGAAACTTGAGCCACTTGGCTTCTAAAGCTTCTTGTGGACCCTGAGACATCTTACCTTGTTTACCTTCCCTAAGCTTGTAACTTTGCTGCACTAGTTCGGAAGCCTTGTCCAGTGGCACTTGCGGGTCACTGAACACCACGTCTGGAAGCACAGTGGGATAGTAAAGGCAGAGGTTGAGTTTATCGAAATACTGCAACGCAGCACGGAACTCCTCCTCAGGGAACCTCAAGTTGTGGGCTACACTGAGACATTCTTTTCGACTCAGAATCCTTCTGCCTAGCATAGCCGCTAGTCTTGCAAGTCCTATCTCCAGGAAGTACCACCAAAGTGGAAGCTCCACTGGATCAGGGGCAGAGCTCTCGATTGCTTGCCTGAGAAGCTTGGCAACCCTCTTGTCTTCTTCATCTGGTTCTTTTGCGTTCAGAGGGAAAATGGGCTCCATAGCATCTCCATAGAGTACTAGGTCATCGGGAAAGAGAGGATGGAGAAGATTGAAGAGTGTCTTGTTCTTCTCGGCTCGTGTTTCAGAACATTTTCCCTCCATATCCCTGTGTGTGCAAGCTACCATGATCTTTGGATGCTTGCCTTCTGTTGGATGTGAGTGCATTGTGCGAGCCAAGCACATCACAGTCTCCAGGTTTGTGAAGAGGGATAGATAGGGTATACCAACCAGAGCACCATCCCCATCATAGTATTCCACTGTGGGACGGTCGTTAAGGCGGTCACAAAGTCGCTGGACAAGAAGAATGCTAGTGGCATGGCGGATGAAGATGGGAAAGAGGTCATAGAATTGTGGCTGGCCACCGCTGTCAATCAGGTGAATCCAGTTCGCATTACTAAAATCTCTGGATTCTTCTGACTCTTCGGTGCTTTTGGCAAGTTGATTCAATCGCTTCACCAGATCATCCAGTAAGCTAGTAGTGGCCTGTTTTGGAGCATCTGAAGTTGAGCTGGTTGTCTGATCCTGGGAGGTCGATGATGGTGAATCCTGGGAAGTGGGTGTAGCCTGATCTTGGAAAGTGGGTGTAGCCTTATCGTGGGTAACACCACTTGATAGCTGCTGTTGGAATAGAGACTCAAACGATCGAGCTTGAACTTCCTCTTCCTCAGGAAGAGCATCCCAAAGAACTGGGATAACACTAGCTAGTATGTTTTCTAGCTCTTTTATGTCTACCACCACCCACCCTTCATCTTCGCACTTGATTCTTATCGTGCTCACAACACGGATGGGAGCCTTAGCACACGGTGTGCTGCAGCGAACGATTGGTGGTTTCAGTCCCAGCAGTAGGTGCATGACGTGTGTTTTGCCGGTTCCCGCTGAGCCGGTAAGGATGCACTTGTTTATTCGGGCGAGAATAGTTCCCTTTCGTAGGGCTTCTTCCAAAAACCGTTTGGATTCTGTGGGAGAACAAGTATCCAGTTTCTATAATGACAGGGTACCATACATACCAATCACACAGTGGGTTGTAGAATAATTAATGAACACCAACAATTGTTTCCTTACAGTCAGAGGAGAGACCATGAATAAGTATGTAACAGAAAGTCACATTTGGATGACTGGCACACTGAAAAGAAGTTCAACTTATGGGGAGCCCCTACCATACACTGTCAGCCTACACTAGGATGAGAGTGCAGGTGGTACACTCTTCAGTACCTTTGTATGAAATGGTTTTATATACATGAGCAGAACCAGCTACAGGATCAAGCGAGAGGTTCCAGTTGTGGATATCTGCCCAATTATCTGTACACATTTGTGTATCACTCCAACCAGGACCTTATGAGCACCACAAATGGTTCATAAGCTCCTGCTCTAACTACAAAACATAATCTGAATACTCCAATCATGGCACGCCCAGACCAGGAGAACTCAAGAAAGCAAAGGCAATGCACAATGCACAGGGTAAAGGAGAGAGACACAATAAGGGAAGCAGCGGTGAATGGAGCTAAAGAGTTAGTATTGTGTATTAGTTGAAAGATGAGTTGAAGTCAAGTGCTTCATATACTACTTCTGATCTTATGTTTGATGACAGACTGCCTCCCACTAAACTGTCTCTGCAGTACAACAGTGAGGAAGTATAGTACTTGTGTGCCAAGATCATCCGGTACTACACTGTTACTAGATCATATTAGGTAAACTGGTTGGGATCAAGAGAAGCAGCTGTGTCACAACAGGAGCTCAACTTAAAAGTCAGGGTTGAATTGCAAGAAGAAAAGTGCTGCATGAGTACAAACAAGGAGACATATAAAAGCCAGCTAGATGTTAGTAGTAAATTGATGTCATGGCTGAAGGAGTGTACAAGAGAGAGCACAAAAATTATGGGCATGCTTCTCACAGTTGTTTCCCAAGCTATAAATGTACACACTTGGTACCCCAACTGATGCCTCTAGATTCTCAGGGTAAGAAATCACGGCTCACTAACATGTCATGCAAGGAAATAGAAACACCACTTGGCTAGGCAAGGTCTATACTTCATTAACCCCTGTGCAAATATGGCAATCTAAAGTACACACTTATAAGATTTTCATCTCATGGTACACATTAATTTCCATTTGAAGGGAAATGTTCTTGCTGTTATGTAAGCATCTCAATTGGGATAGGAGAGATCACAACTAATTATGTGAGAGGAAGCTATCTATGACTCGCAGACTGATAATCTGAGTTAAACATTCATAGTAAGAAGAACATGCTCTGTAGTCCGCTTGTGCACTCAGAGAAGTCAGGTACCAGTAGTGAAGTTCTCAGCTGATTCAGTGGTATTAGTTGATATTCATGTAATTTCTGGCCACCTTTCTCCTGCTCAGCTTGACGAAAAGCTAGAGCAGTTTACAGTTGTAGCAAGCCTGTTGTGACAGCTAGGCTAGAATACTTTCTGGAGTGAAAAGGAGATGTATGTGTATGACCTGTGTGTGCGATTGCCTTCTCTTGGATGTGACTGCATCGTGTGAGTCAAGCTCACCAGGTTTGTAAGGGGTTATGCCACGGAGTTTGCCCTTCTCATAATATTCACTGTGGGGCATTCTTGAGGTGGTCACAAATTTGCTAGACAAGGACAATGCTAGTTGTGCAGCAGACGAAGATGGGATGGAGGTCGTACAACTGAGGCTGGCCTCTTGCTGTCAATCAGAGTTTGAGCTAGTGAGATTCTGGATTCTTCAGACACTTTGGTTCTGTGCAATGGCAAGTTTGATTCATCAAATCATTCAGTAAGGTAGTAGTGTAGTAGTGGCCTGATTCTAAGTGCTGGTGGTCTGATCATGAAAAGTGACACGACGCAATGCTGCTGTTGGAGGAACCCAAACAACTGAGCTGAAATTTCCTTACCATTAGTATAGAACCTGGGATTGGGGTACCATGCATGACCATATACGGTCCTAAAAGTGAAAGTGTATACTATACCTGGTATGCAGGTGCACTTCTGACTGGCTTTATTCTGGTGCATTTAATACGAGTCACTCAAGTAATAATAATAATGGAACGCAACAATAAAAATTAATCATCCCAACTGTAATGTTAGATCATAATCAGAAAACACCTTTTAATGGTGCACTGTGACTTGCATTTGGCAACTTAATAAGCCATTGGCACTAACCCTTTGCATCAGCAAGGTGAGGTTTAAGAGATAGCAGTGACAGCAAGGATGAAACACTTCACCAAGCTGCTGAAGAATGCTCTGCTTCCAAGTTCTTGAAATTCTAGCACACAACCATCAAAAAGCGAAATACTAGATGACCAAGACAAACAAGCAATATTCTTTTGATATTTCCCATGGTAGCTAAGTGCCCACTTTTCCTCTTCGAAAAAGCTACTGAATAGTGGTCGTCTTCATTTCTGGGTGTCTGTATTCGTTGATACTTGTGGAATCCTTGACCTCGGATAAAACTGGGTACAGGAAAAGAATGAGCAGTTGTTGTTGGGGGTGCCATTTCTCAGTATCACCAATGTCTCATCCACGATGTAAATGCACCTTTGTACTCAAAAGGAACAGGCACTGACACTATACTAAAGTAATCTCATCCTTCCCAGGACCTGCCTTACAGCCGGAACAAGGGCCTGATCACACTTGCAAAATTTCCAATTTAATATGTGCTGAGTCAGGTCTTTGTTTTGGGTAGATGTATCACATTTGCTCATTACTAATTACTAAGTTCATCCAAAGAAGGACTATGCTCTGCAGTCCACTTGTGTCCTTGGAGTCTAAATCTAGTGGTGCTAGTAGTGAAGTTCCCATCACCCATGCTGATTGAGCGGCGTAGTTGATATTCATGTAATTTCTGGCCACCCTTCTCCTGCTCACCATGTCATTACTAACCAGGTAGTTCTGAAGTCTGGTGAAGTCTGGAAGTTATCCTGATATGGACAATCCTGTTGATACACCTTCACCAAAGCTTGGTTTGGTTAAAAAAAAAAACGGTACATACACCTGGTTACACCCCAAGATGCAACTTAAAGGACCCGCAAATAACCCCAAGAATAACCCCAAGAATAACCCCAAGATGCAACTTAAAGGACCCGCGTAAATAATATAACTAATTAATATAACCCAATATAATACACAGGCCGGAGGAAGCATTGAACATCCAATCTGAGTTGATATTCGTTAATGGCATGGTGCACTTACCCCATGAATGAAACTTTGGTAAAGCAACAACTCTCCCTTCACCAGCTACACCACCCTCACCCCTCACAGCGACTCCCGAAGTGATTTTTTCACATCGTGACGTCACACGTTCAATATACTACATATAAAATCATTGCGTATATTGAGCGCGCTACCTGCTTCAGGCTGTTATTACGTGCGTAATGCGCTAGTACAAAGCAGGTGGAGGCGTGCCTTTCTATTCACGATTGATAAACTGATGTCTGACTCCTCCCTTGAGAGTAAAGCTTTTCTTAAGAAATCACAAAACTCTAAACTCTAAGGCTTTCTACTTCAGGTCTTGTAGCTAAGTAGCAGTGAACTTTGTTTTCCTAAAGCCTACTAACAAAGATTTCACCTATGTAGATCACTGAACTCTAAAGTGTTTGAGCCAAGGTAAACCTGCAGCACTAACCTCCTATGAGCATCTTGGGGTGCGGTTACTTTGCTCGTTTATACTAAAGGAGAAATAATACCATCCATCCTTACTCTGATGTTTTAATACCAGTCCTGCATCATAGTGCTGTTGAAGTGTTGATAAATGCAATATGTGTCACTACCACCTAGAATGTTATGAGGCGAAAACAGAGGAAAGTGAAAAGACCGGCAGCTGCCGGGAGTTGAACCCAGGACACCTGGCTTGAGCCGCCAGTGCTCTGCCACTCAGCTACGGCAACCAGACAACCACCAACCCTCACAATCCTCTATATGTACTGTGAGCATTTAGAAGGAAACTGCCGATGAGGTAGCTGCTGCACTTACGCTGGGCTGAGAGAATTGAATGGATTTGTCCAGAAATGACAAAAGTTTGATTGCAATCAGAAGTGGCAGCATATATTGAAGTACACGTGTGTTGGGGTATACTTGACAACATGTCAGAGTTTCTGGAGTCTCATGTTTCTTGGTTTAGTGTCTAGGTATACTTATTACTATAGCTTGTAGTCAGCACATCCTGTGATGTAATAATTGTTTTCATAAGGAGATAAGATTGAGGGGACACAATCTTCAGTCCCTTTGTGAGTTAAAGTAGCAGAAAATTTGCTGTATGATGTATTGTGAACGTCACATAACATCCCATCCTATTTGGACTTCCAATGAACTCTGGATTGTGTAGACATCTTTGTGAAGAGGAAGCCCATGAGAGGTCTGGAACTTTCCATGACATCCTTTGGATTGAGTGGAGAACCCTGTGAAGAGAAGTCCATGGAAAATCCTGGGTCTGCTACTGGTACCCTCTGGGTTGTGTGGAGGTCTCCATAAAGCGGAACCTTAAAGGAAGTCTTCTTGACTATGTGGATACCCATGTGAAGAGGAAATCAATGGGAGAATCTATGACTTCCCACGAGATACTCTGGACGATGTGGAGGCCAGAGTTCATGGAAATTTCAGCGACTGTGTGAAGGTCTCTTTGACGAGGGGGGCCTATGGGAGGTCCTGAGATATTCCTCTAGACTGTGTAGAACCTCTGTGAAAGAAAGTCTATGGAAGATCCTGCGACTTTCCATGAGATCCTCTGGATTATGTGTGTGTGCCCATGCATGACCATGTATGGTGCTAAAATTGATCACTGATTCCATTCAGTGATACTGTAGCAAGGATGTGGCTTGTAAATAACCATGAACATGATTATCAGACATTCTCATGAACATGTGGGTATTATGAAAGAAGTGATGAATATTTGCATTAAAAAATCTACATATAATTTCAGCAATACAGCACTTTAAGTGCTTCAAAGAACGTAGTGTCTAAGGCACCCTCCTACGCTGAATGCTCAAGAACATGCTAGAAGAATTTTCCGTTTTATTAAATAATACCCATGCCAACCACAAAATTTTAACCTTTGTGACAGCCACAGTGGCATAGTCAGTTATTGGTTTGCTGTCCTTCACATGCAAGAACTTGTTGACCGATAATGGTGGTAGCCAGAGCCGTGAATGGAACATGCATGGTATCCTTGGAGGTCTTGTTCATTATGTAGCCTTAAATTATGGACAAAGAAACCCGGAATAATTTATTAGGCAAAAAAAGTTTCCCCCCAGCTTATGGTACTACCAACACCTTACTACGAGCAGAATAACCATGTGACACCACACCACGTGAACAGCACACTAACCACGTGACACCACACCATATCAACAGCACACTAACCATGTGACACCACACCACATGAATAGCACATTAACCATGTGACACCCACCGTATCAACAGCACACTAACCACGTGACACCACGCCATGTGAATAGCACACTAACCATGTGACACCACGCTATCAGCACACTAACCATGTGTGATACCACACCACATGATCAGTACACTAACCCATGCACAAGATACCATGCACACCACGTGAACAGCACACTAACCATCTGCACCACACAACGTGAACAGCACATTAACCACGTGATACCACACTACATGAACAGCATACTAAGCACGTGACACCAAACCAAGTGAATAGCACACCAACCACGTGACACCATGTCACATGAACAGCACACTAACTAATGGTGAAAGGAGACAAACCAAGTTTTACACTGCAAACACAAAATCTGGATGGTGGCCTGCAAATGAGGCTTGAGGTTCAGTGTGTACATGAGAACATGTGATAACAATTGATAACTGTGTTTGCTAAGTTAAACTGCAAACCAGCTTTCAACCTAGTACACAAGACATTCTACAAGGTGCTCACCACAGGGTAATTAAACAAGTGAAAAATGACCTTTGTAAGAACTTAGGGGTAAAAGAGAGGGAGGGTGACTGTGCATTCACTGCAATAGGCATATTAGCGAGTGTGTATGGTACATCTTCTAATTTGCATGTGTTTTACACATCTAATCACATGGGTAGTTGTGGTTTTTCATTGCTGATGGGACACACACAGAGCAAGGTGCACATGTGTAAGTACACTGCAAAAAAAATTACAAATAGAGGTAAAAGAAACCTTTACATAGTTCCCAGGCCTGTATCTTAAACAAAACAGGGAAGGTTGGGGCTACAGGTCACACTTGCAACCTTCCTGCGTGTGTTGAACGTATTTTGTTTGGTCACTTCTGTGACAGGCAAGATAACTTTCTGGAATATTCCAATAAGACATGACAAATCTCTTTTCTTTTTGAAGAAACTCTTTTGTACCTCTGAAACAGCCTTTTAAGAAGTTCACAAGCTACTCGTGTGTAGTCATGTGACAAATGACGAATACCTGTGTTAAACTCTTGGTCTCCATACATTGCCCACCTCTGTAGTCATTAGCCCACACAAAGAGAGGATCTAACTCACTAGACTAACTCTATGCTAGGTCAGTGCTTACGAGAAGGTTACAAGTGTGACCAAAACAGCCTTTCACAAGTTTGCAAGTGTGACCAGACCCCCACCCTCAGGTACTTTTCTAGCTTCAGTTAGCTGCCATCATGTATAACAACTAGTAACAAGCAACTTTGGCTTCGATCTACGTGCATACATATATATATGCCTACGCTGGGCGAGCACCTTGACAACTTACACTTCACATAAACATGTCAGTCGCACTAAAACTCTTAGCCAACATCGAAGAATGAACTTACAGCATTCGCTGAATGTTAGTCTCGCGAGGCTTCACACGAATAAACCTGCAGGAACACGCGGACTGACCCCTACGCCGGCTTATTTCGACATTGTCCCTGCCCTTACGATCAGAACCAAGAGCCAAAAGAATGTGTTCATTCGCATTTGTGGACGTTGGAAATGCTCTGCTTGTGCTCAAACGCTCTTCCGCTGTACAGAATAATAATTTCATTTTTACGTGTATGAATGAATTAGAGTACGTAAATTACCATTTTTCCCTGAAAAGGGGGGTGTACGAATTAATAGGGTGTACGAATTATTAGAAATTCTATGGTACCCTTGTTTCAAGACTGGAAACTAGGCTAGAAGACTTCCTGTAGGCCTCAAATTTCTAAACTTTGTGCTTGGACTGCTACTCTCACCTTCCAGGAGTAGCCTCTAGTCACCCCTTGGCAAGGTCTTTTCACACACTCTGTACCACCATTATCAACAGTAGCTGGCTACCAAATGGTCTCATGTAAGGTATGTAATCATTGTTCTTTGCTACATAATGCTGACTCAGCACATATGGGACTGTGACCATGCCCTTTCCTGATTTTCAGATGGGCCTGGCAACGAGGATACATGTAGTTCTAAGGCAGTTCTTGTGTAATACAATAATAGCAACAAGAGTGCATAAGAACGGGCGGCTAGAGTAACTCTATAAAATTTGAAAACCAGTTGGAATTTACCGCCAGTACTAAAAATAGTAACACATACGTACTGGGCATGGTGCATGGATCATAAGGCATTGTTGCTAAGCACGTGACCAGGTGTTCTATTTTTAGTACGGTTCAATAATTTTGACCAGACTACAGGCTTCTATTGGAGTTACACGCTTTTACACAAGCCACCAGTTCTTATGTGCTCTTGTAGCAAATTAGTCTCAGTGGAGTAACCCATTATTGGAAATCCTCGGTTTGAGATTAGAGTGACGCATGATTAGAGGGTCTGCGGTAGGAAACTATTACTGAAACTATTAAACTGATTACTATAATCAGAAGTACAATTTTACACATGTTCTTTGAACATGACTGGTGCCAATACACATGTGTCCTACCTTCATCTTGCTCTTGAGATGTATACTGGAGTGCTTGCTTATGCCGGTCTATAGCCTCCTGCCATTCTTCTTGCTCCTGTTTAGCCCTCTTGATCTCCCCCTCCATCTCACTCAATTTTACCTCCAATTCTCTGTGACTGAGATGGCCTGTTATCTCCTGCTGAATTGATGCCTTTTCCTGAGGAGAGAACAAAGAGCACCTCTGACATGTATCCCTCCACACAAGCTTGATACCATTACAGCAATGTAGGTCTGTACTCACACTGGGACACTTCTGCTACAAAGTTACACCATACTCCAGTGTGAGGACACTCAACTGTGGGCAACCTCCAATTAACCTAAAGCTCAATGTCAAATTTGGTCACTTTTCTTTTTCTTTAGGCGGTACACTTCCATCAATACATACATTGAATCATGTAATACATGTACGTCCACACACATCCCACCCCCTCACAATGTCATCAAACACTAAAGTTGATAGTGGGTCACACTTGTACACACTAGCCTCATATTGTATCACTGCTTTTCAATGTAAGCATTTAGCAATAATTGGCTCTGAACAGCATTCCATTTAGAAGGCAGGGACTATAATTATCCTCTAGACCATTTTAACCCATTGTCTGAATGGTCAGCATGCTGTGGAAAGAGGGGATTTGCTACCGAAACTGATTGGAAAACCATCATTGAAATTACTGAAGGCTGCCTGTGAGGAAAAAATGCTGCGGCTAATCATTATATCATGGTGGTTGTCAAAAAAAGTAATGATATTGCTGCAAATTTAAGTGCTACTGTTTGAAGGGAAGGGCGGAAGGGGAGAAGTGGGGGGGGGGGGGGGGGGGGGGGGGTGAATAAGGATGTGATGGGAAAGGGGGAAGAGGATGGAGTGGAGAGGAAACGGGTAAGGGGAGAGGGAAGGGAAAGGGGAGGGAGATGGCCGGATGGGAAAAGAAAGGGAGGAGAGAACGGGAAAGAAACATGGGGAAGAGAAAAAGAAGGGTGGGGGGAGTGGGGGGGAGAAGGGGGAGAGGAAAGGGAGAAAGGGGAGAAAAAGGGAGAAAGAGGGGAGGAGGAGGAGAAAGAGGGAAGGAGGAAGAGGAAGGGAGAGGAGAAAGGAGGAAGGGGGAGGGGAAGAGAGGAGGTAGGGAAGAAGAGAGGGAGGGAGAGGGTAAGGTGGAGAGGAGAGAGGGAGAGAGGGAAAGGGGGGAGAAGAAAAGGGGAAGGCTGGGACAGGAGGGTGGGACAATATCATCCAAAAAGTTGGTCAAAAATATCAAATATCATGATGAATAGAGCCCAATCCCCAAGTGTAAATCATGAAGGAAGCAGCAGTGTAAATGTGCTAAATTGGCTCAGGAATGTAATCAATGACCTTAAAAGAATATTCTGAGCTCCTCTGAGAGGGAGGAGAGAACGGGAAAGAAACATGGGGAAGAGAAAAAGAACGGGGGGGGGGGGGGGGGGAAGTGGGTGGGAGAAGGAGGAGAGGAAAGGGGAAGGAGGAAAGGGAGAAAGGGGAGAAAAAGGGAGAAAGAGGGGAGGAGGAGGAGGAGGAGGAAGAGGAAAGGAGGGGAGAAAGGAGGAGGAGGAGGAAGGGGGAGGGAAAGAGAGGAAGGAGGTGGGGAGGAAGAGAGGGAGGGAGAGCATAAGGTGGAGAGGAGAGAGAAAAAGGGGGGAGGAGAAAAGGAGAAGGCCGGGACAGGAGGGTGGAACAATATCACATCCAAAAGGTTGGTTAAAAATATCTTGATAAATAGAGCCCAATCTCAAAGTGTAAATCTGGCTCAAAACTGCAATCAATGACCTTAAAAGAATATTCTGAGCTTCTCAAGAGGGAGGGGGCACAGAAGGGGGAGAAGAGGAGTGGGGGGGAGGAGTGGGGAGAGGGGAAGGATTGGGGAGTGGGCGGGGAAGGAGTGGGGGAGGGGGGAGGAAGAAGTGGGTGGAAGGAGGGGGCACGTATGGAAGTGGGAGGAGTGGGCACAGAGGGGGGAGGAAGGAGTGCTAAATTGGCTCAGGAATGCTATCAGTGGCCTTAAAGGATATTCTGAGCTACTCTGACAGGAAGGAGAGGAGTGGGAGGAGGGGGGAGGAAGGAGTGGGCATGGAGGGGGTAGGGAGGATAGGAGTGGGTAGTCTCGTGCCCAGACCCCAACTGCGAGGAGAGGGTCTGGTTACATTCAGCTGACTCCTCAGGCTTTGTTAATTAACAATTCAAAGCTTAGTGTATGCATAGTTGCAAACTGATAACTAATTTATATGCCCAAAATGTGCTGTGTCATCATGCTGAAGTAGCCAAGGATTTCCGGTGTTGCACTACAGATTGTGTTTTCTGCAATGTGATTGATGGTTGGAAAATTCTCCGCAGAAAGCAATCAATGTTAATAAAGCCCGAGGGATTGGTCGAATGTCACCAGACCCTCTCAGGTGGGGCCTGGGCATGAGACTAAGGAGTGGGGGTAGGGGGGAGGAAGGAGTGGGGGGAGGGGGGAGGAAGGAGTGGGGGGAGGGGGGAGGAAGGAGTGGGAGGAGGGGAGAGGAAGGAGTGGGGGGAGGGGAGAGGAAGGAGTGGGGACAGGGGAGAGGAAGGAGTGGGGGGAGGGGAGAGGAAGGAGTGGGGGGAGGGGAGAGGAAGGAGTGGAGGCAGGGGGGAGGAAGGAGTGGGGGGAGGGGAGAGGAAGGACTGGGGGCAGGGGAAGGAAGGAGTGGGTGGAAAGGCGAGGAAGGAGTGGGGAGAGCCTAACCCCCAAGTGTAAATCAAGAAGCAGCAGTTCCAGTGGGACAATATCATATCCAAAAATTGGTCAATATTATCAAATATCAGAGCCCAATCCCAAAGTGTAAATCATGAAGGAAGCAGCAGTGTAAATGTGCTAAATTGTCTCAGGAATGCACTCAATAACCTTAAAAGGATATCCTGAGCTACTCTGAGAGGAAGGAGAGGAGTGGGAGGAGGGGGTAGAAAGGAGGGGGAAAGGAGTGGGGGAGGGGGGAGGGAGGAAGGAGGGGAAGGGAGGAGAGGAGGGACAGGGAGAGGGGAGGAAGGAGGGGGCGGAAAGGGGACACACACATGTAGGATATTGGGTATTGGATACTTAGTGGAATGTTCTTTTGGTTGAACTTGTGTGTGTGTGTGTGTGTGTGCATGTGTATCTGTGTGTGTGTGTGTGCGTGCATATCTTTGTGTGTGTGCGCGTGTGTCTGTGTCTGTGTGTCTTTGTATATGTGTGTGTGTCCGTGTGCTTGCGTGTGCGGAATTTGTGTGCGTGTGTGTGTGTGTGCAAGTGTGCGTGTGTGCAAGTGTGCGTGTGTGTGCCTGCATGTGTGTGTGTGTGTGTGAGTTGTGTGCATTCGGAGGACACATGCAAGATTATTGGGAGGGAGGGAGGGAGGGAGGGAGGGAAGACATTGGTAAATGTTTGTACTTTGGCTACATCTAGAGTAATTACTACTCAAGCTCAATCCAAGTGAAGACATGTCATTAGCTACTAGTGATACATATGCTCAGCCTGTATCTGGCTTGCTATCCACCAGCATACCCTACTATATAGGTTTATACAAATCTGCTCATCATCACAGCACAACGGCTACCCTGAACGGCAATTCGTGTGTGTGACAAGTCCATAAAATTCAGCATGTGAAACCAGCAACAAAACCAATCTTGATCTAAATTTGTTTGTGCCTTCTCTAAAGAGAATTTCCTGGAAACCTTCCTCACTATGCACCTTCTCAGATTGTGTATTCATAATCTAGAGTTAACATTTGAGGTGGGAGGGCACATGAATACAATCCTCAAATTTGGTACTTAATAAAATGTTCTATCCATCCCATCCCACTAACTTCACTGCTACTAGCAGATGTATGAATGTACATTCTGTCATTTCTATGTTGTGGGAGTGACATCAGTAGAATTGAGCCCACAGAGAGGAAAGGGGAGGGGAGTGAGGGGTTTCGTACGAACCCCACTTTGGAGGGCCAAAAATTCTATATGATATGCCCTGCATCACATAAACTCTACCATCAGTAAGTGTCACTGTTGTGTTTGATTTGCTGGTGCAGAGCATGGTTGGTACTACTTCATGATAGTCTTGTTCCCAGGCTCTCCTGGAGGGGTAGCGGGAAGAACCGAGGCTACGTTTGTGACAGTGTGTTAAACAACGCATGATGGAGCTGGGACACATGATAATGTCATGGACATGTCCTTATATGGTGTCATACTCTCAGTCTGAAACAAGGTTAGTACTACCACTTGATTGGACATAGTCATCTGAGCTCTTCTAAGGCTTTGAAAATCAGCAGAGCTGCTGCACCCTTCCCCAGGTTTCTGGTGCCTCCCATCTAAAAATCCTGACCATGTGTGTGCAATATCAAGAGATTTCAACACCACACCAACTGTACTGTAAACTACTCTCTAATTAGAACACATGCATCTCTACAAACACAACACAATGAGGTGGGAGGGCAATATGATGTGTTGTATGAGCACATCACAGAATGGGACTAGCCACTCAGAGTTGGGGGGGAAGAGTGAGGGGAGGTGAATGTAGTTTACCCCAATTCAGTATATACTAGCCTCATTCCCAGGCCTTCCCATGTGTGAATGAAAAATTCTAAAAAGGAAAGCCTGCATGGTAAAATTTAACACGTGATCGAGAAATGTCACAGGTAGAGAGAACTTAACTGCATGTAGGCAAACAACTCAAATTCCCCACACTTTGTTGATTGTTTTGTTGACCCAGGTGCTCACCTGGGAATGAGCCTAAGTTTCGTCTAAATTATACACTTGGTTAGTTGTGAAAGTGTTACGGCCGGGGACTGAACAGGACCACACTGCATTGTCTGGTAGTACGGCAAGTCATGGGTGAGTGTACACAAACTAGTAAATTATGCTAACTTCCTCGCTCACCTGGCAAATTGAATGCCATACGTACCCTTTAGAGAATTGCTTTCAAAGTGATAACAAACCCAAAGAATGCACCTTTCCGGGCTTTCCTCAAACTTTCACTACTACACTGCTCAAAAAAACTGCCCTGTCAGAACACAGCTACATGACTGTCAATTGCGTAACTGCATGTGTGGGCACAGTTGACGATCTGCCTACATTCCACTAAGTCCTCTCTACCTTCTCTCTATCCTCTACATCACCCATGTGATTAATTATTTCAGGTCCTCTCTGTTCTACAATCAAACTAGATTTGGGAGGGGCCTGGGAATGACGCTGGTGAAATGCTTTGTCAACCAACCTTATTGCTACCATCATATGGGAGAGGCTATGTTCACCGCAATCCATGTTGTGGTTACGTCATCTTATTGAATACCCAGAAGAGACTACCGAACCAACATAGACAAAGATGTTAATCACATTTCATAAGACCAGAGGGAAAAAATGTTGTCCATTCCCTGGCCCCAGCCATAAACCTAACCCTAGTCCTAACCCTTTCCCTCAACCATTTGGCCAATAAGCCACTTCACATGACCAGCCACACTGAATGGTCCAATGTATTTAACCATCGGCAGCATGATGGTTAAAAATAAATAAATAATAAGATTACGTAACTGCAACATGGATCACGGTGAACTTAGCCTCTTCCCATCAGATATGAATGCTTATTTCACTGCCACACCCACTTGTACTGCACTGATGACAATGTGCAAACTACTTCCTAATTATGACACACCTCTAAACAGTGAACACAATGAGGGGGGAGGAGGAGGGTAACACTATGTGTGGCAGTCCTGGATAGAAATCAAATATCATTCCATTGTGTGTTTCAAGCACATTGCCGTGTTCAAAGTGCTGTATCACTAAACTTCCCTTAAGGGTGGGGCTCATACGTGCTTCGTGTAGATGCATGAATAACTAATGTTTCCATGAAGTGTGTATGAGCCCCGCCCATAATGAAAGTTCAGTGATACTGTGCTTCAAATGTGGTGAGGCACTCGAAATATGAAACAGATCTGCTTCTATTCAAGACTCACATATACCGTAAAATCAGGATAATAAGCACTGGTGCCCATTTCGAAATTAACAGCCAGAATTGGTGCTTATTCTTGAGGGGTGCTTATTTTGATGGGGTGCTAATAAATGCATGTAATTTTCTGGTAGCGTGCAGTTGTGTGGGAACGGATTAATTGAGATTTACTTTAGGCCTAGAGGTTCTTTTCTGCTAATTTCTGTCCAATGTTTATAGCTTTTCTACATACAACCAGAGATATAGTCAGCAATCGATCAATTGTTGCCAACCCCCACCCACCAACGCAAAGCGCTTGGAACTAATGAATCCGTGAGAGGTTTTTACTAACTCCTGGATATATTTCGTCAAGAGGCCTTGCCTAAATTTTTGGTCTATATCTCGTGTCGATAACTTGCTTACAATCGAAGATAGACACGGGCGAAAATTAGCCGCTATGTTCGAAAAGCCAAATCAGCAAATTCACTTCTGTTTTCCACCAATAGCGCATTAACAGGTGCCTTTTCATGCAGGGTGCCTATTTTTATATAGGTGTTCTCACGCGGTCAAGAACTTATTGATTGGTAATGCACAAATGTGATTTGTCTACCCCAAAAAAGACTGCTGACTCAACACGTATAAGAATTTCTGCAAGTATGACCAGGCCCTATTCCTTATTTTTTAAATGGGGCCTGGAGATGAGGCTAAAAGAAACTTGTTTAACACATATGGTACAGTTCAAATGCTAATGAAGTTAGCTGCCAACTTTTATCAGAGTGGACATGGTCTATCTCCTTGCGGGAAACACCTTGGTAAGGCCCTGACAATCACACCAGTACACCTTGATATGACAACACCATAGGGATTCCCATGGTTTCCAGGCTCTCTGGTACACACGAACACCTCTCCTACAACAGGTATCCACCACCACAGGTGTACCTCTGTCTCTACTCTCTCATACAGTCCACCGCCACAGAGCTGTATTGCAGGACTTCCACTAGGGGCGGGGCTCATATGCACTTCACAGACACATCAGATATTCATACACCTACGATCAGCCCCACCCTCAATGGAAATCCAACAATACAGTGGTTCAAACTCAGTGATGAGCTTGAAATATGCAACAGAATAATATTCAGTTTCTATCCAGGACTGGCACAAGTGTGGAAAGTCAGATTTTTCGAGTTGTGTAGAATAATTCCATGACCATAAAAATTAAACCACAAAACTCTCACAAACACTAACTTTGGGTGTTTTCTTGAATTGGAACCCATAAAATTACCAACTAGGTGTAAGTGGGGTACAGCCCAGCGCACCATTGTTGACACACAATCTTGGCTTACCTCCTCCAGCTCTCTTTGTCGTTGCTCGGCCTTTTCCTTCTCCTACAGTGGAAGGGAATGGAGAGGGAGAGGAGGAGGTGGACAATGAAAGTGAAATGAATATCACAGACCATTTCTAGTCCTACAACTACACAGCCATACAAAACTACCAATACCACATTCCACAGGTGTACGGTGGGAAATATCAATCCAAATACTCTATTCCTTCACTTCTGTGTACTGAATGTCTATTATGTGCCATTGCTAGAGAGGTACTGATCCAGTAAGTCATGCACAGCTAGACCCCTTCCCATATCATTCCATGTGTCATGATACAGTATGGCATTCAATGATGGGGAAGTCCCTGTCAATTAGCTACACACGCTAAGGCTCATAATGATACACCCACTAGAACAATGGGCCACAATATTGTACCATGACATTAGCCCCACTCTTGTGGTTGGTTACCATGACACTGCTACTGATTAGTACACAAGAGGAACACACATGTACAGTACATACCTGTGAGTAGGCCTGTATCCACTGGAGGGGAGATAAAGGCAGGATTAGGTCACAAGTGGGACACACATTGTTTACACCATGATGATCAATATACTGTTTACTACATGATCATCTTGCTCTATACCTACCACAATGTGAGATACTGAGGAAACTCTATCAACGCTCACTGTACACTTGTATCTAACAGCTACATGACCCACGGGAAGGTTAGTCTCATACCCAGACTAAGTAGTCTGGGTATGAGACTGAGGGAAGGTCAAAGTTCTTTGCTACCACATTTATAAACACAGTGTGTAATCAAGTACAGGGAGGGGCCGCAGAAGATGAGGAGAGATAAATAGTTTATTACTAAACTTAGTTACAGTTCAAGTACACAAACAAACAGCATGGTCAGCATTAAATAGAATACACAAGAAACAGTACATGTATCATCCCATTGTCAATTGTCTATTCATACACTACAGACAAGGGCCCATCAAACTGTCTAACAAGTGACACTCTAAAGTCAGAAATTTATGTGTAGAATGTATGAGTCTACATGAATGACTACTGGAACACTTGCACGTCGTACCCTACTACAAAGGCACTTAAGCTGCCAAGCACGTCGTACCCTAAAGCCAGAA
Source organism: Agelas oroides (assembly GCA_949130485.1). Lineage (NCBI taxonomy): Eukaryota > Metazoa > Porifera > Demospongiae > Agelasida > Agelasidae > Agelas > Agelas oroides. The sequence continues at coordinate 6,836,637 of OX422197.1, read as the reverse complement.
ATTTATGTGCAGAATGTTATGTGCGTCTACATGAATGACTGCTGGTTCAAAGGTCAGCAAATTCATGATTCATATCAATCACAGCCAGGTTGTATGCATTGAGTTTTGCCAGTTGTAAAACATTTTCTAAAGAGGTAATGTCAGACAGAACTACAGCTGCCACGAGCTACCTCAAGAAGTCCTCTACTTTACCAGCAGTGAGGCTACAGTGAGCTACAGAAGAGGCCAACAAACAGTTGTGTCCGAGTCAGTCAGTACCAGCACTAGTACCACTGGTACTAGACAGTGTATGTCCTTTTGTGATAATGAAAGCAATTGGACACTATGAACTATGAAACTGAACTAACTAGCTACCTGTGGAAAATCAAATTCACACACAAAAATTGATTCCTGCTAAAAATTTATGCCTGTTACATTTTACATTAAATGTAGTACACCATACTCAATACCCACTTCATGATGATCTTAATTCACACTACACCGATGTGCAGGGTCATTAACATCCACCTCACTAAGGTGGGCGTGGTTATGCACTTTTCAATTCATTATATACTGACTGATGCATGATCAGTGCACATGAAGAAGGAAGCACTCTTGTTAGTTAGCCTCCTCCACAGGCTCTCCTACCACGTAAACAAAACACTGCAAGCCATCAAACACTGGAGGGGGGAGTGGCCTGGGAACGAGGCTACTTGTTAGTGGTGTTTCTACCTAGCATGCAACTACCTAGACTACACCTACTGTAAATCTACATGCTCAGCCTTCACAATGGAGACTGACCCAGCTGTGGTAGTGCACTGTATGCTGTCTCCGTCCACCCTGCGCCCTGCCCCACCCCTACCAATATCATGCAGTGGTGTCTCCCCAGTACATGCAGGAGGCGTGGCACATGAAGGACTGTATCAAACCAAGGATGTGGGGAGAGCTGTACTGACACATGAAGTAGGAGAGGGGTAGCTACTAGGCAACTTCAAAGAGTGCTAGTATAGTGACGGAAGTGCTGAGAGAGTGAGAAGGAAACCCACGGAAAATATCTGGGATCCAGGTGGGATTTCAACCCAAGACCGTCTGAATACTAAATACTTGAGGGAGAGTGTGAATGAAACAAACTTCAGCTGAGGTCACCAGGCATTGCTGCTACAGGTAGCTTGTCTTCCACTCTCCTGTCCAGGGGTCCTAGCAGCTTAGTGGTAAGAGTGTCTGACTAGTATTTAGAAGGTCTTGAGTTCAAATCTCAGCCGAATCCCAGATGTTTCCCTTAGACTTATTTCTCAGCACTTGCATCACTGTTGATAAGTGTCTATACTGTCTTTCTAGTACCGTATAGCAGGTATTTTTCGCAGGGCAAAATTTTCGCGGAACCACGATCTATTGTATTATGGAAAATTTTCGCGGGTTAAATTTTCGCGGAAAGGAAATTTTCGATATTGACATCCACCAAGCACAAAGCAAGCTAGCTATAGTTGATACCAGAGATGCTCGCAATGGAGAGTTGTGCAGTATTATTGGCAGGATAGCTATTGTAGCAGCGACATGTTTCATGGACACAACTGTCTGTAGAACTACACACACGGGGATACGAATCACACATCTTCGTGGGTTAATTTTTCGTGGACCCCACTCGACTGAGAAAAACACGAAGAATACACCCCCACGAAAAATACCCACTATACAGTAATCAACATCAAGCCTCTCAAGTACCAGTATAAATGGCAGAATGCTGAATGTTTACTGACACTATGAAATAATGAAAATAGTTTGTGCAGTATGTACTGTCAGGAGCATGCAATGTGAGAGAAGTGGAGGGAGAGTAGGAGCGCACAACAACCACACATTGGGGTCAAAGTTCAAATGGTCCCAACATTCAGCAAAGTGGAAGTAATTAAGGCAGTTCAATTGTGTGACAGTAAAACATGACAAGTTCCAGAAGCAAGACAGATAAAAATGGACTAGTTCCAGAAGCAAGACAGATAAAAATGGACTCTGGATGTCAACTGCCGGGTACTGCATACATAACAAGCAAGTAATGGAACCATAGATAATAGAGCTACGAACAGGGATTGGAAACGGCAATAATTTTACGTCGAATCATCATTTCGGTCACGTGATCTGACGCACACTGCATTGGCAGTATACGACTGTGCGAGAGCGGCGGTTATGTGCGTTTCTTCTTTCCCCGAATGTCAAATGGCTTCTGGCAGACTGCTATTGCGATGGAGGGATATTCACGAGTCCTGAAAATTATCAGCAGGCCTGAAGACGACTAAGACAGATTGATACGTCCTCTGCATGAGCTGGAGGCACCTGTTCAGAAAGCTGGAGAAAAGTGCACACAATTACTGCAGCTCTATTGTTTTGTCAGCATTACATTGACCTATGTACTGCTAATACTGTACCAGCAGACTTTACCTAAACCACGGTACAGATCTCTCTAGAAAACTACAAGAGTTTTCACTTTTCAAGACCTCCCATCAAACTGTGTACTGTATCACAAAGAAATAAGCCACTCAGTTACATTCTTTGCTAATGGTTACACTTTATGACAGCTTGCATCATTGGGTAGCCCTGTTTATTTTCCAGGAAAAACTACGAAACTATTATTTTAGCATTTCTACATTGCATAAAAATCAATTCACAACTGTGCATAGTACAATTTTCTACCAGAATGTTGTAGATACCGTGGTATATCCATGCACAAGAACCTCTACTTCCATGACCCGCGCGGGAGATAAACGATCGTACACCTGTTAGTGGGCACCGCCTTCTAACCGAAACACCAGAATGAGGATTCAACATGACGTCATTGGCGTTTTTCCCGAGTTTGCCCGTAAATTTTTTGCCCGTTTCCAATCCCATTTTAGGGCTCTATTATCTATGATGGAACACATAGAACTATGTGTCTGCACATGTTCCAATGTCTGCCACACACATCATCCATAAGAAGCACTGACATGGTTGTTCCCTTTTACTATTTTGACTTGACATACACTGCGCCAGGTGCTTAGCTGTTTGAATGTGTATGTGGTCATTGCATGCTTCTACTCTCTTCTGCCTAATTTCACATAACACTCAGCATCTGCCGTCTATAGTAGTCACATACTGTGTGAGTTTTGCTCACTAAGTAACATTAGCTACTGCCAACTTACCCGTGAATAAGCTCTTTGGTGACCCTGGAGGAGGAACAAGAAACAGAGCAGCAGGTGAAGCAGTGAAATGGATGGTCACAGTTCATCTCAACCAGCAGGCCTAACAACACCACTCACACTGATGAACACAAGGACAACCTACGTCCACTGACACACACACATACCTGTCTGTTACGTTGTGTGAATTCTCTCTTCTCTTGTCTCAGCAGCTAACAAATGGAGAGAACACGTACACACCATAAACATGTACACAGTACCACACAGTAATCAAGCAGTAACCAAATGCACTAATACTGTCACCATCAGTACGACCATGAACTAGCGGTACCTGATACTACATGGGACCATCAGTATGATCGTGAACTAGCGGTACCTAATACTACATATGGGACCATCAGTACCATCATGAACTAATGAGGCTACCTGGCATGGTGCATGACAGCTACCATGAAAAGGTGCACACTCACAGCCAGCAACATGGACCAACACAAGATTTGACATTGATGTCACTGATTTGAACGGAGGCCGGGCATTAGAGTTACATTCTACCCTGCATGCTTGTAATCTCAGTGTGGGAGTCAAACAAAGCATCACATACTGTTCTTTCATTGTGATAATTACTGCCTATAGAAGAGCATTTAGCCATCTCCTTAAACTACTAAACATGTAGCTAGTAGCAAGCAGTAGTCTACACATTCTGAAATGGCTCGGTCTTACCATTTCACTCACAGTTTCACACCCAGATAAAGATTTTGCCATCTGCGTACGAGGACAGTCCATGCAGGGAATTCCGATATTAAAAAAACGCTGAAAATTTGGTTCTTACAACACAACTAGAAGTGCCCAGGAGAGCACTTACCCTACACACCTTCCTCTTCAAACAAAAAACATAGCTATATATAGTAGCAAATATAGTAGTGTACGTAAACACAATCTTGCAGATGGTGATTTTGCCGTCTGGGTATGAGGACAGCTTGTGCAGGGACTTCCGGCAACATAACAAAAACTGCTGAAAATTCTATTCTGACTGACTGACACAACCAATTGCTTTACCCTGCTGTGGCATACACATGCAAGGTGAAATGGTGTATGGATGGGAAGGCCAGGTCTATTTACAACCCCTCAAACATTCAAGCTCTATCAGCACACATCACTATATAATGCATACTCATCATTTCCCACACTACACAAGCAAATGGACGAGAGACACATGTAAGATATATAACTACTAGCAATATGAACAAGTTCCTTAGTCTCGTTCCCAGGCCTTCCCCACTTCCAGTATTTGATTGCTTTTAGTATGCTAACACAGAGGGGGACAACCTGGGAGATCTCATCATGTGTGGTGATGTCATGTAACGTCAGTAGACAGAAGGTGGGCAGTGCCTGACTGTTATAATTCCAACTTTGTGTTAATCAGTCCCAAGTGTACTGAACAATGAGTTGTATTAGCACTGTGTTGTGAATGTTCAGGCCTTCCAGTTCTTGGATAGACATTACAATCAAGGGTTCAAGATTGTTTGTTGTGTACTGTAAATATTAGTATAGTGGAAGCAATCAAATAGTAGAGGCGGGGAAGGTCTGTGAATGAGGCTACAAATTCATACCTTCACCTGTACAGTTACTTAAAATTCCAATATGAATTCTGTGATTGGAATTAGTTTTGCTACCATAAGGATGTTTGTTTACATTGCTAAGTGTTGGCACATGTTGTAACCATGTCAACAACAGCTAATAGTTGTACCATACACATGGCCAGCAGTAGCCTTGTACCCAGGTCTTCAAACCAGCTTCTGCCACTTGCAGCACTAAACCAGGAGAAGGCTCGGTAAAACACATCACGTGCAGTGACGTACCTCGACATCCGGTGGATGTCTGGAGGCGTGGCACATTCCTAAAATGTTGTTTTTAAGTCAAAGCCAGTAGCTGAGTACCAAGCTGGTTAAACCTTAAGCAATTGCAACAGTGCTGTAAACATCCAGGCTAAAGACCAGTTTGGGATTTTCGGGGATTTTGCAATGCCTCCAGACGTCCACCTAACATCCAGGTACATCAGTGCATGAGATGATTAATACCAGACCTTTAGTACTGCAAGTGACAAACACTGGGTTGAAGGCCTGGGTACGAGGGTAGGGATTTCCAGGAGCTAGCTTTACAATGTGAGGATTATACCTACCTTCTTCTTCTCCTGCTCTGTGAGCTGCTTCCACTGTGTGTGGGGGGAGACATGAGTGAACAGGAGATAGACCTCATGCAGTTATGTTACTGCTAGTGAATGGACAGTGAACAGTAAACTGAAACTGTGGATACTAAGTGGCCATTTTGAGTGGCAAAATGCAGTATTTCAATGGTATAGCAGTGTGGTTTGTGAGTTCACAACTTTCAGGAAACATGCAGGTACGTAAGCTTAATGGCTTCAGTCAGAAGCAGGCCATGTTGACACCTTGTGCGTTCAGAGTGACAATAAAGCTAGGTTCATGTGTTCCTGCAAACAGAGGCAACCGACAGGTCACACTGTACAGTTCACCGTTGCTCTTTGCCACTGAAGATGGCCGCAGCTGATGACATAACATCCAGAGATATAGCATGTGACATCATTCACATAAGGTCTGTATGTAACATGCTCCTCACTGCAGGCTGACATGGACTAACATACCTTTGCAATGTCCTCCTTTACAGCTTCACGTCTTGAAGGACCCCTCTGGGGCAGTAGAGGAGAGGGGAGTGGAAACATGAAGGACACACCCCCAACACATGTCCACCTCATGCCAGTAACTACTATCATCTGACATACTTCAGTGAGGAATGTGATTACAACAATAACAACGGCTGTGAGCAGTTTAGCTGGTGGCTACCAACAACCATGTCTGTACTCTGACCTACCATCCATGGCATCTCGTCCCATTCTTTCTCCAACTGAGAGTGGTCCGAGGCTTTCTGGGAGAATCAGTGAGGGGAGACAGACAGTGATAACACCCTCATAACACCCACTCCACACATGTACAGTAGATAATATTTTCACCTGTATCATAGCATAGAGGGCTATAGCTCCCTCCAATATTTACAGTGTCCATCAATGTGCTAGTATAAATATCCCACACTCAGCTGGTGTGTAAGATGAGGTTGACTATTATCTTGGTCTTACAGTGACAGTAGCTCCCTCCAATATTTACAGTGTCCATCAATGTGCTAGTATAAATATCCCACACTCAGCTGGTGCGTAAGATGAGGTTGACTATGATCTTGGTCTTACAGTGACAGTAGCTCCCTCCAATATTTACAATGACCATCAGTGTGCTAGTATAAATATCCCACACTCAGCTGGTGTGTAAGATGAGGTTGACTATTATCTTGGTCTTACAGTGACAGTAGCTCCCTCCAATATTTACAATGACCATCAGTGTGCTAGTATAAATATCCCACACTCAGCTGGTGTGTAAGATGAGGTTGGCTATTATCTTGGTCTTACAGTGACAGTAGCTCCCTCCAATATTTACAATGACCATCAATGTGCTAGTATAAATATCCCACACTCAGCAGGTGTGTAAGATGAGGTTGACTATGATCTTGGTCTTACAGTGACAGTAGCTCCCTCCAATATTTACAATGTCCATCAGTGTGCTAGTATAAATATCCCACACTCAGCTGGTGTGTAAGATGAGGTTGACTATGATCTTGGTCTTACAGTGACAGTAGCTCCCTCCAATATTTACAGTGTCCATCAATGTGCTAGTATAAATATCCCACACTCAGCTGGTGTGTAAGATGAGGTTGACTATGATCTTGGTCTTACAGTGACAGTAGCTCCCTCCAATATTTACAATGTCCATCAATGTGCTAGTATAAATATCCCACACTCAGCTGGTGAGTAAGATGAGGTTGACTATTATCTTGGTCTTACAGTGACAGTAGCTAAGAGCAGACCAAAAACACTATTACCAAGAGTGCTTCATGATATGATAGCTCAAATCATGCTGAAATGTTTCCTGTGCTTCACACAGATGATCAACACCTTCACACCCTCCATAATGTCAGCCCCTCCCCCTCCCCAAGTAAATTTGCCCGCACCTCAGATCATTGTCCAACAATAACCTCAGTGCTACAATCACCTAGCCTCATTCCTAGGACAGCCCTGTTATTTACTCTTCCGTTTGTGTTCACAGTAATACACAGATCCATGTAAGCAGAAGAGTGGTGAAAAAAGGAAAAGGTCAGTGAGTGATGTCAGGTGGATGCAAGATGGACGTAGGGGAGTGGGGGGCAATCTCAAACAATGCACTAAATTGTTCATTCGCAGCACTCCACTGCTGATCAGGACTCCAGACATTCATGCGGTCAAACCAACTTGTCTCGACTGATAAGGAACAGCTTAGTACGTATACATCTGAATATCAGCTTCTCCCCCCTACGTACACCTTGCATTCACTCACGTGATGAATGATCCCAGGCCTTCTTCACTTTTAGCCATTCTTCCATTTTCGTGTATTTTTGTAAACTCAAACAGAAGGTACAAAAACGGGGGAGGCCTGGGAACAAACTAATGATAACCAGGTCTTAATTCAACGATATCTCAGTATTTGTAAATCAAAGAATATTCAAGTTGAAAATTTATGTTAAAAGCATGTCAAATGAATGTTAAGGACATTTTGTATACTAGGGTTTTTAGAATATTTTACAGCTGAAATTATTAGATTGAGTGTCATTCAAGCTTACGGCTTTACCACAGGCATGCATGGAAAAGAGTAGATAGTCAATGACCACTTGGACACCGCTGTGAATCAACATTGTGAAATGAACGCACTACACTCTCACTGTAGCCTAGTTTGTTACTAAGGTCTTCTACCCCAGTGTTTATTGCTAGCAGGACTTATAGCTACCCCATGTTAGTGCTATAAGTGAATCTGAAGGGCTGGCTACGAGGCTCATATTCAGGCTGAATTTTTTTTATGAAAGTCTTCATGAGTTTAACTTTTGTTGCTGCGCAGGCCTACAAAACATTTAATACCAAAATTTTTCCAGTTTACGTTAATCCTAGTACTACGATAACCAGGTGAAAGATTACGAAACATCACAGCAAAATGGGGGAGGCCTGGGAACGAGGCTAATGATAACCATGGTGAAAGATTATGAAACATCACAGCAATCACAAACAATGCCAATCCCTAACCTCTACACCCCATACACTCACTGCATATGGATATGTTATACCCTGAACTGCTGATCACAAGGGTACCAATCAGGACCCACATGATCATGTGCAGATATAATTGTGAAACTGTTCTCTACTGACTACACTTCAACCTAGCCTCGTTATCATGCAGGCCACGCCCATCCCTTTTGATAGTTTGCAGTGTGGGAGAGGAGGAGGGTTGGAAGGTTTTCACTTGTAATGTAACATCAAGTGGGAAGAAGAAAAGAACTTGACAATAGCCAGAAGTTAGGGTGAGGCTTCCTGTTGTGTTTTGTTCTGTCATTTCATAACACGAGGTACGACACACTCTCGTAGCTTCAACTGTCTAAACAGAGATACTCTCTCGGTGAGGAGGATACAAAGAAGATGCATACCACCCTCATCACAAAATGTCAGCTGTTCAAAATATCGGAGGCCATTGAGCTGTATCTCACATTCTGTTGCAGCTACAAAGATGGTACAACAGCCAGCTGGGAGCTACAATGAGTGAATAAAACCTATCATAAGTATAAGCCCTACCTTTGAAGGGGTGCTGAGATACAAGTGCTGAAACCTCCAAGTGTGATGGCTCACTGGACAGAACATACAAGCACTTTACTAACTTGTAAGCTTTTTATCACAGCTGTCTCTTAGCAGTTTTGTTTCAAATCTTCTGGGTATGTTTTAGAGGTAGGTCTTCCCTCTCGTCTGGAGCTTGTCTAGTTTCTTTAGCTTCATTGTTGCAGGTTAGAAAGGTTTCTACAGATTCTGTGACATCAGTGTCAGTATACATCACATGTGAAACTCTTCCAGGCCTTCCCATACTGTAAGTGATCAAATGGTTGGGTGGGAGTGGCCTGGGAATGAGGCTAACTTGTACCCACATTCCTACCACCACCATCACTGGCACTGTGTGGCCATTTGTGATGGTGATCATTTATGATGGGGACAAAAGTGTTCCTACACCAGGATAATCACAACACTGAGTGGTCAGAAACTTACTAGCTTGCTCCACTTGTCCACTGCAGAGAGATCCTGGGGTAATCAGTGAGGGGAGAGAGGCAGTGAGCAATATAAACATGTGTCCACTCTACACAACATGTTATTCAACCATACGTAGTATATCACAGGATGCCATGCATCACATGATCCAACAAATTTGCTAGAGACTAGTAGAGTCTGTCATGAAGGGAAGGCTGACTGAGATACAGTTTGTCCTCCCCAGGCAGTGGGTGTGTGAGTGTGTGTCACTGGGAGGGTGGTCCACTGGACCAGCAATCTGACTCATACATACATGCAGCAGTTACAGGTCAGCTAGCTCCATGAATATCATTGTCCATGACACAATGGAATGTAATCTATGTCATGTGACAATGACAATATGATACTGTTGATTTTGAACAGAGTCCAGTGTTCAGACCCAGCCCTCTCTGAGCACAGTACTTCTACACTGCTTCTCCTCACGTGAGATGGGTGGGGTCTGGGCACGAAACTACTTTGAACACAAGACTAGTTCATCGTCATAGTTCAGTGTCACATAAGTGGGGTACTTGAATCAACTACAAGACTTTATCAGCCACAAACTTATCCACTTATGAAGTCAATGAACTGCTTACTGTGTACCTCTGTGTTTAACTCCAGTTAATTGACACTGGGGCAGTTGAAGGGGAGAGGTCAGTAGGGATGCACATGCGTACAAGCAGCCCAGGTCACCTTGTGGTGCCTCTCAGATGTGCAAGTCACTTTCTCCCACCCCTCCTGCCCGCCCTGTTTAGAGCTAAGCTTTCTCCAACTGTTCCAATTCAGGGGAATTGTGTGAGCAGATGCGACACACATAATGGGCTGGTATTAACCTGCTTAGGTTGAGAACCCCTCCCCCAAGCTGCTAAGTGAATGCTGGTTTAAATACTGCAGGGTGGGAGGCCCAAGTCCTACCCCTCCAATTACAAGCAGTAGGACAGCTCGGGATAAGGGAAGGAAGGCCTTCCCCAAGTTTGTTAAAAGAGAGCTGAAATCAACAGCTGCATGTCCTTCCCCATCTGGCTCTTCAACCATACCAGCTACACTCACACATGTAAGTCCTTCCTCTGTATGAAACCCAGTGCATACTACTTGCCACTACTGAACAGTCAAAGACTAACAAAACTTCATGTGTGTAAATTGGTAATTAAGGTATAAAGTTTACTGAGGTATTGCAGAAAGTAGATAGTGTGCTACTGTTTTCAGTGATTGGGGCGAGCCTGAGCAAGCGACACATATGCCTACCTACTATATGATGAGTCATAAACACATTGATGTATTTGAAGTGTCGATTTTATTTATGAACAAATTGTGCTTTAGCCTAATTGCCAACACAACAGGACGCTGGTAGCAACAGTTCAACTTATTGTTCATGATCCAGTAGCTCACTCAATTCACGTGCTAATACTATGGGCAATGGCACCTACCTGATGACTGGTGACATACGCGTTTACTTTGTTATTATACTGTTTCACTCTCCAGTGAATTACTACACTCTTTTCATCTAGTGGTCGCACCACTGTGGCCTGTAAGAGCCGAGTCAAGCTCAACTCAAAGGACAAGGAAACCATCTACTGCTCTCAATACAGGGGCTTGGCTGTTGTGCAACTGTACTGGTTGATTACATTGTTGTCAAGTTGCTTGTCCCAGTACCAACAGTTCAACTGTGATCCCTTGCTGAACTGAGGATACTGGTGGCCCACAGAGGGGCTTGGCTGTCACGCAACTAACTACACTGCTTCATGCTCAACTGTCAACTGATGCTGTACTGCTTGATGTTATCAACAAAAAAACAATTACTCTGCTTATGCTGGACACTTACATTGAATCCTCCTATAGATTTGAAGTCGGAAAGCTTCACAGGCTCCTTGGTAGCACTTTTCCCGCCAGACGCCATATTGCTTGATCTTGGTAAACAGTATCAATGTTGGAATTTAAAACATGCAGCCCCACCCACACAATTGAGGCCTGCAGATCACTGGCTTGCCTGACGAATCGCTCTGAGCTGGATTGTGCATACGGAACATGCATGCACGCTCGATGTCTTGTCTGTGAGGAACCAGAATGGCGCACGGTGGAAGTTTTTCTTTGCACAGTTAGAAACTGAGATCCATGCAGCCAGGATCAAACGTGATGGTGAGCTGCTCTCAATTGCTGTTGACTCACATCCTGGAGTGCTGGTATTGAAGCAGGGGATGTAGAATCTGGGTCTGTACACATTCAATTCTCAGGCTGGATCTTTTTTTTTTTTTGTAGGCTTTACTTCTGCATGTTAAGCTTACCTACTAAACTGAAAAAATTCTTACAGAATGTTTTTTTCATTTTCAGAATAGCATTGTTATTCAGAATAGTACATGCACAACCAAACATTCTTATGGACTTAAGTAGTCCACATTGAGTACCTCTAACAACTAAATGTGGTATAATACAAACAGAAAATACGAGATAAAACTGAGGTTATAAACACCATAACAACGGGTTAGCCACACACTGACATTCCCTGCCAACAATGAATTTCAGACTTCTTTTCTGCAGAAAAAGTTGTAACATCACAGTGGGGAAAGGGAAGGGTGAGAACTAGAGGGAGAGGAGGAAGGCTTATGGGAGGGGGGGAGGGAGGAGAGGAAAGCCAAAGAAGGCTTGGACAATGGGAGGGGAAGAGAGAAAGAGTACGTACGAGGCAGGGCAATGGTAGCCTTGAACATAGGCATTAGCTACGTACTGGATTTTGTCTCATAACTTTGGAGCTGCAAGACAAGGAGAGAGTGGAGAGAAAAGAGAGGAGAGAGATTAACAATGGGAGAGAGAGATGAGGAAGACAATAGAGGGAAGGACAATGGTAGCTTCAAACTCAGGTTTTCCATTCCAGATTTAGTCTTCACAAAATCTGGAATGGAAAGTATGTGTACACTTGGCTGTGATGACCTCAATGTATATACCATGGTTGTGAAGTTAGCAACATCAACAGACCAACTTACCTGCGACAAACTGGAGCACAATAACAAGTCATTCTTACTATGGTGTGTCTGCCTTCCAAACCACTGTGTGTGTGTGTGTACAGCAGGGGAGGGGGAGAAGAGGAGAGGAGAAAGGAAAAATGGAGGGGGGGGAGAAAGGAGAGGGTGGGATAACGCACACAAAAGAAGCATCCATGTTACAAAACATGCTTCTTTACAATTCAACATTCACCATCAATTCAATACCAGGTGCTACATGTAACAGAGGTCTGTCATTTCTCTCTGTAGCCACACCCACTTTGATAACCTGTGTACCCAATATTGCAACAGCCAAGAGATTGCCACCAAATCAGTGGTTCTCTAAGGGCATAGGTGCCTGCAGGCCCGGGCATACCTGGCCATTGCCCGGGTTATTTAGAATCATGCGTACTCATATCACGAGGACCGGACCCGAAGACACGTGGTCTGTGCGTGCTTACGCATGCACAGGCGTATGTATAGCGTACAGTGAGTGTAGTGACAAAATACGCTTTCCGCAATTGCACATCAAATGTGGCGTAGCCAAGTCTTGCCCGGGTACCCACACAGCTCTGCAGGTGCCTATGTAGCTAGGCAAACAGAGAATATCCTAGCCTCATTCCAATGCAGGCCTGCTATTTTCTGAACGGGTCTGGGAATATTCCAAGCCAGGCCAGAACAATGAAAGAGGACTACCAGTGATTCCTGTACTTCAAAACCCATGGCAACAGATGGCAATGGTTGAACTGGCTGTAGGGCAGGGAAATACATAAAAACAAAGCTGGTATTTGGAACAGAAATTGGGTTGTTGGGTGGGGGAGTGTCAACACTACTGCACACATCATAGCTCCCATTTCGTCAAGATGAGGCTGGCATAATTGTACTTGGCACAAAACCTCACACCAGGATCTTATACACAAGTATCAATTTGGTACACTGGTGTGAGCATTTCTGTCCATAACACTAGCTTTAGAAGGAGGTATTCTGAACAGGGATGATTTCACCATGTCTTGTGTTTGTCCCATTATTGTACAAGTAGTGCATTTGGTGTGGAGGCAAAAAACAGGAGGGGACATGAGGCGGATGTAGGAGGGGGGGAGGGGGGGGGGGGGGGGGGGGGTGCAGTGGCGTAGGAACCGTAGCAGCCGTAGCGGCTTTGGCCACTAGACAAGAAACAGGAGGGGACATGAGGAGGATGTAGGGAAGGTAGGAAGGCATATTCAAATTGCACGCACTAAAGTTCTTACCAGTCAAGACAAGTAGTTTTCAACCATGCGAACGTCTAAAGTTCTGACCAGTGTGTGTGTGTGTGCAGCAGAGGGAGGGGAGAGAAAGGACGAGATGAGGATGGAAGAAGGGAGGAGAAAAGGGGAGAGAGAAGAGGGAAGAATAACGTACATGAAGGAACCAATTCACACTCAAACAGATGATCAAGTGCATTATATGCAACTGTCCCCCCCCCTCCCTCCTACATCAACCTTGTGTCCACCTGACATCATTCATGTGATGAATGTGTCCAAGTCTTCCCCATTCTTCACTGTTCTTCTGCTTCTGTGCAACACAGACACACAAAGGAGGCCTGGAAATGAGGCAGGCCTGGAAATTAGGGAGGCCAGGAAATGAGGGAGGCCAGGAAACGAGCAAAAGCAGGAAATGAGGAAGGTCAGGAAACTTGGGAGGCCTGGAAACGAGGTTAAACTGTCACAAACAACAGGTACAACACACAACACACAGCACACCTTCCATACACATCCACACACACCCACACACCCACACCCACCCACACACACACACACACACACACACACCCACACCCACACACACACACACACACACACACACACACACACACACATACACACATACACACACAGATACACACACACACACACACACAGATACACACACATACTCGATAGTGGCTGTTCTGGCAGGAAACTTTCCTGCTATTCCTGCATGGGAAGAAAAGACTTCCATATAAGGTAATGGACAGTTGCCCACCAACAAGACCACTTTGCTTCATCATAACCTTATACCCAGGCTCTTTCTCATGGAGGAAGAGGTACAATGACAGTTTTATCATACGTCTCACATGAATGTACAGGAGTCAATGAGGAAGCCGTGTAGGTATGTGCAGTTGTATATTTTGTCTTACAAGTCACGTGTGCTGCATGTATGTCTGAACGCACAATGAATTGGAGGTTTGTATGCTACAATCATTATCACCAAAGTACAAAGTTGTACCATAAAAGGTATCACTTGTTTATTCTTTGGCATTGCCACTCATACTGTGCACTTGTAACAATACAGCCAACAGCAATAAAATGGTGATATTTTCCAGTATAGCTTTGTACTATGGTGATACTTATATAGTCCCATTTCAGGTACATTATAACTGGTCTCACCAGAGCTGAAATAATGCACACCAGATGAAATCAGTGTTTCTGTGTAGCAACTGCTGTTGTTTGTACTTCAAACGACATCATCATCAGCGGGCTGACTGAAACCAGGAGTGCTGTAAGGACATAGAAAACAGAAGGAAGAGTTATTATGGTCTCCTGCTGAAACATTGCGATGAAGGTTTGTTCTCGTTGTGTGAAGAGTGACCACTCCTTGTGTACTGTTGCAAACAACTTATACTGGGTTATACCCAGTCTCGTGCCCACACCCTACCAGTGAGGAGAGGATCTGGTGACATTGGACTGATTCCTCGGGCTTCATTAAAAATTCATAGTTTGCTGTATCATAGTTGAGAACTGATAACAAATTAACAGCCAAAAAGGTACTGTGTCATCGTGCTAAAGTAGCCAAGAATTTCTGATGTTACACTTACAGATTGTGTTTTCTGCAATGTGATTGGCGAATGGAAAAGCTCTCCACAAAGCAATCAAGGTTAATGAAGCCTGAGGGATCGGTCAAATGTCACAAGACCCTCTCCTCTTGGGTGGGGTCTGGGCATGAGACTAGGTTACGCCATGCCTCCACATACCTCTACAGTCTCACAGGCCAGACTCTCTACCTCTCCACATCCTCCAGCCCACCATGACTTGACCTGGGATTGATTCACGGGATGGGAAGAAGTCATGCTGCATGTCATGTGCCTTGTGACACTAGCTAGCTACATAATTTCAAACATTTCCAACCCATCAAACACTGAATGACTGATACAGAAAGATACTTACATGCAGCCACCATCTCCAGTGGATCTCCTTTTTGACCAGCCGCAGCTTTTCTGAATTTGGTCCACATATATAGCGTACGTGCTATTCTCTGTGCAGCTGCTTTGCAGTTCCATTTCACGCCCATGCAGCCCCACCCACAAACGTCATCACAAGAAATGCGAGCAGCTGTCCACCTAGCCTCGTACCCAGGCCGTTAATTTTCCTAATTAACGGCCTGGGTACGAGGCTACTGTCCACCTGAATCAGTGAATGGCTCCACGATCGATGTCTTGCAGTTCAGAGGCGTAGTTGGCAAACTTGCCGTGAGGTGCGGTCCTCTTCTCAGCCCCAGCCACTCTCCCCCAGGAGTGACCCCAAGTTAGAATGGGCTGCGTCTTGATTGTGGGGTCGTAGCACTGTGAAGTATGAGTTGCAAGTGCCTATGATCGTATAATTTCAACCTCACTGTTGCTCACATCCAGTATCCTCCCAGTGTGACTGCAGTCTGTAGTAGATGGGCTCATTCCAACATGTCCAGCTGTGACCAGGTCACAGTATGAGAACCAGCTCACTGCATATTGCTGACCACCCTTTGTCCCACATAGTTGTCCATTTTGATTTCAGGAATAAGACAAGGTGTTAGCAGCATTATGTTAGCATCTTCCAGTCCCATACATCGATACTGTGCGTGGAGTGGAATCCCAAGCCCAGCCTTATCACAAAGTAACTTGCCTCCTGAAGTAAGGTGTCCAGGGGGAAACTTTGAAGTAAGTTGTTCCCTGGATACTTCAGATTAAAGTGTCTCCCTTCAAGTAGCTTGCCCCCCCTTGTGAGGGGACAGCTTGTTTCATAGTAAACTGTCCAGGTCGCAACTTACTTTAAACGGTCGACAAGGCAATGATAATAAAATGTTAGTACTAGTTAGCCTATGTAGTACATAATACATGCACTATTCAGAGCAACCATCTCTCCTCTGTCTACTGGTGCCAGAATTGTTTCTGATTATTCGAGATCCGTGACTACAATGCATTAGCACAGTATGCTGCTTCTTTTATGGCACTTCATGATGGCTAGTGATCGGACTACATTAGCACAAGGTTGACATTGACTATCCTTTGCACAAGTGTGGGGAGGCATATATCACTTCAAGTTTACTTCGAAGTAAGTTGTCCCCAGGGGACGGTTTACTTTGAGGTAAGTTGCCCACAAGATATAGGGAGGTGAAGAAGTGACCTATGTGTACTTGCATGCATGTGCACTTTTGTAGCATAGCTCTTTCTATCACCACTACTGAAAGTATTACCCTGAACTACCTTATTGACCAAAAATTGTTCAGAATGGTACATTTTCGGAATGATACATGCATATTTCTTGTGGAATGTGTGCCAAGATTCATATTCTTAATCCTTAATCATGATGAGCACTTCCAACAGCTACATGTAAAAATAATGCAGTGAGATGGAGCTCAGGTTCGATGAGGAGGCATCTCCAAACCATTTCTTCATAATTATTGTGACATTCACACACATGGATTGATGCCAGTCCCACGATGTTCCTGTATTTCAGACTTCTCTTCCTGCAGAGGAGAATTACAAAGTAACATCCTAGTTCTTACACCATTGCTTTGTCTACTGCTGTTTCATCTACTCCGTTGTGTCTACTGCTGTTTCGTCTACTGCTGTTTCATCTACTCCGTTGCGTCTTCTGCTGTTTCATCTACTCAATGTCATTTTCAGTATGCACATATGATTGTGGTATTAAAGTTTGGTTTACCACACTTTTTTTTATAAAGTGTTTGAGAACATCCACTGGTTGACAGGTACAAGTACTAAGTTTTCACTTTTCTTTGAAGCATCTTTTTTATGTGACATGCTCCGACATCACATAATTATGATAGAGTACCATGAGGGTATAGTGGTCTGTGTACAGTGAGGATCGGCCATGGACAATAGCCATGTGGAAGGTGGCACAACAAAATCACTGTTGCACTGCACATTAAATGGAGGAGGGCATAATACAGGTACACTACACTGGAAAAAACTAGAGGTTAATTTAACCCAAAATGGGTTACCTCAGTTGCAGGATCCATCCACCTCACACTTTTACCACAGTTTAGGGTTACAGCCTTTGTCTACTCAAAGTTCCAATATGGCATGAATATAGCGAGAGTTACACCCCTTTTTGGGGCAAAAATGCAATCACAAAATGAATTTCATTTTGCAACCCAATTCATTGTTTGCTAGAAACCTTCACTGGACTGGTTTAACACTAAACCCTTGCAAAAGGAGGTGGACCACCACCTGGACCTGGATGAATGCAGACTGCAACTGAGATGACCTTTTTAGGGTTAAATCAACCTCCAATTTTTTACAGTGTAGGAGGAGGAGGGCATAATACAGGTACACTACTGCACATAGAAGTAGATGAGTAGATGAAACAGTAGACGAAAATAGAGTATATGAAACAGGAGTAGATAAAGTAGGTATAAACTTATTATTAAAAAGGTGTGACATCATGGGAAAAAGGGGGGAGAGGAGGTAGGGAAGAGAGGGAAAATGTAGAGAGAAATAGGAAAGGAGAGCAATGGTAGCCTTGTTACCAGGCCTTCCCACCGTCCAGTTTTTGATCACTTACAGTATGCAAAAATGGAGGGGGAAAGCCTGGTCCATTTTATCATGTGAGTCATGTCAATGTCTACCTGGAAGGGGGAAGGGTCACCAACTGCAGAACTAACTTGAGACCATTTCCTGCACTGTCAGTCCAAGCACTGGAGTTTCAACTGGTTGCAAAGCAGAAAACTTATCGTTTATTGTTCAGGACAAAGAACTCGTGTGCGAAATACATTCATTTGGTTGGGGACCTCCCCCCCACCTGTCTACCTAGGTATCATTCACATGATAAAACGGACCAGGCTTTCCCCCTCCATTTTTGCACACTGTAAACAATCAAAAACTGGTCAGTGGGAAGGCCTGGAAACAAGGCTAGAGCATTGGTCCAATTCTGGCCAAGTATCACGATGCAAGGGGCTATAACTGAAGTTGGCATGGAGTAGAAATCCCATGTACACTTGGCTACTTTATTCATTCCTAGTTGTACCTTGGCTTTAATGCTGCTGCTGTGGTACAACTAGTTCCTAAGCAACACCAGAGCAAGCCCCAGACTAACCGGCACTTACCTCATGTAAAACTGATTTTATGTTGTGTGACTGCCCCTGCAAACCACTGTGTGTGTTTGCGTGTGTCTGTGTGTGTGTGTGCGTGTGTGTGTGTGTGTGTGTTTGTGTGTGTGTGTTTGTGTGTGTGTGTGTGTGTGTGTGTGTGTGTGTGAAAGAAGGGATGAAAGTTGAGTGGGGACATGAAGGTGGCACTCACGTTACAAACCTGTTTGACTACTCAACATTCACAACCAATCAAACAATGACGGGGTCATTTTTCTCTGTGGACCCACCCACCCTGATGAACCTATGTAACCTCGTTCCCAGGTGAGAGTGAAAACAAGGTGAACTTTCCCTCCTCCTCACTTGGACCAGAGAGCAAGTCTACCCTGAGGAGTATTTGGAATGAGGCTAACTCTTCTGTCCAGGCAATGGGTTTCAAGAAATAGCCAAGGAGATTAATTACCAGCGGTCCAACACACATCACTTGAAAGTGATCAAGTGTTCCCCAGAAAAAGGGTCCCCATTGATGAAAGTAATTTTGGAATGCTAATGGATGAAGTGGGTGTGATGGAAAGGGGAAATACCTAAATCAAAGCTGGTACTGATATTAATCTATACCATATACAGGCCCGTAGACAGGATTTTCAGAAGTGGGGTTGCATGGGTGTCTGATGTGTATGTATGCATGCATAAGCATGCAAGAGTAGGGCATGCTCCCCCAGGAAATGTTTAGAGAAATTAGATTACTCTGAGGCCATTTGAGGACAGAAGCAGAGCCGTTGTAGCTACATGGCTCGCAGAGTATTGCATCCAATTTTTGGCTGTCCATATATCCATTTGCTAAGCCAACTGACATTGAATTTAAACAAAAGAAAGTACTGTGGTTGGAAGAACAGCAGGTAGGGTGACAGATGGTGAAATAGTATGCAGAGAATACTGAAAATATGTCAGAAGAGCATCAAGCTTATACGACAGCAAGATGTCTATAGACTACCATTATATATACACTTCTATGCGTTTTCAGAAACATGATTAGACTCCAGCCTGTTCAGTTGCCGCTTCATTGTGGCGGTGAATGACTAGAAACAGCAATTTATTTACGCACGTATTTACGCGCGTCCTTTCATCGCAGTGGCGTAAACTGCTTATTCGCGCGTTCCACGCTAGTCCTCCATGAACAAACCCGCATAGCTGCAACCAAACACGTTTGGACAGCAGTGATTCTCAATGGCAGCGAAGCTAGTGGACCACTTACAAGTGGTAGGGCACTTCAAATGTATACCTGGGAGGTGTATAAGATCTTTTGAGGCCAAAAGGGGGGTTCGAGCAAACCCCCTTGAACCCCCCCTGCCTACAGGCCTGATGTATCAAACCATGGATGCTGGAAAGAGATGTGCTTAGTGGTGTTATGGAAATTTTGGTGCGATGGAAATTTTGGTCCAGGGGACCGAAATTCCTGGAAATTGGTCCGCCCGGACCATCATTTTTTGAAGTTTTGGCCCACATGTGGAATAATGGTCCAGACACAGATACTTTGGTATGAGTGATTTAATGACAGAAATTTGTGTCAGAATTGCCCTTTGGGCTCATGCTGCCCTGTCTGGGGAATGTAACTATTGCTTTACAAGTCATGTGAGCTACATGTATGTCTGAACACAAAATGAATTGGAGGTTTGTATGCTAAAATCATTATCACCATAGTACAAAGTTGTACCATAAAAGGTATCACTTGTTTATTCTTTGGCATTGCTACTCACACTGTGCACTTGTAACAATACAGCCAACAGCAATAAAATGGTGATATTTTCCAGTATAGCTTTGTACTATGGTGATACTTATATAGTCCCATTTCAGGTACATTATAGCTGGTCTCACCAGAGCTGAAATAATGCACACCAGATGAAATGAGTGTTTCTGTGTAGCAACTGCTGTTGTTTGTACTTCAAACGACATCATCATCATCAGCGGTCGGACTGAAACCAGGAGTGCTGTAAGGACATACAAAACAAAAGATGGTCTCCTGCTGAAACATTGCCATGGTTTGTTCTTGCTGTGTGAAGTCTCAACACATGACAGCACGCCCCTCAATCAATATGGTACAAGACCATGTGACCAGTGTAACTGATCTCACTGAGTTGAAACATTGCACACCAGTGACACCACATTAAATTAAAGAATTGTATCAGATAAACTTCTTTCCATTTGATGATGACCTCAAAGGTACAGAAGGTACCAAGTAGCTTCGTTCCCAGGCCACTCCCAGATTGGTCTCCACGACTGTGAGATACAATCCAGGAGTGGCCTAGGAACGAGGCTAGGTACTGAGTAGTCTCATCCCTAGACCAAATGTTTTACACACGTCCTGCAGCACTGTTGAAAAATAGGGTCTAGACATATTCAGGAGGAAAACTGGGGCCAGTTGACATACTGTCAGTAATCGTAGGTGTTAATTACAAACATACCACATTATCAGTGCAAGCCATGGCACCCCACAAACTAGCTGCCAAGTTGCAACATGCTAATAGACTTTATCGTTAGGCCCCAGTTTTCCTAGTAAAAGTGTCCAGACCCTATTTTTCAACAAGGCCGCAGAGTACATGCAAACATATTTGGTCTGGGAATGAGACTAGGTGCTGAGCACAACTAACAGATTAGAGAGATAGAAAGTGAACCCTCTGGTAATGTCTTGTCTGGAGGTTAGAAAACAGCACCCAGTAGAATTGTGCTACTACTAGCACTCAATTTGAATGTGATAACAGGGGCTTACCCATCTCACTCACCACCACATAGTCTCCTCTCTGCAGTGTACCAACCAGCAAGCTACCCGGTGGAAGCTGAAGAGATGGGGGGAGGATGTTTACTGGAGGAAGTTCACATTAACCTATATTAGTCTATATTATATCATGTAGGAGTGGTGTTGTGGGGTACAAATTGATGTGAAGGAGACGGGGAGTCTGACCACACCCATCTCAATGTACTGACCCGGGAGTGACCCCCTGACATAACTACGTGAGCTAGACAGTTGACTGCCTGACACAGTCTGGAGACTGGCTTTGACTGCTTGACCGAGGGGAACAGTACCCCTGACCCCTGACTTCATCCTCCCCCAGTCACAGCTGTGACTACTGCACCTGTGGAATTGATCGCCCCTTGTAGTGTGTCTAGGCTGTCTTGTGGTATTTCCTGACTCTATGACCCATGTACATACGGTCCCTCCCACGGACTCTATGGTCACAACTGTGACCGTAGTCAAAGTGTGGTCAGTGGTCTCACAGAGGTGTGGTCACTGGTCAGAGGAGTGCTCTCAGAGAGGAGCCACGGTGACTGCTGGTACAGTACAACAATGTATCCATTACTGTCACAGCAGGTACACAATAGTAGCTAGCTTGTGAAGGATAGATAGTTGCTCACAGTTTGAGCAGCATGGTCTTATGGTCTGCACAGTGTGAGAAGATGATTAACTTTTGACTTGGGAAGTCGGCTGTTGATAGTAGAATAAGTAGCTGAGTGATTTACGGTAAAATTGTTATAAACTCTTGTTTGCGGTATTTTGTCTATCTGAAACTATGTAATCACTGCAATCAGATTGGCTCAGCTCAAACTTTCCTGTAGAGCACATCAAGACTTGTCGATAGTCTCACCAGACCCTTGTCCGTGTATGATACTGACAGTGATCCCTGTTGGGGTTGGTTGGGTCAAACCGAGGAGTTCACAACAGGTCACAATCATGTACAAGATTTAAAAATCTTAAGATTTCAACTGAGATTTCAAAGCATATGAGATTTCAGGCTAGTATAAGCATAGACATTAGCTAATTGCTGATTCAAATTTTGGGATTTCAAGATTCAACTATATGTAAGAGTTCAACTGAGATTTCAGCGGAGGGTGTACAAGATTTCATACTAGGTGCAGTATTTATATATGATTGTAACTGGGGTCACAAATTGTGACTGCTTCAATTTTACTGTGACCCCATGACCACATTGATTGCACTGCTAAAAGCTGCTGATGACTGTGACTTTAGCAAAAGCCATTTGTGATTTTATGACTAGGCAAACATTTACGATGACATTTGTTGCTATTTAGTAGTGTTTAGAGTAATGCGGTAAGCCATGCCTATTTCCTTGGTCAAAAGCACGTAAGAGGGGCGGCTAGAGTAAAAGCATGTAACTCTGTAAAATTTGAAACCAGTCGGAATTTACCATCAGTACTAAAAACAGTAACACGTACTGGGCATGCTGTGTAGACATAAGGCATTGTTGCTAAGCACGTGACCGGGTGTCCTATTTTTAGTACGGTTCAATAATTTTGACCAGACTACGGGCTTCTATTGGAGTTACACACTTTCTCAAGCCACCCATTCATATGCGCTCTTGCATAAGCCATGCCTATTTCCTTGCTATATGGAGTCACCACAAGCCCAGTCAACAAACATTAAGTAGGGTGCAATAATGCAAGTTGTCCCCCTCCCCCCTCAAAATGTCCCCGGGACAGTATGCCCCCTTGCAGGATGTTCCCCTGGACACTCTCTCTACCCTAGGGCAGACTGTTCCCTCTTAGTGCAGAATCTCCTCCCTTATAATCTTTAGTGTTGAACATAGCAAGACAGGTAAGCAGTCAGAGTCTAGCTCCCTCTTTCTGCAAGGGAGCATCCTTCAACAGCTTGATAAGCTCTTGACAAAACCAGTTAAACACTCATTACTTGAGCCAGAGAACTGAGGACCATCGCATGTTGCTGCAATACCTGATACAATAGCAGAACTATTACTATGGAAACTGGAGAGGAGCCAGGAAACAAGGCTAAGATCAGTAAATGAAAGATGCCTTCAACGCTTACCCTGCAACCTACAAGCTACTATAGCTTGGGTTTCCACTCTTTCTTATGCTTTGTGAAGATTGTAATCGTCAGAGTGAAGCCATTGCTGCTTGGCTCTTAACGATAGAAGATGCTGACAGCACAATGTGGATGATGCTTCTTCATGTCCATATATGCTCTGTTCAGCATGCTCGTGCATAATGAGTGTGGGGGGACATTGTCTAGGGCAGGATGTCCAGGGGACATTCTGCACATGGGGACATCCTGCCCTTCAACAATGGCATTTAATACGAGAGTGACCACACCTTGTTTACTGCTGTGTACTGGGTTATACCATGCCTCCACATACCTCTGCAGTCTCACAGACAACTGAGGACCATCGCACGTTGCTGCAATACTTGACACAATAGCAGAACTGTTACTACGGTAACTGGAGAGAGGCCTCTCCACATCCTCCAGCCTACCATCCTTGACCTGGGATTGATTCACGGGATGGGAAGAAGCAGAGATGTCATGTTACAGGTAGGGTTCTGCATATTATACCAGCATTAATTTGAGCATAAACATTGCTGTCGGGCATCGAAGTAAAGCAAGCATTTGTGATTAGTTTACTCCGCTGATTCCATAGTGTACAGCTCCACTGGATTCATATAGATACGTAACTGCTGGTGTTGTAATTGCATTGTGTAGAAGTAGCTAAGCATAATGAAAGCATAATGAGATAGTTCCAAGTTTCGAAAGCCTAAGATTGATTCACGGGATGAGAAGAAGCTGAGACATTGTCATGTTGCATGTCGTGTGTCTTCTGACAGTAGCTATACACTAAAACATCTCCAAGTCAGCAAACACACAGATACTTACAGCCACCATCTTCAATTGGTCTCCTCTTCGATCAGCCCAGCGTTTCTCGAATGCTCGTGGCTCGCATGGCGGCGTGCAGCAGCTGTTCCATTTCACGCCCATGTAGCCCCACCCACAAACGTCATGACAAGAAATCCGAGCTGCTGTCCACTTGCATGAATGGCTCCACGGACGATCTCTTCCAAATCAGAGGTGTATAGTTAGTGCACGAGCTAGGGCGGCCCCAGCTACTCTCCCAAGGTAGACCCCCAAGTGAGAATGGGCTGGGTGGTAGCTAGCACTGCGAAGTGTGGTGTGTTGGTAGTTGCATATCTGTTTGTCCGGGGGTTGGTGCTGTACTGTACTGGATGCCCTGGGAGAGGTGGGGGATATACTGTAATACATGCCTTGTCCAGAGGGTCAGTTGTATCCGTGGCACCTGTACCACAAAACGCTTCTATGTTGAGATTATTTTATAATGCAGCAAGAAATGCTTTGCAGAAGCATTTCATAAGCTGGTCGTCAATGGGGAGGTAAAGACACCATTCCATAGTAAATTCTTGATGTACTTTTGTTAATAGGTAGTGTTTACATTAATTCCAGTTCCTAGTGCAGTAGGCTGTAATTTTATATACTAGCCATCAAAACTCATGAGCTGCCCAATTGCACGTACATAGAAACTGCTTTCCAAACTGGCACATCGGGCCGGGCACTTTCACTAACTTGTGCTTGTTGTGTCCAAGAGAGGTGTATCGTCATACTTGCGAATCCACTGGGGAAGTTATCCAACTGTCCAGAGGTATACAGTTTGTCAAGTCAATGGATCTGTATACAGTGTTGCACAAAAACATATTGTGCCCAACTGGACATACTGCAAATCAGCTGTAGATTGGTTTGAGTGGGGATGATAGTTCTTATGTTCAGATCTTACTGTGCTAATACATGTACACACACACATACACACACAAGTTACTGCCACTGAAGTAACTAGGTCTGTGCTAGAATGTGAAAGCACTCAGTATCAGCAATGCTTGGGTAGATCCCCATATCCGGTATGGAGCCAATCCACAGGTACAGTAGTCCCTTAAGTCTGATCCTGCACTCTAGTGCACTGTCACTTCACCAGCAGTGATGATTAGAGCAGAAAGGAGCTGATATCGAATGTGTGAGTGGGATAGTCTTCTACCATTTTGAGAATGTTCTCTTACCCTTGAACTCAGGCTTTCCAATCCAAAGCTGTGAAACAAAATTCAGAATGGAAAGCCTCGGTTCAATTAAGGCAATGTCCTCGATCCCTCCCTAGTGTATCCATGCAGGAAGTGGTTGTTCACATGTAGTTACCTCTGAAATACACATTGTGTTTCCAACCAGCCAAGCTGGAGAGGACTTTCAAACCTGGTTGTTCAATTAACTATTCTGACAGGAACTTTGTATTACAGTTTGAGTTTTGTTACTGTTGCAGCTGCCAGGTGACTAAGGGTATGAGCTGGACCTCTACCTACCCTATTGACCAGTGGTCTCACTGTGGTTCAGTGTGTCTGACTAGTAATCAGGAAGTCTCATCACATGTGAGCCCCCATCGATTTTCTGGTGACTCTAGTATAACTTTAAATACGTCCTACGTAGTTGTAGTTCACTGATGTTTCATCATCAATAATGTCACTGTGTGTACATACACCAGCTTCCTCTGTTGTAGACTATTTGCTTTTTCTTTAGGAAGTTGCTAACCTGGTGCACAACAAGCCAATTAATGGCTGTGAATATGAGTCTACCTTAATTGAGTTCATGATCATTTACGTACATGATCTTGTGTTCTACTAGCCTTGTTCCTAGCCTCGTTCCCAGGCCGTTCCCGGCTCCAGTTTTGATCGCTTGCAGTATAAAAACGGAGGGGAAGGCCTGGGAACGAGGCTACCTTGTTCCCAGTCTTTCATACTGCAAGCAACAATAGTTGTGGAATGAGGACTGGGAATGAGGTTAGTGTTCTACTTTTGCTGACTGAATACATGCATCTTTTAAATGTTCTATATGTACTTGCATTCGCTACTTGACAAACTGCAGGTTTGGAAATAGTGTTGTACAACCAAAACAATGCACACAAGTATTCTGTATGATACAACAAAAGTAATGATATATTATATAAGTGCAAAACATTTTGTACACAAAAGTGACTGGCCATGTAAGTTTCAGTGAGATAGTTCTACGAAAGTTGACTTTCAATCGCGTTTGCAAGCTTTTGTGCATCAACCAGGGGAGTCCTCAGAGCTTTGAGGAGAGTGTCCCACGTGTACTCTTTAGTGCCCTTGTTCTTCCATGTGTCAAACACTGCAAGGTAACAGGGGGTAGACTTCTGTGTTGGAACGTCTGCTTCAATACGACTGATGTCAGCGAAATCCAACCCCAGTCCAATTGCCATTTCTTTCCATTTTCCAGGAATCTTTGCAGCAACGGTGTTCATAAGATCCCCCAGTTCTGGAGTAGAGTGGAGCTTCCCCAACTGCTGTAGTGGGGCTATGGGGAGACAGTAACATTATAAATAAGGTAAGCAATACAGGATATAAACCAACACTATGATGGAAGTGACAGCTAACACTATTTGCCATTTGGTGCATCCCATGTTTTCATGCAAATAAGTGTGTAGTGGACCAACTAGTTAGAGGCTTACCCGATTTATCAGCTATAATGGAAGGAGGGGTTGACAGAGGATGCGAGGGTCCTGTGTGTGGAGTTGCTACTGCACCTGCTGAGTGGAAATACATAAAATCCACCAGTCATAAATCTTCATGAATACATGCTGCAGGAACTATTATAATTACCTGGTTGGAGCCATACTTTCTCCCTCTCAGTCAGTTCTCCAAACTGTGCATCTATGGTGCACACCCAGTAATCCTGATCCTCTGTAATGGTTGCTGCATGTGGTGGAATGCTTGGTTTGGTGCTGCCAGCCTGACAATTGCCACTGTGAGGATAAGTACATATAAAGGCAATTTGCGGTTTTGAATTATTATACCGAAGAGTAGTACCAGCTGCATCAATCCCGTCAAATACGAGGTTTCGAATTGTGGGACACATCTTGCGGCAGACTGGTGGTGGAGCACTGATATGTACCTCGAAATTAGCATACGAATCGATCAGTGTAACTGTGCAAGCACTTCGGGGAATCATAAACTTGACACAGTTTCTGGCAATGAGGATAGGAGATCCTGTGTCAGGAAGTAAGACCTGCCACTGACAGTGGTTGATCAGGAACACCACCAGGCAGCAGAAGATTCCACTACGAGGCCAACCATGAGGAAAGTGGATGACAAGCGGAGCTGCCGGTGAGGAGGAGGGGGCACGATGTTTGTCAAGCTCCTCAGGGGGAAGCATCTGTAGTAGTGAGGGCATGAAGTATTCATCTTTTGTGAGTGGAGCAAAGATGAGAAGGTGCTTGAAAAGCTTGAGTAGATCATCTGGTGTGAAAAGTCCCTCTGTGTAGTGCTTGGGAAACTTTTCAAGAAAGCATAGTTGAACAATGCCCTGATCTCTAAACTTCAGCCACTCAGCTTCTAAAGCTTCTTGTGGACCTTCAGATTTCTTACCTTGTTTACCTTCCTGGAGTCTGTAGCTATATTGCACAAGTTCCGAGGCCTTGTCCAGTGGCACTTGTGGGTCACTGAACACCACATCTGGAAGCACGGTGGGGTAGTAAAGGCAAACATTGAGTTCATCGAAATACTGCAAAGCGGCGTCAAACTCCCCCTCAGAGAACCTGAAGTTGTGGGCTATACCAAGACATTCATTTCGACTCAGGATCCTTCTACCTAGCATAGCTGCTAGTCGTCCAAGTGCTATCTCTAAGAAGTACCACCAAAGTGGGATCTTCACTGGATCAGAGGCAGAGCGCTCGATTGCTTGCCTCAGAAGCTTGGCAACTCTCTTGTCTTCTTCATCTGGTTCTTTTGCGTTCAGAGGAAAAATGGGGTCCATTGCATCTCCATAGAGTATGAGGTCTTTGCGAAAAAGAGGATGGAGAAGATCGAAGAGTGTCTGGTTCTTCTCGGCTCGTGTTTGAGAGCATTTATCCTCCATATCCCTGTGTGTGCAAGCTAGCATGATCTTTGGATACTTGCCTTCAGTTGGATGTGAGTGCATTGCGCGTGTCAAGCACATCAGAATCTCCAGGTTTGTGAAGAGAGAGCGGTATGGCGTGCCAATGGGATTGCCCTCCTCATCATAGTACTCTACTATGGGATGCTCATTAAGGCGATCGCAGAGTCGTTGGACAAGGACGATACTGGAGGTGTGACGAATGAAGATGGGAAGGAGGTCATAGAACTGTGGTTGGCCTCCACTGTCAATCAGGTGTATCCAGTTTGCATTACTAAAATCTCTGGATTCTTCTGATTCTTCGGTGCTTTTCATGGCAAGTTGATTCAATCGCTTTACCAGATCATCCAGTAAGCTAGTAGTAGCCTGCTTTGGAGCATCTGAAGATGAGCTAGTGGTCTGATCCTGGGAGGTGGATGATGCTGAATCTTGGGAAGTGGGCGCAGCCTGATCTTGGGAGGTGGGTGTAGCCTTATCCTGAGTAACATCACTTGATTGCTGCTGTTGGAAGAGGGACTCACGCACTTCAGCTGGAACTACCTCATCTGGAACAGTGTCGCACAGGATTGGTATGTAACTCGCCACCATCTCCTCTAACTCTTTAATGCTCACTTTGACCCACCCTTCACCAAGTAACTGTATTCGAGTCCCTGAAACGACACGAATGGGGCTCTCAGCACACGGTGTGCTACACCGAATGGTAGGCGACTTCACACCAAGCAGAAGACATAGAAGACTCGTTTTTCCAGCTCCAGCGTATCCTGTGAAGATGCACTTTGTCATGCGTGCTAGTATATGTCCTTTTCGCAATGCTTTTTCTAGGAACCGCTTTGATTCTGTCGGAAGAAAAATAACAGTCTCTAAACTGTAGCTTTTAATTGAGGTAAAACATTTTTTAATTACATGTAAAGTACAGCAGAAAATATTCAACATAGTTGCCTGGCTTAGAGAGATATTAGAAGTAAATTGCATGATTTTATTGTGAAAAATTTTAATGGATGGTAGTATTCTGATGACGCCCTCAGCAGTAAGTATGCCACTCCCCTAGTTCACATCATTGACGGAAAAGCTGCTGATACTTTCCCAGAAGATCTACAACACTACGTTGATGCCATCATCCGCCATTGGCAATTCCAAGGTGAGGCCACTTCCGCAGACAACTCCAAAGAGTTTGTTGTGTGCTCTGTTGATACAAAGATTGCCTTGCTCATGGTACATTCTTGCTGAGACTGACATTCCAGCTGTCCTAATACTAATGGTATCCTTGCACCATAAACAAATGTATCTGGACTGGCCGAAAGCAGTTGTATAACACCACAGATGTAGCAGACTATGCCTGTGGAACATAATTTCATCGACTGAAAACCCCCCATTAAAATTGAAGCAACTAGACAACCAAGAAGGAGTGAAGATGATCACCCGTTGTAGTGAAAGTTTTGGTGTGCAGAGACAGGCATACTGGTTTGTGTGAGAGCCTTAACTCAAAGGGTTTCATCACTCCACATGCGATCTGTAACTATACCATGAGTACAGATAACTTTATGATTATATAAACACCAGTGGTTGTGTACAGAACATGCATGTGGAGCATAATTTCATGGACTGAAAAAACATTAAAACTGAAGCAACTATAGACAATCAAGAAAGGAGTGAAGAATACAATCTCTCCTTCTAGTGAAAGTTTTGGTGTGTACAGACATGTATACTGGTTTGTGTGACAGCCTTAACTCAGAAGGGGTTTCATCAATCCACATGAGATCTGTAACTACACCATGAGTTACAGATAAGGTTATGATCATAAAAATACGGCTGGTTGTGTACTGGATGGCAGTTACTGGACATGCCACTAAGACTTCACACACCTGTCACAAACTTTGAACACACATACTCATTGATACTGCTCTACAATTTGAACTTCTGACACTACAAAGTGTTGAAAACATAATGTAGACTGAACATAGTTAGAACTATATCTTGCATAAAATGGAGTGTTGGGGTGCTGAAAAGTTAATGTTCTCACAAGCATATATGTTGTCATACTGGTATGGACTTTCAACAACTGTCTAGCATGAAAAGAAGTAGGATGATGCCTTTTAGGGCTGCACTCTGCGGCATACTTTCCTAAGTATGATGTATGCAGTTATATCATCATGTTTTGATGCACAAAGCAAACAAAGGGCAAGGCTGCCAGGCCACAGCCACCAGCTGTGAAACAAAAAATGGCAGAAGAAGCAAAGAGCTCTGGAACTAGAGCTAGCGAGCTCGGGGAACCTGTAGACATCAACGACCTCATCTGTGTGGTGTTTGTGACATGCCAGTGAAGGACAAAGGCAATGGGATCTTCTGTGAAGAAGACTTCACATGCTGGTTCCACCCGAAGCGTGCTAAGCTCTATAACAGAGATTACAACAGTACAACAGGTTGGCAGGTTCCAGAGACCAGTGGCTTTGCAAGATATGTGACACATTCTCGAGCCATGAGCACACTAAAATAACAGTGGATGGAAACAGTGAGTACAGAATGCCCCAGCGCACTGAGGAAGGTAAGGAAGTATACAGCATGTTTGAGAAATTAGATTCGTCTCTTAAATGTGTATAAAGGACTGACAAAGAAGCTCTAATATTACTAGTCTTGGCACTGAGTGAAAATGTTTTAAAATAACAGAAAGAGATTACCAAACTTCAACAAGACCTCTATGATGCAGAGGCTAAGTGCAAAAATAGGGAAAAAGTGATCCTCCAACAGCTCACAGAAAAACAAGGGGTTATAGATGAGCAAGCAGCCAAGATTGCATCCCTGGACTATAAGCCATAGCGTGAAAGTTCATATTAGCATACTACGGACACCAGACATAAGTGAGACCCAGAGTAAAGGGGAAGAAATTATGCACAAATAGAGCCCAAGATCAATGGCTGGAGCTGCTACACTCCAAAGTGGGTACCCTTTCCTCCAAACAAGCTAGATTAGAAAAAGAAAAAGAGAGGGTAAAGAGAAACTGAAACCTACTTTTCGGAAATGTTCACGGGGAGGAAGTGTTAATGAAGCCAAGGACAAAGTAGTAGAGGTTATAAAGTGTGGCTACTGAAACACCATGTAGGATAGCAAGAACAGTGAAAAACATGTTTGATCCTGTGTCACGCTGAAGTTGACGGAAGAGAAGCTCCAATTGCCCAGATCAGCAATAGCACTTAGAGGGACAGGGCTATTTTTAGCTGAAGACCACTCTCCAGAGGAGAGAAAGCACTGGTGTAGATTGGTTGCTGAAAAGAGAAAGCAAGGGATTAGGGGAAATGAGCATTCACATTGGAGGACCCAGAGACGTGAAAAATGACCTGCATGTAACAGTTACTATCTTTCTGGCTCTTCTATGCAGTTCTCAATCATGCAGCAACCAATTGCACTTAGCTCACCCAATCCAGAAAACACCAAATCAACCACAGAAGAAGCCATCCCTAAATAATTATGCTACCAATAACACTCAGAAAAGGGAAACAAATCCACTCAACAGGCTATGTTTTGCAAAAGGCGGCTCTCAAAAGAGTGTTGCTGGAGATACCAGAAGATTTAGAAGGTCACAGTCCTCATGGCCAGCCTGCAGGATGCCAACAACAACAGGTTAAACCAAACACTATACCTTGGAGAAGTGTGATACATTTTGTGTAAGACAGCTTGGCTTACAGATACAATCTTTGAGGAAGATGTATGACATCCTTATGTATGACAGCCTCTACCCATGTGCCTTGACCAACTTCAAGCAGCAAACACTACCCTATTAGCCACACCATCAAGTAAAATTATACACATGCATGCTCTCAGGAACATATGACTGTGGATTGTTTGCTGTGGCTTTTGCTACTGCCCTGGTGCTTGGGCAAAATCCCGAACAGTTCCTGTTTGACCAGGCACAGATAAGAAGACATCTTTGGAGATGCCTAACAAAAGGAAAGATGACAATGTTTCCTGTCAAAAAAGAATGAAGAGCGAAGATTAAAACACAGGACAAACTAGAGCTTTGTACAGCACATACCACACACACCACGTTGGCTCACAAAAGCACATTCTATAGTGAACCCTAGAAACACTGAAACCGTCAACTCACATTGTACATTAACATGTGGCCAGGTACCTAGGTGTGGTCAATAGGCATGCCCATGATGCTAACTCAAACAGCGGGATTTTAAGTGCTTGTAGACTGTATCTAGCAAAGAGCACAGACAAGGAGAACTGGCATTTTTTTTTAGTGCTGACAGACAACAATGATGACAACAGACGGACACGACCAATCACTCTTCCACTTGTGCATGTGTGTGGGGTAAATACTGCTGCTGCCATCTTCCTGAAATTCATGGGACACAGATTGAGTGCACATGCATGTTGCAAGACTTGGTACCATGCAGAACTTTGTGTTGCAGTTGACCCTAATATCTGTCCCTGAAAACACATTGGTTTGCAAGCAGTAGTTATTTCACCTTGCAGATTTTTAGTTACTGTATCACAAATGATTTTTTTTTGGATTTTTTTTTTTGTGTTTTTAGAAATTATATAAAACAACAAAATAACAACAAGCAAGCAGCTTACGTGTATATATGTTCCGGGCAATTTGAGAATTTGCGCAATCTCGAGATTGCGTTGCGCATTCTCAGAATCCCGAGATTGCGTTCCAATCTCGAGATTGCGTACTATAGTTGCGCGATCTCGAGATTGCGCAGCCATACTACGCAATCTTAAGATTGCGCACTTAAAGATTGCGTGGGGAGTTATGATGGCAATTACTGTAGCGCGTGTAAACAGATATGATAGCATGAATATAACTTGACAGCTGTAAGACATCATGTAGATGCACAAGAACTACAAGTAAATGGTTCTTTTTTCCTAAATACAGAGGCAGCAATGTTCTCACAAGTCTGATGAAACCAGTCATTGCACTTAACGCACTGAGCCATCTTCTTACGATCTTGCGGCATCCTGCATGAGCAGTACACTTTGATTTTCTGCTCCTTAACCACCTCTTCTTCTTCAATCCTGCGGTCATGTAACTCCCATCCAGGAAATGGTTTCATCTTTCCTTGTTCAAAAGATTTTAACCAATTAGCCCGCATTAGCTTCTGGTCCCAGCGGATGGAGTTGGGTGACTCTCCATTGCACAAGGAGGTGGCGCTAGCTATAGCAAAGAGGGCACAGTCACTGCTACCTTCCTGCAACTGGGAACTGGTGACTCGGATGGTGAAGTAAGGTGCCCGGCAATGGAGCAAAGCAGCTATCTGCTTGATGATGTGGGGGGATACCTTTCCGCACAAGCTGTCATATATGTTGATGGTATTTGGTGGGCATCCAATTGTCGAAACACAAATCCAATGCTTGTTTGAGTCATTCAGTATCTGAATACCTTCACCCACCATAATATTACACCTTCCTGCCTCAGCTAGTGTTGGCAACTGGAGTCCATCCACTTTAGGAAATCCATCCACCTTAGGGATCTCTTTCTTTAGGAGCATCTGTGCAGCTGCAATATGTCTGTCTGACAGCCAACCACCCGTTTCAATCAACTGTTTGTCCTCAGCCCTCAGAAATAGCTGTGGTAGCCACTTCCCATCATCGACATCACTTTCATCTTCTGATGATACGGTCATTACTTTCCCTTCGCTATCTGACAAAGATGCTTTGCTCTCGCCGTGCCCCCTCTTGACTCTCTTTCTTTGGGGCTGATCGGTACCACTGTCATCAGCTGACTCAGAGCAGTTGTTGCATTTACACCCCCCATGGCATTTGGAAGAACAGATAGCTCCCTTCTTTCGACAAATGCAGCGCTTACTTGTGCACCCCGTCTTACAGTTACAGCAGCTAGACTGAAACTCATTCTGGGGGTTGAGAAGATGAGCTGCCTCTCGCAAAGACAGCACTCGTTCCTTCCGCCAGCCTTTCACCGTCAGGCCCAGGTCTCCCTGAAAGAGTTCAAGGTCCCCTTCTCCATAGCAAGTTTTGAGGACACCATGCTCACATCTGCAAATAAAGAAGAGTGTAGGAAGAAGAAATTGATTAGACTAAAGTCTAAATACTAATCTATGTATTTTGTGAAATACCTTAGCCTGTAAAGATGGAATTGTGACCCCAGGCACTCAACCACAATGCATGGTAGTCTGTGAAAGTCAGTAGATGTCCGATCAATCCGGGGAATCCTAACGCTGACAAAGTCACCCTCTGAGAAGGTCAAGACCTTCTTTCGTTTTGCCTTGCAATATTTCAGCTTCATTCGTTCTGCATTCAGGCGATACTGTTTATCAGCTGCTTCACGTAGTTGGCGGTGCTTTTCTGTTGTAGCCAGGAAATCCGGACTCGTGTCTCGAGTCTTATCCGGACTCTTGCCTCGCTTCTCACCATCTAGACTGTTGTCCTGACTCTCATCCCGACTCTTGTCTCTGTTCTCATCATCACTGTCCTGACTCTCATCCCGACTCTTGTCTCTGTTCTCATCATCACTGTCCTGACTCTCATCCCGACTCTTGTCTCTGTTCTCATCATCACTGTCCTGACTCTCATCCCGACTCTTGTCTCTGTTCTCATCATCACTGTCCTGACTCTCATCCCGACTCTTGTCTCTGTTCTCATCATCACTGTCCTGGTTCTCATCCCGACTCTTGTCTCTGTTCTCATCATCACTGTCCTGACTCTCATCCCGACTCTTGTCTCTGTTCTCATCATCACTGTCCTGACTCTCATCCCGACTCTTGTCTCTGTTCTCATCATCACTGTCCTGGTTCTCATCCCGACTCTTGTCTCTGTTCTCATCATCACTGTCCTGACTCTCATCCCGACTCTTGTCTCTGTTCTCATCATCACTGTCCTGACTCTCATCCCGACTCTTGTCTCGGTTCTCATCATCACTGTCCTGTTCCTGACTCTTGTCATTCACCTGGTCTCGATTCTCGTCTTTCACCTTGTCCTCTTCCTCCTTGAGAATGTCTTCCATATCCTCTTCCATTACTTCACTTTTCACTACACCTGGGAAGACGTTCTGGCGAGGAGGCTGCCCAAACACCAACTCATAGGGAGTAGTCTTCATGACACCATGCACAGTGGTATTGAGCTGATCTGTAGGCAGTTGAATGAGGAAGCAAAACACATTGATAATGGTTTAGAGAACTTGCTATTCCCAGTTTTGCTATTCCCAGTTTACTAGAGAATCCCCTCCAGAAAACTTACATTGAATGAATGGTAACCACTCAGTCCAGGTTGGCTGGTCATCACCCACATACTCATGCAGGCGAGCTCCAAGGAGCTTTTCAACCATGTGGTTGCCCTGCTCAACAAGGCCTTGGCATTTAGGGTTCCTTGGCCTGCCATTAACAATTGTGATTTGGCCTGGCCACTCCTTGACAATGCTATGAATCATTTCATTCACAAATTCCCGGCCATTATCTGAGTGGAGAATCCGGGGGGTTCCAAGGACGGCGAATACGTGGTTCTGGAGGTTGAGGGCAACCTCTGCAGCGGACTTTCTCATCAGAGCGAACAATATATGAAATTTGGCCCAGTGATCCATGTAGTGACCAATCCACTTGAATGTGCCATCAGGCCTATGTCGCATATCAATGAGATCAATCTGTCCCCTGCACATGAAGCCAGATGCTACAATTGGCTTCAGCGGAGCCCGGGTATTCTGAGGCTTGCGGGCATGGCACACTACACAGAGCTGTATGAAATGGTCAATTGCTGCCCGGGGCACACACTCATACACCTTCGACACCTACATTGGATAAGCAATAGGGGAGTAATGCAGGCAGGAATATCTAAATAGGAAAACTGAAATACCTCTTCAACAGTTTTCTTGCTCCCAACGTGTCCTTTCTCCCTGCAGTGGATCTCCTTGATGATGTCAAAGAACTCATCAACAAAGGCAACTCTTCTCCAACTGGCAAGGATGGTTGGATCATTTGGGTTCTGCAGGGGAGAGACAAATTATTTGTAGTGCATGCGGCCCTTCAATAAAGACATGCATATAACAGTACATTTCTTACTACTAGCTGAAAATAAGTACACATAGTAGCTGACCTGCTTTTTCGACGGAAGGCACAGTACATCCTTCAAGCCGAGAGGGGAGTAGTTGATCAGACTAAACCCGCGTTGCTTGACCCAAAACTTGAACTTGGAGCTATATACGCTTCAGCCACGGGATGATTCCGTAGAAGTCGGATGATCTTCTGCCCCTTCTCTCTCGCTATGGTCTTGCTTGTTTGGCAGCCATTTTCTCCGTATCGCTCGGCACAAAACCTCTCGAAAACCTTCCGTTGCTCATCAATACACAGCATCATTCACTCTTACAGATCGCAATATGCCGCCTATGGAGGCAGACGCCGTTTATCAAGGATGTCTTCCATCCTGCGAGCTACACGGTAGATCACTCGCTGTCAGGCCAAAGTTCAAAGTCCGTAGATTGCGCATGCAAATCACGCGATCTTGAGGTTGCGCACACGTGTTACTCAATCTCGAGATTGCCTGCTCAGTCTCGAGATTGGAACGCAATCTCGGGATTCTGAGAATGCGCAACGCAATCTCGAGATTGCGCAAATTCTCAAATTGCGCGGAACATATACAGAACTCTGAGAAGAAGAAAAAACAAAGGATAAAAGAATTAATGGGTTCAGAGGGTATTTTGAAAGATGAACAGTTATGGTAGAGCGGGGATGCGTCCTTTCTGTACCACCAAGTCAATTGGTGTGTACTCGTGTGGTGCAAAACCCTGTTGGGAGCGTGATCCTCTAAGGCACATTACAGCAGAACGTAGCAGGGAAAAGGAAAGGTGGCATCTTAGCCAGCCCATTACGTTACTGTATGGTTGTTCTCTCTTGGCTGCAATGAGGGTAGCTAGTCGCTTGTATGCCACTGTAGCTGCTCTTCCCATCCTGATTTTTAGTTACTGTATTACAAATATGTGTATGATGCTATCTAATATTATGATGTTATGGTATTTTAAGTGAGTGGTAAAGTAGTTATCATGCCAGTTGTAGACCCCCCAAGACTTCTACAGGGGAAGCAAAAATTTTCAGAGGGGAAGCAAAAATTTTCAGTGGACCATTTTAGCAGAAGAAAAAATGTTCTCCCAAGGCATTTTTTTCTTTCATGGATACCAACAACAACGAGGGGGGCACTCTAAATGAAGGAAGCTGGCTGGGACTGAAGTTGTCCCCTCTCTTCCATTCAGAGCAGAAGTGAGTCTTAGCTTCTGGAGAACTGGTGACGATTAGAGTATTACAAGGTGTGTATCACATACTAGCCCACAGCCATTGGTTTGCATCATACCCCCTTTAGATAAAATGTATTAGGATTAGATAAAATGGGGTAATATTTCAATCTAGTATAATGTCCAGTTGTCAATTCCATCTAATCCAACTTAGTTTAATACTATTTTGTATAAATAGGATAACAAATGATGCAAACAGTCAAACCAGTGGTTGTGGACGTGTATGTAGTGCATGCCTTGTACTAATCTACATAGTCACGAGTCTTTTCTCATAATTGTTAAATTCAGCAGTGGTAATAGACAAACTAGTCCAAACCAACAGTACACAGTTGTTGAGTGTGTTCTGTGCTGCAACAGAGAAAAATATTTTTCTGGCGGGCTCCAATGGGAGGCAACTAGACTGACTCTATGCTAAGTCAACACTTCATGAGAAGATTCACAAGTGTGACCATGTTCTTCCCAATTCTCCACTACAGGCCTGGTAATGAGGCTATAGTCTTGATGTGCAGGAGTTGGCTGCACTCTCTTCCTCACATAAGGACATATACTCCCAGTAGTGAAGAATAATTGAGAACACATTCAAGAATATGAGGCGAACAAGCAGAAGAAAAACAATAGCATTCACGGAATAGGATCCCAGGCTTGTGCTCCGAGAACCGAACCACGACCACCAGACCATTGACACCCAACATGACCATCCATATAAATGCTTCAGTCACACATCTAACTCCCATTCAGTATGTGCTAGCTATCAGAACTCCAATTAGAAATACTGCTCCACTGGAGACAACCGTTTATTTTCAAATATGGGGCTAGTGAGATAATCGGTTGTACAAGTACTAATCAACACTACAATTCTGTGTATGTACAATGTATATGCCTCTGGGCCATGACAGGTACATTTCATTTTTCTTACCATCATCTTGTTCTTTGGATGTCCTCTGGAGTTCTTCCTTGTACATATTTATCATCTGCTGGGATTGTTCTTGCTCCTCTTTAGCCTCCTTAATCTCTTGTTCCAACTCAATCAATTCTGCTGGCGAGTTTCCACTTGCTTCCAACAACTTTTCCCTCTGGACAGGAAACAAAGAGCACCTCTAAAACATGACCCTTCAAAATAATTACTGTTTGTTTGTGGTCACACATCTATGCAGTGCAGGGACTGACATGAGCCACTTTCTGAGTAACAGCAGATTCCAGTGTTACACTAGAGGTGATTTGCCTACGAGAAACCTCCCATTAACCAAACTTTAGTGTCAATGTTTGGTCTCTTTTCTTAGGCTGGTAACTCCCATAAACATGTGAACTGTACCAGCAGGGTTGTATCTACGAGGAAGAGAAGCTTGCCCCTCAGTCTAGCTTCTCCTACCAAGAGATTGACTATATCATTACATCACAATATTACCATATTGCTTGATAAGAGCGTAATTCGAGTAACAGAATAAATGGAGTACTAACATCAACCTCATCCTACTTCCACTACAGCTAGTACCATGCTTGATATGCAATAATTGAGGATGGCACAGTACGTACACCTTCCCCTTCTCAAAATCTTGCATACTGCAAACTGCTGCACACTCTCTGCTAGTTGCCATTCCTAACATTTTTCCTTAGCTAAAACCCTGACCATGTAGTATATGTACATCCACACACCCCACCCCCTCACAATGTCACCAAACGATATAGTTCATAGTGGGTCACACTTGCACACACAAGTCTCATAGTGTTATCGCATTAGTATTAAGAACGTCATTCAAACCAAATGACACACCCCAACTCTGGAAAGGTTTAGAGAGAACATTGTGGAGGAGGGAACGGAGCAGGGGGGAGGAACGAGGAGAGGGGGGAAAAGGGGGGACAGATAAGGAGGAAAGAAAGGAAGAGGTGAAGCAAGAGGAAAGAGGGGGAGAGGGGAGAAGCAGGGAAGAAGGGAGAGAGGAGAAGAGGAAGAGGAAGAAATAGGGAAGGAAACAAGAGTGAAAAGGAGGGGGAGGAAGGAGAAGGGTGAGAAGAGGAAAAATGGATGGAGACAGAGAGAATGAGAGGGTGTTCACATTTGAAATTTGGTCACTGCATATCATGATGAAGCTACTCCAAGTTAAATTCAATGAGGGAGATAAATGCAGGTTTAGTGTGCTTAATTGGCTTAGGAATGCAATTAAAGAGCTAATAGTCATGTGATGTTTTAGTGTTTCTCATAATCCTCAAGGTAATTGGCCAATAAAAGCACCACCAGCAACAATCATCTCTAGGAGAAGCATAATTGAGAATAATAGGGCAAATTGCAATGAATAAGTCATGACATGAAGGTAATAGGCCAATAAAATAGCATAATCTGTCAAGGACTAGGGATAGGGAAAGGAAGGGAGAAGGAGAAAATGAAAGGGGGAGAAGAGTGGGGAGGGAGAAAGGGAGAGGGAAGGAAAATGTGGGAGGGAGGTGGAAGGAAGGAGAGAGAGTGGGAGGGGAGAAGGGGGAGGGGGAGGGAGGAAAGGGGAGGAAAAGAGAAGGGAAGGAAAGCAGAAGGGGATAGGAAGAGGGAGGAGCGAGAGGGAAGGGAGGGAGGGAAAGAGAGGGAGGGGAAGGAGAGGGAGGAGAAAGGGGAAAGGGAAGAGGGTTAGGAGGGTAGGGGAAGAGGGGGAGGGGAAGGAGAGGGAAGAGGAGGAAGGGGAAAGGGAGAGGGAATAGGAAGGAAGAGTAGGAAGGGTGAGGAAAGAGGAAGGGGGAAGAGGGAGGATAAGTGGCCGCGAAGTATCCTCAGGTCAGGATTTTTTTATACAGCTCATTTTTTTTGTTGTGTAGCTATGTTGGAGCTTTAAAATGTGGCTGTAAGTACACCAGAGTGTAGCGCTAACAAAGTAAAGTCTTTCTCCATAGCTTTGTGGCAATACTTTTCAAAGCAGACCATGGTAACAGTAAATTGGTAAAGTCTTACTTCCACACTCAGTATTTCTCCGCCGTCACTGCTGTTTAAACCGTGCCGAAGTCTCACCAACGAAGTTGTAGCTCAGTTTTTCAGTAGCACTGCTCAAGTCAGCCTGTCACATGGCTACACAATTGCGTCACAAGTGACGTTGTCGTGCTGCGATATCACGTGCAAATCGATACCAGGCTCTCCCCCCACGTTTTTTTTTTTTTTGCCAGGGCGAGGGGAGAGCCTGGGAATGAGGCTAGGGCAGAGGAAGGGGGAAGAGGGAGGATGGACAGGAGAGGGGCAGGGGAAGGAAAGGAAAAGAGGGAGATGAGGAGGTGACCATGTTTTAAAGAACCTGAGAAAAATGCTAAAAAAGTAGGGTAAGGGTAAGGTGGAGAGGAGATGGGGAAAGGGAGAAGGGAAAGGGGAGCGGAGAGCAGGAGCAGAAAGGGGAGAAGGAAGGAGGAGGAGGAGGAAGAAGAGACAGGGACAGGATGTAGGACAAGCTCGTGTGCAGAAAATTCAAAAAGTTGGTCAAAGGTACCGTGATAAACAGAGCCTGGTTCCCAAGTGAAAATCAATAAGGAGTGCAGTTTTAGGGTGCTTATTTGGTAATTAAGTCAGGAATGGAATTAATGGAGCTTATCGGGGAGAGGGGAGGAAAGAGGGGAGGTGGGAGGAAGGAGGGAGCAGGGAGGGGTGGACACATGTAGGACGATAGGTATGAGAAGTTAGCCTCAAACGGGTACTTAGTGGAATGGTCTATAGTTTCATGTGTGTGTGTGCATGTGTGTGTGTGTGTGTGTGTACATGTGGGTGTGGGTGTATGTGTGCGTGTGGGTGTGTCTGCATGTGTGTGGGTGTGTATGTGAGTGTGTTGTGGTGTGGTGTGTGCGTGTGTGCATACACTGTGTGTGTGTGTGTGTGTGTATGTGAGTGTGTTGTGTGTGTGGTGTGTGCGTGTGTGCATACACTGTGTGTGTGTGTGTGTGTGTGTGGTGTGTGCATGTGTGCATACATGTGCGTGTGTGTGTATGTGTGTGGGTGTGTATGTGAGTGTGTTGTGTGTGTGTGTGCTGTGTGCATACACGTGCGTGTGTGTGTGTGTGGGTGTGTCTGCATGTGTGTGCATGTGTGTGGGTGTGTGTGTATGTGAGTGTGTTGTGTGTGTGGTGTGTGCGTACACGTGTGTGCGCGGGTGCTTGCATGTGTGTTGTGGGTCTGTGTGTGTGGGTCTGTGTGTGTGTGTTTGGGATGCACATTATTTGGAAAGTTCATACGCAGGCAAAAGTATGCAGAAATAAAACAATATTGAAGCCATGTGATCACAGCATGCTTACATGATTACACTATTATGACATTGAGTGCGAGTGTAGAGACGAGTTAGTTGGAGCAGCCTTCTTTGCTCAATCACCAACACCGTCTGCCCCAAACAGAAAGTGAAATGTTGACATGAATGTAGCTCTACTGTAAGCAATCGTTGCCTTTTGCTGCGGTGTAATCTCGCAGTCTAACCTGTGAGACTATTTCTACGCCAAGTCAGGCCAGGTACTAAATGCTAAATTTTTTTTCACCAGGAAAAACACTGTTGTGGAAAATAATGAGATAAGTTATGGAGAGAATAATGGAATCAATTTCAATAATAGAATAATTGGCTGAAAAAAGGAATAACACAGGCATCTCTTAAGTGTTTGTGTGTGCGTGTGTGTGTGCATGTGTGTGTGTGTGTGTGCGTGTGTGTGGTGTGTGTGTGTGTGTGTGTGTGCGTGTGTGTGGTGTGTGTGTGTGTGTGCGTGTGTGTGTGCATGTGTGTGTGTGTGTACGTGTGTGTGGTGTGTGTGTGTGCGTGTGTGTGTGTGTGTGTGGTGTGTGTGGCGTGTGTGTGTGGTGTGTGTGTGTGTGCGTGTGTGTGTGTGTGTGGGGGGGGTTAATTTTTTCGGTTGCCCCATTATTCTTTCCCATAAATATTTTCCACAACAAAGTGTTTTTACTGGAGGAAAAAGATTTAGTGTGTGCACATTATTGTGTTAACCCATCCTCCATTCATATATGTGAAGTTACAATGTTCCCTTTGTTTAACTTGTGAGAAGTGGGGGGGAGTGGGGGGATTGGAAGGGAAGGACAGCATTGGCACTTTGGCTACATTCAGGAAGCTCTTGTTGTCTTTGTATACTCAACAAATGACGACATGTCAATAGCTGCTAGTGTAAAACTTGTGTCTAATTTTTTATCTAAAGGTGGTTTCCAGAAACACCTTCAATCATTCTTCACTATGCCCCTGCTCAGATCCTTTACTTGTAATCTAGCAATAAAATTCTGGGGGTGGGTGGGGGCAAATGGATGTGAAAATTTACCTATAAATCTGGGGTACTAATAAAATGTTCTATCCATCCCATCCCACTAACTTCACTGCTACTGGAAGATATACGAATGTACATTCTGTCATTTCTATGTTGTGGGAGTGACATCAGTAGATTTGAGCCCACAGAGAGGAAAGGGGAGGGGAGTGAGGGGTTTCGTACGAACACCACTTTGCTTCCTGCCACACCCCCCCCCCCCCCCCCAGGTTTCTGGTACACGTGCCTCCCTTCTAAAAATCTTGACCATGATACCAAGACTGTGTACGTGATACCAAGAGAGATTTCAACACCACAACAACCGTACTGTAAACTACTCTTTACTTACAACACATTTCTACAAACACAACACAATGAGGTGGGAGGGCAATATGATGTGTCGTATGACAGAATGGGACTAGCCACTAGACGGGGGAGGGGGGGAAAGAGTGAGGTGGAGAAGAGGGAGGGAGGATGGAATGGGAGGGGAAGGGGGAAGAGAAAGGAGGGGGAAAGGGAGTGACAGAGAAAGAGGAGAAGGACAAGGGAGGTAGAGGAGAGAGGGAGGGAAGGAGAGGAGAGAGGGAGGGAATGAGAGGAGGTAGGACAAGCTCTGTGGACCACTTGACGCTAAGATCATAATTACATTCCTGAGCCAATTTAAGCACATGAAATTACCTGTGCTTTGTTGATTTTGTTGTTGACCCTCATTCCCAGACACTCACCTGGGAATGAGGGTCAACAACAAAATCAAACGGAGATGAGAGGGTGAGGGGGAGGGGGAGGGAGGGAAGGAGGAAGGAGGGTGACACACATGTAGTTTACTCCAATTCAGTACTTGGATGCTAGCTTCATTCCCAGGCACTTCCATAAGTGAATGAAAACTTCCGAACAGAAAGGGGAGAGCCTGGAAAAAAATAACATGTGAGAAATGTCACAGGTGGAGAGAACTTAACTGTATGTGGGCAATTTCCCACACTTTGTTGACCCTCATTCCCAGGCGCTCACCTGGGAATGAGTGTGGAATGAGCCTAAGTTTCATCTAAATTACACTTGGTTAGTTGTGAAAGTGTTACGGCCGGGGACCGAACAGGACCACACTGCATTGTCTGGTAGTATGGCAAGTCTTGGGTCAGTGTACACAAACTAGTAAGTTTGAATTACCTTAACTTCCTCGCTCACCTGGCAAATTGAATGCCATACATACCCTTTAGAGAATTGCTTTCAAAGTGACAGCAAACCCTAAGAATGCACCTTCCCGGGCTTTCCTCAAACTTTCACTACTACACTGCTCAAAAAAACTGCCAGAACAGACCCCTGTCAGAACACAGCTACATGACTGCATAACTGCATGTGTGGGCATAGTTGACGATCTGCCTACATTCCACTAAGTTCTCTCCACCTTCTCTCTATCCTCTACATCACCCATGTGATTATTACTTCAGGCCCTCTCTGTACTACAATCAAACTAGATTTGGGAGGGGCCTGGGAATGACGCTAGTGAAATCCTTTGTCAACCAACCTTATTGCCACCATCACATATGGGAGAGGCTAAGTTCACCGCAATCCATGTTGCGGTTACGTCATCTTATTGAATACCCATAAGAGACTACCGAACCAACAAAGACAAAGATGTTAATCACATTTCATAAGACCAGAGGGAAAAAATGTTGTGCATTCCCTGGCCCCAGCCGTAAACCTAACCCTGACCCTAACCCCTTCACTTAACCATTTGGCCAATAAGCCACTTCACATGACCAGCCACACTGAATGGTCCAATGTATTTAACCATCGGCAGCGTGATGGTTAAAAATAAATAAATAATATGACGTAACTGGAACATGGATCACGGTGAACTTAGCCTCTTCCCATCAGATATGAATGCTTATTTCACTGCCACACCCACTTGTACTGCACTGATCACAATGTACAAACTACTTCCTAATTATGACACACCTCTAAACAGTGAACACAATGAGGGGGAGGAGGAGGGTAACACTATGTGTGGCAGTCCTGGATAGAAATCAAATATCATTCCATTGTGTGTTTCAAGCACATTACCGTGTTCAAAGTGCTGTATCACTA
The DNA here is from genome assembly GCA_949130485.1 of Agelas oroides. NCBI lineage: Eukaryota > Metazoa > Porifera > Demospongiae > Agelasida > Agelasidae > Agelas > Agelas oroides. Next base: position 6,791,690 of record OX422197.1, on the reverse strand, counting down.
AACTTTTAAGGGCAGGGCTCATACGTGCTTCGTATAGACGCATGAATAACTAATGTTTCCATGAAGTGTGTATGAGCCCCGCCCATAATGAAAGTTCAGTGATACAGTGCTTCAAATGTGGTGAGGCACTCAAAATATGAAACAGATTTGCTTCTATTCAGGACACACATAAATATTTCACGTGGTCAAGAACTCAGTGATTGGTAGTGTATGAATCTGATTTGTCTATCCCAAACAAGACTGCTGACTCAACACACAAAATATTTTGTACAAGTGTGACCAGCTGCAGGCCCTATTCCTGATTTGTAGGTGGGGCCTGGGGATGAGGCTAAAACAAACTTGTTTAACACAATGAGGAAGGAGGGGGTTAATACCAAGTGTTGCGGGACACTCGATCATTTTACTGTTCATTAATGGCCACTGATGGGATGTTAGTAAATCAAAAAACAAAACGTAACAGCGAAACAAAATGGAAGTTGCACCCACAATAATTGCAAATTTGCACTCGTCTGACCTCTGTAGTAGCTATATAAGCTACCTCGATCGGGCTCATTTGTATCTTCCAATATTGTTAGCCATTGTTGATGTGCTTTTATTGCTGTGATACCTGGAGAGGCTGAGAACTGGTTTGTTTAGCCCCGTACCTGATGCGGTTTGTTTTGCTGACAAAGTTCAGCCTATGGTTTATGCTCTTTCCCATACACAAAATGGCTACATATAATAACGGAGCAGCTAACAAATGACCCCTGGCAATGTTAGCTACTGGCGTCAGACAGCACAACCAGCACGACCACGCTGCAAGTATATACGCTGTATTTACCAAGGTATTCTACCCATAGATAGCTAAATATTTAGTGTATAGAAAGGGAGACGAGAGCCCAGTACTGAAAACTATCTACTGAAGATGTCAACTGTCAGCATGCAGCTAAATGACAAGAACTACATAACAAAGTAGCGGCCACAGCAAGGAACACACAGAGAACATCAACCCTACCTCACTAACACTGCCGACGCTAGGAGTGAGTCATAGCACAGGAGAAAATACACGTGCTGTGATGCACTTGCACGGAACTTGTAATTTTGTGCTTTTTCAATACCCCTCAACAACACACCATATTATGGTGGTTAACTAAAGCAGTATGGTTGGTAACTTTTACTGGACATTAATTTTTGCACATTTCATAAGGAAAAACCTAAACCAGATCTTGTTCCTAATATGGTATATGAATTAGTGTGTGCAGTTTAACCCTCCTGCGTATGGTACAGTTCAAATGCTAATGAAGTCAGCTGCCAACTGTTATCAGAGCGGACACGGTCTATCACCTTGCGGGAAGCACCTTGGTAAGGCCCTGACAATCACAGCAGTATACCTTGATACAACACCATAAAGATTGCCATGGCTTCCAGGCTCTCTGGTACACATGAGCACCGCTCCTACAACAGGTATCCACCACCACAGGTGTACCTCTGTCTCTACCCTCTCATACAGTCCATCACCACAGGTGTACCTCTGTCTCTACCCTCTCATACAGTCCACCGCCACAGGTGTACCTCTGTCTCTACCCTCTCATACAGTCCACCACCACAGGTGTACCTCTGTCTCCACCCTCTCATACAGTCCACCACCACAGGTGTACCTCTGTCTCCACCCTCTCATACAGTCCACCACCACAGGTGTACCTCTGTCTCTACCCTCTCATACAGTCCACCACCACAGGTGTACCTCTGTCTCCACCCGCTCATACAGTCCACCACCACAGGTGTACCTCTGTCTCTACCCTCTCATACAGTGAAAGCCACTGTACTGACATTGAGTAGTCTCACAAAGCCAGACTCTCACACACGTGCCTAGCCTGGCTTCACTAGACTATACACTGAGTTACCATAAATGTGGCAGTACTGGATAAAAATCAAATATTAGTACATTGTGTATTTTGAGTACATCACCACCTTCAATGAGCTGTGTTGCACAACTTCCACTAGCGGCGGGGCTCATATGAACCTCACAGACACATCAGGTATTCATACACCTACGATGAGCCCCACCCTCAGTGGAAATTCAACAATACAGTGGTTCAAACTCAGTGATGAGCTTGAAATATGCAACAGAATATTTGGTTTCTATCCAGGACTGGCACAAGTGTGTTTTAATTAGAAAGTCAGATTTTTGGAGTTATGTTGATAAGTTCCGTGACCATAAAAATTAAACAACAAAACTCTCACAAACACTAACTTTGGGTGTTTTCGGAACACATAAAATTACCAACTAGGGTACAGCCCAGTACACCATTGTTGACACACAATCTTGGCTTACCTCCTCCAGCTCTCTTTGTCGTTGCTCGGACTTTTCCTTCTTCTACAGTGGAAGGGAATGGAGGGAGAGGAGGAGGTGAGCAATGAAAGTGAAATGAACATCACACAAGATTTCTAGTCCCACAACTACACGCCATACAAAACTACCAATATCACATTCCACAGGTGTATGGTGGGAGATATCAATCCAAATACTCTACTCCTTCACTTCTGTGTACTGAACGTCTATTATGTGCCATTGCTAGAGAGGTACTGATCCAGTAAGTCACGCACAGCTAGACCCCTTCCCATATCATTCCATGTGTCATGATACATTATGGTATTCAATGATGGGGAAGTCCCTGTCAATTAGCTACACACACTAAGGCTCATAATGATACACTCACTAGAACAATGGGCCACAATATTGTACCATGACATCAGCCACACTCTTGTGGTTGGTTACCATGACACTGCTACTGATTAGTACACAAGAGGAACACACTCGTACAGTACATACCTGTGACAAGTCCTGTATCACCTGGAGGGGAGATGAAGGCAGGATTAGGTCACAAGTGGGACACACATTGTTTGCACCATGATGATCAATATACTGTTTACTACATGATCATCTTGCTGTATACCTACCACAATGTGAGATACTGAGGAGATTGTATCAACGCTGTTCCTTGTATCACTACACTCGTATCTAACAGCTACATGACCCACAGGAAGGTTAGTCTCATACCCAGACTAGGTAGTCTGGGTATGAGACTGAGGGAAGGTCAAAGTTCTTTGCTAGCACATTTATAAACACAGTGTGTAATTGTCTGGTCAGACGTGTGTCTCTTGACTCAAATAAACATGGCAACTAGAGGAGGAGAGAGGGTAGCTCAAGCACAGGGAGGGCCGCAGAAGATGAGGAGAGATAAATAGCTTATTACTAAACTTAGATACAGTTCAAGTACACAAACAAACAGCACGGTCAGCATTAAATAGAATACACAAGAAACAATACTTGTATCATCCCATTGTCAATTGTCTATTCATACACTACAGACAAGGGCCCATCAAACTGTCTAACAAGTCACACTCTAAAGTCAGAAATTTATGTGTAGAATGTATGAGTCTACATGAATGAATACTGGAACACTTGTATCATCCTCTAGTCGATATAAACTACAAAGGCACTTAAGCTGCCAAGCACGTCGTACCCTAAAGCCAGAAATTTATGTGTAGAATGTTATGTGAGTCTACATGAATGACTGCTGGTTCAAACAGTTGTGTCCGAGTCAGTAAGTACCAGCACTAGTACCACTGGTACTAGACAGTGTATGTCCTTTTGTGATAATGAAAGCAATTGAACACTATGAAGTATGAAACTGAAACTAGCTACCTGTGGAAAATCAAATTCACAAAAATAGATTCCTGCTAAAAATTTATGCCTGTTACATTAAATGTAGTACATCATACTCAATACCAACTTCATGATGATCTTAATTCACACTACACCAATGTGCAGGGTCGTTAACATCCACCTCACTAAGGTGGGCGTGGTTATGCACTTTTCAATTCATTATATACTGACTGATGCATGATCAGTGCACATGAAGAAGGGAGCACTCTTGTTAGTTAGCCTCCTCCACAGGCTCTCCTACCACGTAAACAAAACACTGCAAGCCATCAAACACTGGAGGGGGGAGTGGCCTGGGAACGAGGCTACTTGTTAGTGGTGTTTCTACCTAGCATGCAACTACCTAGACCACACCTACAGTCAATCTACATGCTCAGCCTTCACAATGGAGACTGACCCAGCTGTGCTAGTACACTGTATGCTGTCTCCCTCCACCCTGCACCCCTGTCCCACCCCCTACCAATATCATGCAGTGGAGTCTCCCCAGTACATGCAGGAGGTGTGGCACATGAAGGACTGTATCAAACCAAGGGTGTGGGGAGAGCTGTACTGACACATGAAGTAGGGAGAGGGGTAGCTACTAGGCAACTTCAAAGAGTGCTAGTATAGTGACGGAAGTGCTGAGAGAGTGAGAAAGAAACCCACGGAAAATATCTGGGATCCAGGTGGGATTTCAACCCAAGACCTTCTGAATACTAAATACTTGAGGGAGAGTGTGAATCAAACAAACTTCAGCTGAGGTCACCAGGCATTGCTGCTACAGGTAGCTTGTCTTCCACTCCTCTGTCCAGGGGTCCCAGCAACTTAATGGTAAGACTAGTATTCAGAACGTCTTAGTTCAAATCTCAGCCGAATCCCAGATGTTTCCCTTAGACTTATTTCTCAGCACTCGCATCACTGTTCATAAGTGTCTATACTGTCTTTCTAGTACCGTATAGCGGGTATTTTTCACAGGGCAAAATTTTCGCGGAACCACGAATTTTTTTCACGGAAAGGAAATTTTCGATATTGACATCCACCAAGCGCAAAGCAAGCTAGCTATAGTTGATACCAGAGATGCTCGCAATGGAGAGTTGTGCAGTATTATTGGCAGGATAGCTATTGTAGCAGCGACGTGTTTCATGGACACAACTGTCTGTAGAACTACACGCACGGGGATACGAGTCACACTTCGTGGGTTAATTTTTCGTGGACCTCACTCGACTGAGAAAAACACGAAGAATACACCCCCACGAAAAATACCCGCTATACAGTAATCAACATCAAGCCTCTCAAGTACCAGTATAAATGGCAGAATGCTGAATGTTTACTGACACTATGAAATAATGAAAATAGTTTGTGCAGTATGTACTGTCAGGAGCATGCAATGATGAGAGAAGTGTAGGGAGAGTAGGAGCGCACAACAACCACACATTGGAGTCAAAGCTCAAATGGTCCCAACATTCAACAAAGTGGAAGTAAGCAGTTCAATTGTCTGACAGTAAAACATGACAAGTTCCAGAAGCAAGACAGATAAAAATGGACTCTGGATGTCAACTGCCGGGTACTGCATACATAACAAGCAAGTAATGGAGCCACAGATAATAGAGCTACAAACAGGGATTGGAAACGGCAATAATTTTACGTCAAATCATCATTTCGGTCACGTGATCTGACGCACACTGCATTGGCAGTAGACGACTGTGCGAGAGCGGCGGTTATGTGCGTTTCTTCTTTCTCCGAATGTCAAATGGCTTCTGGCAGACTGCTATTGCGATGGAGGGATATTCACGAGCCCTGAAAATTATCAGCAGGCCTGAAGACGACTAAGACAGATTGATATGTCCTCTGCATGAGCTGGAGGCACCTGTTCAGAAAGCTGGAGAAAAGTGCACACAATTACTGCAGCTCTATTGTTTTGTCAGCATTACATTGACCTATGTACTGCTAATACTGTACCAGCAGACTTTACCTAAACCAGGGTACAGATCTCTCTAGAAAACTACAAGAGTTTTCACATTATTTACACTTTTCAAGACCTCCCATCAAACTGTGTACTGTATCACAAAGAAATAAGCCACTCAGTTACATTCTTTGCTAATGGTTACACTTTATGACAACTTGCATCATTGGGTAGCCTTGTTTATTTTCCAGGAAAAACTACAAAACTATTACTTTAGCATTTCTACATTGCATAAAAATCAATTCACAACATTGTGTAGTACAATTTTCTACCAGAATGTTGTAGATACCGTGGTATATCAGTAAATGCACAAGAATCTCTACTTCGATGACCCGCGCGGGAGATAAACGATCGTACACCTGTTAGTGGGCACCACCTTCTAACTGAAACACCGGAACGAGGATTCAATGTGACGTCATTGGCGTTTTGCCTGAGTTTGCCCGTAAATTTTTTGTCCGTTTCCAATCCCGTTTCAGTGCTCTATTATCTATGATGGAACACATAGAACTATGTGTCTGCACATGTTCCAATGTCTGCCACACACACAGTACCCAGTGGTCTTGAATACATCAGCATCATCCATAAGAAGCACTGACATGGTTGTTCCTTTTTACTATTTTGACTTGACATACACTGCGCCAGGTGCTTAGCTGTTTGAATGTGTACGTGATCATTGCATGCTTCTACTCTCTTCTGCCCGATTTCACATAACACTCACAATCTGCCATCTATAGTAGTCACATACTGTGTGAGTTTTGCTCACTAAGTAATATGAGCTAATATCAACTACTGTTGATTGTACTTACCCCTGAATAAAAACTTTGGTCAAACTGGAGGAGGAACAAGAAACAGAGCAGCAGGTGAAGCAGAGTAATGGATGGTCACAGTTCATCTCAACCAGCAGGCCTAACAACAACACTCACACTGATGAACACAAGGACAACCTACGTCCACTGACACACACACATACCTGTCTTCCTCTACTCCTGTCATGTCTCAGCAGCTAACAAATGGAGAGAACATGGGAACATGTACACACCATAAACATGTACACAGTACCACACAGTAATCAAGCAGTAACCAAACACACTAACACTGTGACCATCAGTATGATCGTGAACTAGCGGTACCTAATACTACATGTGACCATCAGTATGATCGTGAACTAGTGGTACCTAATACTAGTGGTACCTAATACTACATGGGACCATCAGTATGATTGTGAACTAGCGGTACCTGATACTACATGGGACCATCAGTATGATCGTGAACTAGTGGTACCTAATACTACATGTGACCATCAGTATGATCGTGAACTAGCGGTACCTGATACTACATGGGACCATCAGTATGATCGTAAACTAGCGGTACCTAATACTACATGTGACCATCAGTACCATCGTGAACTAGCGGTACCTAATACTACATGGGACCATCAGTATGATCGTGAACTAGTGGTACCCAATACTACATATGGGACCATCAGTATGATCGTGAACTAGCGGTACCTAATACTACATGGGACCATCAGTACAATCGTGAACTAGCGGTACCTAATACTACATATGGGACCATCAGTACCATCGTGAACTAACGAGGGTACCTGGCATGGTGCATGATAGCTACTATGAAAAGGTGCACACTCACAGCCAGCAACATGGACCAACACAAGATTTGACATTGATGTCACTGATTTGAACGGAGGCCGGGCATTAGAGTTACATTCTACCCTGCATGCTTGTAATCTCAGTGTGGGAGTCAAACAAAGCATCACATACTGTTCTTCACTGTGATAATTACTGCCTATAGAAGAGCATTTAGCCATCTCTTGAAATTACTAAACACGTAGCTAGTAGCAAGCAGTAGTCTACACATTCTGAAATGGCTGGGTCTTACCATTTCACTCATAGTTTCATACCCAGACAAAGATTTTGCCATCTGTGTACGAGGACAGTCCGTGCAGGGACTTCCAATATTAAAAAAAAAACTGAAAATTTGGTTCTTACAACACAACTAGAAGTGCCCTACACACCTTCCTCTTCAAGCAAAAAAAATAGCTCTATATAGTAGCAAATATAGTAGTCTACGTAAACACAATCTTGCAGATGGTGATTTTGCCGTCTGGGTATGAGGACAGCTTGTGCAGGGACTTCCGGAAACATAAAAAAAACTGCTGAAAATTCTATTCTGACTGACTGACACAACCAATTGCTTTACCCTGCTGTGGCATACACATGCAAGGTGAAATGGTGTATGGATGGGAAGGTCAGGTCTATTTACAAGCCCCTCAAACATTCAAGCTCTATCAGTACACATCACTACATAATGCATACTCATCATTTCCCACACTCCACAAGCAAATGGACGACACACACATGTAAGATACATAACTTGTAGCAATATAAACAAGTTCCTTAGTCTCGTTCCCAGGCCTCCCCCACTTCCAGTATTTGATTGCTTTTAGTATGCTAATACAGAGGGGGAAAACCTGGGAGATCTCATCATGTGTGGTGATGTCATGTAACGTCAAGTAGACAGAAGGTGGGCAGTGCCTGACTGTTATAATTCCAACTTTGTGTTAATCTGTCCCAAGTGTACTGAACAATGAGTTGTATTAGCACTGCGTTGTGAATGTTCAGGCCTTCCAGTCCTTGGACAGACATTACAATCAAGGGTTCAAGATTGTTTGTTGTGTACTGTAAATATTTGCATAGCGGAAGCAATCAAATAGTAGAGGCGGGGAAGGTCTGTGAATGAGGCTACAAATTCATACCTTCACCTGTACAGTTACTTAAAATTCCAATATGAATTCTGTGATTGGAATTAGTTTTGCTACCATAAGGATGTTTGTTTACATTGCTAAGTGTTGGCACATGTTGTAACCATGTCAACAACAGCTAATAGTTGTACAATACACACAGCCAGCAACAGCCTTGTACCCAGGTCTTCAACCTAGCTTCTGCCACTTGCAGCACTAAACCAGGAGAAGGCTCGGTAAAACACATCACATGCAGTGACACACCTGGACATCAGGTGGATGTCTGGAGGCGTGGTACATTCCTAAAATGCTATTATTCAGTCAAGGCCAGTAGCTGAGCACCAAGCTAGTTAAACCTTAAGCAATTGCAACAGTGCTGTAAACATCCAGGCAAAAGACCAGTTAGGGATTTTCTGGGATTTTAAAATGCCTCTAGACGTCCACCTAACATCCAGGTACATCAGTGCGTGAGATGATTAATACCAGGCCTTTAGTACTGCTAGTGACAAACACTGGGTTGAAGGCCTGGGTACGAGGGTAGGGGTTTCCAGAAGCTAGCTTTACAATGTGAGGATTGTACCTACCTTCTTCTTCTCCTGCTCTGTGAGCTGCTTCCACTGTGTGGGGGGGGAAACAGGAGTGAACAGGAGATAGACCTCATGCAGTTATGTTACTGCTAGTGAATGGACAGTGAACAGTAAACTGAAACTGTGGACACTAAGTGGCCATTTTGAGTGGCAAAATGCAGTATTTCAATGGTATAGCAGTGCGGTTTGTGAGTTCACAACTTTCAGCAAACATGCAGGTAGTAAGCTTAAAATGGCTTCAGTCAGAAGCAGGCCATGTTGACACCTTGTGCATTCAGAGTGACAATAAAGCTAGGCTCATGTGTTCCTGCAAACAGAGGCAACCGACAGGTCACACTGCATTGCTCTTTGTCACTCAAGATGGCCGCAGCTGATGACATAACATCCAGAGATATAGCATGTGACATCATTCACATAAGGTCTGTATGTAACATGCTCCTCACTCCAGGCTGACATGGACTCACATACCTTTGTAATGTCCTCCTTTGCAGCTTCACGTAATGAAGGATCCCCCTGGGGCAATAGAGGAGAGGGGAGTGGAAACATGAAGGACACACCCCCAACACATGTCCACCTCATGCCAGTAACTGCTATCATCTGACATACTTCAGTGAGGAATGTGATTACAACAATAACAATGGCTGTGTGCAGTTTAGCTGGTGGCTACCAACAACCATGTCTCTACTCTGACCTACCAGCCATGGATTCTTGTCCAACTCTTTCTCAAGCTGAGAGTGGTCCGAGGCTTTCTGGGAGAATCAGTGAGGGGAGACAGACAATGATAACACCCTCATAACACCCACTCCACACATGTACAGTAGATAATATTTTCACCTGTATCATAGTGTAGAGGGCTATAGCTCCCTCCAATATTTACAGTGACCATCAGTGTGCTAGTATAAATATCCCACACTCAGCTGGTGTGTAAGATGAGGTTGACTATGATCTTGGTCTTACAGTGACAGTAGCTCCCTCCAATATTTACAATGTCCATCAATGTGCTAGTATAAATATCCCACACTCAGCTGGTGTGTAAGATGAGGTTGACTATGATCTTGGTCTTACAGTGACAGTAGCTCCCTCCAATATTTACAATGACCATCAATGTGCTAGTATAAATATCCCACACTCAGCTGGTGTGTAAGATGAGGTTGACTATTATCTTGGTCTTACAGTGACAGTAGCTAAGAGCAGACCAAAAACACTACAACACACCAAGAGTGCTTCATGATATGATAGCTCAAATCATGCTGAAATGTTTCCTGTGCTTCACACAGATGATCAACACCTTCACACCCTCCATAATGTCAGCCCTCCCCCTCCCCAAGTAAATTTGCCCGCACCTCAGATCATTGTCCAACAATAACCTCAGTGCTACAATCACCTAGCCTCATTCCTAGGCCAGCCCTGTTATTTACTCTTCCGTTTGTGTTCACAGTAATACACAGATCCATGTAAGCAGAAGAGTGGTGAAAAAAGGAAAAGGTCAGTGAGTGATGTCAGGTGGATGCAAGATGGACGTAGGGGAGTGGGGGGCAATCTCAAATAATGCACTAAATTGTTCATTCGCAGCACTCCACTGCTGATCAGGACTCCAGACATTCATGCGGTTAAACCAACTTGTCTCGACTGATAAGGAACAGCTTAGTACGTATACATCTGAATATCAGCTTCTCCCCCCTACGTACACCTTGCATTCACTCACGTGATGAATGATCCCAGGCCTTCTCCACTTTTAGCCATTCTTCCATTTCCGTGTATTTTTGGAAACTCAAACAGAAGATAAAAAAACGGGGGAGGCCTGGGAACAAACTAATGATAATCAGGTCTTTATTCAACGATAGCTCAGTATTTGTAAATCAAAGAATATTCAAGTTGAAAATTTATGTTAAAAGCACGTTAAGGACATTTTGTATAATTTTAGAATATTTTACAGCTGAAATTATTAGATTGAGTGTCATTCAAGCAGCTTACGGCTTTACCACAGGCATGCACGGAAAAGAGTAGATAGTCAATGACCACTTGGACTCCGCTGTGGATCAACATTGTAGTGTAGCCCAGTTCATTACTAAGGTCTTCTACCCCAGTGTGTGTTGCTAACAGTACTTAGCTACCTCATGTTAGTGCTATAAGTGAATCTGAAGGGCTGGCTATGAGGCTCATATTCAGGATGAAAAGTTTTAATAAAAGTCTTCATGAGTTTAACTTTTGTTGCTGCACAGGCCTACAAAAACATTTAATACCAAAAATTTCCCCAACTTACAGTAATCCTAGTACTAAAGAACCTTGGTGAAAGACATCACAGCAATCACAAACAGTGCCAATCCCTAATCTTTACACTCCATACACTCACTGCACATGGATATGTTATACCCTGAATTGCTGATCACGTGGGTACCAAATCAGGACCCACATGATCATGTGCAGATATAATTGTGAAACTGTTCTCTACTGACTACACTTCAACCTAGCCTCGTTATCATGCAGGCCACACCCATCCCTTTTGATAGTTTGCAGTATGGGAGAGGAGGAGGGTTGGAAGGGTTTTCACTTGCAATGCAACATCAAGTGGGAAGAAGAAAAGAACTTGACAATAGTCAGAAGTTACGGTGAGGCTTCCTGTTGTGTTTTGTTCTGTCATTTCATAACACGAGGTACGACACACTCTCGTAGCTTCAACTGTCCAAACAGAGATATTCTCTTGGTGAGGAGGATACAAAGAAGATGCATACCACACACATCACAAAATGTTAGCTGTTCAAAATATCGGAAGCCATTGAGCTGTATCTCACATTCTGTTGCAGCTACAAAGATGGTACAACAGCCAGCTGGGAGCTGCACTGAGTGAATAAAACCTATCACAAGTATAAGTCCTACCTTTGAAGGGTGCTGAGATACAAGTGCTGAAACCTCCAAGTGTGATGGCTCACTGGACAGAACATACAAGCACTTTACTAACTTGTAAGCTTTTTATCACAGCTGTCTCTTAGCAGTTTTGTTTCAAATCTTCTGGGTATGTTTTAGAGGTAGGTCCTTCCTCTCGTCTGGAGTTTGTTTAGTTTCTTATTATTTTTGTAAATTCTGTGACATCCTTGTCCAGTTTCTTTAGCAGGTTAGAAAGGTTTCTACAGATTCTGTGATGTCAGTGTTGGTATATATCACATGTGAAACTCTTCCAGGCCTTCCCCCCATACTGTAAGTGATCAAAAGCTGGGGTGGGAGTGGGCTGGGAATGAGGCTAACTTGTACCAACATTCCTGCCACCAGCATCACTGGCACTGTGTGGCCATTTGTGATGGTGATCATTTATGATTGGGACAAAAGTGTTCCCACACCAGGATAATTACAACACAGAGTGGTCAGAAACTTACTAGCTTGCTCCACTCATCCACATCAGAGAGACCCTGGGGTAATCAGTGAGGGGAGAGAGGCAGTGAGCAATATAAACATGTGTCCACTCTACACAACATCCATATGTAGTATATCAGAGGACGCCATGCATCACATGATCCAACACATTTGCTAGAGACTAGTAGAGTCTGTCAGAAGGGAAGGCTGACTGAGCTACAGTTTGTCCTCCCCAGGCAGTGGGTGTGTGAGTGTTTGTCACTGGGAGGGAGGTCCACTGGACCAGCAATCTGACTCATACACACATGCAGCAGTTACAGGTCAGCTAGCTCCATGAATATCATCGTGCATGACACAATGGAATGTAATCTATGTCATGTGACAATGATAACACTCATCAGTACTCCTGCTATTCCTGCATACCAGTTACACAGTACTACAGAACAGTCCAAGACCTCCTCATCTATTGAGTTGTGTTTGTCTATCTCCTACAAGACACCAAGCTGAATTCATCATGCCACACATACTCCAAAAGGGTGATCCTATCGTCTGTTTACACATGCCATGTCACTCGGTAAGAGCCTCAAGTTAGCCTTGTACCCAGACCTTTTCCTTGCTCTAAAGTGCGTGATAAAAGAGAAAGGCCTGTATACTGTGTGTCAGAAGAACTGCACTGTCACTGTACTTCTGTAGACTGCTGGCTTGATGGACATTAAAGCAGGCAAAAGTAGCCTTGTTCCCAGGCTCCCCACCAGCATAATGTTTGTACAACAAGATCTGAGGAGGAGTCTGGGAGCGAGGCTAGACACAAGTACTAGGATGCCTTTTGATCTAACCGGGCCACTCACACAAGGGTTTATTACTGTAAGTAGCAGAGTATTATCTGGTGCATGAACCAGCAGTGTGAATACGATGCACGCTGAAGCTGTTTTCATTTGCAGTTAAAGATGTATGCCCATGGATGGACTTCATCGCTGTGGTTTTCTGTGGGCCATGAGACTACGCCATCACCCACTGAGAAAGATATCCACCAACTGTTTTTCTCTTCCTGTTACCTTCATACACACTTTGACACTAAGTGCAGAAACAAGCTCTGTATCTAGTCTGGCAAAACCAGACCAGAACACTCACAAGCAGTCTGCCTGTGCTAGTCTTGCAAGCCAGACGGTTGACCCAACCAACCCCAGTGTGGATCACTTTCAGTATCCCATGATACCGAAAATGATTCACGCTGGGGTTGGTTGGGTCTGGTTTGCAAGACTATGCCTGTGCTTGATTACCCTACACATCCCACAGCAGCAGAGAGCTATGCAACTAATCTGCTGCTGCCAGTCAAATTATTCAAGTGAGTACTATGGACTATGTTGGATACCAGAATCTTGAGACTTACGTGCATACCTTGCACTCTACACCTAGATTGCATATATCCCAAGGGGCTGGCATTTTACACTACTGTCAGTAGGGAGGCAGATGCTGCCATGTACACAGCAAGTGTGGCAGCTAAGCGTAAACAACGGTTCCACGTTGGATAGTTTTTCGTGTTGCGTTTGTTCATAAGGCCATACCAAATTAATTTTATGTTTCACGGATTGCTTAGGTCAGAAACATGACCCGGTAGGCAGGCAAAAAAATAAAAATAAAAATGACCAAACTTCTCATAAATTTAATTAGGTACCACTCAGCCACACAAAACTGCTCGCCATCCTCTATTCTTGCCATGTGGTGAGTACTTAGCCTCGTTTCCAGGCCTTCGCGCGTTCGTCGCTTGCAGTACGAAGAACGCGCGAAGGCCCGGAACGAGGCTGGTGAGTACTGGATTACGTGTACATATTAATCGCATTTTTACTTTTTTTTTTCAATTTGCAAGAAAAAGACCCGGCCGGATCCGTGAAACATCAAATCAATTTGGTATGGCCTAAATGATAGCTACTGGCACATGCAGGAACAGTCTCCGCAACACAGAGCACTTACCCAAAGTCTAAGGCTAAAGTCAGATCGCTTAGTTGGCTTCTTCTTCTCCCCTTTGGCGCCTCCTCCAGTCTCAGCATGGCTGGCGTGATCAGTGACTCCGAGTTTCACCTTCTCTGGCTCTGCCTTGCTGGACGCCATGTTTGAACATCGTTTGTTTACAGCAGACCTCGCCCATCCGGTACTGCAGCAAGCTAGCCCCTCCCCCTCAACTCAAAACGCAATAAGGGGCAATACCCCAGCTGTGTTACTAAATATAGTAGCAAATACGTCCCGTCCCTCCATAAAACTGGCCACTGGCTACCACCAATAGCACGAAGATGGACTTTGTACAGCGGATGAAAAGGGCTCTACAGCGTGGAAGATCCGCCACCCTCCCACCAGGTATACTTTGATACCTTTGATAGTTTATGGGTAGGGGCCCAGTGAGAGCCTAGTCTCGCAAGCCAGCCGTATTTTTCTTTATTTCCGGTGGGAGGAGCGAGAGGGAGAGAAAAATACGTCTGGACACTCTGGCCAGCTTCCCGTGCCACGAAGGAATGTAATAATTGCTGCAGGCCACGCGCATGGTATGCAAATTAAAACATTTATCCAGCTATGTGTTACTGTTTGGTGAAGCTTGTGCCCACACTGGCAAACTGTCGCGACAGAGAGCTCATTCAGAACGATCCCGCTAGCACACATTGAAAAAAGAGTCGTCTCGATAGTGGACGCGGTCTGTAATTCACCTACTGGAAGAGCGGCCACAGACGCGGCGGCTTCCGGCGACTTGAGAATTCAAGAGCAAGTCGTCTTGATGCTGTTCTTGCACTCGCGAGGTCCCGTCATGCGCCTGTGGAGTATAAAGCCTAAAGCAAAGTCAGTATCGTAGAATGCCATCGTAAGCGAGTAGTATACGGATTGGCATGCAGGAAGTCATGTGCTTAATTTAGAACGGACCAATCAGATTTGAACCTCATGCATTAGTGCGGATGTCCACGGGAAGCTGGCCAGAGTGTCCAGACGTATTTTTCTCTCCCTCTCGCTCCTCCCACCGGAAATAAAGAAAAATACGGCTGGCTCGCGAGAGTAGTGAGAGCCCTACCATGGGCTAATGTGTTAAACCTTCCAAGACACAGGATGTGGTACAACTAGAGTACAGAGACAGTTACAGAGACAAAGATGTCCAAGACACAGGATGTGGTACAACTAGAGTACAGAGACAGTTACAGAGACAAAGATGACTAGTAAAAAACAAGAGGAAGAGAAAGAATGGACGTTGCTGTTGTTTATGTATTCTCACAAGTAATCTATTCAGCTCTACTAGTCCTGTCCCTCCCTGCCCTCTCCTGCAGACAGTAACGATGCTGCTTTTGTCCTCCTCCCTTACGTCATGCAGAACCAAGTCAAGTTAGTTTCTGGACTAATTTTCACCAATGAACTTGGCTCTCGTTGAGCTTCCTCCCTCTCCCTTTCCTCTTCTTTCCACATAGACCGTTGAGTGAATTGCTCACCAACTCTACCTTCAATGTCAACTACCAGTTTGGAAGGGCAAAACGAACACTGCTGCACTCAGCTGCCAAGTGAGCAGACGGTGACTGTGTAGAGGGACTTTCCCTCCTAGTGTGTTGCCAAGACTGCAACACTGTTAAGATTGCTAACATGCAGCCTCTCACTGCTGTTTGGTGTTCCCCCTCAGCACTGGTGCAGCTGACTGTGTTGGCTATCTCCTCAAGAAGGGAGCCAGTGTGAATGTTCAGGACAAGGTTGGCATCACTGCACTCCACCTGGCCGCTAGAAATGGGTAGGCAGCTGCTACCACCTTGCACATGTGGATGAGTTTAAAGAAACTCCATCCCTACCACACACACACGCACACGCACACACACACACACATGCACACACACACGCACACACGCACGCACACACACACACACACACACACACACACACACACACACACACACACACACACAGTCACACAAAATGTGTTCAGAAGCTGGTTGAAGCAGGAGCGGACATAAGTATCCATGACAACGAGGGACTCACTGCTGTAAGCACACAGTCATGGACTCCATGGTGCCTGCAGTTTAATGTGTTTCTACTTTCTCTTCCAAAATTTGCTCCCTTCTCATCCCTCCTTACACAAACATTCCTCCAGCTTCACTGGGTAGCTTGCAATGGACGTACTGCCCTCCTAGTCAGCATCTTGCAGAGAGGAGAGTATGTGGATGTAGTGGTGAGTGAGAGGAAGAAGCTCCTGTGGTTGCAGCACACCACTTGGCTTCAGATTACAAGTATGCTTCTGTCCACAGGATGCACATGGCCACACAGGACTTCATGTTGCCTGCCAGAACGGCCACTATCAGGTGTGTGCTGGGCATGTGTGAGGGGGGAGAGAATGGTTAGTGGTTACTGGGAGAGGAACGGAAGATGGACAGAGTAAAATGCAACCTTTGGGGGTTTCCCTGTGAAAGTGTTGGGGTGGTAGGAGAGTTATATACAGCATCACAAGTCATTTTGTAGTGCCAATGAGCAAATCAGGGAGAGTGGGAGGAGAGGAAAGTGGTTAGTGATTATTGAAGGAAGAAATAAAGAAGGTCAGATAAACGGTAACCTGCTTCCTCTGGAAGTGTTGGGGTAGGAATAGATAGTGACCATATAAGGTATTGACAAATAAGGTAGTGACAATATAATTTAGTGAATGTGACCATATAAGGTAGTGACCATATAAAGCAGTGACCACATGACCATGTAAGATTATGAGCATGTAAGGTCTTACAAGTTAGTGACCATATAAAGCAGTTACCATATAAGGTAGTTCTCCTCATTGACAGTGTGTGGTACAGCTGCTGGAACACAAGGCTGACGTGCACAAGACCAGCAAGAGTGGGGGGAATGCTCTCTACTTTGCTTGCAGGTGCACAAGATAATTTAAAACCACACCATTGGTCACTTCTGGCAGACATCTGCTGGGTGCTATATGTAGCAGGAATTGTATGAGTATCTCTGCCTAAGATGTATGTATTGTTTGATATTTCTCTTTTCCAAGTGACTTGTTAAATTTTGGTGAGCTTACCAAAGCTGCAACAGATGCCCTAGAAATTATATACTTTCTGAATGCATCTAATCTCAGCTGGAAGTAGAGAAATCATCCCTGTCATAGCATGTGTCAAGGTACTGTTCTTACTCTTCCTTTGCCAGGCACGGACAGCTGAAGTGTGTCCGGCTGTTGCTGGAGCGAGGGGCCAGGGTAGTGCCCGACAATGAGGGAGTGTCACCTCTGGAGCTGTGTGCCCAGGTAGCTGCACCTGTAACCTCATCAGCCAGAATGGTTCTATATACTCCCTCTCACCTATTGTTCTCCCTCACTCTCCTCCTCTCCTCCTCTCGTCCCTCCAGAGTGGCTACCATGAGTGTGTGGAGGCAATGCTGATACCCTACCCTGGTGAGGTAGACCTGCTCGTCCACCTGGTCTCCACTGAAAAGATTCCAGAGGCGAAGGCACTCTCCCTCATGGAGTACCTCTGCAATGCCTCCACCTACCTCCTTACAGTGCTTTTGAGAAAGCTCGCCAGAAATGCTTCAACTGCAGGAATGGAGCTACTAAGGTGAGGGATGAGGGGAGGGAGAGAGGAAGGATGGAGGGTGGGCAGAAGGAATGTGATGGGGATGGAGGGCAATCTTTTGTGAACTGCATGTGTATGAGCAAAGGTGGGGATGTGTAGGCTGACTAAATTCACTTGCAGGGAAATAGTCCGCAAATTAAGTGCTCTCGTGTGATTGATTTCTTCTGTTTCACATCTATGAGTGAAGGTGGGAATGCACAAGCAGGCTAGCTTTATTCAAAGGCAGGAAATTAGAAGCACTGTTCAGTGATGAAGTTTCTTTCTTCCTTCTCTCTAGTGTCAGCAGTAACTACCAGGATCTGATGCCCCAGTTCTTGAGGGCTGTACACATCCTTTGTGTTCTATACAAGTACTACCTGGACGCAGTTGGGGTTGAATCCTCCTCTCATATCATCAACTCTGTCCCTAGCAGCCCCCTCTCCACTAGTGTACCAAACAGCAACTTGCAGGAGCCCAATTCAGATGTGCGCAGGGTTGGAAGTTATGGGTCACTCTTAGACAGCCCCAGGGGTCGTGGTGGGAGTGGCAGGTCAAGACTACGCTCGTTTAGAGGTCACAGGAGGTCTCATTCACAGACCAACCCCCCACGATCTGGAACCAACTCAGGCTCACATGGTTCCAACACTTCACCCTCCAGCCCTCCCTCCCAGTCCCACTCAGACACAATCTCCAATCCATTTGAAGAGCTGGAAATGGTTTGGGGGTCGCTGGAGTCATGGTTTGATCTGCTCATCGTTGAAGTGCAGAAATTGGAGGAGCAGAATGAAAACATTGTCACAGAACCTGGAAAACAAACTCTGGAACCAAGATCCGACTTAGGGACAGAACCGGCTCCGAAGCCAGAAATCTTTCCTCACTCTCCGACAAATGATTCTCACAATCCCGACATTTCCCCACCTTCCTCCCCTCGTAGGAAACCACAAAAACCACAGCTCCCCTCACTCCAGTCCAGCCAGCTGGCCGCTGCCATTGTGAACAGTGCCCCTCAGGAGCGGAGGGCAATTTACCTAAAATCGAGCAGCAGCTTTGACGTTGCTGAGCCCACTCTCCCTCTCCCACACCTCAATGATGCTGCGCTCAAACGAAGGAGCTGGCATGTGGAGAGGGTGGTGGCCCGCATACTGACACTGGGATGTGGTGAGTCACTCACGTCCCTCCCCACATTTGGCCGAAGTCTTTCAAGTGACCCTGAGAGAGCAAGTGGTGAGTCCAGGAGCTCTACAACAAAACTCACGACATTGTTGTAATCATGTTGAGCCTTCCTCTCCCCATCCAGCTGTCACCCCCACCTCACCCCTCCTTGAGGTCCCAGAGAGTGGTGAGGGGGAGGGTCAGGAGGGAGACACTCACAACAGCTATGAATCCCAGAACCCCGACATTGTTGAAACCTATGCTGACCGCTTGTGTGCTGTCACACAGGCCTTTTCTCTCTGTTGCAGTACACTGCAGAAGAACAGTGGAAGGTGTGCACATACTGTCACGAGAGATGACAAGTATAGTGTCCAGCAAGTGATTGGTAGGAGCAATAATTGTACTCCATTCCATTCCACAGCCCTGCTCTGCTTCCAAGGTTCTCAGTTTTCATTGACAAGTATGAGGCAGTGTTGAAGGTGTTGCTGGCTAGGTAAGTAAATGAAATTATTTTTGTTGTCCTGCGGTCGTATGGCATGGGATGCTTGAGCTTGTCTCTCTACCTCCCCCTGCTACTCCCTCCCCTCCCCCCCTCTCTATTCTCTCCCTTCCCTTCCTTCTTCTCCCTCCCTCCCTCCCTCCCTCCCTCCCTCCCTCCCTCCCTCCCTCCCTCCCTCCCTCCCTCCCTCCCTCCCTCCCTCTCTCCCTCTCTCCCTCTCTCCCTCTCTCCCTCCCTCCCTCCTCCTCCTCTCTTCCTCCCTCCTCCTCACCCCCTCTCCCATCCTCCCTTCCTCTTACCCACCCTTCATCCCTCTCCCTCCTCCTCACCCTCCATTTCTCCTCCATCTCTTCATCCCTCCCACTCCTCCTCCATCCCTCCATTCCAGGAATCCACAGCTAATATTTGCTCACTTTCTACTGGATGACCCAGCGCTACTCACTCGCTTCATGCACATTGTTCATGCCCAGCCGTTTGATGATCGCAAGAAGTGGTTCTATGAGAACCTCTACCAGGGGAAACCCCCCAATAATGAGCTCACACTGGCTGCAGAGACCAATGCCATCATGGTGGACCGGGGTAAATACAATTGGAGTTCTACAGTATCTGTGTGTGCTGCATGTATGTGCATGTTTTACCCCTATCTGACCCCCCCCCCCCCCCCCCCCCCCCCCCCCCCCACGCACTCATCCCTCACACAGACAACATCTTCACAACCTCCTGTGAGAAGATATCCACAGTTTCTGTGGCCGTTCTCAAAGATCACCTCACCATTCAGTTTCTAGGAGAAGCAGGAATGGTGAGCACACCATATATGGTGATGCTCATGAACGTAATGGCAACCACTCTTCTCCCCTCTTTCCCATAGGGTTCTGGTGTTCGTCGTGAGTGGTTCGACTACCTTTCCAGTGAAATCCTCAACCCAGACTATGCCCTCTTTACACAGTCTGCCGATGGTACATGGATGTACCTACATGCCTCCACATTGAAGAATGACTGTTATCACACTTCCCTCCCTCCCTCCCTCCCTCCCTCCCTCCCTCCCTCCATTCCTCCCTCCCTTCCTCCCTCCCTCCCTCCCTCCCTCCCTCCATTCCTCCCTCCCTCCCTCCCTCCCTCCCTCCCTCCCTCCCTCCCTCCATTCCTCCCTCCCTCCCTCCCTCCCTCCCTCCCTCCCTCCCTCCCTCCCTCCCTCCCTCCCTCCCTCCCTCCATTCCTCCCTCCCTCCCTCCCTCCCTCCCTCCCTCCCTCCCTCCCTCCCTCCCTCCCTCCCTCCATTCCTCCCTCCCTCCCTCCCTCCCTCCCTCCCTCCCTCCCTCCCTCCCTTCCAGGTGCCACATTCCAACCCAATAGTCACTCCGATGTTAATCCTGACCACCTCAGCTACTTCAGTTTTGCTGGCAGGATGATGGCCCTTGCCATCTACCACCAGCAGCTGCTTAATGTGTACTTCACCAGATCCTTCTACAAACACATCCTCGGTATAGTGCGCAAATTACCCTTGTACCCAGACCTCCACTAGCCTCATACCCAGACCTCCACTAGTCTTGTACCCAGACCTCCACTAGTCTCGTACCCAGACCTCCACTGGTCTTTACCCAGACCTCCACTAGTCTCGTACCCAGACCTCCACTAGCCTTGTACCCAGACCTCCACTAGTCTCGTACCCAGACCTCCACTAGTCTCGTACCCAGACCTCCACTGGTTTTGTACCCAGACCTCCACTGGTCTTGTACCCAGACCTCCACTACTCTTGTACCCAGACCTCCACTGGTCTTGTACCCAGACCTCCACTAGTCTCGTACCCAGACCTCCACTGGCCTTGTACCCAGACGTCCACTGGTCTTGTACCCAGACCTCCACTAGTCTCGTACCCAGACCTCCACTGGTCTCGTACCCAGACCTCCACTGGTCTTGTACCCAGACCTCCACTGGTCTTGTACCCAGACCTCCACTACTCTTGTACCCAGACCTCCACTGGCCTTGTACCCAGACCTCCACTGGTCTTGTACCCAGACCTCCACTGGTCTTGTACCCAGACCTCCACTGGTCTTGTACCCAGACCTCCACTGGTCTTGTACCCAATGTGATGTGCACCTCCCACCAAGCAACAAGAGGGTAGGGGTCTGGACATGAGACTAGGCCTCCACCAACAGTGGACCGAGAATGAAGCTGTCTTTTATTGAATGTGGTTGCAAAATCTTAAAAAATAAATCCTAGCTATTCCCCATGGTTTCTTTGGTCTCTTTACAAACTCTTATAACAACCCATGCAAATTGAACATTTATAGCCTATACCTACTTAACCTGTCCATAATTATTAGAACACTCTTATTGTTGATTTTACACTGATTTTACACTACCATGTGGGAATGAATTAGTCCTTGTACTTAGGCCTACACTGCAGTATAAAAAGTGGGCGGAATCCCAAGACTTTTCACAAGATGTTACGTAGCTACATTTCTTGCTTGGTCATGCAGGTATCCCCGTGAGTTATCAAGATGTAGAGTCAATAGACCCGGAGTATGCCAACAATCTTTTGTGGTTACTGGACCACAAGATTGACACCCTGGACCTCGAGCTCACCTTCTCTGTGGAGACGGACGTGTTTGGCACCACAGAGATGATTGAGCTGAAGCCACAGGGATCCAGCACCGCTGTCACCGATAGTAACAAAGTTAGTTTCATATATGCAGATGTCAAGGTACAGTTTTGTAGTCTTTGTTTGCAAGCAGAAGCCTACGTACACAGAAGAAAATTGTGCACAGAAATTTCCTTCTGTGATCTGCAACTATGCTAAGCATACACACACACGCACTCACTCACACACACACACATACTTCACCACCCACACAGCATGAGTATGTGCAGCTGGTGACAGAGATGAGAATGACACAGGCAATTGGCCTCCAGATCAGAAGCTTTATGGATGGCTTCTATGAGGTCATCCCGCACTCCCTCATCTCCCTCTTTGATGAGTACGAGCTGGTGAGTGCAGTGGAGGTCCGGGAATGTGTGTTTAGTTACCATGGTGACAGGGTGGTGACTATATACATCCCCTCTCCTCCACAGGAGCTTTTGTTGTCAGGGCTGCCAGAGATTGATGTGGAGGACTGGCAGAAGAACACAGAATACTCCTCTGGGTACCAGGAAGACACACAGGTCATCAAGGTGGGTGGAGCCACAGAGAGAAAGGATGTCTTGTCAATCCTCTCTTTATGATGCTAGGACAATGACAGTGGATTGAATGTTTGTTGTTGAACTTGGAGGTCTGCTTTATACATGTACACACATATGTGCACCTGCACACACACGCATGCACGCACGCATGCACACACACACACACACACACACACACACACACACACACACACAGTGGTTTTGGGAGATAGTCCACACATACAGTGAGAAAGATCTTGCCATTTTACTACAGTTTGTCACAGGAAGGTGAGTACAATTTGTCTCAGGATTAGGCCATTGACTCATCCCCTCACCCCTCCTTTCCTCTCCTTCCTCTCAGCTCACGTGTTCCTCTAGGAGGGTTTGCCAACCTGGTGGGGGCCACAGGGCTCACCAAGTTCACCATCACCCATCTGGAGTACACACCAAACAGGCTACCCATGGCCAGCACATGGTAAGTATAGTTTACACATTATCTGCCAGTAACAGATAGCATAGATATACAGGGGCATCGGAACGGCAGCAGTGGCCATGGTGGCCCCACTTTTTTGCCAAAAAAAGTTGAGGGTGCTTTTGTCAATAGAAAGCCAGCTGTAGTCTATTCAGTCAGAGTGAACTTACAGTTGCAAGACTAGCCTTTTCCAGATGTAAGCACATAGCTACCACAGGAGTCAGGTACGTAGCGCTGTAAAAGCCTCATCAGTTTTCTCAAGTGTGAATTTCAGTAGTTTCTATAGTCGCTGTGCCGTGAGTCGCACTGGACAAGGAGTCATGCATGCATCAAGGTGATATCATATCCTTGTGAAATTGAATGACAGATTTTAGCAATATTTATGGCCTCAAAGTACCCTCAGAGCATCTTAATTTTCATGGGGGGGGGGGGGGGGGGGGGGGGGGCATGCCCCCGCATCCCCCTATTGCTTACACGCACACTCCCACTTTCAAAATACCTCTGACACCTATGAGATATATATAACCTTCTAGGTATAGACTCCTGGAAGATGAAGGTGCTACACTTGTGTGCCTGTGCATTAGCAACATGTAATGAAAGAATGTCATAAGCAGAAGTAAACTGAGATGGTCCATTAATGCAACAAGAACCTAAAAAAAATAAGTACCGTGCATGTGTAGCCTGACCATTAATATACTTTTAACCAGAAAGTTCCACACATGACCACAACTGATCAAGGCTATGCTACCACTTTTTTGCGGGCTGTCTCCTAGGCTCATACCCAGACCACATGGTCTGGGATGAGGCTCCTCAAAAAACTGGGGGAGGAGAAACCCTGCATGGGAACAAGGCAACTGTTCAAGTGTAATTCCGAATTGCAGTCTGGAAATAAGACCACATGTAAGTCGAATACAAATAGTGCATATTTGGGCATATCAACAGAGAAAATGGCCTGGCCAAAGCTGGAGCAGCTGCAACAACCACTGACACCTTTGCACTGCCTCATATCTTGTGAATGTCATGCTAACTTGGTATCCAAATATCCTGCTGAGACAAAATGGCATCCTGTAGAATTCAAATAGGATTGAGGACCACTTCAACACAGTTACTTGGAGGTGATATACTGCAGAAGTCTGTGTAATGCTACTAGACAAAACCACCAAAATACTTTGTTTTGCTACAAATGCCTTACTCAGGGCAGACTGTTTTGCCACCTGTACCAGAATCACACTCATGTATAGCACAACTCACTATTATAGGCTGATCATAACCTTGTTCTCTGTGCAGACCACTGGCCAGCATGATCATAACCTTGTTCTCTGTGCAGACCACTGGCCAGCATTACTGTCACTTGCAGTATGAAATACTTTATGGTTTGCATGAGGTCCTGACAAACATTCCAACAAATGCTTAAATGGTATCCTGTGGATTTAAATTTGGAATTATTTGGAGGTCACTACAGATGTCTGTTAAATTGTCTCATACTGGCCACCAGACCAAACAAACAAAATACCTTTGTTGCCACGAATGCTTACCCAGCACAGGCTGCAAAGATAAAGACATCCATCTCTTAGATTACTATGTGTTTTGTGCTCTTTCCTCTCCAGTTTCAACCTCCTGAAGCTGCCAGAGTACCCGTCAAAGGAACTCCTCCAAGACAGACTAACAGTTGCTCTTACCTGTGGCAGTGGCATTATTGATCTGACATGACCTTTGTCATTCTCGATAAACGTATACAATTGTCATTTTTGCATTAATAGCATGTCTATTTTATTATTAATTTTTGAGTTTCTGAGGATTGAGTACGCAGCATTTTGCAGCTGTACCTTGTTCCCGTGCCTCTAGTAAGAGCTAGGGAGGAAGGAGGTGATTTGTGTGTTTGTGTAGCATAAAAACACTTTTCATATCGCAAACTCTTTTCGTCCTGCAAGCAAGAACTGTGGTAGTGGCATATGAACGAGCTTTTAGTGCAGGTTGGGTGGGTCTGGGACTGGGGGTGTGGCTAATTGCACGTGAGTAACTTCCTGAAAGGAGCTCTGTGATCGTGAGAACGATGGCTGCGTTAAAGAAACAGAAGAAGTACAATTGGAAGGAGACTAATCTTGCCCAGTTTGGCTCGGAGCTAGAAAAACAGGTCAGGCATGTGCATGTCAAGCGGCTAAATTTGCGTGTGTATCTATACTTGCATCTTTAACTTATAGCCTGAGGCGATTATTGGCGCTTGATGATATAATGTACGTAACATTGTACGTCATATCTGCATGTTGTGTTGGATTTCTTTTGACAGATCAAGAAGGCGAGTGCAGAGGGAGAGGATGCATGGAAGGGAGCTGGGACGAAGGAAGGTCTCCAGGTCTGGAGGATTGTCCAGTTTAAGGTACATGCAGAGTGCATTTTGTAGCTGAACACATCCACTGCCTGTGCATGTGAACGCATGTGATGTTTATCGTAATGAGAAGGCCAGACCACTAGCTTATAACGTCCCCTCTAGAGGACGATATTTAGTTGGCTTGTGTGTTGAACATAAAAGTACTACACATAGGCCTTTGTACATTGCAGGTGACTCACTGGCCCAAGGAGGATTACGGGAAGTTCTACAATGGTGACTCCTACATTGTTCTCCATACTTACAAGAAGGATCCTTCCAGTGAAGTGAGCATGGTGTTATTGTTGCTATAATGTGGTGGTTGAAGAGCTGGTATCTGGCCAAAATGAACCCCACATACTCCTGTTATACTACTATATTAACCCACATGCACCTAGTGGGTTAATGTTACTATGAACTCACACTAATTATTGTGGAGCTTTGCAAGTTGCTTGTCTGGTGACTGCTAGCAATGGGCGTTGACATACCCAATTGGTAGTTTGTCAAATTTCATACAATATAGTCTTAGCCAAGGCACTTTGTAAATCACTATAATTGAGTATGGCAACGCCTTTTGCTAGCAGACACCAGACAAAGCTCCGTATTACTAAGAGGTCACACGCCCCAATGTAATTGTATGTTGTTACATAAAACCTTGGTACCTGTTTGGCAAGCTGTGCCAGCATAATACATGCAGCACAAGAGCGTAAATCCAGCATAGTACAGTGCCTTCAGCAAGCATAATGAGATTAATCCAGACTACACAAGTTCATGTTCTTCATTCTTACTATAATGGTGGGTCAAAGGTTATGTACTTATAAGGGCATAGTACATCATAACCAATAAGCATAATACAGGATGTTTTTCTGGAGAAAGCCTTACTGCATGATCAGCTACCAGCTAGCCTAAACTGACCTAACCCCTGCACCTTACTCATACTACATAGTCCAACAAAATATGTTTTCATGCTCATTGCCTTTGGGGATGGGTAGCTACAACCGAAGAAAGAACTGTTATCCTATATTGACACCGTTTCACTTTCTAGGCTCTAGCTTGGGATGTTCACTTCTGGATTGGCAAGTACTCTTCCCAGGATGAGTATGGCACTGCAGCCTACAAGACAGTGGAGCTGGACCACTATGTGAGTTTGCCCAGTTTCATGCTCTAACTGCTGAAAGAGAAACAGAGTTCTTGTTTTATGAGATGATAATAGCAGTCGCATACTTTTCAAACTGCACCCAATGGAATAGCCTTGCTCTGTAAGCAATGACAAATCATGAATTACTGTGGGATTTGATATCTGTTATTGCATACACTGACACTTTCAGTAGGCATGTGTGTGGTAAATACTGCCTACATTTTGTAACTTTGTGCCTCCATTTCCCTATATGTTGCATGCTGTTCTCTGTGCTATCCTCCATCCAGTTGAATGACGCTGCAGTGCAGCACAGAGAAGTGCAGGGACACGAGTCCTCTCTCTTCAGATCCTACTTCAACCACATTGTCATTTGGAAGGGAGGGTGAGAAACCAAATCACCCATCTCCTCTCACCTAGTACCTCACCCCCTACCCTAGCCTCACAACCTGGCTCTCTGGAGGGAATGGAAAAGGGGCTAGCCCTACCCCTTCTTATTCACCCCTCTCTCTTATAACATTTGTCTATCCCTCTCCGTGGTTTTGAGTTTGATTTCAGTCAAGCTCATGTTTGCAACTGTTTTGTTGCTCACTGGCAGGGCTGAGAGTGGCTTCAGACATGTTGAAGCAGAGAAGTACCCTCCAAGGCTGCTGCACTTCAAGGGAAAGAGGGTCAGTACACTTGCATGAGAAGAGGATGTATAGACATTCATTTGCTAAACTGGGGTGAGCACACTCTGCACTGGAGGCAAGTATAATAGCGATGAAACAATACAGGATTATAGGACCTGGTGTTACATTTGTGATGCAGCCAGATCACATCCTAGATTTGGACCACTCTGTTGTGTAATAAAATAGTACGTGTAGTATAATGTGTGTGTTCAAGCATGCAATAATTGTAATTGTAAAATCTATTAGTAAGTGTAATAAATGCCCATAGTGAACTGAGTTAGCTAGCTGTACCTGTATTGCTTCTCTCCATCAGGATAATGTGATGGTGGAGGAGGTGAAACTGAGACGGAAGTACCTCAACTCTGGTGATGTCTTCATCCTTGACCTGGGACTGGAGCTTTACCAGGTCAGACTGGCAACCACCGTGTGTATATAGAACCCAACAGCTTCCATCGGACTGTTTTACAGCATAGTCAAGTTACTTATCTGTTGTATCTTTGTCTTGCAGTGGAATGGCAAGGAATCTAACAAGGATGAGCGTGCAAAAGCAGCAGAGTTCATCCTTTCAGTGAAGGTACATATATGTAGGAAACCCTTACGATGTGTGTAGTGAGTGACTGCATGACCAAGGTAAAACTGTAGCTAGGTAGTTTATAGGAGTCAGGTTATGCAAGAGGTAGTTCTAAAGGAATCTCACACCATGCATAGTTCATTAGAGGGTGTCAGTTTTACTTGCTCTCATCTCCACATGTGTACTGTTTCCTGCAGACTGACAGAGGGGGAAGACCAAAACTCCAGGTTGTAGGTAGGTGGGGGAAATGGAGTCTACCTTATCACACAGTAGTAGGCCTTGGTCTGGGCAGTTCTTTCTACCACATGTTGGTACAACCTGGGTAGCATCCTGGTCTGGGCAGTTCTTTCTACCACATGTTGGTACAACCTGGGCAGCATCCTGGTCTGGGCAGTTCTTTCTACCACATGTTGGTACAACCTGGGCAGCATCCTGGGAGCGAGGCTACAATCAGTAGACCACGACACTTTACAAGATTTATTATAGCAGAATTCTGGGTCTCATCAGAAGTGTACAGAGTGCATGCATGCAAAACTAGAATCTGATAAAAGTACAGCATGACATGTAATTCACAGTGTGCCTGAAGTGCATGCGAGATTGTTTGCGCTACCTTGGTGTTTTCCTGAGAAGGAGACTATTGATAAACTCTTGGACCACACTATCATGTTTGTAACACTTTACAAGTATCTAGAAGGGCATATCCTCAGTCAGAAAGTTTGGAAGTTCTTTCCCTAATCACTTATCGTTTTCATCATGTTCACCCACAACTGAATCATTCATCACCATTTAAAAGCAGTATGGCAGGGAGGCTGAGGAGTGTGGCCGGCATGAACAAGCACCATGTTATGGCCTTGATGTAACTAACATTTCTTCTGTAGAGGAGGAGGGTCTTGAAGAGTCTCACCCATTCTACAAGAATATCCCCAAGGGTGTATTTGGCTCCAAGAAACCCAAATCAGCCTCACAGGTTTGCGTTACTTAACCACAGTTCTATTATACCTATATACTGATGTACCATGCATATTGGTGACATTAACGTGCCAGACTTGAAGACCTCAGTCCTCAGCTTCACACTACTCACCACACTCTGTCCAGTAACACAAAAGTTGCATGGCTGAACCACATACCTGACCCATTCTGTAGTTTTGCCGTTAGTATCTGATATCAATATAAACTGTCCCCTCTAAATGATAGGGTGGTGCTGATGAGGATGTTGCTAAGTTTGAGAAGCTGCTGTTCAGGTGCTTACATGCTTTCATTATATGCCAAACTGGCAATTTAAGTGGATTTATTATTAAATGGCAGGATTCATGAGCGTCGGGAACATGATCTCAAGTTCAAGCAGATTGCTAAAGGCTTCATCAGCAAAGGCTATCTTGACCCTTCAGATGGTATGTCCACTATCATGTAATGGTTGTGCTGTCTCTGTAGTGTTTGTTGCTATGGTTACTGTTACTGTATCTCTGTAGTGTTTGTTGCTATGGTTACTGTTACCGTAGCTATGCAGTGTTTGTTGCTATGGCTATTGTTACTGTATCTATGCAGTGTTTGTTCTGGACACGGGTTTCCATGTGTTTGTGTGGGTGGGCAAAGATGCTACACCGCATGAGAAGGGAGGAGGTCTTGTCATTGCACATGTGAGTTCATCAACTTTCGATATGACTGTAGTATCACTGTACAATGTTCACAGCTACATGCTACATTCATTGTACTTGTGCATAGCCTTGTACCCAGGTGCCTCCCCTGTGTTTGCATGGGGAAGAGCCTGCTACTTGTGCATTGACATTTATCACCTGTTAGTACCTTGCTGACTATGCTTTGTGTTCATTTTCCTCAGGAGTATGTGAAGCACAGCAAGCATCCCTTCCTGCCCATTACCCGGGTGGCTCAGGGACAGCACGACATCCAGTTTGAGGCAGCTTTTGATGACAGTGTGCCAGTGAGTGGTTAGAATACTATGCATTGCAGATCATAGTAACTGCATCACTGTAACCAGAGTAGATCTTGATAAAGTACCACAGCTTATTTGTAGACTGACAGTGTGCCAGTGAGTGGTTAGAATACTATGCATTGCAGATCATAGTAACTGCATCACTGTAACCAGAGTAGATCTTGATAAAGTACCACAGCTCATTTGTAGACTTTGCGATATATTTTGCAAATATTTTAACAAGCAGCTGTACTGTCAAGATTTCCACTGATTGTGCATCAATATTGCTAGTCATATCCTGTGGAATAAACAAGCTGTGCGGCACTTTGTATTTGCGTTTCTTGTTATTGTGTTGTGAAGCACTCATGTTAGCATCATGTATATAGTTGCCCTGCATACACTCAAAGTCTGCAAGACCTATTGGACCTGTGATGGAGGTTTTAATCCCACTACTGCCCTCCTGTAAGCAAGTAGTGCATCTCAGCACTATGACTGCAGATTTTTGCTTCCGTTTTCTTTTCACAGATTGGAAGCAACATTCAAGACAAAGGAGAGTGCATTTTGCTTTAAATTCAGCTGCTTGGACTTTTGTTTCAGTGATCAATTTCATCAAATTTTGCTTGTGATATACTTCATCCAGTTGGAGTGCTTATATAACGGAACTAGGACAACCAAGGGTGCACATGCCCACATGAATCCCACTTTTAGTGGAGTCTTGCTGATGTACTCTGCACCATGAAACGCTGCTACTCACAGTGGTGCCTGGCCCGCAGTGTATGCTTCATCCATGGTGCATACTTCAGCCCCTCCCACTCACGTAGTATTGTGCTGATACAGCACCGGCCGTTGTTTGTGTTGACGTAGTGTCATATCATGATACATAAATATTTGAGGCATGGAGCTCAAGACCCGGGACATACCAAGGCCAACCTGGGAGCTGTTTTGTGGTAGCTGGGTGGCAGGAGGTGACAGAGATGTTCTTATTTTAGGATCAACTGGAGATTCACAAGATCCTGATGTGAGTTTTCGGTTCGATGCTGAGCTCACAGAAGACGACAGACGAAAGCTTTCCAACCAGGGCGTGCCTGAAGAGTGCTGTGATGACCTGAGTATATTTAGAGCGAGGGCAAAGCTGGATAAAACATATCATTTAGTAGGGGAAGAGGTCAGTAAACCTGGGAGAGAGTTAGATCGAAGCTATGTCTTGGGGAGAGTGGAAGATCTTATGAAGAAGAGTGACAAACCTGGAGGTGAGGAGTCGGTTATAAAGTTTTATTTTTCATCAGTAAATACAAGGCTAAAACTAGTAAAGGGTAGGTATCCATACCGTACAACACATACTGCAAATAGATTATTCACTTATCTGCTGAAGTGTTTGTGACCAGGATCAAGATTTTTGATTGGCTGTTGCCTTTTGAAGCTTGATTGCTTGAGTTACAGTGGTTCAAAGGTCAAATTGGCAACCATGCATTCTTGGTATTGTTGATCCGTTGATTTTTACAGTTTGAAGGCCACCTTGATCCCTTGATCAGCGCTTAAAAAGGACGTTGATTGATTTTGATTCCAGTTGCAACTGCTGGACATTTAAGTGACTACCCCTTGTGCTTTTCTACATACACCTAGATTCTAACTAGTCTAGTGAGATCATGATACACCAAGGTAAATTAATACAAACACTGATGACATACCTTCTGTACCACAGCTCTCATCTATTACTTTGGTCATAGTAAGAAGAACACGGGTGATTGGTGCTTCAAAGATGGGTACATCACCTTCAAAGAGCTCATGTCCATGTACATGAACCATTTTTCTGGACGTGTTTTGACTATTGTAACTGACTGTAACTTTTCTGGAAGGTGGGTAAGGGACTGCATGCAGTACCTCGATGAAATTGGGGTAACACCATGTGGACACTCTGGTGTCAAGAACAATGTTTTGGTGAAAGTATTCGCCTCCTGTCGCCCAACAGAGTGGGCAGCTACACCTTGCTTCTCAGTGCGTGGTATTATAAATGATAAGAATACTGGTCTGCTGTCGTACCTATTGAAGTCACAGTTAAGGAAAGAACAGAGCTCTTACGGCTGCACTTCTGCAATGCTCCTCTGTGGCAAGAAGATTGATGAGCCATGTGTACTGGAAAGTGACTATACATGGCAGAGGAAAAGTGAAGGAGAACGTCTCTTCCTAGTAAGGGGCTCTGATCGTGGTCGGCCAGCCTGGCACTATGTGGTGCTCGTGGATGATGATGAAGCTGTAAAGAAGTTCAAAGAGAGGACTCAAGGATCCAATGCTGGGAAGAATACGCTCAACTTGCAGGATTATGGCCAGGTTGTGAAATCTGGCTGGGGGGAAGACCCACCCAATGAAATTGTTGATGAAGTTGAAAGGAAATACAATGCAGATTACAGCTGATATACTGATCACTGAAGTTGTACTACTCAAGGGAACTAATATTTTACACTCAAGTATTGTAAACTGCAAGATGGATAATGCAGATTGTATAAGTATATAGCATGACCTTGGCTGTGATGTTGAGGAGAACAGGAGCTAGCGTGTGTCCATTTAGGGGCTAGGGTGACTAGGGCTTACACTGACAATTACAGAGGACAGATACAGGTTGGACCATGCGACCATCTTGTGACAGTTATGTGAGAGAATAACATTCTTGTGAACAAGATGACCAGATACCACTATAACCTGCTGGATAATCAATAGTTGAACACTGTTGATCATGCATTCTTTACATGGAGAAAAAAAATTGGGTCTAGTCCTTCTGCAACTTGTCTCATAATGGTCAAGGGTTACTGTTGAGAGCTCACTGGAATGTGACACACTTGAATCTTAGTAGTAATCATGCCTACTGTTGTTGAGAGTGAGAATCAGTTTGAATTGGGCTGAGGCCTCTAGGCAATGTGGCCTACGTAGCTTGTCTTCCACTCCTCTGCCCAGGGGTACAAGTAGCTTAGTATAGTGGTAAGAGCATCTGATTAGTACTCACAAGGTCAAACAACATTTTTGCACTCACAGCTACAGACATAACATACAACAAAAAAAGATTTTAAGTTTTGTAAACAAGATATTCTAGTAAGTTGCCAATCTGCCTACACATCAGCTAGCAACAAAAGGTCAATGTTGAGTAACATCTTATAGCTTACTGTTGTATTGGAAATGAAGAATATGCTCGATTCTGCTTCATTTCAATTGCTTCGTTTCCTTCCTTTTGGTCGGACACTTCTTGATATACAGCTTCAGTATTGGCATCTCTTGCACTGTGTGTTGTATGGTTGATCTTCTTATGCTTTATATAGTAAGTACATATTGAGACACAGGCCACTAGTACAGCAGTAATGACTGATGCTACTGCAGTGGTAGTTGTGCACGTAGTGGTATGTGCATGAGGATCTGCACGTGAACAATCAGTAAAGACAGTTGGCTGGAGATTTATTGCCTCAGTAATTATGTAATTATGTAATGACAATCACTAAGGTAGTTGCATAAGAAACCAAATATTTATGGGAATTCATTTTCTACAGTTTTGAACACCATGTTACAATGGCTATATGCATGCTTGGCTACCCCTCTTTTTGCCATAATAATACTACATTCTCACATGTTGGAGGGGAAGGTGGGTGTAGGTGAGCAGGTATATAGGGCATGTCACTGTAGAAAGAGGTGTGTGGACATATACAGTAAGGTGGGGGGTAGGTGGGCAGGTGGACATGTCAAACAGGCGGGTGTTCTGCATATACTGATCACCATACTTATCATTTTAACAAAACCACTGAATATGTAGCTTGAAGTTAGAAATATTGATGTGAACCAGCAGCTGCAAACCTCTGGCTGTGAGTCGTTACATTCTTCACGCAGAGTCTGCAATGCTGCACACAAACTTGTGAGCAAAACCAGTGACACTACTCCGTTTGGTTAGTTATCACTTCTTCTTCTGTACTTCTTGCATAACTGCATGTACTGCGGCATAAATAGGTGGGTGTACTTTCGACAGAAAAGCACCCTTTGCAACAAAGGAGGTACCAATATTTATGGTGATGGGTGAGTTTGGCAAAGGGAAGGTTATTAGTGAATGAAAGTATGGAGTATAGGTGCACCATGGCACTATATCAACTATACCATCGCCTCTTTTCACCTGTGTATTACTGGTAAGTTGCAATTCACATCTTGGGTGTAATTTACATTCTGGAGCTCAGTGTAATACCTTTATTCTTGGGAGTATGTATGTCTATATATGTGGTTACATATTATTGCTAGCCACTAACTTGGAACAATTGCAGCAATTACCTGATACATTTGCTGTGTCGGATATTCCTTTGCTATTTTCCACACTACAGCTGTATGTGTTACCAATAGCCACAAATGGAGCCATATTCTGGTAAGTGCCTGATGTGGTATCAGTCACTATCTGTGTCTGCTCATAACCTTGATTAAGATCAATCGCAAATCCATCTTTTCTCCAGGTTACATTGGTAGCAGGTCCACCAGGTGAGTGTCCTGGACTCTCTGTCAAATGTAAGACTAGTAACATTGGGAGTGTCTACAGGTTAAAAGCAAAACATGCATATCCATATTATGTTTGAGTCAGGTGCCTCACAACCAGGCCTAGGGCACCAGCCAACTTTTGTCTGTGCTACAAATTTGGGAACAGGGATGTAGTTTAATGTGTACGATTACCTTCTTGTCCAGCGTACAGTCCCACAAACCAGGTGAGGTTAACTCCATGCCTATCAGTTATCCTGCAGTGGTAGATACCACTCATTCCTCCTTCCCTGCGATTCAAGTATACCAGCACTACGTCCTCTGAGCCTGTAGAAGTCAAAATTGTTGTTCATAACTTCAGTACCATTCGGATAGTACCACCATCCAAAGCGAATGACATTGTATTCTAGGTGACAGCAGTCAGTCTTGTTTGTCGTGCACTGGAGGGCAGTATCCGACAGCTGATCAGTTATTCCAACTTTCTCCAAGTTAACTAGACTGTTGTTGGCAAGTGACTTGCCTTCCAACATGAGACCACCACCTAAAATAAAGGGATAATTTCTTGTCTTGAGGAGGTTGCCTACTGGAGGGTACTATACAGTCATGTCTTGAATAAGTTTGCTTACGATATAACACAATACCCAAGGTTAGGTGTCGACGCTCAAAAGTGCATCTGTATCTCCCATAGACATCAGTTGGTGGTACCGACCGGGCAATAGTGAGCATGCTGAGGTAGCCATAAGCACATTGTTGTCCTACTGTCTGCTGATAGGTTTCATTGGGAGTTATCACAATCCCATTCTTCCTCCATGTGATGTTGGTGACATTGGTGTGAAAGCAGCTGAAAGTCCAGGTCTCCCAGTCAAATGTTCTCCCACCTCGAGGGACCTGGACACCTATACAAGAAAGTATGCTACTGCCATCATATATTTAAACAACAAAACTATCTAATGAAAGGTCACCTTATGGTCTGTGGTTGTACTATGTTTGAGCAATGGATTACATTGTGTAGTTATAAGATGGTCGTGCTCCTTACCTTGAGCCTGGCCTCGCTGCAGCTTCAAGCAGGACACCACCACACAGAGAAGAAGCAACTTAGTGCCAGCCATTGCTTTGGTCATACTGAAGTTCATATTGTTTTCTCTGGACATATAAATATATACACTAGTGGCAGTCAATTTTTTTTACTACGTGTTGAAAGTGCACCGAAACACAGTTTTGATATGAGCGTAAGTTGCAAAAACCGTCATATTTAAGTTAGCAGTAGGAAAACATCAACAAACACAGTATGTGTATGTATGTATAGTGTTATATACACTGTACTGTTTCAACTGCTGTCTAAAACTTTTACATCCACTCATAACAGCTAAGTTATAAAGCTCTCCATACTCACAGCAACAACTGATGTTTTCAGACAGCAAAACAAATCTGATGGATTTGTAGCAAGAGGCTATCAGCGTACAATTTTATAAGTTGCGATAGTGTCATACTACTCCACGTTTATTGGTAATACTAGGTATTTGCTAGTATGTAACTGGGGTTACAGTTGGCTGCAAATTTCAGCATTAACTGAATTTAGCTATAAATAGCCTTGTAGCTCTTGTCAATCCAGTCAACCACTTCATTTGGAGGATCCTTCCCCCAGCCAGATTTCAACACAAAGCCATAGTTGGCCACATCAACAGTTCCTGATGCAATTTTCTCACGAAATTGTTTTATTGTTTCCTCATCATCCACAAGGAGGACGTAATGCCAGGCCTCTCGACCACGGTCCTTTCCTCTCACAAGGAAGATTCTTTCTGATTCGCTTCTTCTCTGCCAGGTGAACTCAGGAGACAAAGCACAAGGTTCGTCGATCATCTTTTTGCATTGAACATCAGTGAAATTGATCCCAAAAGTGTGCTGGTTTTCTCTCAACTTCCGACCATCCATATAGTATGCCATTCTACCATTATTTTTGTCATTGAGAGCTGCTTGAACTGAGAAACAAGGGGTAGCTGCCTCTTCATTAGGCTTGCAGGAAGTGTACACCTTTAGCAAGATACCTTTTTCATGAGCTGAGTGTCCACACGGTTGTACTCCTTGTTCATCGAGGTACTCACAGCAGGCCTTCACCCAGTGACCAGAGTGACTGCAGTCACTCACAATAGTGAGGACATTGCCTTTACAAAACCTATTGTATAGCTCAGCGATGTCTTTGAAGGTGATGTAGCCATCTTTGAAGCACCAGTCACCCGTGTTCTTCTTACCATGACCAAAGTAATAGATAAGGACTGTGAAAGAGCGGAAGTAGAATGTAAATACTGATGTACAAGGGGTAGTCACTTGTATGTCGCCTGTTGAAGCGTTTGCAACCGGGATCAAGGTTCAGCTTAATGGCTTGATTTTCAAAGGGTCAAAGGTCAAATTGCAGTGGTGCATTCTTGATCGCAGTTCAGAGGTAACCTTGATCCCTTGATTGGCCCCCAAAAAGGGTTTTGATCACTTGATTCAATTTAGATCCCGGTAGCAAATGCTTCTACATGGGACATGTAAGTGACTACCCCTTGATGTAGCAAAGTGAGAGTGACAACCTTTTACACTCTAGTCTCACCTCCAGTGAGAGTGACAACCTTTTACACTCTAGTCTCACCTCCAGGTTTGTCACTCTTCATAAGATCTTCCACTCTCCCCAAGACATAGCTTCGATCTAACTCTCTCTCAGGTTTACTGACCTCCTGCCCTACTAAATGATATGTTTTGTCCAGTGCTATCCTAGCCTTGATAATGCTGAGGTCATCAGTACACTCTTCAGGTATACCCTGGTTGGTGAGTTTCCTTCTGTGTTCTGCTGTTAACTCAATGCTACATCTTGGGACCACGTCTTGAGAATCAACGTTAACTTCACCGACCGAAGCAACAATCAGAACATCCCTGTCGCCACCGGCCGAGATGCGTCCATTGTAGCTTTCCCACACCGGCTTTGGCCTGGCCATCACCGTGCTGCATGACAGCCCCACCCTTAAGTCAAGAGGGAATTCCCCCGGTTATTACCCTGGGATTTCCCCTCCTCTTTGTGTCCAGGCAGTAGCTTATTAGGGACAGATGGGACTACCGCAGTGCTGTTGATTTCAGCTCTCTTTGAACACAGTGTGTATTTCATTGACTTCCATAAGTGGGCAGACAGGTTTGTGGCTGATAAGTCTTGTAGTTGATACACTTATGTGGCATTGAACTAAAGTTGTCTTGGTGTTCAAAGGGAGCTGAAATAAACAAAGGAGGAGATCATTAGCCGGAAAGGAGCTCAGCAGGGGCTACATATCAGCAGCTGGGCGTGTCTTCAGCGAATGCAAGAAGGCAGAAAGTGCTTTTGCATCTAATGTCCATGACCTGCAGTGCACAGCCAGCCAATGAGACATGATACTGAGTTTTAAAATACACCCAACGATTGCACACTTTTGCACATCAATTACAACTTAATACAAGTAGTATAGGTAGTGAGTCCAAACGAAAAATAAAATTTTACAATACGGAAAGTTAGAATTATTGGCTCAAACAGCAGCCTTAGAGCAGCTGAAAAACATGCATATTATCAAAGTTACCTTCATTCGACCTCAAGATATGGCTTTCCAAAGTTAAAAGCTACTCAGCACCCATTTTTGATAAAAGAAGTGGCTAAGATATAAAAAGTACAGGCAATTTTTTTTTTTCAAATGGACATTCTTACCAGCAGAACAGGAAAGAGAAACCAAAGCACTTCAATTTGATGTGCGTTCAAAATCTCACCTGTGTGCTTTGTGCAGGCCATGGGAAATAGCAGCCACACCCTGTTTCTCAGTACTAGCTATCGACAGTGATAAAACAAGTGCTGCATGACATCTGTTGCAAATAAGAAGCTTAGAGAAGAGATCAAAGCTCATGGAGTAGACTTTGCAGCAGTAGCATGTGGTAAGAATATTGTATACTGTCCCCTGAGTACACATGGCACAAGAAGAGTGAAGCAGAAAGAATCTTTTTGGTGAAATATGACAATCGAAGTCGATCAACCTGGTATTATGTCTTGGTAGTAGAGGATGATGAAAAGATGTGGCTTTGCACAGAGAAGATACAGAGGACCAATGCTGCTGTTGAAAGGAGCATCAACCTTAGTAACTGTGGGGAAGTACTAGAGTCTGGCTGGGGAAAAGACCATCCCAATAACATCCGTGAGAAACAATATGGCTTGAAATAGTTTGTTATTCATGTGCTATCTGCTATGTATACTTTTTGTACAGCAAAGTTGAGTTTCTAGCTAACAATAATATGTCATTGTATGATCCATAAAAGAATGAGCAACACTGGCTATTTCCACAGTTTCAAGACTCCTTCATGTGATGCACTTACAATAAATTGCTGGTTCTTATATGGCACAATATCAAGGTCTGTGACAAAGTCCACGTGGGAGTGCATGTGGGCAGACTCAGGCTGCTGAGAGTCTGGAGAAGCAGCACCATTGCCAGGAGACACAGAAGAGGAGCAAACCTCTCTGAAGACATCCACACCCTCTATGATCTTAGACCTGCATGAAAACAAGTGACATCTGAGGTCCATCTGCTTTAACTCACTAAGAGAGCATAATTATGTGAAGTTATCATACAGGGTGCATGACTGCCAGGATGAGGATGAAAATGGAGTGGACCTTTTATTAATACTGAAGCAATCCTCAGAGTAATTATGCCAAACATAAACATAGGAAGAATAAGCCTGGTAGGATCTCATGGAATTTGTCAATAAATGGCACGTAGCTGATGAGGCCTGGTACTGGCTGAAACGCGTGCTGCGCAGTGGGTGACTTTACATAGCATCTAGGCCTATTTTTTAAAGGGAGATGTGGTTCGTTCATTGTTCATGCTTGTGGAGGTTGCCAACAAATGCAATACTTGGGGATCTGCTGTCAATGCAATTAGTGGTGGGGGTTGCCATCAAATTGCAATTCTTGTGAGATTTGCTGAAAATGAACAATAGTGGTGGGATGTGCTGACTACAAATCTTAATGACCACCAAACATGTATGAAGTCATACAATTAACATTTCTGCTGACTAGCACTATGGGAGAAATGAAATCAACTAAAGCATCTCGCTATGTCTCACTTGTAGTCAATGTGTATCTTCTTGGAGTGGTGTCTTGGTCTCACCACACAGCAGCACTGGGTGGGGTCAATGAGGTTCCATAGCCGTATGGTCCTATCAGTCCCGCCGGTTAGAACTACCGGGCAGTTGTCAACGATACAGGTGGCCAAGCCTCTCACACTTTGGTGCTGATGAGGCTGTAGAGTGTGTGTGATTGTGAGTGTGCACATGTGTATGGGAGGAAGCACAGAAACTGTGTTTAACAAGTAAAATCACTTGTGTACTTGCATGGTTCTATAACACTGGTGACGACAATATGGGAATTCTACACTTATACACTATGTTTGTTCCAGGCTGTCCAAGTGACAAAAAGTCTGCAGTATAACACCCCTACAATGTAAGTAAAAAGGTTTAAGATCAGTGAAAGACTTAATCTATGAAGAGATGCACACTGCCTGAGTGCAAGTACCAGTATGTAGCAATTCATTTACATTGTCAGTCATTGCTCCAAAAGGCTGTGCAGGGCTTGCCCACAACATCTGCCTCCTGGTGGCTGTCTCCATGTCCCATACTGACACCTCATTATTTCCACTCACGGCTGAGATGAGGGAGGAGGGATGGGTTGGGTGCGCACTCAACTGGTACACATGGTGAACATGGGCTGGAAGATAAGTGGGGAGGAAGGGAAGAGGGAGAGAAAGGGAACAGAGGGAAAAAAAAAAAAAAAAAAAAAAAAAAGAGGTGGAGGCAGTAATGAGATTCATGACCTCGACTAGCTTAATAGACATCTTGAAAATGAAAATAGTGAGGGAACACTATAATAGCTGACCATATTCATATATAGCATTTGTTCCCTATGACTCACATTTACTGTGGCCGATGTGCTGCCAGTGTCGGATGGGTAGTTGGAACCGCATGTCCCAGATGACATGGTAGCCAAGGCTGGTACCCAGAGCCACCCAATTCTCAAAAGGGTCCACTGCCATGGAGAGGGTCAGACCTGTCAGTAGAACACACTTGTAACTTCACATCCACTACACAGTCTTAACAGAGAAATTCTTCATCTTCTATGCCATCAAACTGATCTTTCATGAACCCTGTGATGTGTCCGCAAGTTCATAAAAACTTTGTGCAAATTGCAATGTACAGCATACAACAGTGCTACACAATTTACTCATACTCTCTCCCCCTCCTCTCCCTTTCCCTCCCCTCTCATCTCCTCCTTCCCCTTCCACTCTTCTCCTCCCTACCAGTTTCCAGCATCCAGTTGGAAGTATGTATTTCTACATTTATGGACAAGAGACTCAGTAAGACCAATCTTAGTAGCCCCAACTCACCAAACTTTGCATTGTTGGACAGCTCCCACACTGTGTTGTTGGACCTGAGGTCCAGCCCACACAGCTTCCCTCTCGTGGTACAGTAGCAGATGACATTCTGGCCACCGGCAGTGAAATTAGCCATGTCGACGATCGTGCCACGCTCATAGGGGTCGACCAGTGACTCAAGAAGAAGCTGTTTCTTTGAATTCACTGGAGTGCTTCCAGGCCTCTGCTTCAAATTTTCAAGGCTACATTGTAAGCAGGAACATAGTTGTACACAGACACAACTCTTCTATAAATGACAGTTAGATTAGTCTCATACCCAGATTCCCCATTCCTTGTTGGGGGTCTGGGTATGAGACTAATTGCTCTCAGGTAAGTTGGGGTAGGTAAGTTAGAATACACAGCCCTTCCTCTAGCTGTGAAGGGTGGGAACATCTCTCCCACTGCCTACTAGTAGGTATGTGGCTATAGTTAGTTACTAGGAACTAACTGCTTCTACAGTTTCAATCCTCACTCACGCAAACACGTGGATGGTACCATTGCTGGATGCTGCAGCGATACTGGTGTTACTGAGACAGAACACACCAGCCTTAACCTGACCCCCTGAAGGTGGGCAAAACACAAATCAAAGTTGAGAGCCAGAAGAGCTCCTAAAGACTAACAAAGCAAGAGTCTTAGTTAGCCCTTCCCTCTGCCTTACATTTCCCTTATAAATCCTTTGTGAAAAGATAGCCTCGTTCCCAGCTGGGCGGGAACTGGGAACGAGGCTAATGTGAAAAGGTGTGGCTAACAATTATTATGATGATGTGCAAATTTTTATGATGATAGAATCTGAAACATAGAAGTCTTGAGCCTTTGAGAGTTAATTGTTTTGTTGGTAAGTATGGAGTTCTTGTGGGTGGTTGGCAATAGCCAGTCTCATTCCCAGGCCCCACCCAGCTTTCAGTAACTCCTCTTCTTTTGATTTTTCGTTTGCACATGGAGAGAGCTTGTGAATGAGGCTAGGCAAAAGCTACATGTTGTGGTTTTACTACTCTAATGAAATTATATTTTAACCATCAAGTTCAAATTATGATATATACTGTAAGCTTCTGAAAATACACCCCCTTCGGGCAAACGCCCTCCCCCCTCTTTAACCCCAATTTGTTGCATCGGTACTTTTCCTTCGTGAAAACGCCCCATAGTGAGCACTTTCTGGGCATGCTTGTGGTTAGCATTGTACCCAGGCTGTTCATTACAAGTTTCTCCTACGAACGGCCTGGGTATGAGGCTAGCTTGTGGTAAGGTTTTGGGTTAGCTCCGTTGTCAATTGTGTTCATAAACACACCCACTGCCAAAGTTTTCGTTGCTTGTAGTATGATCTTATGCGGGGTCGCCCCCTGTCACCACTTACAATGCAAGTTGCTTTGATACCTCTGGGCTTAGTATCACCACAAGTGCCGCAGTGCTCGAAGCTGCCATTCTTCGCCGCAGTCATCGCGATTGTGACCTCACACACAACATCGCCAGGGATGGGGGGCGTATACACGAGACTAATTGAATATTTGAACAAATGCCCCCTCCCCACTTTTGCCTCAAAGTATTTTCATGAGGATATGGTATCTTAAAGGTGTGCCACATGCATCTACTGTAATGTTTGACGAACCCTGCTGACTATAGGAGAGCTTTGCCTTGCTGATGAGATTCCTCCCCTCCAGTTTATGA
Organism: Agelas oroides; assembly: GCA_949130485.1. NCBI lineage: Eukaryota > Metazoa > Porifera > Demospongiae > Agelasida > Agelasidae > Agelas > Agelas oroides. The sequence goes on along the minus strand of OX422197.1, from coordinate 6,749,236 downwards.
ACGTCCCAAACTTTGGTTGTCCCATCATCCGAGAAGGTGGCAAAGATAGTGCTGTCCTGGAGCACTCGGATTCTGGTAAGGAACAAGAGAGGAGACGAGAAAATAAGTGCTTGAAATCATGACAATAAAGGACTCCGAGCAAACAATGGGCTTTCATGGCGATTGAATTTTAGTAGATACAAAAGGAAAGGGATATGAAGGGCAGAGGGAAGGGAAGAGGGAAGTGAAGAGGAAGGGAGAGGAGGAAAGATGGAGGAAGAGGATCAAGGGAATGAGAACGAAGGAGAGGATGGAGGATTGTGAGAAGGGAGGGAGGTTGCGACCAACCTGTTAATGGATTCTTTGTGTTCATGAATGTGTACAATCATCTGACCTTTTGGAGTCCACCTGGAAAAAATATCGTAGAGGCAAGTACCATCAGCACACAGCTTGCAAGATGTCCCCGATAGCATTGTGTTAAAGTACATGTCTTAAATTGAAAGCTTAATGTGAAGGAATTGTGCATTGAGGTCAGGTGTATAACATACCCGGGTGAGGACTGAAAGCAGGCGTTCCTGGCCAGGTCATTGTCCATTGCTTTCATGTCTATGAAGGTAGAAGTAGACTCAGCTCACAGGAGAGAAGGCACCTGCAACACTGGCCCAACACAGGTATGTACAGCTGTCTCATGTGGATCAGTGCTACACATATAACTCCACCAACTGACTCACACACTGTGACATTATCTAGCTGATACCTTCCACAAACTGTTCCTGCTTGCACTCTATTAGCTTGAGCAGGTTCTCCTTGCAGGTTGTAACCTCCACTGAGAGGAAGAGGAAGAGTTCTATCAAGGTTGCTTCAATCTATCATTACAGAGTTTTGGCAGCAGGCCTAATGTTTGGGATGCCAGCGTCATTCCCAGACTCCTTCCCAGCAAATGCTGGAGATCAGTGACTGGGAATGAGGATATTACAGTATAGTCTCATTCCCAGGCTGTGCCTGTTTTTACCTTCTGCTTCTGTGTATTATTGTGCACACAAGTGGAAGGTAAAATGGGCCTGGGAACGAGGCTAATCTCAATACCTTTGGTAGCAAACTGTGAACCACTGGGATATTCAGGTCTGTATTGAGGAGAAGACGGTGACTGATTACTAATACCCCCAGAAATACATCATCTTAGACACCGTGCTAATCAGCACAAATGTAATTACATTGTTGTGCACAGCAAGCATAATGCATGCAGATGTACATACGCATGTACCTCTTATTGACCACTGAAAGATCGATACGAGAAGTAGCCGTACTGCTGTCAGAGTGAGAGCGCTTGTGTCCCTTGGGGGAGCGCCTCTGCCTCCTGTCCTTGCTGGCTGCTACACCCAGAGCATCCTCTGTGGAGTGACTCAGTTGGACACCTGGAAAGACAGAGTGGCTGCTGAAGGCAAGAGGACATGTCGGTGACTACAACTACTGGTAAGCACCAGAAGGCAGGAGGACATGTCGGTGACTACAACTACTGGTAAGCACCAGAAGGCAGGAGGACATGTCGGTGACTACAACTACTGGCAAGCACCAGAAGGCAGGAGGACATGTCGGTGACTACACCTACTGGCAAGCACCAGAAGGCAGGAGGACATGTCGGTGACTATACCTACTGGCAAGCACCAGAAGGCAGGAGGACATGTCGGTGACTACACCTACTGGCAAGCACCAGAAGGCAGGAGGACATGTCGGTGACTACAACTACTGGCAAGCACCAGAAGGCAGGAGGACATGTCGGTGACTACACCTACTGGCAAGCACCAGAAGGCAGGAGGACATGTCGGTGACTACACCTACTGGCAAGCACCAGAAGGCAGGAGGACATGTCGGTGACTACACCTACTGGCAAGCACCAGAAGGCAGGAGGACATGTCGGTGACTACACCTACTGGCAAGCACCAGAAGGCAGGAGGACATGTCGGTGACTACACCTACTGGCAAGCACCAGAAGGCAGGAGGACATGTCGGTGACTACACCTACTGGCAAGCACCAGAAGGCAGGAGGACATGTCGGTGACTACACCTACTGGCAAGCACCAGAAGGCAGGAGGACATGTCGGTGACTACACCTACTGGTAAGCACCAGAAGGCAGGAGGACATGTCGGTGACTACACCTACTGGTAAGCACCAGAAGGCAGGAGGACATGTCGGTGACTACACCTACTGGTAAGCACCAGAAGGCAGGAGGACATATCGGTGACTACACCTACTGGTAAGCACCAGAAGGCAAGAGGACATGTTGGTGACTATGTTCCGCGCAATCTGAGAATTTGCGCAATCTCGAGATTGCGCAAATTCTCAGATTGCGCGGAACAACTACACCTACTGGTAAGCACCAGAAGGCAAGAGGACATGTCGGTGACTACACCTACTGGTAAGCACCAGAAGGCAAGAGGACATGTTGGTGACTACACCTACTGGTAAGCACCAGAAGGCAGGAGGACATGTTGGTGACTACACCTACTGGTAAATATCACATTTTCGCTTTAACATATCTGACCGTGCCTGCTGACAAATATTAATGATTAGATACTCTGAAACACATTGTCTCAAACCACACCCACATACATATCTCTGACCACACCCACCAATTACATGAGATCAAACACATCACATTTCCGACCATACCCACTAAATAACTTCATGTCTGACCTAACAAAGTCATGCCTCTGACTACACCCATTTAATCACATATTCTGACCACACCCACTGAACTCTACCAGGAGGCAGAATAGCAAGCAGAGGACACTCACCTGTTCCTATTGTCTTAGGCAGAAGCAATGGAGATTGGGTTGCAGAACTTGGCTGTGTTGCTGCGTCTTGCCCCACTTTCTTGGGGGTCTTCTCCACCAACTCAGGAGAGTGCTTGAAGCTCTGTGATGGCTGCTGCAGTTGTTGTGGGGACTTGGAGGGAGGAGTTTGATCTCCAAACATACGCTCCCACTCCTCATTCTGTGGGAGTGAGTGGGAGAAGTAGGTTTTGTGAGAAGAACACGAGGAGGAGGAGGAGGAAGAGAAGAATCAAGGAGAAATTGGAGCAGGAGTAACAACTTACAAGTTGAGGTGTTTTTACATCCAGAGTAGCTGCAGCAGCCTTGGATCCTGCACGTCTGTAAGGTCATGGAAAACAAAACAGAACTGTCAGACTAGACTAGACATTTGCATCGGGTCGGACAGGAGCTTTATGAGAGCTGTAAATGGTTCATAAGCTTCCGGGCTGGAGAATCTTGAGTAATGAAGTCAGCCATGCAAGTAACATGCCGTGAGCCCTCCATAGCAACAGAGACAATAAACAAGAAGTGATACAGCGAACTAAAGTAGCAGTTACTGAACAAACATCTCAGTGTTAAGGTGTGTTAAAATTGTTGGGTGTTCTGACATACTTTTTCACAGGAGCGACTGGTGGCTGGTACCGCAGGTTGTACAACAGTTGCTCGTGTTTGGAGGTGACATAGCGGAGAGTCCTAAAGTCTATCACTCCCTTGGACAGGTGAGAGTCTGAGTCAGCAAACCTGCAAAAAATGTGACAAGACTTGGAACAGATTGGAGAAGACAAAATTTGGAGTGGGTTGGGCGCTACACAGACCTCACATTTCTCTAAGGGGTGCAAGGCGATATAACAACTTACAGCTGTTTGTTCTCATGCTGTTTCAGAATGTGGTCCTTCAGAGCCTAGGAAAAAGGAGTGATGTCATTATGCTACACACACACACTGGGGAATATAGCCTTATTCCCAGATCCTTCCACCATTGTTCGCACTACAGGAAGCTGAGTGACAGCTCGGGAAAGAGAGGCCAAAGAGTTGAGACAGACACTCACTCCCAGTGGTGAAGCCTCAGCTTTTGAGCATGTGACTAAATGTTGGGGAGGATGCTAGAACCTACCATCAATGAGTTCTCATGCTCTTCGTTTAGCCCGAGTGACTGCAGCTTCCTAAACGTCTGCAGAGGGAAGAGGAAGCACTAGGATGCCATTCCTCACATTGCTACTCAACGTCAGACTTACCGGCATCAGATGTCCTTCCACGTTGGTGTACTTGAGTGACTCTCCAGGTTGAGCAAGGTTCCTTGTCACCTGCCTGTCAGTAAGACTGTGGTGTGGAAAGAGGGACTTGTGAGCCACACCCACAGTAACAAACTGGAGCTGGCCAGCTAATTTCATAACAGGGATTTCCCCTTTCTAGTTGGTCCCGAAACATTGCCACTGAAGCAAGAGCAAGTGATATAGTGAGCTGGGGTATTAATAGTGTTTTTGTGTCCCCTTTTCCTTTTGTACTGCAATGTACCTTCAGTTTCAGTTTCTAGTCAAACTTTGAACTTTGACCTTTGCAAGTGAGAGGTTGTTCAATCATGTTCACTTTTCATGCAGGATTGCTTTTTACCTTTCATAAACTTCTTTGATGTTTGGTTGTTTGAGCATGTAGTCCAGCACTCCTCTTGGAATGGGCTTCTTCAGTGCATTCAGCAGCACCAACTGAGAGGGAGCGGCAGAGGAGTTGGTGCAGAGGAAACACAGGTTTAACGCTCACAAAAGACAATATCTATTATCGCCTAGAGCTATGAATTTATTCCAAGAGGATGAGTAGGCTACAGTGAGACCCCAAGATCCAATGATACCCCACCCTCCCCTAAAATGAGAGACCTTGCCAATCATAGGCCTTCCCAGACTCCAGTTCTTGATCACTCATATCACGGATCACTCATATCACCCGTGACCGAAAACATGAGAAAGGACAGGCCTGGAAACAACCTTAAGTAATCAAGCATTTTTTGGTCTTGAGGATATCTTGGATGCCAGTGCAGAAAGCTCCTCCCATTTGAGCACTATTTGGAGGGCACACCGTACCAAAAGGAACAGGTAATTTAGGGGCTTATCTTTTCTCACCTGGTCTTTGAGCTGGATGATGTGGTGTTTGAGAAAGGGCTCCACTTTGGGTAGCACATAGCACTCCACGTCAATGGTGTCCAGCTGTCTGGCTGCAGCACAGAGGAAACCCACTGCACCATAGCGCACCCAAATGTTCTGTGTGTGTGTGTGTGTGTGCGTATGCGTGCATGCGTGTGTGTGTGTGTGTGTATGTGTGTGTGTGTGTGTGTGTGTGTGTGCATGTGTGTGTATATGAGTATGTGTGTGTATGTGTGTGTGTGTGTGTGTGTGTGTGTGTGTGCGCGTGTGCGTGTGTGTGTGTGTGTGTGCGTGTGTGTATGTGTGTGTATATGAGTATGTGTGTGTATGTGTGTGTGTGTGTGTGTGTGTGTGTGTGTGTGCATGTGTGTGTGTGTGTGTGTGTGTGTGTGTGTGTGTGTGTGTGTGTGTGTGTGTGTGTGTGTGTGTGTGTGTGTGTGTGTGTGTGCATACACAATTACAACAAAAGTCAATCTAGTCTCGGTACCAGACCCAAAACCAACCATAGCACAGATTGCTCTCAGTAATGTGCATAAAGAATACTGGAAGTAATATACATGTCAGATGAGAACTGGGGACGAGACTAGAGTCAATCTTACTGGATGGATGAGGAATGGTGCGACACTGCTAACAGCTTCCACCAGTGTGTGGTGGTCAAACAGTCCTTGCTCAGTCAGAGTCGTCATGGCTTCAATGGTCTTACATACCACTGTCTCCTCCGGATCACTTAAACCCTGTGTGTAGGAGTGATATACTATGGTATACTGTAATATACTGAGTTATACTGTAATTGACTGTGATGCAATATACTGTGGTTTACCTGCTGCAGTAGGGGCTCCAGAATGGGCAGAATGCGGTGACCAAGGAAAGTAGCCACACTCACAATGCACTCAAAGAAGGCACCATGTAGCTCCCAGTCAGACTGCAATCAAGTCACAGTCGTGTATTAACTTTGGATGTTCTCTCCATTGCCAGGCTCTTTGGCTCCAGCTAGTTTTTGATCACTTGTAGCATGCAAAATCAAAACTGGAGCCAGGGAAGGCCCGGGAATGGGGCTAGTTTCTGTTGGAGTCTAGCTCTAACTCTCTAGGATAAGAATTAGTTTAGATGATAAGCATTTTTACCTTGTCATTGAGAAAAGTGATCATGTGAGAAAGAATCACTTCTTTTGCTGTGTGTTCAGGGACAGAGGGAGGGAGAGGAGGGAGGGAAGGAAGGGAGGGAGGGAAGGGAGAGAAGGAGGGAAGGAGGGAAGGAAGGCAGAGAGGGAGAGAAAGAAGAAGGGAGGGAAAAAGAGTGAAGAAAGGAAGGGAGGAAAGGAAAGGAGAAATAGAAGGCAATGGTAAAATCATGGTAAAGTATGGCAAAACCTAACATACTGAGTGACACACACACCTCTCTGTGGTCCAAAAAATTGGCATAACTTTCCAGCACTGTGTCTCAGAAATGCCTTCTTCACAGAGGATGCCTATAGCAAGCAGAGGAAGAAAAACTCCACATCAACCCCCCAGAACATGCACACATGCCCCTGGCACACCCCCCCCCCCCCCCCCCCCCTTCCCCCTTCCACACATACACACCTGTGGAAAGGACAGTCTGGCTACACAACTCACTGTGTCACTAAGCAGATGGACTATTTTGCTCTGAAAGGAGTCTTGAAGTTGAGTCAGCTCGCTGTCGTAGCTACCTTGGACCTGAGTGTGAGAAGGAAGAATCACGTCTCACAGAGTTTGCAGTGATAAAAGTTTGTGCTGTTATGACACCAGTACAGATTCATGCTTTCTTGCAAAACAAATCCTTGAGTTACTCTGAATTATATGCCTGCCATTGCTTCTTTGGCATTTGAAACGGCTCCAGATATTTGGAGCCATCCTTGCTCCTAGGTACTTGTTAGCCTTGTTCCCAGACCTCTCCTGTTTTTTTTTTTTGTTCGGTTTGCGTTCAGTATCATACACGGAAGCGGAAAAGCACAGCTCTTTTGGTTCGGGAATCCGTGTATTATATTGAACACAAACTGAAGAACACAATAACGGTGGAGGCCTGGGAATGAGGTCTTTGATTGCTTCCAGTATGCAAATACAAAGGAGGAAGACTGGAAAACGAGACTAACTTGGAGCCATCCAGATATGATGCCAAATGCACAACAATACAAAAGTTATTTTTACCTGATACTGCATGACGGATGATTCATCAGCGTCTTGGTTTGCTTGTAACTGGGCCAACTCCAGAAACCTAGGTGAAGAGAAACAAACACAGACAACTTGAATCACCAACGGTAGCTTGAATCTTCAGTTGTTACAGTAGCTGTACAGGAGTGTTGTCATGGTTACCTGTGGGCAGTGGTTGCTAGGTCAGCCACACTCTCTGCAAAGGCAATGCGAACCATCACGTCTCCATCATTGGGAATGTAGTTCTGTTGAAGTTACATAAAGTGGACAAGAGCGCTATAAAAGAAGATGGCATTGTACCGATGCTTTCTTTAAGGTGAGTTTTGTAAGCCATCCCATCATGAGCACAGAACTATATAGCAGTTATAACATCTCTCAAGATAACGTGAGTGACTCACCAAGGCGGGCAAGATGTACTCTGGAAAGAGGTTGAAATCACTGCAGTGGGACCAAACAAACAGGCTTTGTTTCAATAAATCTTGCCTGCTGGTGGATTGAAAGGAACTGGGTTGTTTAGGTGAATAATAGAGACTAAGAAAGAGAAGAAATTTCTAGAAGGTGAAAAGGGGTCAGGGAGGAGCTAGGGTGAAGTTAGAGTGGAGAGGAGGACTAACAGGGTTGAGAGGGAGAGGAAAAAAGGGAGTTGGCAATAGTGAGGATAATGACAGGGAGAGGACGGTGTGTTGACCAACCTTCGTGGCAGGTGTCTGACCAAGCCAAGGCAGTGGGCCAGTGTCCTGATGGCCTCAGCTCTCACTGATGGCCACTGGTCACGTACATGATGCACCTGGAGAGATATAACCAGCCCCAGTTCACCTAACATTCAGCTTCTCTCCTCCAAGCAAGCAAGCAAGCAAGCTGGAAAGAGCTTTCTTTCCAGCTTGCTTACTCCTCATAATTACATTTCTGGCAACGAAAGAATAAAACTTCCTGTACATGTTGTTCCTTCCATGAAACAAACAACGCCATAACACACAACACAATTTGAGCTGTGCTACAGTCAAGAAAGTAGCCTTATTCCTAGACCTTCACTACATCCACCATTTGATTGTGTATTGGATGTGATCAAACACTTGAGGGGGTGAAGGCCTGGGAACATGAAAGTGGCAAAATTTGCTGTTTGGGGTGGAGAGCTGTGAAGTAAACTCACCAGGTATGGTACCAGCCTTTCCAGAATACACTCGTCTGTCACATGATGTGAGATTCGCATCATCATCTCAAGAGCCTGCAGCTTTGAGGCTGCAAACTGAGACATGGAGGGAGGGAAGGGAGGTAGGGAAGGAAGGAGGGAAGGAAGGAAGGAAGGAGGGAGGAAGGGAAGGAAGGAGGGAGGAAAGGAAGGAAGGGAGGGAGAGAAGGGAGATGGAAACGAGGGAGGGAAGGGAGAGAGGGAAGGGAGGGAGGGAAGGAAGGAGGGAGGGAGGAGGGGAGGGAAGAAGGATGGAAGAGGGAAGGGAGGAGGGGAGAGGAGGGGAGGGAGGAGGGGAGGGAGGAGGAGAGGGAGGAGGGGAGGGAGGAGGGGAGGGAGGAGGGAAGGGAAGAGGGAAGGGAGGAGGGGAGAGAGGAGGGGAGGGAGGGCTGGAATGTTGTAATCCATCACACAGCACATCAATGACTAAATAAACAAGATTGATATTGATCCCAACATGCACTGATGTTTCACCTGGGCCAGCCTCAGATGTGATGTGATGGCTGAGAGCACAATCACCAGGGAGTCTGCAGGGAGAGATGGGGGAGGTACAATGTGAGAAGGCTGCGTAGTAGGGGCCCCCAGATGCTTAAGATCCTAGGTAACAAGGCTAGCTGAATGCTGGTCTATCACCTAGCCCATGTTTGCTGCACGCACCTCCGTATCCAACCTCCCTGTCTTCCTTCTGTTTATTGAGCAGCAGGTTAGCAATGATGGCCTCAATGTCACTGTACAGCCTGTACATAAGACAAATTGCATGACAGTGCACTTTCATCAGGTGGAAGAAAAAATTACTTAGAGCATCTTGCCTCAGTTGTAAGTGAACACGTTTAGATGGTGGTGATGAGGACGGTAGTTGCCAGAATGGAGTTCAGGATCCCTGGCGTGAAGTACCAGTGTTCTGCCACTGAGCTATGACCGGCTGGGCAACCACCAGCCTAGCCTCGTTCCCAGGCTCTCCGGAACGCAAATTGTACACGTGTGGAGAGCTGGTATCTTTTCTACGTAGGCATGACGTAATCGAAATAGGACTAAAACAGAAAGGCAACGTTTTGCACGTTATTCAACCAACTATGCGTTCAATGCTCGGTGTGTATGATATTCGCTCCCCGATAACTAGATACATGTAGTAAGTTGGCCGCTACCTTCGCTGTTTTTCCTGTTCTGAGTCTCGGGTATGCCCACACGCAATTAAGGTCGTTCTACCTCCGTTCTATCTTTGAGGGTTCTCACGTGAGAATAAATACCAGGCTCTTTCCGCATGCACAAGTTCAATTCCGCGTTCTGGAGCGGAGGAGCCTGGGAACGAGGCTACCACCAGCCCTCACAATCCTTTATATAGGCTGTACTGAATGCTCCGATTGTTATGGTATTCTTATAATGCTGGATTCTTCTATGCTGGAGAGACTAGTAAAATAAACTAAATGTCATGTGACTATCACAAGATACCATGTGACCAAATGTGTAATGCAAAATGGAATACTGCTAGCAAGAGAGGGGCTCACTTCTGGATGCACTGGTCTGGTGTGAGGGGTGAGATTACACTGAACTGCTTGAAATAGCCGTGGAGGAAGGAGTAGAAATACTCGGGGAATATAAGACCTGGAGGGAAGATGATAACTTCATTGTCAATAGTCTCATTCCTATGACACTATGGGAATGAGGCAGAGTCTCTGCCAGTCATCTAAACCCTGAATAATAGATGTGTGGAAAGTAAGTTCATTGTACGAATTATCTGAATGTTTCGGTTATGTGAGCATCCCTTGGTCTGAATATGTTTGAATAAGTGACTTCTACCATCAGAGAGTCGATAGATTATACTAGGTATGGGGCAGATCCCCACCCCACTATTGCAGTACCAATGTCCTAGGCCACTCCTATTTGGTAGAAAGCATACACTGGTATGTCCCCCCCTAGCCACTCTCTCCCCCCCCACCTCCCCCCCCCAGCATTACTCTGCCCAAGTTTTCATACTGCAAGTGACAATAAGCCTAGGAACAACACTGAGCAGCATCGAGGGCACAGAGTGTACACTGGTGTGTCCCCCCTAGCCACTCTCTCCCCTCTCCCCTCCCCCCTGGACAGCATTACCCTGCCCAAGTTTTCATACTGCAAGTGACAATAAGCCTTGGAACAACACTGAGCAGCATCGAGGGCGCAGAGTGTACACTGGTGTGTCCCCCCTAGCCACTCTCTCCCCTCCCCCCTGGACAGCATTACCCTTGTATATCCTGAGGTATTCCTCCACAGTGAACCGATCCTCTGGGTTTAACTGTACCATGTGACGTACCAGTCTCTGGAGTGGGTGCATTTGTGTGCAAGAGTGGGTGCATTTGTGTGCAAGAGTGGGTGCATTTGTGTGCAAGAGTGGGTGCATTTGTGTGCAAGAGTGGGTGCATTTGTGTGCAAGAGTGGGTGTGGTTACTATATAAACCCAAGCACCCCACAAAATTAGGAATCAGCATTATCTTAGCCTTGAACTTACTGTCAAGGACTACATGAGTCTGAGGAGACCCGATGTAGGAAGGAATAATAATACCTTTGTGGCAATATTCGCAGTTGTTGTTTGAAGAAAACAAAACGGAGATCCAGCTTGGATAGTAGCGGGGTTGCAGCAAGAATGTAAGAACTACGCCTGACAGGCCAGGCAAGTGCTCAGTACCACACAGAGAAAGTCTACAAAGAGATTCAGCCAAACTATGGCAGGGCTCTAATGGCTCAGCGGTAAGAACATCCAAGCAACATTCATAAGACCTAGGATCAAATCTTAGCTGCATCTTGATTTCATTTTCCTCAAGCCCATTTCAAATACCATCCTCATAACTGTGAGGAGACATACAACACAATGTTTCGTGGTCCTAACCTACCACAGTGTACATTACTTATTCACGTCTCAGATATACAGAAGAATGAATTCCAAATTTGTGAAAGGATTTGGGAAAAAAGTATTATAGACAACTAAGTTATCTGTCAGCCTGTTTCTGAATTCTCAGGGGATATCAGATGCAGTGTACTCCTGTTAGAGATGCTGTAGTCCCAGAGAGCCCGGTCGTTCTCCATCTCTCTCCCAGCAAACAACAAACACTGCTGTCTGGGAGGAACACCCAGCTTCTTCTCAATTGCATCCTTCACACTTGCAACTGTACTCTTCATCTCAACTTCAACGCTAAAGGATTTGTGCGACAGCGTTTGAACAAAGAGGAGCAAGCCCCCAGACCGTGGGACAATGTAAATAACAGAGCCATTCCGTATGCCATAGTCACTGATGGTGTACTGGTCTTCTAGCAAATGTCCATCAAATACAAGTCTTTGGTCTTCAGGCGGAATTTTAATTTGTTCGACTTTGTGCAGTTTTTCTTTAAGGGTAAGAATACCATCAGTGGCGTCAACTTCAAACCCGAACATAGCTCCAGCTATTGTGGTAACATTGATCTGCGTCCTGCCTGATATACGGTACACAACGCAAAACATTGAGTCATTCTGTGCTCCACACTCTGCAAGTGTACTCCGATCATCTAAACACCTTCCTTTAAAAAACAGTGTCTGTTTTCCAGCTGGGATCCCAACTTCCTCTGTAATCAAAGCCTTCACATCTCCCACTCTCGCCCAGGGCTCAACATCAAGTGTTACCAATTTCCCTGTGAGGGTTTTGATAGAAATGCAGATTTGTGTTTGTAATCGTAGCCCAACATGTATGACAGAATTCTCCTGGATACCGCTCTCCTTCAAACTGCAGTGGCTTTCCACAAACTTCCCATCTTGTACAAGACACAGATTCGCCCAGCTTGTATTCGCTTTGTTCTCAAGCTGAGGTTTCAGTGACTCCAGGGGGTGGTAAATATCAACGTCTATGCACCAACTCTTTCCAGTGTACAGCTTAAACCATATGGGAACTTTGTAGCTCAGCTCAACTCTCAAAGAACTGTTTCTGTTCATTCTGAAATGTTCCAGATATTCCCCCAGTGCATGACCGTCTTCTAGCAATTTTGTCCCAATGTAGAGCGACTGGTGGTCAAATGGGACTTCCCCTTTTTCCTCAATCCTAGTTTTCACTTCTTCAACAGTAGTGGAAGGTTCTACTTCAAGTTGGAACAAATGCCCACCAGGGAGCTCCACTACCACATCCTTCCCCTTACACAAACTGCAGCTAAAGCGATGACAGACTTTGGGAACAAGGTCAATCGTGTTTCCAGAATCGGTAAAACCATAGTTGGCCAAGTATTGATAATTTTCCAGTGTTCTTCCAGCATGAATCAGACGCTGGTGGTCAGGAGGGGTACCCTCCAAATCTCCAATCATGCGTTTGATGTCCAAAATGGTACAGACAACCGGGGGATACATGGTTAATGTGATCTTCCCGCCCACCTTCTTCACCGTCATTTCCATCCCCGCTCTGTTGTATAGCTCCACTTTTATCACCGTTCCGTACTGCGTGAGGCCATGGTCGCGCAGAGAGCTACCCGTTTGCAAGGTAACCGGAGAACTGCGTCTCTGCTCGCTCTCCGCTGGAAAGGCGATCAGCCGCTGTCTGTACGGAAGGATCCCAAGATGCTGGTGGATCTTGGACTTGAGGCTCTCCACTCCTTCGTCAAGCTCTATCTCAACCCGGGCGGTAACACGGTTACCGCCCGGGTTGATCGTGTAGACTTCGACATGCATGAGGCTGCTCGACCTCGATCCCACAAGCGCGAGTTCAATTTTATTTGTATTTTATCGGTTTATTAGAGCGTGCGTTACATGCACAACATACCTACCCCTCCTCCCCCCTCCCATACACACCCTGATGTATTTATCACTGATTCGCTTGAGGACGATGTCAGGGGAGAACTCTCCGCTGCGATACTCCAGAAGCTGGGAGAGGTCAAACAGGGATCGTCCATCCATGAAGAGCTCAGCTATCACACACCTGTATACAGAACAAACACAGAACTTCAGCCTTGTTCACAGACTCTCAGGCCCCTATATAGCTTTCATTGCTTGTAGTATGAAAAGCTACAGCGCGCGATGAGGGTGTGAGGGTTTGGCACAATGAGGGTATATTTTATCACCGTACTTATCATCTGTATAGCGGAAAGTACACATGTACATAAACCTCTTCTGGACAATCCCACCATTTTGTAGTGCTAGTAAATGTACACTGTAAGCAATGCACTGCAAGAAGCTATTACAGTTCAAAGGGCCGAGAAGCAGACTCATAAAATACTGAACTCCCCACTTAACACGAGCTGCAAGGGCGGCAGAACCGGGGAGCTTTTGTTCCGCCGTCTCTGACAAGCTGCTAAAATAAAGTTTGCATTTTAGTGCTGCATTCACAGGCTGGTATCAGGATGCGATCACGTGACGACGACTATTAACTGACATTCCAAGGCCAAGAAGTGTGGATGCAAGCTAAACGAACACTATATGGACAAAGTCGCGATGGGCACAACGGGCGTACATGGTTTTCGACAAGGTTGAAGATGTTTGGCACTTAAAATGGCCTCCTGTGACTCATCTTGCGTCGAACTGGCAACTTACAAGCTTAGCCTGCGAGGTGAGTCATATTAACCAATTTTGACTAGCCAGATAGCTTCAGTTTGTGTCGAAAACCCTATGCGCCCGTCGTGACTTAGCCCATAGAGCAATCCTTGTAGCTTCATCCACGATTCTTGCCCTTGGAATGTCATCAGAGCACACTAATTGTCGCTACATTGTGACGTCATGTCCTCCCTCCTCTGGGCTGGTATACACACATTTTGTTTAATTTCCCAGCCTTGTAGCCAGGCTCACACAACATGGGCAAATGCACATTTCCATACTGCAAGCAGCTAAAAGCTGAGCGGAGACTTCATAATATGAGGCTAGCAACTTTCAGTACTTGGTTCAGGGTTGGCCAAGTACATGGAAAACTTTCTACTAACTAGGCTCACACACCCGAGGGAGAAAATGTCCATGGCTGGCATAAGATGCTTGGTCTTGCCAGTGAAAGACTCTCCTGGGCTGGAGAAGGCTACATCCTGGACAAACCGCTCGGGAGCAATGTAGCATGTTCGGCGTCGAGAAGTATCGAAGAAAAATGAGAAGTCTGCAGGGTTGTCCTGTAGCAGAGAAATCAGTGATGGTTTCAAAGACCAGTGTTGCTGGCTATGCACTGATGAGCTAGCGTACAACCCAGAAGAACGAGTCCACTTACTGCTGGCAACAGGGTGGGTTTGAAGCTTGCAAAGTCAGTCAGAAGAACCCTGAAATTAAAGCAGGTAAACAGTAATTGGGGCAAGAGAAAGACCAGACTAGCCTCATTTCCAGGCCTCCCTCATGTTCAATATAATGCATGGAAGCTGAAGAGCGATGAAAAACGAACGGGGGAGGCCTGGGGATGAGGCTAAGACCAGAAGAGCTTCATTCCCAGGCCTCCCTTGTGTTTTTGTTCTTCGTTTTGCGTTCAGTATATACACGGAAGTGAAAGAGCAGCGAAGCACGAATGGGGGAGGCCTAGGAACGAGGCTAAGACCAGAAGAGCTGGTGGTGTGACATAATGCACAACCATTGGGGGAAGGGGGGTCTGGTGATCTGCGATAAAAACTCCTGCAAACAAATCCTAAATCCTACTCTTCTCTCTGAAATGAAAACAGCTTGCTTCATTTTTGGTCATTAGTATGCCACTGCAACAAGGACAACTGTCTCGGCATTAGCTAATGATAAGCAGTTCATACTGCCCTTGTGAGCAGTTCAGACCACCCCTTCTCTGCATAGTTCACTGGAAAGTGTAGTCCAGGTGTGACATGACGACATTGTTGGAATTAGTGCCACATGGAACGTACCAGTCCCATCCTGTGAGCAGTATGTTCTCAGTCTTGATGTCTCCATGATAGACCTGAAGAGAAGTAGAGATAAGGAGCTGGGATACACTGCTACGCTTACTGGGGAATGGCTGAAGAAGTCAAACAAGATTTTGAATGTGAATGTGACTGGTTTATATGAGTTGGGTGATTTACAACCAATCAATCAATCAACCAAATCAAGCAATTAACTGATAAAATCAATCCTGTAATCAATACTAAACATAATTTCAATGTCAGTCCAATACAACTGGCCCATGTACAAGATGTGCACAAACAACTTTCCAACAGAATTGCCAACTTAAACGATTTGTGGTACCTTCTTTGACTGGCATTCCTCCAGGACTTTCAGTAGTTGAAAGACAATCCACTTCTTCTCCATCACACTCAGAAATGGACGAGTGCTACAATGGCACAAATGCATGTAATCCATTACCTATTATTTGAACTGTAAACGAGTAAAACACACTCTTATTCCAGTACCCAGTTCCTAAGCTCCTTCCCAGCTTTTCAGTTACACTATCAACTATGCTGGGGAAAGCCTGGGAATGAGGCTGGTTCTCAGGCTCTCCTCATTTAATGTAGGTGACAGAGAATGGGCGGAGCCAAGAATGGGCAGAGCCTGTAAATGAGACTACTCTTTAGCCCTAAAGTTAAACTTTAGTGTTAACCCCTGGCAACCTGATTCTGTCGTATAGGTTGTAGCGAACATGTTGTCGTACTAGAAATGCAGCCTTCTCGGTCTCCTAAATGAAACGATAATGGAATGTTGATTGCAGTGTCATAAAGAGCACTGCAGATATCAATCAAGCTCACCCAGAATTTTTGAAATGGCAAAGCATTTGTAACTCCATGCAGCCTGATCTTGATATCTATAGGGTAAAGATGAAGAAAATTATCACAACAATTTGGAAGATCAATTGGAAGTTCAGTTGTTCAGCTCTATCTTTCAGATAGAGGTAGCCTTGTTCCCAGGCCTTCCTCAGCTTCAGTTTTCCATTGCTTGCAGTAGTATACTGCAAGTGACTGAAGACTGGAGCTAGAGAAGGCCAGGAAACAAGGCTATTTTTCACATGGATATCTTTTTAAGTACAACTGGCCCTCACCCATTTGCAATAAAATATCCTCACATCCTCAATAAAACAAAAATGTCTTCACATGGATATTGATTGCTCATACCTTGGTACCTACATGGTCCATTTTTGCATTCCATGTTCACAAACGTTCTGGTGTGTTCAGTGTTCACTGCTTCATTAAGCTAATCTCTCTCAGGTACGTACATAATATATACAAAAGTTTGCTTAGCCTCGTACCCAGGCTCCTCCCCGTGCAGAAAAACGGGGAGGAGCCTGGGTACGAGGCTAAGCAAACCTTTGTACATATTATGCACGGGGAGGAGCCTGGGTACGAGGCTAGGTTTGCTTACCATGCAGTCGCTTTTCATACGGTCCCAGATTTAGGGAGGGATCATGTTTTGCAAACACCTTTACTACTACTTCAGTCTCCTCATCACTGGGTGGTGGGGATCTTGTGTGTGTGTGTGTGTGTGTGTGTGTGAGTGTGTGAGTGTGTGTGTGTGAGTGAGTGAGTGAGTGAGTGTGTGAGTGTGTGAGTGTGTGAGTGTGTGTGTGAGTGAGTGAGTGAGTGAGTGTGCAAATTGTAGCAAAAGGTAGCCTGATTCCCAGACCTTCCCTGCCTCCAATTTGCTTGCGCAGTACACTGCAAGTGCTGGAGGCGGGAAAGGTCTGGGAACAAGGCTGGTGAAAGCATTGATAGCAAAAAGAAAGATGGGGAAGGTGAAGGAAAGGATGGGAAGGGGGAGAGAGGAGGAAGAAAGTTGGGAGGAAATGATGAAAAGCTCCTGTTTCTAAACGCACGTACCTGTATTTAGCTCTCGCAACCTTGAGGAACCTAGTGCTTCCAAGGCTGCATGAAGAATGGAAGGAGGCAGTCACTCCAGAATACAATGCACAGCCTCATTCCCAGGCTCCTCTACAGTGTGAAACAAAGCTAGGGAGGAATCTGGGAATGAGGTTACAGCAGCACACCAAGTATCAGGGTCAACGTCTCACTGATTCACCCATGTCTCTCACCCCACCTCAATCTCAGTTACAGTCTTAAGTGACCAACAACTGGAGATCAGCAGAGCAGCTAGAGCAGCTAGAGCTACTCGTAGGTCATGTGGATTTCGTGCATACAAGGATGCAATCCTTAAAGCACAGAGATCATCATGCATTAAGGCTGCTGGTTACCTGACTGGCTTGCTGTAGTCTGTCTGGTCACTGAAGTAGCTCTCCAGGGGCAGTATCTGGGCGGGCGCAATGGCCGTGATCTGATTGCCCATCTTTCTGACTTTCATTGAATTTTGCAGTCGAACCGGATATTTAGGCGATTTTCGGACATGGTTTTTACGGAAATACGTATACTTCCGTGTTATCATGTACGTATGACTTAAAAGCCGCGTACGTCATAGCTACATCATTATTAATTTTGTAATATAGGACGGAACCTCCTCCGTCAACGGGTTCACTGCGTTTACACGTACATTGTACTAGTAGCAATTTTTGTAAGCTGGTTTACGCCGGTTTGGAATGCGCATGCGATGCGTTTACACGAGAGGCGGTAAGCTGGCGTTATCGTATTCATCGTGTAAACGCTAAGCCTAAGTGGTTTGAAATCTGATTAAAAGTCAGCGCTTTAAATTATTAGAATGGAGAGACTCACCAAGAAGACATCGAGGGAGAACTCGACTTCCACTACATGCGCTGCAAATCAGGTATGTTCATTGTGTGTTTGAGCATGCGTACAAAGTGTTTAGTTACTGAGTTGCGTAGTTAGTCGACAAATAAACATGAAAAGTGTCCGGATTCCAGCGTTGTATACAAGCTTGCGCTTGTTACGAAGTCATCATGATCGGGCCGCTGCTAGAAAGAAGCGAGCGCGTCGAATACGCAAAGCATTCCACAAGCAGCAAGCAAAAGAGCGCTTGCTCTTTGCTTTCTTTATGTCAACTGCCATTGCAACCATGCATTGGGCAGCAGTTAGGGTAGTGTGGGTGAAAGAACGGAGTACTTATTGGTGGGAGTGCATTGTCAATATCACCCTTTACTCCAAATGACTGGGTTGAAAATTTCCGGATGTCAAGGACCACGTTTACATACCTGTGTAATGAACTCTGGCAAACCATTCAAAAGCAGGACACCATCATGCGCAAGGCGATATCAGTTGAGCAGAGAATAGCCCTTACTTTGTGGCGATTGGCAACCATGACAGACTACCGAACTATTGGACATCTTTTTGGTGTGTCTAAAACGGCAGTATGCTTCATTGTAAAAGAGGTATGCTCTGCTATAGTGGAGTTGCTGCTACCAAGATACATAAAAGTTCCTACTCTCTACCAAAAGGGAATGAACGGTTCATTGTTTCCTGAGTGGAAGAAAACAATTGCGCAAGAGGAAATTCCACTTGTGGTACTTGGAGACCCTGCTTACCCCTTGCTTCCTTGGGTAATGAAACCATATGTTGATAATGGACACCTTTCACGTGAACAGCGGAGGTTCAGTTATCGTCTGAGTAGAGCTAGGGTGGTTGTAGAGGATGCATATGGACGACTGAAGGGACGGTGGCGATGCTTGTCAAAAAGAAATGATACTGAGATATCAGATTTACCTAATTGCGGCTTGTTGTCTCCTTCACAACCTGTGTGAGATACACGGAGAACGCTTTAATAAGGACTGGCTCCAAGATCTCGACACAAGTAGCATTAACCAAGGTTGTACTGTAGATAGTGATAATAATGGCTCGCATGGAAGTGGAGAAGATATAAGGAAAGCTCTGACAACATACTTTAAAGATAACTAATATAGCTGGACTTATTAATTACAGTGCATACAAATTCTAATTATTCAATTATACATATATGTGACATTTAACATCATGTACCTGAAACAAGACAATTATGCAAACTTTTCATTCCTAGTCCTTTCTGTATTGCATATTATGTAACGTGCAATACAGAAAGGACTAGTCCAGAGGATCTACACAATCGTACTACAAATAGAACACCCGGCACGTGCTTAGCAACATGTCTACGTGCAGCTGTGCATACGTGTTACTAATTTTTAGTTCCAGTGGTAAATTCCGACCGGTTTGGAATATTACATAGTTACACGCTCTTCCTCTAGCCGCCCATGTCTTATGCGCTCTTGTACAAAGTTACACCGGAAATTATCATGAGTGTGTTGCCATCTGTATTGTTACAAGTGTGCAGAACGAGTAACAATGCCAAATGCAAGAAAAGAGTGGTATTTTTTCCAGTATAGTTTGGTACTAGCTATGGTGATAATGATTTTATCATGTGAGCCTCCCTTTTCAGACGTAGTGCGTGTGACTTGTAGTACTAATACAGATTCTCACGTGACTTGCATGTAGTAAACAATACGGCTTTTAATAAACTGCCTGTAGCTTCAAGGCTTCCCCATTTATTCCTGTACACTCGCATAAGTTAGATGTATGATAAACGACTTTATCATATGTCTAATTTTTTTGAAATCCGAAACCCTTAACAGCCGGTATCTCGGGCCGAAGACTGTGATGCTGATACTATAAATCGTGGAAAGGTCGCTTTCGCGGATTCCGGAACAGTACTTCGCTATTACATTGGTCAAACTTTTCTTGCTACGTTTCGGTCCGATCCGGACCTTCTTCAGGCATACAACAACTGGGACACTGGTCAAATACAAGGACAAGGTTTGACCAGTGTCCCAGTTGATGTATGCCTGAAGAAGGTCCGGATCGGACCGAAACGTAGCAAGAAAAGTTTGACCAATGTAATAGCGAAGTACTGTTCCGGAATCCGCGAAAGCGACCTTTCCACGATTTATAGTATCATACGTCAAACTCACGCTAATGTATGGGAGTCAATGGGGAAGCCTTGCAGCTGCACGCAGTTTTTAAAAACCCGTATTTTTTACTACAAGTAACGCGATAATCTGTATCAGGCAATACAAGTCATGTGCATGCATCTGAACATGCAATGAAATCGAAGGTTCGTATGATAAAATCATTATCACCATAGTACCAAGCTATACCAGAAGAAAATATTACTCGGTTGTTGCCATTGTCATTGTTACTCGTGCTGCGCACTCGTAACAATACAGATGGCAACAAACTTGTGATATTTTCCGGTATAGCTTTGTACTATGATGATACTATCACCATAGTACGAAGCTATACCGGAAAATATCACGAGTTTGTTGCCGTCTGTATTGTACGGCTTTTTATAAACTGTGCACAGCTGCAAGGCTTCCCCATTGACTCCCATACATTAGCGTGAGTTAGACGTATGATAATTATATAATAACACATTTGATAATACTTATTATATTTGGATCCAGTAATGGGTTGCTAAGTAACAGTTTCAGTATCAACCGTATGTATTCTAAATCTCATGTGTGTCGTATGTGTTATAGGGGTCAAACGATGGGCCACTGCCACCATATGGGTACTGTGGTTGCATAAATCAGCCCAGCATCTCAAGCATTCTCATCTCGTGCTGTTGTTCCTGCTTTCTTCGTTTCTCTTCCATTTCACTCTCCCTTTTCCATTGTTCTTCTTCCCACTTCATAAATCACTCCTCTGCTGCCTGCTGGTATTTTAAAAAGGATTCTGTTGCCTTTTCCATTGCCCTCTCTGCTTTACTCTTCTTGATCTTGTCCTTCTTTAGCTCCTTAGTAATAGGCTCCAGCTTTGGCTTCTTGCTTCTGGGAGCTACAATTTGTGAACGTATTATAGATACTTTAACATTCCTTCAATTACTCTTACCAAGAGCACATAAGAACGGGCGGCTAGAGTAAGAGCATGTAACTCCGTAAATTTGAAACCGGTCGGAATTATTGAACCGTTAATAAAAATAGTAACACGTACTGCGCAGCTGCGCGTAGACATAAGCCGTTGTTGCTAAGACGTGCCGGGTGTTCTATTTTTAGTAACAGTTCAATAATTTTGACCGGACTATGGGCTTCTATAGGAGTTACACACTCTTACTCTAGCCGCCTGTTCTTATGCGCTCTTGCTCTTGCAAATTGTCGGGCAAATTACTAACCTTGCTCATCCAATTCTGGGTCACTTGTTGGCTCTGCAGTCTCAGACGTTCCACTGTCCAAGGATTGGACGTGTAAGTCAGTTTCATCTATGGCAAAGGTAACAAAATACATCATGTAACTGGTCCAGATTAAGTTATGCAAAAGCTCTTTTGTGTAAATCTTACCATTTCCATTTCGCTCTCCATCCTCTACATCACCAACTGACTGCAGGTCTGGTGTACTGCAAGATTCCAGCAAAACTGATGGTATGGATGCTGGCCTGCAACCAAGGATTTCATCCAGCTCACTGAAGAACTTGCACGTTTTGCGCCCCCTACCAGTGCCATTATTGTGGTCTTTAACCGCTCTATATTCTCCTTTTAGATTTTTGATTTTTGCTTTGCACTGTTGCCAATCTCTGTTGTACCCTTTCTCGTTCATTTTTTTTGCGATTGCAACAAATTTTGGCTTATTTCTCGATGCCCCATCCAGCTCTTGCTGAATTTTATCATCCCCCCAGACGTGTATAAGAGCTCTAACCTCCTCATCAAACCAAAGTGCTCCGCGATTCATTGTATTTTCAATTGCACAGAAGCCGTTCAGCCGCCACTTAGTGTTTTACATGCCACTCGCACGCGCCTAAACCGCACTAAGCCGGCTTCAAACCACCTCCCGGAAGTTGTTTACGTACCGGTTTGCTAACTGGTCTAAATCGGTTTAGCTAGCCTCGTTCCCAGGCTCCTCCGCTCCGGAATGCGAAATTGAAAGTTGTACACGCGGAGAGAGCTGGTATTTATTCTCACGTGAGAACCCTCAAAGATAGAACGGAGGTAGAACGAAATTAGACTAATCCAAGCTCGGTACAAAGGTTGCACTAATGCAAAGTGCATATTATCAAGAAGCTATGAGCATGAAGAATTTAAAAATGCAAACCGTTTCTCGGTGCAAAAGGCGCACAAAGCTGTACAGGCCGGCAAATATCTCCTTTCCCTGCATCGCAGTATAGTGCCGTCAATGGAAATTCGCGTGCATTCGCGACTAATCCTAGCTCGGTACAAAGGTTGCACTAATGCAAAGTGCATATTATCAAGAAGCTATGGGCAAGAAGAGTTTAAAAATGCAAACCCTTTCTCGGTGCAAAAGGCGCACAAAGCTGTACAGGCCGACCAATATCTCCGTTCCCTGTATAGCCGTAGAGTGCCGTCAATGGAAATTCGCGTGCATTCGCGACTAATCCTTGCTCGGTACAAAGGTTGCACTAATGGAAAGTGCATATTATCAAGAAGCTATGGGCATGAAGAGTTTAAAAATGCAAACCGTTTCTCGGTGCAAAAGGCGCACAAAGCTGTACAGGCCGGCCAATATCTCCTTTCTCTGCATCGCAGTATAGTGCCGTCAATTGAAATTCGCGTGCATTCGCGACTAATCCTTGCTCGGTACAAAGGTTGCACTAATGCAAAGTGCATATTATCAAGAAGCTATGGGCATGAAGAGTTTAAAAATGCAAACCATTTCTCGGTGCAAAAGGCGCACAAAGCTGTACAGACCGTCCAATATCTCCGTTCCCTGCATCGCAGTATAGTGCCGTCAATGGAAATTCGCGTGCATTCGCGACTAATCCTAGCTCGGTACAAAGGTTGCACTAATGCAAGGTGCATATTGTCAAGAAGCTATGGGCATGAAGAGCTTAAAAATCTAAACCATTTCTCGATGTAAAAGGAGCACAAAGCTGTACAGGCCGGCCAATATCTCCGTTCCTTGAATCGCAGCATAATGCCGTCAATTGATATTCGAATACATTCGCGACTAAGCCTAGCTCGGTATAACGGTTGCACTAATGCATGGTACATAGTATCAAGAAGCTATGGGGAAGAAGAGTTTAAAAATGCAAACCCATTCTCGGTGCAAAAGGCGCACAAAGCTGTACAGACCGTCCAATATCTCCGTTCCCTGCATCGCAGTATAGTGCCGTCAATGGAAATTCGCGTGCATTCGCGACTAATCCTAGATCGGTACAAAGGTTGCACTAATGCAAGGTGCATATTATCAAGAAGCTATGGGCATGAAGAGTTTAAAAATACAAACCATTTCTCGGTGCAAAAGGCGCACAAAGCTGTACAGGCCGGCCAATATCTCCGTTCCCTGCATCGCAGTATAGTGCCGTCAATGGAAATTCGCGTACATTCGCGACTAAGACTAGCTCGGTACAAAGGTTGCACTAATCCAAGGTACATAGTATCAAGAAGCTATGGGCAAGAAGAGTTTAAAAATACAAACCCTTTCTCGGTGCAAAAGGCGCACAAATCTGTACAGACCGTCCAATATCTCCGTTCCCTGCATCGCAGTATAGTGCCGTCAATGTAAATTCGCGTGCATTCGCGTCTAATCCTTGCTCGGTACAAAGGTTGCACTAATGCAAAGTGCATATTATCAAGAAGCTATGGGCATGAAGAGTTTAAAAATGCAAACCCTTTCTCGGTGCAAAAGGCGCACAAAGCTGTACAGGCCGGCCAATATCTCCTTTCTCTGCATCGCAGTATAGTGCCGTCAATGGAAATTCGCGTGCATTCGCGACTAATCCTTGCTCGGTACAAAGGTTGCACTAATGCAAAGTGCATATTATCAAGAAGCTATGGGCATGAAGAGTTTAAAAATACAAACCATTTCTCGGTGCAAAAGGCGCACAAAGCTGTACTGGCCGGCCAATATCTCCTTTCTCTGTATCGCAGTATAGTGCCGTCAATGGAAATTCGCGTGCATTCGCGACTAATCCTAGCTCGGTACATAGGTTGCACTAATGCAAGGTGCATAGTACTAGAGGCTATGGGCATGAAGACTTTAAAAATACAAACCCTTTCTCGGTGCAAAAGGCTCACAAAGCTGTACTGGCAGGCCAATATCTCAGTTCCCTGCATCGCAGTATAGTGCAGTCAATGGAAATTCGCGTACATTCGCGACTAAGCCTAGCTCGGTACAAAGGTTGCACTAATGCAAGGTGCATATTATCAAGAAGCTATGGGCATGAAGAGTTTAAAAATACAACCCATTTCTCGGTTCAAAAGGCGCACAAAGCTTTACTTGCCGGCCAATATCTCCGTTCCCTGCATCGCAGTATAGTGCCGTCAATGGAAATTCGCGTACATTCGCGACTAAGCCTAGCTCGGTATAATGGTTGCACTAATGCATAGTACATAGTATCAAGAAGCTATTGGCAAGAAGAGTTTAAGAATGCAAACCCTTTCTCGGTACAAAAGGCGCACAAAGCTGTACAGGCCGGCCAATATCTCCTTTCTCTGCATCGCAGTATAGTGCCGTCAATGTAAATTCTCGTGCATTCGCGTCTAATCCTTGCTCGGTACAAAGGTTGCACTAATGCAAAGTGCATATTATCAAGAAGCTATGGGCATGAAGAGTTTAAAAATGCAAACCCTTTCTCGGTGCAAAAGGCGCACAAAGCTGTACAGGCCGGCCAATATCTCCTTTCTCTGCATCGCAGTATAGTGCCGTCAATGGAAATTCGCGTGCATTCGCGACTAATCCTTGCTCGGTACAAAGGTTGCACTAATGCAAAGTGCACATTATCAAGAAGCTATGGGCATGAAGAGTTTAAAAATGCAAACCCTTTCTCGGTGCAAAAGGCGCACAAAGCTGTACAGACCGTCCAATATCTCCATTCCCTGCATCGCAGTATAGTGCCGTCAATGGAAATTCGCGTGCATTCGCGACTAATCCTAGCTCGGTACAAAGGTTGCACTAATGCAAGGTGCATATTATCAAGAAGCTATGGGCACGAAGAGTTTAAAAATACAAACCATTTCTCGGTGCAAAAGGCGCACAAAGCTGTACAGGCCGGCCAATATCTCCGTTCCCTGCATCGCAGTATAGTGCTGTCAAAGGAAATTCGCGTGCATTCGCGACTAATCCTTGCTCGGTAAAAAGGTTGCACTAATGCAAGGTACATAGTATCAAGAAGCTATGGGCATGAAGAGTTTAAAAATGCAAACCCTTTCTCGGTGTAAAAAGCGCACAAAGCTGTACAGACCGTCCAATATCTCCGTTCCCTGCATCGCAGTATAGTGCCGTCAATGGAAATTCGCGTGCATTCGCGACTAATCCTAGCTCGGTACAAAGGTTGCACTAATGCAAGGTGCATATTATCAAGAAGCTATGGGCACGAAGAGTTTAAAAATACAAACCATTTCTCGGTGCAAAAGGCGCACAAAGCTGTACAGGCCGGCCAATATCTCCGTTCCCTGCATCGCAGTATAGTGCTGTCAAAGGAAATTCGCGTGCATTCGCGACTAATCCTTGCTCGGTAAAAAGGTTGCACTAATGCAAGGTACATAGTATCAAGAAGCTATGGGCATGAAGAGTTTAAAAATGCAAACCCTTTCTCGGTGTAAAAAGCGCACAAAGCTGTACAGACCGTCCAATATCTCCGTTCCCTGCATCGCAGTATAGTGCCGTCAATGGAAATTCGCGTGCATTCGCGACTAATCCTAGCTCGGTACAAAGGTTGCACTAATGCAAGGTGCATATTATCAAGGAGTTATGGGCATGCAGAGTTTAAAAATACGAACCATTTCTTGGTTCAAAAGGCGCACAAAGCTGTACAGACCGGCCAATATCTCCTTTCCCTGCATCGCAGTATAGTGCCGTCAAAGGAAATTCACGTACATTCGCGACTAATCCTAGCTCGGTACAAAGGTTTCACTAATGCAAGGTGCATATTATCAAGAAACTATGGGCATGAAGAGTTTAAAAATACAAACCATTTCTCGGTGCAAAAGGCGCACAAAGCTGTACTGGCCGGCCAATATCTCCGTTCCCTGCATCGTAGTATAGTGCCGTCAATGGAAATTCGCGTACATTCGCGACTAAGCCTAGCTCGGTACAAAGGATGCACTAATGCAAGGTACATAGTATCAAGAAGCTATGGGCAACAAGAGTTTAAAAATGCAAACCCTTTCTCGGTGCAAAAGGCGCACAAAGATGTACAGACCGTCAAATATCTCCGTTCCCTGCATCGTAGTATAGTGCCGTCAATGGAAATTCGCGTACATTCGCGACTAAACCTAGCTCGGTTCAAAGGTTGCACTAATGCAAGGTACATAGTATCAAGAAGCTATGGGCAAGAAGAGTTTAAAAATGCAAACCCTTTCTCGGTGCAAAAGGCGCACAAAGCTGTACAGACCGTCCTTAATCTCCGTTCCCTGCATCGCAGTATAGTGCCGTCAATGGAAATTCGCGTGCATTCGCGACTAATCCTAGCTCGGTACAAAGGTTGCACTAATGCAAGGTGCATATTATTAAGAAGCTATGGGCATGAAGAGTTTAAAAATACAAACCATTTCTCGGTGCAAAAGGCGCACAAAGCTGTACTGGCAGGCCAATATCTCTGTTCCCTGCATCGCAGTATAGTGCCGTCAATAAGAATTCGCGTGAAATCGCGACTAAGCCTAGCTCGGTACAAAGGTTGCACTAATGCAAGGTGCATATTATCAAGAAGCTATGGGCATGAAGAGTTTAAAAATACAAACTATTTCTCGGTGCAAAAGGCGCACAAAGCTGTAAAAGCCGGCAAATATCTCCTTTCCCTGCATCGCAGTATAGAGCCGTCAATGGAAATTCGCGTGCATTCGCGACTAATTCTAGCTCGGTACAAAGGTTGCACTAATGCAAAGTGCATATTATCAAGAAGCTATGGGCATGAAGAGTTTAAAAATACAAACCATTTCTCTGTGCAAAAGGCGCACAAAGCTGTACTGGTCGGCCAATATCTCCGTTCCCTGCATCGCAGTATAGAGCCGTCAATTGAAATTCGCGTAGATTCGCGTCTAATCATAGCTCGGTACAATGGTTGCACTAATGCGAGGTACATAGTATCAAGAAGCTATGGGCAAGAAGAGCTTAAAAATGCAAACCCTTTCTCGGTGCAAAAGGCGCACAAAGCTGTACAAACCGTCCAATATCTCCGTTCCCTGCATCGCAGTATAGTTCCGTCAATGGAAATTCGCGTGCATTCGCGACTAATCCTTGCTCGGTACAAAGGTTGCACTAATGCAAGGTGCATATTATCAAGAAGCTATGGGCATGAAGAGTTTAAAAATACAAACCATTTCTCGGTGCAAAAGGCGCACAAAGCTGTATAGGCCTGCAAATATCTCCTTTCCCTGCACCGCAGTATAGTGCCGTCAATGGAAATTCGCGTAGATTCGCGTCTAATCCTAGCTCGGTACAAAGGTTGCACTAATGCAAGGTACATAGTATCAAGAAGCTATGGCGAATAAGAGTTTAAAAATACAAACCCTTTCTCGGTGCAAAAGGCGCACAAAGCTGTACAGACCGTCCAATATCTCCGTTCCCTGCATAGCAGCATAGTGCCGTGAATGGAAATTCGCGGATATTCGCGACTAATCCTAGCTCGGTACAAAGGTTTCACTAATGCAAAGTGCATATTATCAAGAAGCTATGGGCAAGAAGAGTTTAAAAATGCAAACTCTTTCTCGGTGCAAAAGGCGCACAAAGCTGTACAGACCGTCCAATATCTCCGTTCCCTGCATCGTAGTATAGTGCCGTCAATGGAAATTCGCGTGCATTCGCGACTAATCCTAGCTCGGTACAATGGTTGTACTTATGCAAAGTGCATATTATCAAGAAGCTATGGGCATGAAGAGTTTAAAAATACAAACCATTTCTCGATGTAAAAGGCGCACAAAGTTGTACAGGCCGGCAAATATCTCCTTTCCCTGCATCGCAGTATAGTACCATCAATGGAAATTCGCGTACATTCGCGACTAATCCTTGCTCGGTAAAAAGGTTGCACTAATGCAAGGTACATAGTATCAAGAAGCTATGGGCATGAAGAGTTTAAAAAAGCAAACCCTTTCTCGGTGTAAAAAGCGCACAAAGCTGTACAGACCGTCCAATATCTCCGTTCCCTGCATCGCAGTATAGTGCCGTCAATGGAAATTCGCGTGCATTCGCGACTAATCCTAGCTCGGTACAAAGGTTGCACTAATGCAAGGTGCATATTATCAAGGAGCTATGGGCATGCAGAGTTTAAAAATACAAACCATTTCTTGGTGCAAAAGGCGCACAAAGCTGTACAGACCGGCCAATATCTCCTTTCCCTGCATCGCAGTAGTGCCGTCAAAGGAAATTCACGACTAATCCTAGCTCGGTACAAAGGTTTCACTAATGCAAGGTGCATATTATCAAGAAACTATGGGCATGAAGAGTTTAAAAATACAAACCATTTCTCGGTGCAAAAGGCGCACAAAGCTGTACTGGCCGGCCAATATCTCCGTTCCCTGCATCGTAGTATAGTGCCGTCAATGGAAATTCGCGTACATTCGCGACTAAGCCTAGCTCGGTACAAAGGATGCACTAATGCAAGGTACATAGTATCAAGAAGCTATGGGCAACAAGAGTTTAAATATGCAAACCCTTTCTCGGTGCAAAAGGCGCACAAAGATGTACAGACCGTCTAATATCTCCGTTCCCTGCATCGTAGTATAGTGCCGTCAATGGAAATTCGCGTACATTCGCGACTAAACCTAGCTCGGTTCAAAGGTTGCACTAATGCAAGGTACATAGTATCAAGAAGCTATGGGCAAGAAGAGTTTAAAAATGCAAACCCTTTCTCGGTGCAAAAGGCGCACAAAGCTGTACAGACCGTCCTTAATCTCCGTTCCCTGCATCGCAGTATAGTGCCGTCAATGGAAATTCGCGTGCATTCGCGACTAATCCTAGCTCGGTACAAAGGTTGCACTAATGCAAGGTGCATATTATTAAGAAGCTATGGGCATGAAGAGTTTAAAAATACAAACCATTTCTCGGTGCAAAAGGCGCACAAAGCTGTACTGGCCGGCAAAGTATCTCCTTTCCCTGTATCGCAGTATAGTGCCATCAATGGAAATTCGCGTGCATTCGTGACTAATCCTAGCTCGGTACAAGGGTTGCATTAATGCAAAGTGCATATTATCAAGAAGCTATGGGCATGAAGAGTTTAAAAATACAAACCATTTCACGGTGCAAAATGCGCACAAAAGCTGTACAGACCGTCCAATATCTCCGTTCCCTGCATCGCAGTTTAGTGCGGTCAATGGAAACTCGCGAGCATTCGCGACTAATCCTAGCTCGGTACAAAGGTTGCACTAATGCAAGGTGCATATTATCAAGAAGCTATGGGCATGAAGAGTTTAAAAATACAAACTATTTCTCGGTGCAAAAGGCGCACAAAGCTGTAAAAGCCGGCAAATATCTCCATTCCCTGCATCGCAGTATAGAGCCGTCAATGGAAATTCGCGTGCATTCGCGACTAATTCTAGCTCGGTACAAAGGTTGCACTAATGCAAAGTGCATATTATCAAGAAGCTATGGGCATGAAGAGTTTAGAAATACAAACCATTTCTCTGTGCAAAAGGCGCACAAAGCTGTACTGGTCGGCCAATATCTCCGTTCCCTGCATCGCAGTATAGAGCCGTCAATTGAAATTCGCGTAGATTCGCGTCTAATCATAGCTCGGTACAATGGTTGCACTAATGCAAGGTGCATATTATAAAGAAGCTATGGGCATGAAGAGTTTAAAAATACAAACCATTTCTCGGTGCAAAAGGCGCACAAAGCTGTACAGGCCGACAAATATCTCCTTTCCCTGCATCGCAGTATATTACCGTCAATGGAAATTCGCGTACATTCGCGACTAATCGTAGCTCGTTACAATGGTTGCACTAATGCAAGGTACATAGTATCAAGAAGCTATGGGGAATAAGAGTTTAAAAATAAAACCCTTTCTCGGTGCAAAAGGCGCACAAAGCTGTACAGACCGTCCAATATCTCCGTTCCCTGCATCGCAGTATTGTGCCGTGAATGGAAATTCGCGTACATTCGCGACTAATCCTAGCTCGGTACAAAGGTTTCACTAATGCAAAGTGCATATTATCAAGAAGATATGGGCATGAAGAGTTTAAAAATACAAACCATTTCTCGGTGCAAAAGGTGCACAAAAGCTGTACAGACCGTCCAATATCTCCGTTCCCTGCATCGCAGTATAGTGCCGTCAATGGAAACTCGCGAGCATTCGCGACAAATCCTAGCTCGGTACAAAGGTTGCACTAATGCAAGGTGCATATTATCAAGAAGCTATGGGCATGAAGAGTTTAAAAATACAAACAATTTCTCGGTGCAAAAGGCGCACAAATCTGTACTGGCCACCCAATATCTCCGTTCCCTGCATCGCAGTATAGTTCCGTGAATGGAAATTCGCGTACATTCGCGACTAATCCTAGCTCGGTGCAGAGGTTGCACTAATGCAAAGTGCATATTATCAAGAAGCTATGGGTATGAAGAGTTTAAAAATACAAACTGTTTCACGGTGCAAAAGGCGCACAAAGCTGTAAAAGCCGGCAAATATCTCCTTTCCCTGCATCGCAGTATAGAGCCGTCAATGGAAATTCGCGTGCATTCGCGACTAATCCTAGCTCGGTACAATGGTTGTACTTATGCAAAGTGCATATTATCAAGAAGCTATGGGCATGAAGAGTTTAAAAATACAAACCATTTCTCTGTGTAAAAGGCGCACAAAGTTGTATAGGCCGGCAAATATCTCCTTTCCCTGCATCGCAGTATAGTACCGTCAATGGAAATTCGCGTGCATTCGCGACTAATCCTAGCTCGTTACAATGGTTGCACTAATGCAAGGTACATAGTATCAAGAAGCTATGGGGAATAAGAGTTTAAAAATACAAACCCTTTCTCGGTGCAAAAGGCGCACAAAGCTGTACAGACCGTCCAATATCTCCGTTCCCTGCATCGCAGTATAGTGCCGTGAATGGAAATTCGCGTACATTCGCGACTAATCCTAGCTCGGTACAAAGGTTTCACTAATGCAAAGTGCATATTATCAAGAAGCTATGGGCAAGAAGAGTTTAAAAATGCAAACCCTTTCTCGGTGCAAAAGGCGCACAAAGCTGTACAGACCGTCCAATATCTCCGTTCCCTGCATCGCAGTATAGTGCGGTCAATGGAAACTCGCGAGCATTCGCGACTAATCCTAGCTCGGTACAAAGGTTGCACTAATGCAAGGTGCATATTATCAAGAAGCTATGGGCATGAATAGTTTAAAAATACAAACCATTTCTCGGTGCAAAAGGCGCACAAAGCTGTACTGGCCAGCCAATATCTCCGTTCCCTGCATCGCAGTATAGTTCCGTGAATGGAAATTCGCGTACATTCGCGACTAATCCTAGCTCGGTGCAGAGGTTGCACTAATGCAAAGCGCATATTATCAAGAAGCTATGGGCATGAAGAGTTTAAAAATACAAACTATTTCACGGTGCAAAAGGCGCACAAAGCTGTAAAAGCCGGCAAATATCTCCTTTCCCTGCATCGCAGTATAGAGCCGTCAATGGAAATTCCTGTGCATTCGCGACTAATGCTAGCTCGGTACAATGGTTGTACTTATGCAAAGTGCATATTATCAAGAAACTATGGGCAAGAAGAGTTTAAAAATGCAAACTCTTTCTCGGTGCAAAAGGCGCACAAAGCTGTACAGACCGTCCAATATCTCCGTTCCCTGCATCGCAGTATAGTGCGGTCAATGGAAACTCGCGAGCATTCGCGACTAATCCTAGCTCGGTACAAAGGTTGCACTAATGCAAGGTGCATATTATCAAGAAGCTATGGGCATGAAGAGTTTAAAAATACAAACCATTTCTCGGTGCAAAAGGCGCACAAAGCTGTACTGGCCAGCCAATATCTCAGTTCCCTGCATCGCAGTATAGTGCCGTGAATGGAAATTCGCGTACATTCGCGACTAATCCTAGCTCGGTACAGAGGTTGCACTAATGTAAAGTGCATATTATCAAGAAGCTATGGGCATGAAGAGTTTAAAAATACAAACTATTTCTCGGTGCAAAAGGCGCACAAAGCTGTAAAAGCCGGCAAATATCTCCGTTCCCTGCATCGCAGTATAGTGTCGTCAATGGAAATTTGCCTGCATTCGCGACTAATTCTAGCTCGGTACAAAGGTTGTACTAATGCAATGTGCATATTATCAAGAAGCTATGGGGAATAAGAGTTTAAAAATACAAACCCTTTCTCGGTGCAAAAGGCGCACAAAGCTGTACAGACCGTCCAATATCTCCGTTCCCTGCATCGCAGTATTGTGCCGTGAATGGAAATTCGCGTACATTCGCGACTAATCCTAGCTCGGTACAAAGGTTGCACTAATGCAAAGTGCATATTATCAAGAAGATATGGGCATGAAGAGTTTAAAAATACAAACCATTTCTCGGTGCAAAAGGCGCACAAAGCTTCTTGTGCTATGTACCTTGCATTAGTGCAACCTTTGTACCGAGCTAGGATTAGTCGCGAATGTACGCGAATTTCCATTGACGGTACTATACTGCAATGCAAGGAACGGAGATATTGGCCGGCCAGTACAGCTTTGTGCGCCTTTTGCACCGAGAAATGGTTTGTTTTTTTATACTCTTAATGCCCATAGCTTCTTGATAATATGCACCTTGCACAAGTGCAACCTTTGTACCGAGCTAGGATTAGTCGCGAATGTATTCGAATTTCCATTGACGGCACTATGCTGCGATGCAAGGAACGGAGATATTGGCCGGCCTGTACAGCTTTGTGGGCCTTTTACACCGTGAAACGGTTTGTATTTTTAAACTCTTCTTGCCCATACCTTCTTGATAATATGCACTTTGCTTTAGTGCAACCTTTGTACCGAGCTAGGATTAGTCGCGAATGCACGCGAATTTCCATTGACGGCACTATACTGAGATGCAGGGAACGGAGATATTGGACGGTCTGTACAGCTTTGTTCGCCTTTTGCACCGAGAAAAGGTTTGCATTTTTAAACTCTTCTTGCCCATAGCTTCTTGATACTATGTACCTTGGATTAGTGCAACCTTTGTACCGAGCTAGGATTAGTCGCGAATGTACGCGAATTTCCATTGACGGCACTATACTGCGATGCAGGGAACGGAGATATTGGCCGGCCTGTACAGCTGTGTGCGCCTTTTACACCGAGAAAAGGTTTGCATTTTTAAACTCTTCATGCCCATAGCTTCTTGATAATATAAACTTGGCATTAGTTCAACCTCTGTACCGAGCAAGGATTAGTCGCGAATGCACGCGAATTTCCATTGACGGCACTATACTGCGATGCAGAGAAAGGAGATATTGGCCGGCCTGTACAGCTTTGTGCGCCTTTGGCACCGAGAAAGGGTTTGCATTTTTAAACACTTCTTGCCCATAGCTTCTTGATACTATGTACCTTGCATTAGTGCAACATTTGTACCGAGCTAGGCTTAGTCGCAAATGTACGCGAATTTCCATTGACGGCACTATACTGCGATGCAGGGAACGGAGATATTGGCCAGCCAGTACAGCTTTGTGCGCCTTTTGCACCGAGAAATGGTTTGTATTTTTAAACTCTTCACGCCCATAGCTTCTTGATAATATGCACCTTGCATTAGTGCAACCTTTGTACCGAGCTAGAATTAGTCGCAAATGCACGCGAATTTCCATTGACGGAACTATACTGCGATGCAGGGAACGGAGATATTGGCCGGCCAGTACAGCTTTGTGCGCCTTTTGCACCGAGAAATGGTTTGTATTTTTAAACTCTTCATGCCCATAGCTTCTTGATAATATGCATCTTGCATTAGTGCAACCTTTGTACCGAGCTAGGATTAGTCGCGAATGCACGCGAATTTCCATTGACGTCACTATACTGCGATGCACGGAACGGAGATTAAGGACGATCTGTACAGCTTTGTGCGCCATTTGCACCGAGAAAGGGTTTGCATTTTTAAACTCTTCTTGCCCATAGCTTCTTGATACTATGTACCTTGCATTAGTGCAACCTTTGTACCGAGCTAGGCTTAGTCGCGAATGTACGCGAATTTCCATTGACGGCACTATACTGCGATGCAGTGAACGGAGATATTGGCCGGCCAGTACAGCTTTGTGCGCCTTTTGCACCGAGAAATGGTTTGTATTTTTAAACTCTTCACGCCCATAGCTTCTTGATAATATGTACCTTGCATTAGTGCAACCTATGTACCGAGCTAGGATTAGTCGCGAATGCACGCGAAATTCCATTGACGACACTATACTGCGATGCAGGGAACGGAGATATTGGACGGTCTGTACAGCTTTGTGCGCCTTTTGCACCGAGAAAGGGTTTGCATTTTTAAACTCTTCTTGCCCATAGCTTCTTGATACTATGTACCTTGCATTAGTGCAACCTTTGTACCGAGTTAGGCTTAGTCGCGAATGTACGCGAATTTCCATTGACGGCACTATACTGCTATTCAGGGAACGGAGATATTGGCCGGCCTGTACAGCTGTGTGCACCTTTTGCACCGAGAAACGGTTTGCATTTTTAAACTCTTCATGCCCATAGCTTCTTGATTAATATGCACTTTGCATTAGTGCAACTTTTGTACCGAGCAAGGATTAGTCGCGAATGCACGCGAATTCCAGTGACGGCACTATACTGCGATGCAGAGAAAGGAGATATTGGCCGGCCTGTACAGCTTTGTGCGCCTTTTGCACCGAGAAAGGGTTTGCATTTTTAAACTCTTCTTGCCCATAGCTTCTTGATACTATGTACCATGCATTAGTGCAACCTTTATACCGAGCTATGCTTAGTCGCGAATGTATTCGAATTTCCATTGACGGCACTATGCTGCGATGCAAGGAACGGAGATATTGGCCGGCCTGTACAGCTTTGTGGGCCTTTTACACCGTGAAACGGTTTGTATTTTTAAACTCTTCTTGCCCATAGCTTCTTGATAATATGCACTTTGCTTTAGTGCAACCTTTGTACCGAGCTAGGATTAGT
Organism: Agelas oroides; assembly: GCA_949130485.1. Classification (NCBI taxonomy): domain Eukaryota; kingdom Metazoa; phylum Porifera; class Demospongiae; order Agelasida; family Agelasidae; genus Agelas; species Agelas oroides. Next base: position 6,714,181 of record OX422197.1, on the reverse strand, counting down.
CGCGAATGCACGCGAATTTCCATTGACGGCACTATACTGAGATGCAGGGAACGGAGATATTGGACGGTCTGTACAGCTTTGTGCGCCTTTTGCACCGAGAAAGGGTTTGAATTTTTAAACTCTTCTTTCCCATAGCTTCTTGATACTATATACCTTGCATTAGTGCAACCTTTGTACCGAGCTAGGATTAGTCGCGAATGCACGCGAATTTCCATTGACGGCACTATATTGCGATGCAGGGAACGGAGATATTGGACGGTCTGTACAGCTTTGTGCGCCTTTTGCACCGAGAAAAGGTTTGCATTTTTAAACTCTTCTTGCCCATAGCTTCTTGATACTATGTACCTTGGATTATTGCAACCTTTGTACCGAGCTAGGCTTAGTCGCGAATGTACGAGAATTTCTATTGACGGCACTATACTGTGATGCAGGGAACGGAGATATTGGCCGGCCTGTACAGCTTTGTGCGCCTTTTGCACCGAGAAAAGGTTTGCATTTTTAAACTCTTCATGCCCATAGCTTCTTGATGATATGAACTTGGCATTAGTGCAACCTTTGTACCGAGCAAGGATTAGTCGCGAATGCACGCGAATTTCCATTGACGGCACTATACTGCGATGCAGAGAAAGGAGATATTGGCCGGCCTGTACAGCTTTGTGCGCCTTTGGCATCGAGAAAGGGTTTGCATTTTTAAACTCTTCTTGCCCATAGCTTCTTGATACTATGTACCATGCATTAGTGCAACCTTTATACCGAGCTAGGCTTAGTCGTGAATGTATTCGAATTTCCATTGACGGCACTATGCTGCGATGCAAGGAACGGAGATATTGGCCGGCCTGTACAGCTTTGTGCGCCTTTTACACCGTGAAACGGTTTGTATTTTTAAACTCTTCTTGCCCATAGCTTCTTGATAATATGCACTTTGCTTTAGTGCAACCTTTGTACCGAGCTGGGATTAGTCGCGAATGCACGCGAATTTCCATTGACGGCACTATACTGAGATGCAGGGAACGGAGATATTGGACGGTCTGTACAGCTTTGTGCGCCTTTTGCACCGAGAAAGGGTTTGAATTTTTAAACTCTTCTTTCCCATAGCTTCTTGATACTATATACCTTGCATTAGTGCAACCTTTGTACCGAGCTAGGATTAGTCGCGAATGCACGCGAATTTCCATTGACGGCACTATACTGCGATGAAGGGAACGGAGATATTGGACGGTCTATACAGATTTGTGCGCCTTTTGCACCGAGAAAGGGTTCGCATTTTTAAACACTTCTTGCCCATAGCTTCTGGATGCTATGTACCTTGCATTAGTGCAACCTTTGTACCGAGCTAGGCTTAGTCGCGAATGTACGCGAATTTCCATTCAAGGCACTATACTGCGATGCAGGGAACGGAGATATTGGCCGGCCAGTACAGCTTTGTGCGCCTTTTGCACCGAGAAATGGTTTGTATTTTTAAACTCTTCACGCCCATAGCTTCTTGATAATATGCACCTTGCATTAGTGCAACCTTTGTACCTAGCTAGGATTAGTCGCGAATGCACGCGAATTGCCATTGACGGCACTATATTGCGATGCAGGGAACGGAGATATTGGACGGTCTGTACAGCTTTGTGCGCCTTTTGCACCGAGAAAAGGTTTGCATTTTTAAACTCTTCTTGCCCATAGCTTCTTGATACTATGTACCTTGGATTAGTGCAACCTTTGTACCGAGCTACGATTAGTCGCGAATGTACGCGAATTTCCATTGACGGCACTATACTGCGATGCAGAGAAAGGAGATATTGGCCGGCCTGTACAGCTTTGTGCGCCTTTGGCACCGAGAAAGGGTTTGCATTTTTAAACTCTTCTTGCCCATAGCTTCTTGATACTATGTACCTTGCATTAGTGCAACCTTTGTACCGAGCTAGGCTTAGTCGCGAATGTACGCGAATTTCCATTGACGGCACTATACTGCGATGCAGGGAACGGAGATATTGGCCGGCCAGTACAGCTTTGAGCGCCTTTTGCACCGAGAAATGGTTTGTATTTTTAAACTCCCCACGCCCATAGCTTCTTGATAATATGTACCTTGCATTAGTGCAACCTTTGTACCGAGCTAGGATTAGTCGCGAATGCACGCGAATTTCCATTGACGGCACTATACTGCGATGCATGGAAAGGAGATATTTGCCGGTCTGTACAGCTTTGTGCGCCTTTTGCACCGAGAAATAGTTTGTATTTTTAAATCTTCATGGCCATAACTTCTTGATAATATGCACTTTGCATTAGTGCAACCTCTGTACCGAGCTAGGATTAGTCGCGAATGTACGCGAATTTCCATTCACAACCTATACTGCGATGCAGGGAACGGAGATATTGGCTGGCCAGTACAGCTTTGTGCGCCTTTTGCACCGAGAAATGGTTGGTATTTTTAAACTCTTCATGCCCATAGCTTCGTGGTAATATGCACTTTGCATTAGTGCAACCTTTGTACCGAGCTAGGATTAGTCGCGAATGCACGCGAATTTCCATCGACGGCACTATACTGCGATGCAGGGAACGGAGATATTGGCCGGCCTGTACAGCTTTGTGCGCCTTTTGCACCGAGAAAAGGTTTGCATTTTTAAACTCTTCATGCCCATAGCTTCTTGATAATATGAACTTGGCATTAGTGCAACCTTTGTACCGAGCAAGGATTAGTCGCGAATGCACGCGAATTTCCATTGACGGCACTATACTGCGATGCAGAGAAAGGAGATATTGGCCGGCCTGTACAGCTTTGTGCGCCTTTGGCACCGAGAAAGGGTTTGCATTTTTAAACTCTTCTTGCCCATAGCTTCTTGATACTATGTACCTTGCATTAGTGCAACCTTTGTACCGAGCTAGGCTTAGTCGCGAATGTACGCGAATTTCCATTGACGGCACTATACTGCGATGCAGGGAACGGAGATATTGGCCGGCCAGTACAGCTTTGTGCGCCTTTTGCACCGAGAAATGGTTTGTATTTTTAAACTCTTCACGCCCATAGCTTCTTGATAATATGTACCTTGCATTAGTGCAACCTTTGTACCGAGCTAGGATTAGTCGCGAATGCACGCGAATTTCCATTGACGGCACTATACTGCGATGCAGAGAAAGGAGATATTTGCCGGTCTGTACATCTTTGTGCGCCTTTTGCACCGAGAAATAGTTTGTATTTTTAAATCTTCATGGCCATAACTTCTTGATAATATGCACTTTGCATTAGTGCAACCTCTGTACCGATCTAGGATTAGTCGCGAAAGTTCGCGAATTTCCATTCACGGTCCTATACTGCGATGCAGGGAACGGAGATATTGGCTGGCCAGTACAGCTTTGTGCGCCTTTTGCACCGAGAAATGGTTTGTATTTTTAAACTCTTCATGCCCATAGCTTCTTGGTAATATGCACTTTGCATTAGTGCAACCTTTGTACCGAGCTAGGATTAGTCGCGAATGCACGCGAATTTCCATCGACGGCACTATACTGTGATGCAGGGAAAGGAGATATTTGCAGGCCTGTACAGCTTTGTGCGCCTTTTGCACCGAGAAATGGTTTGTATTTTGAAACTCTTCATGCCCATAGCTTCTTGATAATATGCACCTTGCATTAGTGCAACCTTTGTACCGAGATAGGATTAGTCGCGAATGCTCGCGAGTTTCCATTGACGGCGCTATACTGCGATGCAGGGAACGGAGATATTGGACGGTCTGTAAAGCTTTGTGCGACTTTTGCACCGTGAAATGGTTTGTATTTTTAAACTCTTCATGCCCATAGCTTCTTGATAATATGCACTTTGCATTAATGCAACCCTTGTACCGAGCAAGGATTAGTCGCGAATGCGCGCGAATTTCCATTGACGGCACTATACTGCGATTCAGGGAAAGGAGATAGTTTGCCGGCCTGTACAGCTTTGTGCGCCTTTTGCACCGAGAAATGGTTTGTATTTTTAAACTCTTCATGCCCATTGATTCTTGATAATATGCACTTTGAATTAGTGCAACCTCTGTACCGAGATAGGATTAGGCGCGAATGTACGCGAATTTCCATTGACGGCACTATACTGCGATGCAGGGAAAGGAGATAGTTTGCCGGCCTGTACAGCTTTGTGCGCCTTTTGCACCGAGAAATGGTTTGTATTTTTAAACTCTTCATGCCCATTGATTCTTGATAATATGCACTTTGAATTAGTGCAACCTCTGTACCGAGCTAGGATTAGGCGCGAATGTACGCGAATTTCCATTGACGGCACTTTACTGCGATGCAGGGAACGGAGATATTGGCCGGCCAGTACAACTTTGTGCGCCTTTTGCACCGAGAAATGGTTTGTATTTTTAAACTCTTCATGCCCATTGATTCTTGATAATATGCACTTTGCATTAATGCAACCCTTGTATCGAGCAAGGATTAGTCGCAAATGCGCGCGAATTTCCATTGACGGCACTATACTGCGATGCAGGGAACGGAGATATTGGCTGGCCAGTACAGCTTTGTGCGCCTTTTGCACCGAGAAATGGTTTGTATTTTTAAACTCTTCATGCCAATAGCTACTTGATAATATGCAACTTGAATTAGTGCAACCTTTGTACCGAGCTAGGATTAGTCGCGAATGCTCGCGAGTTTCCATTGACCGCACTAAACTGCGATGCAGGGAACGGAGATATTGGACGGTCTGTACAGCTTTTGTGCGCCTTTTTCACCGAGAAATGGTTTATATTTTTAAACTCTTCATGCCCATATCTTCTTGATAATATGCACTTTGCATCAGTGAAACCTTTGTACCGAGCTAGGATTAGTCGCGAATGTGCACGAATTTCCATTCACGGCACTATACTGCGATGCAGGGAACGGAGATATTGGACGGTCTGTACAGCTTTGTGCGCCTTTTGCACCGAGAAATGGTTTGTATTTTTAAACTCTTATTCCCCATAGCTTCTTGATACTATGTACCTTGCATTAGTGCAACCATTGTAACGAGCTAGGATTAGTCGCGAATGCACGCGAATTTCCATTGACGGTACTATACTGCGATGCAGGGAAAGGAGATATTTGCCGGCCTGTACAACTTTGTGCGCCTTTTATACCGAGAAATGGTTTGTATTTTTAAACTCTTCATGCCCATAGCTTCTTGATAATATGCACTTTGCATAAGTACAACCATTGTACCGAGCTAGGATTAGTCGCGAATGCACGCGAATTTCCATTGACGGCACTATACTGCGATGCAGGGAACGGAGATATTGGACGGTCTGTACAACTTTGTGCGCCTTTTGCACCGAGAAAGGGTTTGCATTTTTAAACTCTTCTTGCCCATAGCTTCTTGATAATATGCACTTTGCATTAGTGCAACCTTTGTACCGAGCTAGGATTAGTCGCGAATGTACGCGAATTTCCATTCACGGCACTATACTGCGATGCAGGGAACGGAGATATTGGACGGTCTGTACAGCTTTGTGCGCCTTTTGCACCGAGAAAGGGTTTGTATTTTTAAACTCTTATTCCCCATAGCTTCTTGATACTATGAACCTTGCATTAGTGCAACCATTGTAACGAGCTAGGATTAGTCGCGAATGCACTCGAATTTCCGTTGACGGTACTATACTGCGATGTAGGGAAAGGAGATATTTGCCGGGCTGTACAACTTTGTGCGCCTTTTACACCGAGAAATGGTTTGTATTTTTAAACTCTTCATGCCCATAGCTTCTTGATAATATGCACTTTGCATATGTACAACCATTGTACCGAGCTAGGATTAGTCGCGAATGCACGCGAATTTCCATTGACGGCACTATACTGCGATGCAAGGAACGGAGATATTGGACGGTCTATGGACAAGAAGAGTTTAAAAATGCAAACCCTTTCTTGGTGCAAAAGGCGCATAAAGCTGTACTGGCCGGCCAATATCTCCGTTCCCTGTATCGCAGTATAGTTGCGTCAATGGAGATTCGCGTGCATTCGCGACTAATCCTAGCTCGGTACAAAGGTTGCACTAATGCAATGTGCATATTATCAAGAAGCTATGGGCATGAAGAGTTTAAAAATACAAACCATTTCTCGGTGCAAAAGTCGCACAAAACTGTACATGCCGGCAAATATCTCCTTTCCCTGCATCGCAGTATAGTGCCGTCAATGGTAATTCGCGTGCATTCGTGACTAATCCTAGCTCGGTACAAAGGTTGCACTAATGCATGGTGCATATTATCAAGAAGCTATGGGCATGAAGAGTTTAAAAATACAAACCATTTCTCGGTGCTAAAGGCGCACAAAGCTGTATAGGCCGGCAAATATCTCCTTTCCCTGCATCGCAGTATAGTGCCATCAATGGAAATTCGCGTGCATTCGCGACTAATCCTAGCGCGGTACAAAGGTTGAACTAATGCAAAGTGCATATTATCAAGAAGCTATGGGCATGAAGAGTTTAAAAATACAAACCATTTCTCGGTACAAAAGGCGTACAAAGCTGTACACGCCGGCAAATATCTCCTTTCCCTGCATCGCAGTATAGTGCCGTCAATGGAAATTCGCGTGCATTCGCGACTAATCCTAGCTCGGTACAAAGGTTGCACTAATGCAAGGTGCATATTATCAAGAAGCTATGGGCATGAAGAGTTTAAAAATACAAACCATTTCTCGGTGCTAAAGGCGCACAAAGCTGTACAGGCCGGCAAATATCTCCTTTCCCTGCATCGCAGTATTGTGCCATCAATGGAAATTCGCGTGCATTTGCGACTAATCCTAGCTCGGTACAAAGGTTGCGCTAATGCAAAGTGCATATTATCAAGAAGCTATGTGCATGAAGAGTTCAAAAATACAAACTATTTCTTGGTGCAAAATGCGCACAAAGCTGTACTGGCCGGCCAATATCTCCGTTCCTTGCATAGCAGTATAGTGCCGTCAATGGTAATTCGCGTGCATTCGCGACTAATCCTAGCTCGGTACAAAGGTTGCACTAATGCAAAGTGCATATTATCAAGAAGCTATGGGCATGAAGAGTTTAAAAATACAAACCATTTCTCAGTACAAAAGGCGTACAAAGCTGTAATGGCCGGCCAATATCTCCGTTCACTGCATCGCAGTATAGTGCCGTCAATGGAAATTCGCGTGCATTCGCGACTAATCCTAGCTCGGTAAGGAAGTTGCACTAATGCAAAGTGCATATTACCAAGAAGCTATGGGCATGAAGTATTTAAAAATACAAACCATTTCTCGGTGCAAAAGTCGCACAAAGTTGTACAGGCCGGCAAATATCTCCTTTCCCTGCATCGCAGTTTAGTGCCGTCAATGGAAATTCGCGTGCATTCGCGACTAATCCTAGCTCGGTACAAAGGTTGCACTAATGCAAAGTGCATATTATCAAGAAGCTATGTGCATGAAGAGTTTAAAAATACATACCATTTCTCGGTGCAAAAGGCGCACAAAGCTGTACTGGCCGGCTAATATCTCCGTTTCATGCATCGCAGTATAGTGCCGTCAATTGAAATTCGCGTATATTAGCTACTAAGCCTAGCTCGGTACAGAGGTTGCACTAATGCAAAGTGCATATTATCAAGAAGCTATTGGCATGAAGAGATTAAAAATACAAACCCTTTCGCGGTGCAAAAGGCGCACAAAGCTGTACAGACCGTCCAATATCTCCGTTCCCTGCATCGCAGTATAGTGCCGTCAATGGAAATTCGCGTGCATTCGCGACTAATCCTAGCTCGGTACAAAGGTTGCACTAATGCAAGGTACATATTATCAAGAATCTATGGGCATGAAGAGTTTAAAAATAAATCTATTTCTCGGTGCAAAAGGCGCACAAAGCTGTACAGGCCGGTAAATATCTCCTTTCCCTGCATCGCAGTAAAGTGCTGTCAATGGCAATTCGCGTGCATTCGCGACTAATCCTAGCTCGGTACAAAGGTTGCACTAATGCAAGGTGCATATTATCAAGAATCTATGGGCATGAAGAATTTTTAAAAAAAACTATTTATCGGTGCAAAAGGCGCACAAAGCTGTACAGGCCGGCAAATATCTCCTTTCCCTGCATCGCAGTATAGTGCCATCAATGGAAATTCGCGTGCATTCGCGACTAATCCTAGCTCGGTACAAAGGTTGCACTAATGCAAGGTGCATATTGTCAAGAAACTATGGGCATGAAGAGTTTAAAAATACAAACCATTTCTCGGTGCAAAAGGCGCAAAAAGCTGAACTGGCCGGCCAATATCTCCGTTCCCTGCATCGCAGTATAGTGCCGACAATGGAAATTCGCGTGCATTCGCGACAAATCCCAACTCGATACAGAGGTTCCACTAATGCAAAGTGCACATTATCAAGAAGCTATGGGCATGAAGAGTTTAAAAATACAAACCATTTCTCGGTGCAAAAGGCGCACAAAGCTGTACAGGCCGGCAAATATCTCCTTTCCCTGCATCGCAGTATAGTGCCGTCAATGGAAATTCGCGTGCATTCGCGACTAATCCTAGCTCGGTACAAAGGTTGCACTAATGCAAAGTGCATATTATCAAGAAGCTATGGGCATGAAGAGTTTAAAAATACAAACCATTTCTCGGTGCAAAGGCTCACAAAGCTGTACAGGCCGGCAAATATCTCCTTTCCCTGCATCACAGTATAGTGCCGTTAATTGAAATTCGCGTGCATTCGCGACTAATCGTAGCTCGGTACAAAGGTTGCACTAATGCAAGGTGCATGTTATCAAGAAGCTATGGGCATGAAGAGTTTAAAAATACAAACCATTTCTCGGTGCAAAAGGCGCACAAAGCTGTAATGGCCGGCCAATATCTTCGTTCCCTGCATCGCAGTTTAGTGCCGTCAATGGAAATTCGCGTACATTCGCGACTAATCCTAGCTGGGTACAAAGGTTGCACTAATGCAAGGTGCATATTATCAAGAAGCTATGGGCATGAAGAGTTTAAAAATAAAACTATTTCTCTGTGCAAAAGGCGCTCAAGGCTGTACAGGCCTGCAAATATCTCCTTTAAATGCATCGCAGTATAGTGTCGTCAATTGAAATTCGCGTGCATTCGCGCCTAATCCTAGCTCGGTACAAAGGTTGCATTAATGCAAAGTACATATTATCAAGAATCTATGGGCATGAAGAGTTTAAAAATACAAATCATTTCCCTGTGCGAAAGGCGCTCAAAGCTTTACTGGCCGGCCAATATCTCCGTTCCCTGCATCGCAGTAAAGTGCCGTGAATGGAAATTCGCTTACATTCGCGACGAATCCTAGCTCGGTACAGAGGTTGCACTAATGCAAAGTGCACATTATCAAGAAGCTATGGGCATGAAGAGTTTAAAAATACAAACCCTTTCTCGGTACAAAAGGCGCACAAAGCTGTACAGACCGTAAAATATCTCCATTCCCTGCATCGCTGTATAGTGCCGTCAATGGAAATTCGCGTGCATTCGAGACTAATCCTAGCTCGGTACAAAGGTTGCACTAATGCAAAGTGCATATTATCAAGAAGCTATGTGCATGAAGAGTTTAAAAATACAAACCATTTCTCGGTGCAAAAGTCGCACAAAGCTGTACAGGCCGGCAAATATATCCTTTCCCTGCATCGCAGTATAGTGCCGTCAATGGAAATTCGCGTGCATTCGCGACTAATCCTAGCTCGGTACAAAGGTTGCACTAATGCAAAGTGCATATTATCAAGAAGCTATGTGCATGAAGAGTTTAAAAATACAAACCATTTCTCGGTGCAAAAGGCGCACAAAGCTGTACTAGCCGGCCAATATCTCCGTTCCTTGCATCGCAGTATAGTACCGTCAATGGAAATTCGCGTGTATTCGCGACTAATCCTAGCTCGGTACAAAGGTTGCACTAATGCAAAGTGCATATTATCAAGAAGCTATGGGCATGAAGAGTTTAAAAATACAAACCATTTCTCGGTGCAAAAGGCGCACAAAGCTGTACTGGCCGGCCAATATCTCCGTTCCCTGCATCGAAGTATAGTGCCGTCAATGGAAATTCGCTGCATTCGCGACTAATCCTAGCTCGGTACAGAGGTTGCACTATTGCAAAGTGCATATTATTAAGAAGCTATGGGCATGAAGTGTTTAAAAATACAAACCATTTCTCGGTGCAAAAGTCGCACAATGCTGTACAGGCCGGCAAATATCTCCTTTCCCTGCATCGCATTATAGTGCCGTCAATGAAAATTCGAGTGCATTCGCGACTAATCCTAGCTCGGTACAAAGGTTGCACTTATGCAAAGTGCATATTATCAAGAAACTATGTGCATGAAGAATTTAAAAATACATACCATTTCTCGGTGCAAAAGGCGCACAAAGCTGTACTGGCCGGCCAATATCTCCGTTCCCTGCATCGAAGTATAGTGCCGTCAATGGAAATTCGCTGCATTCGCGACTAATCCTAGCTCGGTACAGAGGTTGCACTATTGCAAAGTGCATATTATTAAGAAGCTATGGGCATGAAGTGTTTAAAAATACAAACCATTTCTCGGTGCAAAAGTCGCACAATGCTGTACAGGCCGGCAAATATCTCCTTTCCCTGCATCGCACTATAGTGCCGTCAATGGAAATTCGAGTGCATTCGCGACTAATCCTAGCTCGGTACAAAGGTTGCACTAATGCAAAGTGCATATTATCAAGAAACTATGTGCATGAAGAATTTAAAAATACATACCATTTCACGGTGCAAAAGGCACACAAAGCTGTACTGGCCGGCCAATATCTCCGTTCCCTGCATCGCAGTATAGTGCCGTCAATGGAAATTCGCGTGCATTAGCGACTAATCCTAGCTCGGTACAAAGGTTGCACTAATGCAAAGTACATATCATCAAGAAGCTATGGGCATGAACAGTTTAAAAATACAAACCATTTCTCGGTGCAAAAGGCGCACAAAGCTGTACAGGCCGGCAAATATCTCCTTTCCCTGCATCGCAGTATAGTGCCGTCAATGGAAATTCGCGTGCATTCGCGACTAATCCTAGCTCGGTACAAAGGTTGCACTGATGCAAAGTGCATATTATCAAGAAGCTATGGGCATGAAGAGTTTAAAAATACAAACCATTTCTCGGTGCAAAGGCGCACAAAGCTGTACAGGCCGGCAAATATCTCCTTTCCCTGCATCACAGTATAGTGCCGTTAATTGAAATTCGCGTGCATTCGCGACTAATCGTAGCTCGGTACAAAGGTTGCACTAATGCAAGGTGCATGTTATCAAGAAGCTATGGGCATGAAGAGTTTAAAAATACAAACCATTTCTCGGTGCAAAAGGCGCACAAAGCTGTAATGGCCGGCCAATATCTTCGTTCCCTGCATCGCAGTTTAGTGCCGTCAATGGAAATTCGCGTGCATTCGCGACTAATCCTAGCTGGGTACAAAGGTTGCACTAATGCAAGGTGCATATTATCAAGAAGCTATGGGCATGAAGAGTTTAAAAATAAAACTATTTCTCTGTGCAAAAGGCGCTCAAAGCTGTACAGGCCTGCAAATATCTCCTTTAAATGCATCGCAGTATAGTGTCGTCAATTGAAATTCGCGTGCATTCGCGACTAATCCTAGCTCGGTACAAAGGTTGCATTAATGCAAAGTACATATTATCAAGAATCTATGGGCATGAAGAGTTTAAAAATACAAATCATTTCCCTGTGCAAAAGGCGCTCAAAGCTTTACTGGCCGGCCAATATCTCCGTTCCCTGCATCGCAGTAAAGTGCCGTGAATGGAAATTCGCTTACATTCGCGACGAATCCTAGCTCGGTACAGAGGTTGCACTAATGCAAAGTGCACATTATCAAGAAGCTATGGGCATGAAGAGTTTAAAAATACAAACCCTTTCTCGGTACAAAAGGCGCACAAAGCTGTACAGACCGTAAAATATCTCCGTTCCCTGCATCGCTGTATAGTGCCGTCAATGGAAATTCGCGTGCATTCGAGACTAATCCTAGCTCGGTACAAAGGTTGCACTAATGCAAAGTGCATATTATCAAGAAGCTATGTGCATGAAGAGTTTAAAAATACAAACCATTTCTCGGTGCAAAAGGCGCACAAAGCTGTACAGGCCGGCAAATATATCCTTTCCCTGCATCGCAGTATAGTGCCGTCAATGGAAATTCGCGTGCATTCGCGACTAATCCTAGCTCGGTACAAAGGTTGCACTAATGCAAAGCGCATATTATCAAGAAGCTATGTGCATGAAGAGTTTAAATATACAAACCATTTCTCGGTGTAAAAGGCGCACAAAGCTGTACTAGCCGGCCAATATCTCCGTTCCTTGCATCGCAGTATAGTACCGTCAATGGAAATTCGCGTGTATTCGCGACTAATCCTAGCTCGGTACAAAGGTTGCACTAATGCAAAGTGCATATTATCAAGAAGCTATGGGCATGAAGAGTTTAAAAATACAAACCATTTCTCGGTGCAAAAGGCGCACAAAGCTGTACTGGCCGGCCAATTTCTCCGTTCCCTGCATCGAACTATAGTGCCGTCAATGGAAATTCGCTGCATTCGCGACTAATCCTAACTCGGTACAGAGGTTGCACTATTGCAAAGTGCATATTATTATGAAGCTATGGGCATTAAGTGTTTAAAAATACAAACCATTTCTCGGTGCAAAAGTCGCACAATGCTGTACAGGCCGGCAAATATCTCCTTTCCCTGCATCGCATTATAGTGCCGTCAATGGAAATTCGAGTGCATTCGCGACTAATCCTAGCTCGGTACAAAGGTTGCACTAATGCAAAGTGCATATTATCAAGAAACTATGTGCATGAAGAATTTAAAAATACATACCATTTCACGGTGCAAAAGGCGCACAAAGCTGTACTGGCCGGCCAATATCTCCGTTCCCTGCATCGCAGTATAGTGCCGTCAATGGAAATTCGCGTGCATTAGCGACTAGTCCTAGCTCGGTACAAAGGTTGCACTAATGCAAAGTACATATCATCAAGAAGCTATGGGCATGAACAGTTTAAAAATACAAACCATTTCTCGGTGCAAAAGGCGCACAAAGCTGTACAGGCCGGCAAATATCTCCTTTCCCTGCATCGCAGTATAGTGCCGTCAATGGAAATTCGCGTGCATTCGCGACTAATCCTAGCTCGGTACAAAGGTTGCACTAATGCAAAAAGCATATTATCAAGAAGCTATGGGCATGAAGAGTTTAAAAATGGAAACCCTTTCTCGGGGCAAAAGGCGCACAAAGCTGTACAGGCCGGCCAATTTCTCCTTTCCCTGTATCGCAGTATAGTGCAGTCAATGGAAATTCGCGTGCATTCGCGACTAATCCTAGCTCGGTACAAAGGTTGCACTAATGCAAGGTGCATATTATCAAGAAGCTATGGACATGAAGAGTTTAAAAATCTAAACCCTTTCTCGGTGCAAAAGGCGCACAAAGCTGTACAGGCCGGCCAATATCTCCTTTCCCTGTATCGCCGTATAGTGCCGTCAATGGAAATTCGCGTGCATTCGCGACTAATCCTAGCTCGGTACAAAGGTTGCACTAATGCAAGGTGCATATTATCAAGAAGCTATGGGTATGAAGAGTTTAAAAATGGAAACCCTTACTCGGGGCAAAAGTCACACAAAGCTGTACAGGCCGGCAAATTTCTCCTTTCCCTGTATCGCCGTATAGTGCCGTCAATGGAAATTCGCGTGCATTCGCGACTAATCCTAGCTCGGTATAAAGGTTGCACTAATGCAAGGTGCATATTATCAAGAAGCTATGGACATGAAGAGTTTAAAAATCTAAACCCTTTCTCGGTGCAAAAGGCGCACAAAGCTGTACAGGCCGGCCAATATCTCCTTTCCCTGTATCGCCGTATAGTGCCGTCAATGGAAATTCGCGTGCATTCGCGACTAATCCTAGCTCGGTACAAAGGTTGCACTAATGCAAGGTGCATATTATCAAGAAGCTATGGGCATGAAGAGTTTAAAAATGGAAACCCTTTCTCGGGGCAAAAGGCGCACAAAGCTGTACAGGCCGGCCAATTTCTCCTTTCCCAGTATCGCAGTATAGTGCCGTCAATGGAAATTCGCGTGCATTCGCGACTAATCCTAGCTCGGTACAAAGGTTGCACTAATGCAAGGTGCATATTATCAAGAAGCTATGGACATGAAGAGTTTAAAAATCTAAACCCTTTCTCGGTGCAAAAGGCGCACAAAGCTGTACAGGCCGGCCAATATCTGCTTTCCCTGCATCGCCGTATAGTGCCGTCAATGGAAATTCGCGTGCATTCGCGACTAATCCTAGCTCGGTACAAAGGTTGCACTAAAGCAAGGTACATAGTATCAAGAAGTTATGGGCAAGAAGAGTTTAAAAATGCAAACCCTTTCTCGGTGCAAAAGGCGCAAAAAGCTGTACAGACCGTCCAATATCTCCGTTCCCTGCATTGCAGTACAGTGCCGTCAATGGAAATTCGCGTGCATTCGCGACTAATCCTAGCTCGGAACAAAGGTTGCACTAATGCAAGGTGCATATTTACAAGAAGCTATGGGCATGAAGAGTTTAAAAATACAAACCTTTTCACGGTGCAAAAGGTGCACAAAGCTGTACTGGCCGGCAAATATCTCCTTTCCCTGCATCGCAGTATAGTGCCGTCAATGGAAATTCGCGTGCATTCGCGACTAATCCTAGCTCGGTACAAAGGTTGCACTAATGCAAAGTTCATATTTTCAAGAAGCTATGGGCATGAAGAGTTTAAAAATACAAACAATGTCTCGGTGCGTAAGGCGTACAAAGATGTACTGGCCGGCCAATATCTCCTTTCCCTGCATCGCAGCATAGTGCTGTGAATGGAAATTCGCTGGCATTCGCGACTAATCCCAACTCGATACAGAGGTTCCACTAATGCAAAGTGCATATTATCAAGAAGCTATGGGCATGAAGAGTTTAAAAATACAAACCATTTCTCGGTGCAAAAGGTGCACAAAGCTGTACAGGCCGGCAAATATCTCCTTTCCCTGCATCGCAGTATAGTGCCGTCAATGGAAATTCGCGTGCATTCGCAACTAATCCTAGCTCGGTACAAAGGTTGCACTAATGCAAAGTGCATATTATCAAGAAGCTATGGGCATGAAGAGTTTAAAAATACAAACCATTTCTCGGTGCAAAGGCGCACAAAGCTTGTACAGGCCGGAAAATATCTCCTTTCCCTGCATCGCCGTATAGTGCCGTCAATGGAAATTCGCGTGCATTCGCGACTAATCCTAGCTCGGTACAAAGGTTGCACTAAAGCAAGGTACATAGTATCAAGAAGTTATGGGCAAGAAGAGTTTAAAAATGCAAACCCTTTCTCGGTGCAAAAGGCGCAAAAAGCTGTACAGACCGTCCAATATCTCCGTTCCCTGCATTGCAGTACAGTGCCGTCAATGGAAATTCGCGTGCATTCGCGACTAATCCTAGCTCGGTACAAAGGTTGCACTAATGCAAGGTGCATATTTACAAGAAGCTATGGGCATGAAGAGTTTAAAAATACAAACCTTTTCACGGTGCAAAAGGTGCACAAAGCTGTACTGGCCGGCAAATATCTCCTTTCCCTGCATCGCAGTATAGTGCCGTCAATGGAAATTCGCGTGCATTCGCGACTAATCCTAGCTCGGTACAAAGGTTGCACTAATGCAAAGTTCATATTTTCAAGAAGCTATGGGCATGAAGAGTTTAAAAATACAAACAATGTCTCGGTGCGTAAGGCGTACAAAGATGTACTGGCCGGCCAATATCTCCTTTCCCTGCATCGCAGCATAGTGCTGTGAATGGAAATTCGCTGGCATTCGCGACTAATCCCAACTCGATACAGAGGTTCCACTAATGCAAAGTGCATATTATCAAGAAGCTATGGGCATGAAGAGTTTAAAAATACAAACCATTTCTCGGTGCAAAAGGTGCACAAAGCTGTACAGGCCGGCAAATATCTCCTTTCCCTGCATCGCAGTATAGTGCCGTCAATGGAAATTCGCGCGCATTCGCGACTAATCCTAGCTCGGTACAAAGGTTGCACTAATGCAAAGTGCATATTATCAAGAAGCTATGGGCATGAAGAGTTTAAAAATACAAACCATTTCTCGGTGCAAAGGCGCACAAAGCTTGTACAGGCCGGCAAATATCTCCTTTCCCTGCATCACAGTATAGTGCCGTTAATTGAAATTCGCGTGCATTCGCGACTAATCCTAGCTCGGTACAATGTTTGCACTAATGGAAAGTGCATATTATCAAGAAGCTAAGGGCAGGAAGAGTTAAAAAATACAAACCATTTCTCGGTGCAAAAGGCGCACAAAGCTGTACTGGCCGGCAAATATCTCCTTTCCCTGCATCGCAGTATAGTGCCGTCAATGGAAATTCGCGTGCATTCGCGACTAATCCTAGCTCGGTACAAAGGTTGCACTAATGCAAGGTGCATATTATCAAGAAGCTATGGGCATGAAGAGTTTAAAAATACAAACCATTTCTCGGCGCAAAAGGCGCACAAAGCTGTACTGGCCGGCCAATATCTCCGTTCCCTGCATCGCAGTTTAGTGCCGTCAATGGAAATTCGCGTGCATTCGCGACTAATCCTAGCTCGGTACAAAGGTTGCACTAATGCAAGGTGCATATTATCAAGAACCTATGGGCATGAAGAGTTTAAAAATAAAACTATTTCTCTGTGCAAAAGGCGCTCAAAGCTGTACAGGCCTGCAAATATCTCCTATACCTGCATCGCAGTATAGTGTCGTTAATGGAAATTCGCGTGCATTCGCGACTAATCCTAGCTCGGTGCAAAGGTTGCATTAATGCAAAGTACATATTATCAAGAATCTATGGGCATGAAGAGCTTAAAAATACAAATCATTTCTCTGTGCAAAAGGCGCTCAAAGCTTTACTGGCCGGCCAATATCTCCGTTCCCTGCATCGCAATAAAGTGCAGTGAATGGAAATTCGCTTACATTCGCGACTAATCCTAGCTCAGTACAGAGGTTGCACTAATGCAAAGTGCATATTATCAAGAAGCTATGGGCATGAAGAGTTTAAAAATACAAACCCTTTCTCGGTACAAAAGGCGCACAAAGCTGTACAGACCGTACAATATCTCCGTTCCCTGCATCGCAGTATAGTGCCGTCAATGGAAATTCGCGTGCATTCGAGACTAATCCTAGCTCGGTACAAAGGTTGCACTAATGCAAGGAGCATATTATCAAGAAGCTATGGGCATGAAGAATTTAAAAATACAAACCATTTCTCGGTGCTAAAGGCGCACAAAGCTGTACAGGCCGGCAAATATCTCCTTTCCCTGCATCGCAGTATAATGCCGTCAATGGAAATTCGCGTGCATTCGCGACTAATCCTAGCTCGGTACAAAGGTTGCACTAATGCAAAGTGCATATTATCAAGAAGCTATGTGCATGAAGAGTTTAAAAATACAAACCATTTCTCGGTGCAAAAGGCGCACAAAGCTGTACAGGCCGGCCAATATCTCCGTTCCTTGCATAGCAGTATTGTGCCGTCAATGGAAATTCGCGTGTATTCGCGACTAATCCTAGCTCGGTACAAAGGTTGCACTAATGCAAAGTGCATATTATCAAGAAGCTATGGGCATGAAGAGTTTAAAAATACAAACCATTTCTCGGTGCAAAAGGCGCACAAAGCAGTATTGGCTGGCCAATATCTTCGTTCCCTGCATCGCAGTATAGTGTCGTCAATGGAAATTCGCGTGCATTCGCGACTAATCCTAGCTCGGTACAAAGGCTGCACTAATGCAAAGTGAATATTATCAAGAAGCTATGTGCATGAAGAATTTAAAAATACATACCATTTCACGGTGCAAAAGGCGCACAAAGCTGTACTGGCCGGCCAATATCTCCGTTCCCTGCATCGCAGTATAGTGCCGTCAATGGAAATTCGCGTGCATTCGCGACTAATCCTAGCTCGGTACAAAGGTTGCACTAATGCAAAGTACATATCATCAAGAAGCTATGGGCATGAACAGTTTAAAAATACAAACCATTTCTCGGTGCAAAAGGCGCACAAAGCTGTACAGGCCGGCAAATATCTCCTTTCCCTGCATCGCAGTATAGTGCCGTCAATGGAAATTCGCGTGCATTCGCGACTAATCCTAGCTCGGTACAAAGGTTGCACTAATGCAAAGTGCATATAATCAAGAAGCTATGGGCATGAACAGTTTAAAAATACAAACCATTTCTCGGTGCTAAATGCGCACAAAGCTGTACTGGCCGGCCAATATCTCCTTTCCCTGCATCGCAGTATAGTGCCGTCAATGGAAATTCGCGTGCATTCGCGACTAATCCTAGCTCGGTACAAAAGTTGCACTAATGCAAGGTGCATATTAACAAGATTCTATGGGCATGAAGAGTTTAAAAATACAAACCATTTCTCGGTACAAATGGCGCACAAAGCTGTACTGGCCGGCCAATATCTCCTTTCCCTGCATCGCAGTTTAGTGCCGTCAAAGGAAATTCGCGTACATTCGCAACTAATCCTAGCACGGTACAAAGGTTGCACTAATGCAAGGTACATAGTATCAAGAAGCTACGGGCAAGAAGAGTTTAAAAATGCAAACACTTTCTCGGTGCAAAGGGCGAACCAAGCTGTACAGACCGTCCAATATCTCCTTTCCATGCACCGCAGTATAGTGCCGTCAATGGAAATTGGCGTGCATTCGCGACTAATCCTAGCTCAGTACAAAGGTTGCACTAATGCAAGGTGCATATTATCAAGAACCTATGGGCATGAAGAGTTTAAAAATAAAACTATTTCTCGGTGCAAAAGGCGCACAAAGCTGTACAGGCCGGCAAATATCTCCTTTCCCTGCATCGCAGTATAGTGTCGTCAATGGAAATTCGCGTGCAGCCGCGACTAATCCTAGCTCGGTACAAAGGTTGCACTAATGCAAAGTGCATATTATCAAGAAGCTATGGGCATGATGAGTTTAAAAATACAAACCATTTCTCTGTGCAAAAGGCGCTCAAAGCTTTAATGGCCGGCCAATATCTCCGTTCCCTGCATCGCAGTAAAGTGCCGTGAATGGAAATTCGCGTGCATTCGCGACTAATCCTAGCTCGGTACAAAGGTTGCACTAATGCAAGGTGCATATTATCAAGAAGCTATGGACATGAAGAGTTTAAAAATGGAAACCCTTTCTCGGGGCAAAAGGCGCACAAAGCTGTACAGGCCGGCCAATTTCTTCTTTCCCTGCATCGCCGTATAGTGCCGTCAATGGAAATTCGCGTGCATTCGCGACTAATCCTAGCTCGGTACAAAGGTTGCACTAATGCAAGGTGCATATTATCAAGAAGCTATGGACATGAAGAGTTTAAAAATCTAAACCCTTTCTCGGTGCAAAAGGCGCACAAAGCTGTACAGGCCGGCCAATATCTCCTTTCCCTGTATCGCCGTATAGTGCCGTCAATGGAAATTCGCGTGCATTCGCGACTAATCCTAGCTCGGTACAAAGGTTGCACTAATGCAAGGTGCATATTATCAAGAAGCTATGGGCATGAAGAGTTTAAAAATGGAAACCCTTTCTCGGGGCAAAAGGCGCACAAAGCTGTACAGGCCTGCCAATTTCTCCTTTCCCTGTATCGCCGTATAGTGCCGTCAATGGAAATTCGCGTGCATTCGCGACAAATCCTAGCTCGGTACAAAGGTTGCACTAATGCAAGGTGCATATTATCAAGAAGCTATGGACATGAAGAGTTTAAAAATCTAAACCCTTTCTCGGTGCAAAAGGCGCACAAAGCTGTACAGGCCGGCCAATATCTCCTTTCCCTGTATCGCCGTATAGTGCCGTCAATGGAAATTCGCGTGCATTCGCGACTAATCCTAGCTCGGTACAAAGGTTGCACTAATGCAAGGTGCATATTATAAAGAAGCTATGGACATGAAGAGTTTAAAAATCTAAACCCTTTCTCGGTGCAAAAGGCGCACAAAGCTGTACAGGCCGGCCAATATCTCCTTTCCCTGTATCGCCGTATAGTGCCGTCAATGGAAATTCGCGTGCATTCGCGACTAATCCTAGCTCGGTACAAAGGTTGCACTAATGCAAGGTGCATATTATCAAGAAGCTATGGACATGAAGAGTTTAAAAATCTAAACCCTTTCTCGGTGCAAAAGGCGCACAAAGCTGTACAGGCCGGCCAATATCTCCTTTCCCTGTATCGCCGTATAGTGCCGTCAATGGAAATTCGCGTGCATTCGCGACTAATCCTAGCTCGGTACAAAGGTTGCACTAATGCAAGGTGCATATTATCAAGAAGCTATGGGCATGAAGAGTTTAAAAATGGAAACCCTTTCTCGGGGCAAAAGGCGCACAAAGCTGTACAGGCCGGCCAATTTCTCCTTTCCCTGCATCGCAGTATAGTGCCGTCAATGGAAATTCGCGTGCATTCGCGACTAATCCTAGCTCGGTACAAAGGTTGCACTAATGCAAGGTGCATATTATCAAGAAGCTATGGACATGAAGAGTTTAAAAATCTAAACCCTTTCTCGGTGCAAAAGGCGCACAAAGCTGTACAGGCCGGTGTCACAGCGGATCCGATCCCCCCGAAAATCCGATCCGGGCCGGATCAGATATGCTAGCGGTTTCGATCCTACCTCAGCGGATTCGATCCGGGGTATCAACGGGTGCCATAGGGTTCCTACTGTTGACTTCTCATAGTAAACTATAGTGTATTCTGGCATGCGGACCTGACATAGATACTATATAGGTTACGAGTCTACTTTGTCAGAGTATTCCTTGACTCAGAGTCTGACTTGACTAACCCTTGACTAGGGTATAACGAATATCCATGTCAAATGGTTTGGCCTGAAACAAATACAACAGTTATTATGACTGCAGTGGCGGATCTAGAAATTTAGAAAGGGGGGTTCAGTCACTGGCGCGCGAAGCGCGCCTGAAAATTTTTGGGGTTGCCACGCCCACTTTCAGTCACGTGAACGCATTCATACAATAATAGCTGGAAGCCCGAACCGAGGGGTCCGTCACAAAAGAAATCTCGTACACTGTCCGACAGTGTTGTTTTAGTTAACTATAACTTTAACTAAATACATTTTAGTATGGCCTTTTTATAATTTAGTTAACCAAAACTACAACTAACTAAAATTTTTTGCTAAGCTGGGAACTATAACTAAAATATCCAAGAACATACAAGAAGAAACCTGTCGGCAGAAATCCAAACCGAAATCCAGAAATCCACTGTGAAATCCAGAAATCCACTCTGAAATCCGAAATCTACGTGAATTCCAGTGGATTTCGAGATCTCGTACGCCGAGGCGCGCCGTGGCGGACCCCTCGGGCCGAACTGAATATCTCGAAGCAACTCTAGGCCTAGTCAAACGTCTGGAGATCAGTAAGGAACTGATACGTGAGTGTGTAACTGTGCCTGGTTGTTGTTGCTGAATGCCACTGCTGCATAATCATTTGATGGACTCGTGCAGTTATGTACGCAAAATACATTACTAGCCGCCAAAGGGGGGTGCATTTGCACCCCCCTTACCCCCCCTAAATCCGCCACTGGACTGTATAGAGCAATTGTTACAATTCCATTGCTCTTGTTTGATGGTGGTCTTTCAAGTCCTACACACTCCATGTGGTACAAGTCCAAACACTTGTCGATCCCTATAAGAGGGAAGTAACTCTGGTGATGCGGGGCTGTCCGGGTCAGTGGGAATGGCTGCCTTTCCTTCTTCTGAAAGCAACTCTGTATATGCATCCATTCCTTGGCTATGTAGTGTAAAACGCCATCCTTGATGACAAACTTTTTCGCCTTGTTCCGCGTTGCTTGCTTCTGGTTTACACATCCGTTCCTGCTGGACACTTCCCGCAGTGGAGATAGTCATAGATCGTCTGGTAGTCGATTTCCATGAGTCCCAAAGCTCTGAATCATGTAAAATGTTCTAGAAGTGTTGAGAAATCGTACATCATCCTGACAGCTAGTGATTTTCTTGACAGAACACTTGCACCAAAGACGGATCGTTTTCGCGGCGAAGGATCGAATCCGCTAGTAAAATTGATCCGGGGGCGGATCGGATCCGCTAGCGAATCCGATCCGACGGATTGATTCCGCTAGCGGATCCGATCCGCCCGGATCGGTATAGGCCCGGATAGGATTTCCTGTGACACCGGCCAATATCTCCTTTCCCTGTATCGCCGTATAGTGCCGTCAATGGAAATTCGCGTGCATTCGCGACTAATCCTAGCTCGGTACAAAGGTTGCACTAATGCAAGGTGCATATTATCAAGAAGCTATGGACATGAAGAGTTTAAAAATCTAAACCCTTTCTCGGTGCAAAAGGCGCACAAAGCTGTACAGGCCGGCCAATATCTCCTTTCCCTGTATCGCCGTATAGTGCCGTCAATGGAAATTCGCGTGCATTCGCGACTAATCCTAGCTCGGTACAAAGGTTGCACTAATGCAAGGTGCATATTATCAAGAAGCTATGGACATGAAGAGTTTAAAAATCTAAACCCTTTCTCGGTGCAAAAGGCGCACAAAGCTGTACAGGCCGGTCAATATCTCCTTTCCCTGTATCGCCGTATAATGCCGTCAATGGAAATTCGCGTGCATTCGTGACTAATCCTAGCTCGGTACAAAGGTTGCACTAATGCAAGGTGCATATTATCAAGAAGCTATGGACATGAAGAGTTTAAAAATCTAAACCCTTTCTCGGTGCAAAAGGCGCACAAAGCTGTACAGGCCGGCCAATATCTCCTTTCCCTGTGTCGCCGTATAGTGCCGTCAATGGAAATTCGCGTGCATTCGCGACTAATCCTAGCTCGGTACAAAGGTTGCACTAATGCAAGGTGCATATTATCAAGAAGCTATGGACATGAAGAGTTTAAAAATCTAAACCCTTTCTCGGTGCAAAAGGCGCACAAAGCTGTACAGGCCGGCCAATTTCTCCTTTCCCTGCATCTAAGTATGGGATCGTCTAAGTTCACATAGCTTCATGAGGTTACGTCATAAAACATCACATGGGAGTTCACCGTGCCCACCAAATAATCGCGATAACCCTCTTTCTACGTAATTTAACTTAACTGAAAATTGTTCTGAACTAGCATGCATTCAGAGAGTATGCAGCATATCAAGGTAAAAGAGACCAAGTAAGCATAATATCAGTAAGGTGAAGTAGTCAGGATGAAGGTATATATTCGTGGCAGTTGTTGAGGGAGGAAATCGACTGTACAGGACAGAGCTAGCCTCAAATATAAGGCTGAGTACAGCATACTTGGTAAAGATGATCATGTGAGAGTACAAATATCAGTCCATGAGGCCTAAATTTGGGCAGTGAAAGCATGTACACGGTAACTTCTTGTCACACATAAGTTGATCAAGATTTCAAGTGTCTGTGTGCATAATTTATTAGTACCATGGCAAACCTGCTGTGTACAGTTAGCTGTGTGCATTGTGAGCTTGCACTCAAACTATCCATGAAATTTCTACCTTCTCCACTGACTACTTATGTTGCTTACTTGATTCTATTACACTTGATATGCTAAATTCTCACTCAATGATACTGTCTGTGTCACTTGCATGCACAGTCAGCCTCATACTACAAGCCCAAGACCGTGTCACACAAGTATACCAATCATTACTATAGCATACTTGTATGTTTGAAATCAGCCTTGTTGCCAAGTTCCCACCCAGCTTTCTGTCAGCACTGCAAGTGATGGAAAGCTAAGTAAAGAAGGCCTGGAAATGAGGTTATGCTCAACTTGTGTATGCACTCCCCTCTCTTCACCAACAAAGCGACTACACAAATGCACACAAGTTCTAATACCACTATCAGATCACCAAGAAATAGACTAGGGGAAGCTTCTCCCCTACCCCTGAGCCCTGGAGGAGTACTAGGAAATGGCTTTTGTTAAAGACCACCTAAAAAATTAAAAAATACAGTTATAGGTTTTACCTCTCAGATTGCATCGCAAACAATCTCAGAGCACCTAAAACCCAAATTTTTGTTGAGGAGCATGCCCCCAGAGCCCCTAGACAATGTTTCAAACAGCTTCCCCCCAAAACTCAAAAGAACCCTCTCCTCTCAAAACATGAGGGGACAGACTGCACACAACAGACCTTCCTCTAGCAAACCTCTTGGAGAAAAGGGAGACATCCTATATTTGACGACAAGCATCCTGGGTGTATGTTCCAACTCTCACTTCAAGTGTCAGGCATCCCATGACCCATTTGCTGCCCTGTGATCTCTATCTGTGCTGTTCTGGATGGGGCTTAACAGATACTTCCATCACTTATTCACTTGATGAAATTGTATTTATGAACTCCGTCTGCTGAGAAAAGTTGTGGTAGTGATTGCATGATTAGAAATCAGAAGTCTGGCTAAACTCTTCATTGAATCTTGCATCCAAATTTATTCAGTGATCAGTCCCTCACGGTGCATGGATCGTATATTTACAGGCTTTCCTTAGCCTTGTACCCAGGCTCTCTCAACACAAGGCTATGTTCACCTATTTGAAACGGTCTCAGACTTCACCATGCCAAACCATCCCCTACCATCTCTCTCAGAGCATCAACCCTCCTTCTACTAATTTACATTTTAGTTGATGTAATTTGTGAATCAAGACTTGTTGTGTATGCTACAGTGATATAATGGTCGTCATGGGACCAGCATTTATTTTTTTTTGCTGTTTCAGGCAGGTGGTTGCTTTATACTGGTCATTTTGCACAATTAGTACAACTGGGACCAGGAGTAGTGGCCGTAACAAACAAGAGCTGGCTGTCTTTAACATGCAGCGACCACTATAGACAGGTTTCACTCTAGTGACAATACATTGAGTGAGAATGCAGCATATCAACTAGTAAGCGGTAGAATATGTCAAAGGAGAAGGTACACATTCTACAAAGAGTTTGAGTGCAGCACAGTTAGCTTGCAGTACATACTGATATTAAATGCCCACTGTCACTGCTCACTTTGGCCTGGGCCTGCTACAGAACGATACACACAAATGGTCAAAGAGTAATTCGTGTGGAATAACAAGCCTTTGCTTCCCAATAGAGCACAAATTTAGGGCTCAAGAACAGACTGTACCTTCATACCTCTTATAGAGGGCTAGCTCTGAGCTGTACAATCCATTTCTCCCTCCCAGCTGCCACGAATATACACCTTCATCCTCACTACTTTATCTTACTGATATTATCCTTACTTGTTCTCTTTTTCCTTGATATGCTGCATACTCTATGAATGCATGCTAGTTCAGAACAATTTTTGGTTAAGTTAAATTACGTAGAAAGAGGGTTATCGCGATTATTCGGTGGGCACGGGGAACTCCCATGTGATGTTTTATGACGTAACCTCATGGAGCTATGTGAACTTAGACGATCCCGTACAGCTTTGTGCGCCTTTTGCACCGAGAAATGGGTTGTATTTTTAAACGTGTTCATGCCCATAGCTTCTTGATAATATGCACTTTGCATTAGTGCAACCTTTGTACCGCGCTAGGATTAGTCGCGAATGTACGCGAATTTCCATTCACGGCACTATACTGCGATGCAGGGAAAGGAGATATTTGCTGGCCTGTACAGCTTTGTGCACCTTTTGCACCGAGAAATGGTTTGTATTTTTAAACTCTTCATGCCCATAGCTTCTTGATAATATGCACTTTGCATTAGTGCAACCTTTGTACCGAGCTAGGATTAGTCGCGAATGCACGCGAATTTCCATTGACGGCACTATACTGCGATGCAGAGAAAGGAGATATTTGCCGGCCTGTAAAGCTTTGTGCGCCTTTTGCACCGAGAAATGGTTTGTATTTTTAAACTCTTCATGCCCATAGCTTCTTGATAATATGCACTTTGCATTAGTGCAACCTATGTACCGAGCTAGGATAATACTGCGATGCAGGGAAAGGAGATATTTGCCGGCCTGTACAGCTTTGTGCGCCTTTTGCACCGAGAAATGGTTTGTATTTTTAAACTCTTCATGCCCATAGCTTCTTGATAATATGCACTTTGCATTAGTGCAACCTTTGTACCGAGCTAGGATTAGTCGCGAATGTACGCGAATTTCCATTGACGGCACTATACTGCGATGCAGAGAAAGGAGATATTTGCCGGCCTGTACAGCTTTGTGCGCCTTTTGCACCGAGAAATGGTTTGCATTTTTAAACTCTTCATGCCCATAGCTTCTTGATAATATGCACTTTGCATTAGTGCAACCTTTGTACCGAGCTAGGATTAGTCGCGAATACACGCGAATTTCCATTGACGGCACTATACTGCGATGCAGGGAAAGGAGATATTTACCGGCCTGTACAGCTTTGTGCGCCTTTTGCACCGAGAAATGGTTTGTATTTTTAAACTCTTCATGCCCATAGCTTCTTGATAATATGCACTTTGCATTAGTGCAACCTTTGTATCGAGCTAGGATTAGTCGCGAATGTACGCGAATTTCCATTCACGGCACTATACTGCGATGCAGGGAAAGGAGATATTTGCCGGCCTGTACAGCTTTGTGCGCCTTTTGCACCGAGAAATGGTTTGTATTTTTAAACTCTTCATGCCCATAGCTTCTTAATAATATACACTTTGCATTAGTGCAACCTTTGTACCGAGCTAGAATTAGTCGCGAATGCACGCGAATTTCCTTTGACGGCACTATACTGCGATGCAGGGAAAGGAGATATTTGCCGGCCTGTACAGCTTTGTGCGCCTTTTGCACCGAGAAATGGTTTGTATTTTTAAACTCTTCATGCTCATAGCTTCTTGATAATATGCAGTTTGCATTAGTGCAACCTTTGTACCGAGCTAGAATTAGTCGCGAATGTACGCGAATTTCCATTGACTGCACTATACTGCGATGCAGGGAAAGGAGATATTTGCCTGCCTGTAAAGCTTTGTGCGCCTTTTGCACCGAGAAATGGTTTGTATTTTTAAACTCTTCATGCCCATAGCTTCTTGATAATATGCACTTTGCATTAGTGAAACCTTTGTACCGAGCTAGGATTAGTCGCGAATGTACGCGAATTTCCATTGACGGCACTATACTGCGATGCAGGGAACGGAGATATTTGCCGGCCAGTACAGGTTTGTGCGCCTTTTGCACCGAGAAGTGGTTTGTATTTTTAAACTCTTCATGCCCATAGCTTCTTGATAATATGCACTTTGCATTAGTGCAACCTTTGCACCGAGCTAGGATTACGGTCGCGAATGCACGCGAAATTCCATTGACGGCACTATACTGCGATGCAGAGAAAGGAGATATTTGCCGGCCTGTACAGCTTTGTGCGCCTTTTGCACCGAGAAATGGTTTGTATTTTTAAACTCTTCATGCCCATAGCTTCTTGATAATATGCACTTTGCATTAGTGCAACCTTTGTACTGAGCTAGGATTAGTCTCGAATGCACGCGAAATTCCATTGACGGCACAATACTGCGATGCAGAGAAAGGATATATTTGCCGGCCTGTACAGCTTTGTGCGCCTTTTGCACCGAGAAATGGTTTGTATTTTTAAACTCTTCATGGCCATAGCTTCTTGATAATATGCACTTTGCATTAGTGCAACCTTTGTACCGAGCTAGGATTAGTCGCGAATGCACGCGAATTTCCATTGACGGCACTATACTGAGATGCAGTGAAAGGAGATATTTGCCGGCCTGTACAGCTTTGTGCGCCTTTTGCACCGAAAAATGGTTTGTATTTTTAAACTCTTCATGCCCATAGCTTCTTGATAATATGCACTTTGCATTAGTGCAACATTTGTACCGAGCTAGGATTAGTCGCGAATGCACGCGAATTTCCATTGACGGCACTATACTGCGATGCAGTGAAAGGAGATATTTACCGGCCTGTACAGCTTTGTGCGCCTTTTGCACCGAGAAATGGTTGTATTTTTAAACTCTTCATGCCCATAGCTTCTTGATAATATGCACTTTGCATTAGTGCAACCTTTGTACCGAGCAAGGATTAGTCGCGAATGTACGCGAATTTCCATTGAAGCTCTATACTGCGATGCAGGGAAAGGAGATATTTGCCGGCCTGTACAGCTTTGTGTGCCCTTTGCACCGAGAAATGGTTTGTATTTTTAAACTCTTCATGCCCATAGCTTCTTGATAATATGCACTTTGCATTAGTGCAACATTTGTACCGAGCTGGGATTAGTCGCGAATCTACGCGAATTTCCATTCATGGCACTATACTGCGATGCAGGGAAAGGAGATATTTGCCGGCCTGTACGGTTTTGTGCGCCTTTTGCACCGAGAAATGGTTTGTATTTTTAAACTCTTCATGCCCATAGCTTCTTGATAATATGCACTTTGCATTAGTGCAACCTTTGTACCGAGCTAGGATTAGTCGCGAATACACGCGAATTTCCATTCACGGCACTATATTGCGATGCTGGGAAAGGAGATATTTGCCGGCCTGTACAGCTTTGTGCGCCTTTTGCACCGAGAAATGGTTTGTATTTTTAAACTGGTCATGCCCATAGCTTCTTGATAATATGCACTTTGCATTATTGCAACCTTTGTACCGAGCTAGGATTAGTCGCGAATGTACGCGAATTTCAATTCACGGCACTATACTGCGATGCAGGGAAAGGAGATATTTGCCGGCCTGTACAGCTTTGTGCGCCTTTTGCACCGAGAAATGGTTTGTATTTTTAAACTCTTCATGCCCATACCTTCTTGATAATATGCACTTTGCATTAGTGCAACCTTTGTACCGATCTAGGATTAGTCGCGAATGTACGCGAATTTCCATTCAAGGCACTATACTGCGATGCAGGGAAAGGAGATATTTGCCGGCCTGTACAGCTTTGTGCGCCTTTTGCACCTAGAAATGGTTTGTATTTTAAAACTCTTCATGCCCATACCTTCTTGCTAATATGCACTTTGCATTAGTGCAACCTTTGTACCGAGCTAGGATTAGTCGCGAATGCACGCGAATTTCCATTGACGGCACTATACTGCGATGCAGGGAAAGGAGATATTTGCCGGCCTGTACAGCTTTGTGCGCCTTTTGCACCGAGAAATGGTTTGTATTTTTAATCTCTTCATTCCCATAGCTTCTTGATAATATGCACTTTGCATTAGTGCAACGTTTGAACCGAGCTAGGATTAGTCGCGAATGCATGCGAATTTCCATTGACGGCACTACACTGCGATGCAGGGAAAGGAGATATTTGCCGGCCTGTACAGCTTTGTGCGCCTTTTGTACCGAGAAATGGTTTGTATTTTTAAACTCTTCATGCCCATAGCTTCTTGATAATATGCACTTTGCATTAGTGCAACCTTTGTACCGATCTAGGATTAGTCGCGAATGTACGCGAATTTCCATTCAAGGCACTATACTGCGATGCAGGGAAAGGAGATATTTGCCGGCCTGTACAGCTTTGTGCGCCTTTTGCATCCTAATCCTAGCTCGGTACAAAGGTTGCACTAATGCAAGGTGCATATTAACAAAAAGCTATGGGCATGAAGAGTTTAAAAATACAAACCATTTCTCGGTGCAAAAGGCGCACAAAGCTGTACAGGTCGGCAAATATATCCTTTCCCTGCATCGCAGTATAGTGCCGTCAATGGAAATTCGGGTACATCCGCGACTAATCCTAGCTCGGTACAAAGGTTGCACTAATGCAAAGTGCATATTATCAAGAAGCTATGGGCATGAAGAGTTTAAAAATACAAACCATTTCTCGGTGCAAAAGGCGCACAAAGCTGTACAGGCCGGCAAATATCTCCTTTCCCTGCATCGCAGTGTAGTGCCGTCAATGGAAATTCGCATGCATTCGCGACTAATCCTAGCTCGGTACAAAGGTTGCACTAATGCAAAGTGCATATTATCAAGAAGCTATGGGATTGAAGAGATTAAAAGTACAAACCATTTCTTGGTGCAAAAGGCGCACAAAGCTGTACTGGCCGGCCAATATCTCCGTTCCCTGCATCGCAGTATAGTACCGTGAATGGCAATTCGCGTACATTCGCGACTAATCCTAGCTCGGTACAAAGGTTGCACTAATGCAAAGTGCATATTATCAAGAAGCTATGGGCAAGAAGAGTTTAAAAATACAAACCATTTCTCGGTGCAATAGGCGTACAAAGCTGTACAGGCCGGCAAATATCTCCTTTCCCTTCATCGCAGTATAGTTCCGTCAATGGAAATTCGCGTGCATTCGCGACTAATCCTAGCTCGGTACAAAGGTTGCACTAATGCAAAGTGCATATTATCAAGAAGCTGTGGGCATGAACAGTTTAAAAATACAAACCATTTCTCGGTGCAAAAGGCGCACAAAGCTGTACTGGCCGGCCAATATCTCCTTTCCCTGCATCGCAGTGTAGTGCCGTCAATGGAAATTCGCATGCATTCGCGACTAATCCTAGCTCGGTTCAAACGTTGCACTAATGCAAAGTGCATATTATCAAGAAGCTATGGGAATGAAGAGATTAAAAATACAAACCATTTCTCGGTGCAAAAGGCGCACAAAGCTGAACAGGCCGGCCAATATCTCCGTTCCCTGCTTCGCAGTATAGTGCCATGAATGGAAATTCGCGTACATTCGCGACTAATCCTAGCTCGGTACAAAGGTTGCACTAATTCAAAGTGCATATGCAAACCATTTCTCGGTGCACCGAGAAATGGTTTGTATTTTTAAACTCTTCATGCCCATAGCTTCTTGATAATATGCACTTTGCATTAGTGCAACCTTTGTACTGAGCTAGGATTAGTCGCGAATACAAGGGAATTTCCATTGACGGCACTATAATGCGATGCACGGAAAGGAGATATTTGCCGGCCTGTACAACTTTGTGCGCCTTTTGCACCGAGAAATGGTTTGTATTTTTAAACTGTTCATGCCCATAGCTTCTTGATAATATGCACTTTGCATTAGTGCAACCTTTGTACCGAGCTAGGATTAGTCGCGAATGCACGAGAAATTCCATTGACGGCACTATACTGCGATGCAGAGAAAGGAGATATTTGCCGGCCTGTAAAGGTTTGTGCGCCTTTTGCACCGAGAAATGGTTTGTATTTGTAAACTCTTCATGCCCATAGCTTCTTGGTAATATGCACTTTGCATAAGTGCAACTTTTGTACCGAACTAGGATTAGTCGCGAATGTACGCGAATTTCCATTCACGGCACTATACTGCGATGCAGGGAACGGAGATATTGGCCGGCCAGTACAGCTTTGTGCGCCTTTTGTCCCGAGAAATGGTTTGTATTTTTAAACTTTTCATGCCCATAGCTTCTTGATAATATGCACTTTGCATTAGTGCAACCTTTGTAACGAGAAGTGGTTTGTATTTTTAAACTGTTCATGCCCATAGCTTATTGATAATATGCACTTTGCATTAGTGCAACCTTTGTACCGAGCTAGGATTAGTCGCGAATGTACGCGAATTTCCATTCACGGCATTATACTGTGATGCAGGGAACGGAGACATTGGCCGGCCAGTACAGCTTTGTGCGCCTTTTGCACCGAGAAATGGTTTGTATTTTTAAACTCTTCATGCCCATAGCTTCTTGATAATATGCACTTTGCATTAGTGCAACCTTTGTACCGAGCTAGGATTAGTCGCAAATGTACGCGAATTTCCATTCACGGCACTATACTGCGATGCAGGGAACGGAGATATTGGCCGGCCAGTACAGCTTTGTGCGCCTTTTGCACCGAGAAATGGTTTGTATTTTTAAACTGTTCATGCCCATAGCTTCTTGATAATATGCACTTTGCATTAGTGCAACCTTTGTACCGAGCTAGAATTAGTCGCGAATACAAGGGAATCTCCATTGACGCACTATAATGCGATGCACGGAAAGAAGACATTTGCCGGCCTGTACAACTTTGTGCGCCTTTTGCACCGAGAAATGGTTTGTATTTTTAAACTGTTCATGCCCATAGCTTCTTGATAATATGCACTTTGCATTAGTGCAACCTTTGTACCGTGCTAGGATTAGTCGCGAATGTACGCGAATTTCCAGTCACGGCACTATACTGCGATGCAGGGAACGGAGATATTGGCCGGCCAGTACAGCTTTGTGCGCCTTTTGCACCGAGAAATGGTTTGTATTTTTAATCTCTTCATGCCCATAGCTTCTTGATAATATGCACTTTGCATTAGTGCAACCTTTGTACCGAGCTAGGATTAGTCGCGAATGCACGCGAATTTCCATTGACAGCACTATACTGCGATGCAGGGAAAGGAGATATTTTCCGGCCTGTACAGCTTTGTGCGCCTTTTGCACCGAGAAATGGTTTCTATTTTAAACTCTTCATGCCCATAGCATCTTGATAATATGCACTTTGCATTAGTGCAACCTTTGTACCGAGCTAGGATTAGTCGCGAATGTACGCGAATTTCCATTCACGTCACTATACTGCGATGCAGGGAAAGGAGATATTGGCCGGCTACTACAGCTTTGTGCGCCTTTTGCACCGAGAAATGGTTTGTATTTTTAAACTGTTCATGCCCATAGCTTCTTGATAATATGCACTTTGCGTTAGTGAAGCCTTTGTACCGAGCTAGGATTAGTCGCGAATGCACGCGAATTTCCTTTGACGGCACTATACTGCGATGCAGAGAAAGGAGATATTTGCCGGCCTGTACAGCTTTGTGCGCCTTTTGCACCGAGAAATGGTTTGTATTTTTAAACTCTTCATAACCATAGCTTC
Organism: Agelas oroides; assembly: GCA_949130485.1. NCBI lineage: Eukaryota > Metazoa > Porifera > Demospongiae > Agelasida > Agelasidae > Agelas > Agelas oroides. The sequence continues at coordinate 6,681,597 of OX422197.1, read as the reverse complement.
TTGATAATATGCACTTTGCATTAGTCCAAACTTTGTACAGAGCTAGGATTAGTCGCGAATATACGCGAATTTCCATTCACGGCACTATACTGCGATGTAGGGAACGGAGATATTGGCCGGCCTGTACAGCTTTGTGCGCCTTTTGCACCGAGAAATGGTTTGTATTTTTAAACTCTTCATTCCCATTGCTTCTTGATAACAAGCACTTTGCAGTAGTGCAACCTTTGTACCGAGCTAGGATTAGTCGCGAATTCACGTGAATTGCAATTGACGGCACTATACTTCGATGCAGGGTAAGGAGATATTTGCCGGCCTGTACAGCTTTGTGCGCCTTTTGCACCGAGAAATGGTTTGTATTTTTAAATGCTTCATGCCCATAGCATCTTGATAATATGCACTTTGCATTAGTGCAACCTTTCTATCGAGCTAGGATTAGTCGCGATTGCACGCGAATTTCCATTCACGGCACTATACTGCGATGCAGGGAACGGAGATATTGGCCGGCCAGTACAGCTTTGTGCGCCTTTTGCACCGAGAAATGGTTTGTATTTTTAAATGCTTCATGCCCGTAGCATCTTGATAATATGCACTTTGCATTAGTGCAACCTTTGTATCGAGCTAGGATTAGTCGAGAATGTACGCGAATTTCCATTTACGGCACTATGCTGCGATGTAGGGAACGGAGATATTGGCCGGCCTGCACAGATTTGTGCGCCTTTTCCACGGAGAAATGATTTGTATTTTTAAACTCTTCATGCCCATAGCTTGTTGATAATATGCACTTTGCATTAGTGCAACCTTTGTACAGAGCTAGGATTAGTCGCGAATATATTCGAATTTCCATTCACGACACTATACTGTTATGCAGGGAACGGAGATATAGGCCGGCCAGTACAGCTTTGTGCGCCTTTTGCACCGAGAAATGGTTTGTATTTTTAAACTGTTCATGCCCATAGCTACTTGATAATATGCATTTTGCATTAGTTCAACCTTTGTACCGACCTAAGATTAGTCGCGAATGCACGCGAATTTCCATTGATGGCACTATACTGCGATGCAGGGAAAGGAGATATTTGCCGGCCTGTAAAGCTTTGTGCGCCTTTTACACCGAGAAATGGTTTGTATTTTTAAACTCTTCATGCCCATAGCTACTTGATAATATGCACTTTGCATTAGTGCAACCTTTGTACCGAGCTAGGATTAGCCGCGAATGCACGCGAATTTCCATTGACGGCACTATACTGCGATGCAGAGAAAGGAGATATTGGCCGGAAAGTACAGCTTTGTGCGCTTTTTGCACCGAGAAATGGTTTGTATTTTTAAACTCTTCATGCCCATAGCTTCTTGATAATATGCACTTTGCATTAGTGCAACCTTTGTACCGAGCTAGGATAATACTGTGATGCAGGGAAAGGAGATATTTGCCGGCCTGTGCAGCTTTGTGCGCCTTTTGCACCGAGAAATGGTTAGTATTTTTAAACTCTTCATGCCCATAGCTTCTTGATAATATGCACTTTGCATTAGTGCAACCTTTGTACCGAGCTAGGATTAGTCGCGAATGTACGCGAATTTCCATTCACGGCACTATACTGCGATGCAGGGAACGGAGATATTTGCCGGCCAGTATAGGTTAGTGCGCCTTTTGCACCGAGAAATGGCTTGTATTTTTAAACTCTTCATGCCCATAGCTTCTTGATAATATGCACTTTGCATTAGTGCAACCTTTGTACCGAGCTAGGATTAGTCGCGAAAGCACGCGAAATTCCATTGAAGGCACTATACTGCGATGCAGAGAAAGGAGATATTTGCCGGCCTGTACAGCTTTGTGCGCGTTTTGCACCGAGAAATGGTTTGTATTTTTAAACTCTTCATGCCCATAGCTTCTTGATATTATGCACTTTGCATTAGTGCAACCTATGTACCGAGCTAGGATTAGTCGCGAATGCACGCGAATTTCCATTGACGGCACTATACTGCGATGCAGGGAAAGGAGATATTTGCCGGCCTGTACAGCTTTGAGCGCCTTTTGGACCGAGAAATGGTTTGCATTTTTAAACTCTTCATGCCCATAGCTTCTTGATAATATGCACTTTGCATTAGTGCAACCTTTCTACCGAGCTAGGATTAGTCGCGAATATACGCGAATTTCCATTCACGGCACTATACTGCGATGCAGGGAAAGGAGATATTGACCGGCCTGTACAGCTTTGTGCGCCTTTTGCACCGAGAAATGATTTGTAGTTTTAAACTCTTCATGCCCATAGCTTATTGATAATATGCACTTTGCATTAGTGCAACCTTTGTACCGAGCTAGGATTAGTCGCGAAAGCACGCGAAATTCCATTGAAGGCACTATACTGCGATGCAGAGAAAGGAGATATTTGCCGGCCTGTACAGCTTTGTGCGCGTTTTGCACCGAGAAATGGTTTGTATTTTTAAACTCTTCATGCCCATAGCTTCTTGATATTATGCACTTTGCATTAGTGCAACCTATGTACCGAGCTAGGATTAGTCGCGAATGCACGCGAATTTCCATTGACGGCACTATACTGCGATGCAGGGAAAGGAGATATTTGCCGGCCTGTACAGCTTTGAGCGCCTTTTGGACCGAGAAATGGTTTGCATTTTTAAACTCTTCATGCCCATAGCTTCTTGATAATATGCACTTTGCATTAGTGCAACCTTTCTACCGAGCTAGGATTAGTCGCGAATATACGCGAATTTCCATTCACGGCACTATACTGCGATGCAGGGAAAGGAGATATTGACCGGCCTGTACAGCTTTGTGCGCCTTTTGCACCGAGAAATGATTTGTAGTTTTGAACTCTTCATGCCCATAGCTTATTGATAATATGCACTTTGCATTAGTGCAACCTTTGTACCGAGCTAGGATTAGTCGCAAATGTACGCGAATTTCCATTCACGGCACTATACTGCGATGCAGGGAAAGGAGATATTGGCCGGCTTGTACAGCTTTGTGCGCCTTTTGCACCGAGAAATGGTTTGTATTTTTAAACTCTTCATGCCCATACCTTCTTGATAATATGCACTTTGCATTAGTGCAACCTTTGTACCGATCTAGGATTAGTCGCGAATGCACGAGAATTTCCATTCACGGCACTATACTGCGATGCAGGGAACGGAGATATTGGCCGGCCTGTACAGCTTTGTGCGCCTTTTGCACCGAGAAATGGTTTGTATTTTTAAACTGTTCATGCCCATAGCTTCTTGATAATATGCACTTTGCATTAGTGCAACCTTTGTACCGAGCTAGGATTAGTCGCGAATTCACGCGAATTTCCATTAACGGCACTATACTGCGATGCAAGGAAAGGAGATATTTGCCGGCCTTTACAGCTTTGTGCGCCTTTTGCACCGAGAAATAGTTTGTATTTTTAAATTCTTCATGCTCATAGTTTCTTGATAATATGCACTTTGAATTAGTGCAACCTTTGTACCGAGCTTGGATTAGTCGCGAATGTACGCGAATTTCCATTCACGGAACTATACTGCGATGCAGGGAACGGAGATATTGGCCGACCAGTACAGCTTTGTGCACCTTTTGCACCGAGAAATGGTTTGTATATTTAAACTGTTCATGCCCATTGCTTCTTGATAATATGCACTTTGCATTAGTGCAACCTTTGTACCGAGCTAGGATTAGTCGCGAATGTACGCGAATTTCCATTCACGGCACTATACTGCGATGCAGAGAACGGAGATATTGACCGGCCTGTACAGCTTTGTGCGCCTTTTGCACCGAGAAATGGTTTGTATTTTTGAGCTCTTCATGCCCATAGCTTCTTGATAATATGCACTTTGCATTAGTGCAACCTTTGTACCGACCTAAGATTAGTCGCGAATGCACGCGAATTTCCATTGACGGCACTATACTGCGATGCAGGGAAAGGAGATATTTGCCGGCCTGTACAGCTTTGTGCGCCTTTTGCACCGAGAAATGGTTTGTATTTTTAAATGCTTCATGCCCATAGCATCTTGATAATATGCACTTTGCATTAGTGCAACCTTTGTATCGAGCTAGGATTAGTCGAGAATGTACGCGAATTTCCATTTACGGCACTATGCTGCGATGTAGGGAACGGAGATATTGGCCGGCCTGCACAGATTTGTGCGCCTTTTCCACGGAGAAATGGTTTGTATTTTTAAACTCTTCATTCCCATAGCTTCTTGATAATAAGCACTTTGCAGTAGTGCAACCTTTGTACCGAGCTAGGATTAGTCGCGAATTCACGTGAATTGCAATTGACGGCACTATACTTCGATGCAGGGAAGGAGATATTTGCCGGCCTGTACAGCTTTGTGCGCCTTTTGCACCGAGAAATGGTTTGTATTTTTAAATGCTTCATGCCCATAGCATCTTAATAATATGCACTTTGCATTAGTGCAACCTTTGTATCGAGCTAGGATTAGTCGCGATTTCACGCGAATTTCCATTCACGGCACTATACTGCGATGCAGGGAACGGAGATATTGGCCGGCCAGTACAGCTTTGTGCGCCTTTTGCACCGAGAAATGGTTTGTATTTTTAAATGCTTCATGCCCATAGCATCTTGATAATATGCACTTTGCATTAGTGCAACCTTTGTATCGAGCTAGGATTAGTCGAGAATGTACGCGAATTTCCATTTACGGCACTATGCTGCGATGTAGGGAACGGAGATATTGGCCGGCCTGCACAGATTTGTGCGCCTTTTCCACGGAGAAATGATTTGTATTTTTAAACTCTTCATGCCCATAGCTTGTTGATAATATGCACTTTGCATTAGTGCAACCTTTGTACAGAGCTAGGATTAGTCGCGAATATATTCGAATTTCCATTCACGGCACTATACTGCGATGCAGGGAACGGAGATATAGGCCGGCCAGTACAGCTTTGTGCGCCTTTTGCACCGAGAAATGGTTTGTATTTTTAAACTGTTCATGCCCATAGCTACTTGATAATATGCATTTTGCATTAGTGCAACCTTTGTACCGACCTAAGATTAGTCGCGAATGCACGCGAATTTCCATTGATGGCACTATACTGCGATGCAGGGAAAGGAGATATTTGCCGGCCTGTACAGCTTTGTGCGCCTTTTACACCGAGAAATGGTTTGTATTTTTAAACTGTTCATGCCCATAGCTTCTTGATAATATGCACTTTGTATTAGTGCAACCTTTGTACCGAGCTAGAATTAGTCGCGAATGTACGCGAATTTCCATTCACGGCACTATACTGCGATGCATGGAACGGAGATATTGGCCGGCCAGTACAGCTATGTGCGCCTTTCGCACCGAGAAATGGTTTGTATTTTTAAACTCTTCTTGCCCATAGCTTCTTGATAATATGCACTTTGCATTAGTGCAACCTTTGTACCGAGCTAGGATTAGTCGCGAATGCACGCGAATTTCCATTGACGGCACTATACTGCGATGCAGAGAAAGGAGATATTGGCCGGCAGTACAGCTTTGTGCGCCTTTTGCACCGAGAAATGGTTTGTATTTTTAAACTCTTCATGCCCATAGCTACTTGATAATATGCACTTTGCATTAGTGCAACCTTTGTACCGAGCTAGGATTAGCCGCGAATGCACGCGAATTTCCATTGACGGCATTATACTGCGATGCAGAGAAAGGAGATATTGGCCGGAAAGTACAGCTTTGTGCGCTTTTTGCACCGAGAAATGGTTTGTATTTTTAAACTCTTCATGCCCATAGCTTCTTGATAATATGCACTTTGCATTAGTGCAACCTTTGTACCGAGCTAGGATAATACTGCGATGCAGGGAAAGGAGATATTTGCCGGCCTGTGCAGCTTTGTGCGCCTTTTGCACCGAGAAATGGTTAGTATTTTTAAACTCTTCATGCCCATAGCTTCTTGATAATATGCACTTTGCATTAGTGCAACCTTTGTACCGAGCTAGGATTAGTCGCGAATATACGCGAATTTCCATTCACGGCACTATACTGCGATGCTGGGAAAGGAGATATTGACCGGCCTGTACAGCTTTGTGCGCCTTTTGCACCGAGAAATGGTTTGTATTTTTAAACTCTTCATGCCCATAGCTTATTGATAATATGCACTTTGCATTATTGCAACCTTTGTACCGAGCTAGGATTAGTCGCAAATGCACGCGAATTTCCATTCACGGCACTATACTGCGATGCAGGGAAAGGAGATATTGGCCGGCTTGTACAGCTTTGTGCGCCTTTTGCACCGAGAAATGGTTTGTATTTTTAAACTGTTCATGCCCATAGCTTCTTGATAATATGCACTTTGCATTAGTGCAACCTTTGTACCGAGCTAGGATTAGTCGCGAATGCACGCGAAATTCCATTGACGGGACAATACTGCGATGCAAGGAAAGGAGATATTTGCAAGCCTGTACAGCTTTGTGCGCCTTTTGCACCGAGAAATGGTTTGTATTTTTAAACTCTTCATGCCCATAGCTTCTTGATAATATGCAGTTTGCATTAGTGCAACCTTTGTACCGAGTTGGTCAAGTCGCGAATGTACGCGAATTTCCATTGACGGCACTATACTGCGATGCAGGGAACGGAGATATTGGCCGGCCAGTACAGCTTTGTGCGCCTTTTGCACCGAGAAATGGTTTGTATTTTTAAACTGTTCATGCCCATAACTTCTTGATAATATGCACTTTGCATTAGTGCAACCTTTGCACCGAGCTAGGATTAGTCGCGAATGTACACTAATTTCCAATGACGGCACTATACTGCGATGCAGGGAACGGAGATATTGGCCGGCCAGTACAGCTTTGTGCGCCTTTTGCACCGAGAAATGGTTTGTATTTTGAAACTGCTCATGCCCATAGCTTCTTGATAATATGCACTTTGCATTAGTGCAACCTTTGTACCGAGCTAGGATTAGTCGCTAATGCACGCGAATTTCCATTGACGGCACTATACTGCGATGCAGGGAAAGGAGATCTTTGCCGGCCTGTACAGCTTTGAGCGCCTTTTGCACGAGAAATGGTTTGTATTTTTAAACTCTTCATGCCCATAGCTTCTTGATAATATGCACTTTGCATTAGTGCAACCTTTGTACCGAGCTAGGATTAGTCGCGAATGTATTCGAATTTCCATTCACGGCACTATACTGCGATGCAGGGAACGGAGATATTGGCCGGCCAGTACAGCTTTGTGCGCCTTTTGCACCGAGAAATGGTTTGTATTTTTAAACTCTTCATGCCCATAGCTTCTTGATAATATGCAGTTTGCATTAGTGCAACCTTTGTACCGAGCTAGGATTAGTCGCGAATGTACGCGAATTTCCATTCACGGCACTATACTGCGATGCAGAGAAAGGATATATTCGACAGCCAGTACAGCTTTGCGCGCCTTTTGCACCGAGAAATGGTTTGTATTTTTAAACTGTTCATGCCCATAGCTTCTTGATAATATGCACTTTGCATTAGTAGAACCTTTGTACCGAGCTAGGATTAGTCGCGAATGCACGCGAATTTCCATTGACGGCACTATACTGCGATGCAGGGAACGGAGATATTTGCCGGCCTGTACAGCTTTGTGCGCCTTTTGCACCGAGAAATGGTTTGTATTTTTAGACTCTTCATGCCCATAGCTTCTTGATAATATGCGCTTTAAATTAGTGCAACCTTTGTACCGAGCTAGGATTAGTCGCGAATGCACGCGAATTTCCATTGACGGCACAATACTGCGATGCAGGAAAAGGAGATATTTGCCGGCCTGTACAGCTTTGTGCGCCTTTTGCACCGAGAAATGGTTTGTATTTTTAAACTCTTCATGCCCATAGCTTCTTGATGATATGCACTCTACATTAGTGCAACCTTTGTACCGAGCTAGGATTAGTCGCGAATGTACGCGAATTTCCATTCACGGCACTATACTGCGATGCAGGGAACGGAGATATTGGCCGGCCAGTACAGCTTTGTGCGCCTTTTGCACCGAGAAATGGTTTGTATTTTTAAACTCTTCATGCCCATAGCTTCTTGATAATATGCACTTTGCATTAGTGCAACCTTTGTACCGAGCTAGGATTAGTCGCGAATTTCCATTGACGGCACTATACTGCGATGCAGGGAACGGAGATATTGGCCGGCTAGTACGGCTTTGTGCGCCTTTTGCACCGAGAAATGGTTTGTATTTTTAAACTGTTCATGCCCATAGCTTCTTGATAATATGCACTTTGCATTAGTGCAACCTTTGTACCGAGCTAGGTTAAGTCGCGAATGTACGTGAATTTCCATTGACGGCACTATACTGCGATGCAGGGAACGGAGATATCGGCCGGCCAGTACAGCTTTGTGCGCCTTTTGCACCGAGAAATGGTTTGTATTTTGAAACTGTTCATGCCCATAGCTTCTTGATAATATGCACTTTGCATTAGTGCAACCTTTGTACCGAGCTAGGATTAGTCGCGAATGCACGCGAATTTCCATTCACGGCACTATACTGCGATCCAGGGAAAGGAGATATTTGCCGGCCTGTACAGCTTTTAGCGCCTTTTGCACCGAGAAATGGTTTGTATTTTTAAACTCTTCATGCCCATAGCTTCATGATAATATGCACTTTGCATTAGTGCAACCTTTGTACCGAGCTAGGATTAGTCGCGAATGCACGCGAAATTCCATTGACGGGACAATACTGCGATGCAAGGAAAGGAGATATTTGCAAGCCAGTACAGCTTTGTGCGCCTTTTACACCGAGAAATGGTTTGTATTTTTAAACTCTTCATGCCCATAGCTTCTTGATAATATGCAGTTTGCATTAGTGCAACCTTTGTATCGAGCTAGGATTAGTCGCGAATGTACGCGAATTTCCATTCACGGCACTATACTGCGATGCAGGGAACGGAGATATTGGCCGGCCAGTACAGCTTTGTACGCCTTTTGCACCGAGAAATGGTTTGTATTTTTAAACTGTTCATGCCCATAACTTCTTGATAATATGCACTTTGCATTAGTGCAACCTTTGCACCGAGCTAGGATTAGTCGCGAATGTACACGAATTTCCATTGACGGCACTATACTGCGATGCAGGGAACGGAGATATTGGCCGGCCAGTACAGCTTTGTGCGCCTTTTGCACCGAGAAATGGTTTGTATTTTTAAACTCTTCATGCCCATAGCTTCTTGATAATATGCACTTTGCATTAGTGCAACCTTTGTACCGAGCTAGGACTAGTCGCGAATGTACGCGAATTTCCATTCACGGCACTATACTGCGATGCAGAGAAAGGATATATTCGACAGCCAGTACAGCTTTGTGCGCCTTTTGCACCGAGAAATGGTTTGTATTTTTAAACTGTTCATGCCCATAGCTTCTTGATAATATGAACTTTGCATTAGTACAACCTTTGTACCGAGCTAGGATTAGTCGCGAATGCACGCGAATTTCCATTGACGGCACTATACTGCGATGCAGGGAAAGGAGATATTTGCCGGCCTGTACAGCTTTGTGCGCCTTTTGCACCGAGAAATGGTTTGTATTTTTAGACTCTTCATGCCCATAGCTTCTTGATAATATGCGCTTTAAATTAGTGCAACCTTTGTACCGAGCTAGGATTAGTCGCGAATGCACGCGAATTTCCATTGACGGCACAATACTGCGATGCAGGGAAAGGAGATATTTGCCGGCCTGTACAGCTTTGTGCGCCTTTTGCACCGAGAAATGGTTGGTATTTTTAAACTCTTCATGCCCATAGCTTCTTGATAATATGCACTTTGCATTAGTGCAACCTTTGTACCGAGCTAGGATTAGTCGCGAATGCACGCGAAATTCCATTGACGGGACAATACTGCGATGCAAGGAAAGGAGATATTTGCAAGCCTGTACAGCTTTGTGCGCCTTTTGCACCGAGAAATGGTTTGTATTTTTAAACTCTTCATGCCCATAGCTTCTTGATAATATGCAGTTTGCATTAGTGCAACCTTTGTATCGAGCTAGGATTAGTCGCGAATGTACGCGAATTTCCATTCACGGCACTATACTGCGATGCAGGGAACGGAGATATTGGCCGGCCAGTACAGCTTTGTACGCCTTTTGCACCGAGAAATGGTTTGTATTTTTAAACTGTTCATGCCCATAACTTCTTGATAATATGCACTTTGCATTAGTGCAACCTTTGCACCGAGCTAGGATTAGTCGCGAATGTACACGAATTTCCATTGACGGCACTATACTGCGATGCAGGGAACGGAGATATTGGCCGGCCAGTACAGCTTTGTGCGCCTTTTGCACCGAGAAATGGTTTGTATTTTTAAACTCTTCATGCCCATAGCTTCTTGATAATATGCACTTTGCATTAGTGCAACCTTTGTACCGAGCTAGGATTAGTCGCGAATGCACGCGAATTTCCATTCACGGCACTATACTGCGATGCAGGGAAAGGAGATATTTGCCGGCCTGTACAGCTTTGTGCGCCTTTTGCACCGAGAAATGGTTGGTATTTTTAAACTCTTCATGCCCATAGCTTCTTGATAATATGCACTTTGCATTAGTGCAACCTTTGTACCGAGCTAGGATTAGTCGCGAATGCACGCGAATTTCCATTGACGGCACTATACTGCGATGCAGGGAACGGAGATATTGGCAGGCCTGTACAGCTTTGTGCGCCTTTTGCAACGAGAAATGGTTTGTATTTTTAAACCCTTCATGCCCATAGCTTCTTGATAAAATGCACTTTGCATTAGTGCAACCTTTGTACCGAGCTAGGATTAGTCGCGAATGTACGCGAATTTCCATTCACGGCACTATACTGCGATGCAGGGAAAGGAGATATTGGCCGGCTAGTACAGCTTTGTGCGCCTTTTGCACCGAGAAATGGTTTGTATTTTTAAACTCTTCATGCCCATAGCTTCTTGATAATATGCACTTTGCATTAGTGCAACCTTTGTACCGAGCTAGGATTAGTCGCGAATGCACGCGAATTTCCATTGACGGCACAATACTGCGATGCAGGGAAAGGAGATATTTGCCGGCCTGTACAGCTTTGTGCGCCTTTTGCACCGAGAAATGATTTGTATTTTTAAACTCTTCATGCCCATAGCTTCTTGATAATATGCACTTTGCATTAGTGCAACCTTTGTACCGAGCTAGGATTAGTCGCGAATGCACGCGAATTTCCATTGACGGAACAATACTGCGATGCAGGGAAAAGAGATATTTGCCGGCCTGTACAGCTTTGTGCGCCTTTTGCACCGAGAAATGGTTTGTATTTTTAAACTCTTCATGCCCATAGCTTCTTGATAATATGCACTTTTCATTAGTGCAACCTTTGTACCGAGCTAGGATTTGTCGCGAATGCACGCGAATTTCCATTGACGGCACAATACTGCGATGCAGGGAACGGAGATATTGGCCGGCCTGTACAGCTTTGTGCGCCTTTTGCACCGAGAAATGGTTTGTATTTTTAAACTCTTCATGCCCATAGCTTCTTGATAATATGCACTTTGCATTAGTGCAACCTTTGTACCGAGCTAGGATTAGTCGCTAATGCACGCGAATTTCCATTGACGGCACTATACTGCGATGCAGGGAAAGGAGATATTTGCCGGCTTGTTAAGTTTTGTGCGCCTTTTGCACCGAGAAATGGTTTGGATTTTTAAACTCTTCATGCCCATAGCTTCTTGATAATATGCACTTTGCATTAGTGCAACCTTTGTACCGAGATAGGATAAGTCGCGAGTGCACGCGAATTTCCATTCACGGCACTATACTGGGATGCAGGGAACGGAGATATTGGCCGGCCAGTACAGCTTTGTGCGCCTTTTGCACCGAGAAATGGTTTGTATTTTTAAACTGTTCATGCCCATAGCTTCTTGATAATATGCACTTTGCATTAGTGCAACCTTTGTACCGAGCTTGGATTAGTCGCAAATGTACGCGAATTTCCAATGACGGCACTATACTGCGATGTAGGGAAAGGAGATATTTGCCGGCCTGTACAGCTTTGTGCGCCTTTTGCAACGAGAAATGGTTTGTATTTTTAAACCCTTCATGCCCATAGCTTCTTGAGAAAATGCACTTTGCATTAGTGCAACCTTTGTACCGAGCTAGGATTAGTCGCGAATGTACGCGAATTTCCATTCACGGCACTATACTGCGATGCAGGGAAATGAGATATTTGCCGGCCTGTACAGCTTTGTGCGCCTTTTGTATCGAGAAATGGTTTGTATTTTTAAACTCTTCATGCCCATAGCTTCTTGATAATATGCACTTTGCATTAGTGCAACCTTTGTACCGAGCTAGGATTAGTCGCGAATATATGCGAATTTCCATTCACGGCACTATACTGCGATGCAGGGAACGGAGATATTGGCCGGCCAGTACATCTTTGTGCGCCTTTTGCACCGAGAAATGGTTTGTATTTTTAAACTCTTCATGCCCATAGCTTCTTGATAATATGCACTTTGCATTAGTGCAACCTTTGTACCGAGCTAGGATTATTTGCGAATGTACGCGAATTTCCATTCACGGCACTATACTGCGATGCAGGGAAAGGATATATTGGCCGGCTAGTACAGCTTTGTGCGCCTTTTGCACCGAGAAATGGTTTGTATTTTTAAACTCTTCATGCCCATAGCTTCTTGATAATATGCACTTTCCATTAGTGCAACCTTTGTACCGAGCTAGGATTAGTCGCGAATGCACGCGAATTTCCATTGACGAACAATACTGCGATGCAGGGAAAGGAGATATTTGCCGGCCTGTACAGCTTTGTGCGCCTTTTGCACCGAGAAATGGTTTGTATTTTTAAACTCTTCATGCCCATAGCTTCTTGATAATATGCACTTTTCATTAGTGCAACCTTTGTACCGAGCTAGGATTTGTCGCGAATGCACGCGAATTTCCATTGACGGCACAATACTGCGATGCAGGGAACGGAGATATTGGCCGGCCTGTACAGCTTTGTGCGCCTTTTGCACCGAGAAATGGTTTGTATTTTTAAACTCTTCATGCCCATAGCTTCTTGATAATATGCACTTTGCATTAGTGCAACCTTTGTACCGAACTAGGATTAGTCGCGAATGTACGCGAATTTCCATTCACGGCACTCTACTGCGATGCAGGGAAAGGAGATATTTGCCGGCCTGTACAGCTTTGTGCGCCTTTTGCACCGAGAAATGGTTTTTATTTATAAACTCTTCATGCCCATAGCTTCTTGATAATATGCACTTTGCATTAGTGCAACCTTTGTACCGAGCTAGGATTAGTCGCGAATGTACGCGAATTTCCATTCACGGCACTATACTGCGATGCAGGGAACGGAGATATTGGCCTGCCAGTACAGCTTTGTGCGCCTTTTGCACCGAGAAATGGTTTGTATTTTTAAACTCTTCATGCCCATAGCTTCTTGATAATATGCACTTTGCAATAGTGCAACCTTTGTACCGAGCTAGGATTAGTCGCGAATGCACGCGAATTTCCATTGACGGCACTATACTGCGATGCAGGGAAAGGAGATATTTGCCGGCTTGTTAAGTTTTGTGCGCCTTTTGCACCGAGAAATGGTTTGGATTTTTAAACTCTTCATGCCCATAGCTTCTTGATAATATGCACTTTGCATTAGTGCAACCTTTGTACCGAGCTAGGATAAGTCGCGAGTGCACGCGAATTTCCATTCACGGCACTATACTGGGATGCAGGGAACGGAGATATTGGCCGGCCAGTACAGCTTTGTGCGCCTTTTGCACCGAGAAATGGTTTGTATTTTTAAACTGTTCATGCCCATAGCTTCTTGATAATATGCACTTTGCATTAGTGCAACCTTTGTACCGAGCTTGGATTAGTCGCAAATGTACGCGAATTTCCAATGACGGCACTATACTGCGATGTAGGGAAAGGAGATATTTGCCGGCCTGTACAGCTTTGTGCGCCTTTTGCAACGAGAAATGGTTTGTATTTTTAAACCCTTCATGCCCATAGCTTCTTGAGAAAATGCACTTTGCATTAGTGCAACCTTTGTACCGAGCTAGGATTAGTCGCGAATGTACGCGAATTTCCATTCACGGCACTATACTGCGATGCAGGGAAATGAGATATTTGCCGGGCTGTACAGCTTTGTGCGCCTTTTGTATCGAGAAATGGTTTGTACTTTTAAACTCTTCATGCCCATAGCTTCTTGATAATATGCACTTTGCATTAGTGCAACCTTTGTACCTAGCTAGGATTAGTCGCGAATATATGCGAATTTCCATTCACGGCACTATACTGCGATGCAGGGAACGGAGATATTGGCCGGCCAGTACATCTTTGTGCGCCTTTTGCACCGAGAAATGGTTTGTATTTTTAAACTCTTCATGCCCATAGCTTCTTGATAATATGCACTTTGCATTAGTGCAACCTTTGTACCGAGCTAGGATTAGTCGCGAATGTACGCGAATTTCCATTCACGGCACTATATTGCGATGCAGGGAAAGGAGATATTTGCCTGCCTGTACAGATTTTTTCGCCTTTTCCACCGAGAAATGGTTTGTATTTTTAAACTCTTCATGCCCACAGCTTCTTGATAATATGCACTTTGCATTAGTGCAACCTTTGTACCGAGCTAGGATTTGTCGCGAATGCACGCGAATTTCCATTGACGGCACTATACTGCGATGCAGGGAAAGGAGATATTTGCCGGCCTGTACAGCTTTGTGCGCCTTTTGCACCGAGAAATGGTTTGTATTTTTAAACTCTTCATGCCCATAGCTTCTTGATAATATGCACTTTGCATTAGTGCAACCTTTCTACCGATCTAGGATTAGTCGCGAATGTACGCGAATTTCCATTGACGGCACTATACTGCGATGCAGGGAAAGGAGATATTGGCCGGCCAGTACAGCTTTGTGCGCCTTTTGCACCGAGAAATGGTTTGTATTTTTAAACTCTTCATGCCCATAGCTTCTTGATAATATGCACTTTGCATTAGTGCAACCTTTGTACCGAGCTAGGATTAGTCGCGAATGCACGCGAATTTCCATTGACGGCACAATACTGCGATGCAGGGAAAGGAGATATTTGCCGGCCTGTACAGCTTTGTGCGCCTTTTGCACCGAGAAATGGTTTGTATTTTTAAACTCTTCATGCCCATAGCTTCTTGATAATATGCACTTTGCATTAGTGCAACCTTTGTACCGAGCTAGGATTTGTCGCGAATGAACGCGAATTTCCATTGACGGCACAATACTGCGATGCAGGGAAAGGAGATATTGGCCGGCCTGTACAGCTTTGTGCGCCTTTTGCACCGAGAAATGGTTTGTATTTTTAAACTCTTCATGCCCATAGCTTCTTGATAATATGCACTTTGCATTAGTGCAACCTTTGTACCGAGCTAGGATTAGTCGCGAATGAACGCGAATTTCCATTCACGGCACTATACTGCGATGCAGGGAACGGAGATATTGGCCGGCCAGTACAGCTTTGTGCGCATTTTGCACCGAGAAATGGTTTGTATTTTTAAACTCTTCATGCCCATAGCTTCTTGATAATATGCACTTTGCATTAGTGCAACCTTTCTACCGATCTAGGATTAGTCGCGAATGTACGCGAATTTCCATTGACGGCACTATACTGCGATGCAGGGAAAGGAGATATTGGCCGGCCAGTACAGCTTTGTGCGCCTTTTGCACCGAGAAATGGTTTGTATTTTTAAACTCTTCATGCCCATAGCTTCTTGATAATATGCACTTTGCATTAGTGCAACCTTTGTACCGAGCTAGGATTAGTCGCGAATGCACGCGAATTTCCATTGACGGCACAATACTGCGATGCAGGGAAAGGAGATATTTGCCGGCCTGTACAGCTTTGTGCGCCTTTTGCACCGAGAAATGGTTTGTATTTTTAAACTCTTCATGCCCATAGCTTCTTGATAATATGCACTTTGCATTAGTGCAACCTTTGTACCGAGCTAGGATTTGTCGCGAATGAACGCGAATTTCCATTGACGGCACAATACTGCGATGCAGGGAAAGGAGATATTGGCCGGCCTGTACAGCTTTGTGCGCCTTTTGCACCGAGAAATGGTTTGTATTTTTAAACTCTTCATGCCCATAGCTTCTTGATAATATGCACTTTGCATTAGTGCAACCTTTGTACCGAGCTAGGATTAGTCGCGAATGAACGCGAATTTCCATTCACGGCACTATACTGCGATGCAGGGAACGGAGATATTGGCCGGCCAGTACAGCTTTGTGCGCATTTTGCACCGAGAAATGGTTTGTATTTTTAAACTCTTCATGCCCATAGCTTCTTGATAATATGCACTTTGCATTAGTGCAACCTTTGCACCGAGCTAGGATTAGTCGCGAATTTCCATTGACGGCACTATACTGCGATGCAGGGAATGGAGATATTGGCCGACCAGTACGGCTTTGTGCGCCTTTTGCACCGAGAAATGGTTTGTATTTTTAAACTGTTCATGCCCATAGCTTCTTGATAATATGCACTTTGCATTAGTGCAACCTTTGTACCGAGCTAAGTCAAGTCGCGAATGTACGCGAATTTCCATTGACGGCACTATACTGCGATGCAGGGAACGGAGATATCGGCCGGCCAGTACAGCTTTGTGCGCCTTTTGCACCGAGAAATGGTTTGTATTTTGAAACTGTTCATGCCCATAGCTTCTTGATAATATGCACTTTGCATTAGTGCAACCTTTGTACCGAGCTAGGATTAGTCGCGAATGCACGCGAATTTCCATTCACGGCACTATACTGCGATCCAGGAAAAGGAGATATTTGCCGGCCTGTACAGCTTTGAGCGCCTTTTGCACCGAGAAATGGTTTGTATTTTTAAACTCTTCATGCCCATAGCTTCATGATAATATGCACTTTGCATTAGTGCAACCTTTGTACCGAGCTAGGATTAGTCGCGAATGCACGCGAAATTCCATTGACGGGACAATACTGCGATGCAAGGAAAGGAGATATTTGCAAGCCTGTACAGCTTTGTGCGCCTTTTGCACCGAGAAATGGTTTTAATTTTTAAACTCTTCATGCCCATAGCTTCTTGATAATATGCAGTTTGCATTAGTGCAACCTTTGTATCGAGCTAGGATTAGTCGCGAATGAACGCGAATTTCCATTCACGGCACTATACTGCGATGCAGGGAACGGAGATATTGGCCGGCCAGTACAGCTTTGTGCGCCTTTTTCACCGAGAAATGGTTTGTATTTTGAAACTGCTCATGCCCATAGCTTCTTGATAATATGCACTTTGCATTAGTGCAACCTTTGTACCGAGCTAGGATTAGTCGCTAATGCACGCGAATTTCCATTGACGGCACTATACTGCGATGCAGGGAAAGGAGATATTTGTCGGACTGTACAGCTTTGAGCGCCTTTTGCACGAGAAATGGTTTGTATTTTTAAACTCTTCATGCCCATAGCTTCTTGATAATATGCACTTTGCATTAGTGCAACCTTTGTAACGAGCTAGGATTAGTCGCGAATGTATGCGAATTTCCATTCACGGCACTATACTGCGATGCAGGGAACGGAGATATTGGCCGGCCAGTACAGCTTTGTGCGCCTTTTGCACCGAGAAATGGTTTGTATTTTTAAACTCTTCATGCCCATAGCTTCTTGATAATATGCACTTTGCATTAGTGCAACCTTTGTACCGAGCTAGGATTAGTCGCGAATGTACGCGAATTTCCATTCACGGCACTATACTGCGATGCAGTGAAAGGATATATTCGACAGCCAGTACAGCTTTGTGCGCCTTTTTCACCGAGAAATGGTTTGTATTTTTAAACTGTTCATGCCCATAGCTTCATGATAATATGAACTTTGCATTAGTAGAACCTTTGTACCGAGCTAGGATTAGTCGCGAATGCACGCGAATTTCCATTGACGGCACTATACTGCGATTCAGGGAACGGAGATATTTGCCGGCCTGTACAGCTTTGTGCGCCTTTTGCACCGAGAAATGGTTTGTATTTTTAGACTCTTCATGCCCATAGCTTCTTGATAATATGCGCTTTAAATTAGTGCAACCTTTGCACCGAGCTAGGATTAGTCGCGAATGCACGCGAATTTCCATTGACGGCACAATAATGCGATGCAGGAAAAGGAGATATTTGCCGGCCTGTACAGCTTTGTGCGCCTCTTGCACCGAGAAATGGTTTGTATTTTTAAACTCTTCATGCCCATAGCTTCTTGATGATATGCACTTTGCATTAGTGCAACCTTTGTACCGAGCTAGGATTAGTCGCGAATGTACGCGAATTTCCATTCACGTCACTATACTGCGATGCAGGGAACGGAGATATTGGCCGGCCAGTACAGCTTTGTGCGCATTTTGCACCGAGAAATGGTTTGTATTTTTAAACTCTTCATGCCCATAGCTTCTTGATAATATGCACTTTGCATTAGTGCAACCTTTGTACCGAGCTAGGATTAGTCGCGAATTTCCATTGACGGCACTATACTGCGATGCAGGGAACGGAGATATTGGCCGGCCAGTACGGCTTTGTGCGCATTTTGCACCGAGAAATGGTTTGTATTTTTAAACTGTTCATGCCCATAGCTTCTTGATAATATGCACTTTGCATTAGTGCAACCTTTGTACCGAGCTAGGTTAAGTCGCGAATGTACGCGAATTTCCATTGACGGCACTATACTGCGATGAAGGGAACGGAGATATTGGCCGGCCAGTACAGCTTTGTGCGCCTTTTGCACCGAGAAATGGTTTGTATTTTGAAACTGTTCATGCCCATAGCTTCTTAATAATATGCACTTTGCATTAGTGCAACCTTTGTACCGAGCTAGGATTAGTCGCGAATGCACGCGAATTTCCATTCACGGCACTATACTGCGATCCAGGAAAAGGAGATATTTGCCGGCCTGTACAGCTTTGAGCGCCTTTTGCACCGAGAAATGGTTTGTATTTTTAAACTCTTCATGCCCATAGCTTCATGATAATATGCACTTTGCATTAGTGCAACCTTTGTACCGAGCTAGGATTAGTCGCGAATGCACGCGAATTTCCATTGACGGGACAATACTGCGATGCAAGGAAAGGAGATATTTGCAAGCCTGTACAGCTTTGTGCGCCTTTTGCACCGAGAAATGGTTTGTATTTTTAAACTCTTCATGCCCATAGCTTCTTGATAATATGCAGTTTGCATTAGTGCAACCTTTGTACCGAGCTAGGTCAAGTCGCGAATGTACGCGAATTTCCATTGACGGCACTATACTGCGATGCAGAGAAAGGATATATTCGACAGCCAGTACAGCTTTGTGCGCCTTTTGCACCAAGAAATGGTTTGTATTTTGAAACTGTTCATGCCCATAGCTTCTTGATAATATGCACTTTGCATTAGTGCAACCTTTGTACCGAGCTAGGATTAGTCGCGAATGCACGCGAATTTCCATTGACGGCACTATACTGCGATCCAGGGAAAGGAGATATTTGCCGGCCTGTACAGCATTGAGCGCCTTTTGCACCGAGAAATGGTTTGTATTTTTAGACTCTTCATGCCCATAGCTTCATGATAATATGCACTTTGCATTAGTGAAACCTTTGTACCGAGCTAGGGTTAGTCGCGAATGCACGCGAAATTCCATTGACGGGACAATACTGCGATGCAGGAAAAGGAGATATTTGCCGGCCTGTACAGCTTTGTGCGCCTTTTGCACCGAGAAATGGTTTGTATTTTTAAACTCTTCATGCCCATAGCTTCTTGATGATATGCACTTTGCATTAGTGCAACCTTTGTACCGAGCTAGGATTAGTCGCGAATGTACGCGAATTTCCATTCACGGAACTATACTGCGATGCAGGGAACGGAGATATTGGCCGGCCAGTACAGCTTTGTGCGCCTTTTGCACCGAGAAATGGTTTGTATTTTTAAACTCTTCATGCCCATAGCTTCTTGATAATATGCACTTTGCATTAGTGCAACCTTTGTACCGAGCTAGGATTAGTCGCGAATTTCCATTGACGGCACTATACTGCGATGCAGGGAACGGAGATATTGGCCGGCAAGTACGGCTTTGTGCGCATTTTGCACCGAGAAATGGTTTGTATTTTTAAACTGTTCATGCCCATAGCTTCTTGATAATATGCACTTTGCATTAGTGCAACCTTTGTACCGAGCTAGGTTAAGTCGCGAATGTACGTGAATTTCCATTGACGGCACAATACTGCGATGCAGGGAAAGGAGATATTTGCCGGCCTGTACAGCTTTGTGCGCCTTTTGCACCGAGAAATGGTTGGTATTTTTAAACTCTTCATGCCCATAGCTTCTTGATGATATGCACTTTGCATTAGTGCAACCTTTGTACCGAGCTAGGATTAGTCGCGAATGTACGCGAATTTCCATTCACGGCACTATACTGCGATGCAGAGAAAGGAGATATTTGCCGGCCTGTACAGCTTTGTGCGCCTTTTGCACCGAGAAATGGTTTGTATTTTTAAACTCTTCATGCCCATAGCTTCTTGATAATATGCACATTGCATTAGTGCAACCTTTGTACCGAGCTAGGATTAGTCGCGAATGTACGCGAATTTCCATTGACGGCACTATACTGCGATGCACGGAACAGAGACATTGGCCGGCCAGTACAGCTTTGTGCGCCTTTTGCACCGAGAAATGGTTTGTATTTTTAAACTCTTCATGCCCATAGCTTCTTGATAATATGCACTTTGCATTAGTGCAACCTTTGTACCGAGCTAGGATTAGTCGCGAATGCACGCGAATTTCTATTGACGGCACAATACTGCGATGCAGGGAACGGAGATATTGGCCGGCCAGTACAGCTTTGTGCGCCTTTTGCACCGAGAAATGGTTTGTATTTTGAAACTGTTCATGCCCATAGCTTCTTGATAATATGCACTTTGCATTAGTGCAACCTTTGTACCGAGCTAGGATTAGTCGCTAATGCACGCGAATTTCCTTTGACGGCACTATACTGCGATGCAGGGAAAGGAGATATTTGCCGGCCTGTACAGCTTCGAGCGCCTTTTGCACCGAGAAATGGTTTGTATTTTTAAACTCTTCATGCCCATAGCTTCTTGATAATATGCACTTTGCATTAGTGCAACCTTTGTACCGAGCTAGGATTAGTCGCGAATGTACGCGAATTTCCAATCACGGCACTATACTGCGATGCAGGGAACGGAGATATTGGCCGGCCAGTACAGCTTTGTGCGCCTTTTGCTCCGATAAATGGTTTGTATTTTTAAACTCTTAATGCCCATAGCTTCTTGATAATATGCACTTTGCATTAGTGCAACTTTTGTACCGAGCTAGGATTAGTCGCGAATGTACGCAAATTTCCATTCACGGCACTATACTGCGATGCAGAGAAAGGAGATATTGGCCAGCCAGTACAGCTTTGTGCGCCTTTTGCACCGAGAAATGGTTTGTATTTTTAAACTGTTCATGCCCATAGCTTCTTGATAATATGCACATTGCATTAGTGCAACCTTTGTACCGAGCTAAAATTAGTCGCGAATGTACGCGAATTTCCATTGACGGCACTATACTGCGATGCACGGAACGGAGACATTGGCCGGCCAGTACAGCTTTGTGCGCCTTTTGCACCGAGAAATGGTTTGTATTTTTAAACTGTTCATGCCCATAGCTTCTTGATAATATGCACTTTGCATTAGTGCAACCTTTGCACCGAGCTAGGATTAGTCGCGAATGTACGCGAATTTCCATTGACGGCACTATACTGCGATGCAGGGAACGGAGATATTGGCCGGCCAGTACAGCTTTGTGCGCCTTTTGCACCGAGAAATGGTTTGTATTTTGAAACTGTTCATGCCCATAGCTTCTTGATAATATGCACTTTGCATTAGTGATACCTTTGTACCGAGCTAGGATTAGTCGCTAATGCACGCGAATTTCCTTTGACGGCACTATACTGCGATGCAGGGAAAGGAGATATTTGCCGGCCTGTACAGCTTCGAGCGCCTTTTGCACCGAGAAATGGTTTGTATTTTTAAACTCTTCATGCCCATAGCTTCTTGATAATATGCACTTTGCATTAGTGCAACCTTTGTACCGAGCTAGGATTAGTCGCGAATGTACGCGAATTTCCAATCACGGCACTATACTGCGATGCAGGGAACGGAGATATTGGCCGGCCAGTACAGCTTTGTGCGCCTTTTGCACCGATAAATGGTTTGTATTTTTAAACTCTTAATGCCCATAGCTTCTTGATAATATGCACTTTGCATTAGTGCAACTTTTGTACCGAGCTAGGATTAGTCGCGAATGTACGCGAATTTCCATTCACGGCACTATACTGCGATGCAGAGAAAGGAGATATTGGCCAGCCAGTACAGCTTTGTGCGCCTTTTGCACCGAGAAATGGTTTGTATTTTTAAACTGTTCATACCCATAGCTTCTTGATAATATGCACTTTGCATTAGTGCAACCTTTGTACCGAGCTAGGATTAGTCGCGAATGCACGCGAATTTCCATTGACGGCACTATACTGCGATGCAGGGAAAGGAGATATTAGCCGGCCTGTACAGCTTTGTGCGCCTTTTGCACCGAGAAATGGTTTGAATTTTTAAACTCTTCATGCCCATAGCTTCTTGATAATATGCGCTTTAAATTAGTGCAACCTTTGTACCGAGCTAGGATTAGTCGCGAATGCACGAGAATTTCCATTGACAGCACTATACTGCGATGCAGGGAAAGGAGATATTTGCCGGCCAGTACAGCTTTGTGCGCCTTTTGCACCGAGAAATGGTTTGTATTTTTAAACTCTTCATGCCCATAGCTTCTTGATAATATGCACGTTGCATTAGTGCAACCTTTGTACCGAGCTAGGATTAGTCGCGAATGTACGCGAATTTCCATTCACGGCACTATACTGCGATGCAGGGAAAGGAGATATTTGCCGGCCTGTACAGCTTTGTGCGCCTTTTGCACCGAGAAATGGTTTGTATTTTTAAACTCTTCATGCCCATAGCTTCTTGATAATATGCACTTTGCATTAGTGCAACCTTTGTACCGAGCTAGGATTAGTCGCGAATGTACGCGAATTTCCATTCACGGCACTATACTGCGATGCAGGGAAAGGAGATATTGGCCGGCTTGTACAGCTTTGTGCGCCTTTTGCACCGAGAAATGGTTTGTATTTTTAAACTCTTCATGCCCATACCTTCTTGATAATATGCACTTTGCATTAGTGCAACCTTTGTACAGAGCTAGGATTAGTCGCGAATGCACGCGAATTTCCATTCACGGCACTATACTGCGATGCAGGGAAAGGAGATATTTGCCGGCCTGTACAGCTTTGTGCGCATTTTGCACCGAGAAATGGTTTGTATTTTTAAACTTTTCATGCCCATAGCTTCTTGATAATATGCACTTTGCATTAGTGCAACCTTTGTACCGAGCTAGGATTAGTCGCGAATGTACGCGAATTTCCATTCACGGCACTATACTGCGATGCAGGGAACGGAGATATTGGCCTGCCAGTACAGCTTTGTGCGCCTTTTGCACCGAGAAATGGTTTGTATTTTTAAACTCTTCATGCCCATAGCTTCTTGATAATATGCACTTTGCATTAGTGCAACCTTTGTACAGAGCTAGGATTAGTCGCGAATACACGCGAATTTCCATTGACGGCACAATACTGCGATGCAGGGAACGGAGATATTTACCGGCCTGTACAGCTTTGTGTGCCTTTTGCACCGAGAAATGGTTTGTATTTTTAAACTCTTCATGCCCATAGCTTCTTGATAATATGCACTTTGCATTAGTGAAACCTTTGTACCGAGCTAGGATTAGTCGCGAATGTACGCGAATTTCCATTGACGGCACTATACTGCGATGCAGGGAAAGGAGATATTGGCCGGCTTGTACAGCTTTGTGCGCCTTTTGCACCGAGAAATGGTTTGTATTTTTAAACTCTTCATGCCCATAGCTTCTTGATAATATGCACTTTGCATTAGTGCTACCTTTGTACCGATCTAGGATTAGTCGCGAATGCACGCGAATTTCCATTCATGGCACTATACTGCGATGCAGGGAACGGAGATATTTGCCGGCCTGTACAGCTTTGTGCGCCTTTTGCACCGAGAAATGGTTTGTATTTTTAAACTCTTCATGCCCATAGCTTCTTGATAATATGCACTTTGCATTAGTGCAACCTTTGTACCGAGCTAGGATTAGTCGCGAATGCACGCGAATTTCCATTCACGGCACTATACTGCGATGCAGGGAACGGAGATATTTGCCGGCCAGTACAGCTTTGAGCGCCTTTTGCACCAAGAAATGGTTTGTATTTTTAAACTCTTCATGCCCATAGCTTCTTGATAATATGCACTTTACATTAGTGCAACCTTTGTACCGAGCTAGGATTAGTCGCGAATGCACACGAATTTCCATTGACGGCACTATACTGCGAAGCAGGGAAAGGAGAAATTTGCCGGCCTGTACAGCTTTGTGCGCCTTTTGCACCGAGAAATGGTTTGTATTTTTAAACTCTTCATGCCCATAGCTTCTTGATAATATGATCTTTGCATTAGTGCAACCTTTGTACCGAGCTAGGATTAGTCGCGAATGTACGAGAATTTCCATTCACGGAACTATACTGCGATGCAGGGAACGGAGATATTTGCCGGCCAGTACAGCTTTGTGAGCCTTTTGCACCGAGAAATGGTTTGTATTTTTAAACTCTTCATGCCCATAGCTTCTTGATAATATGCACTTTGCATTAGTGCAACCTTTGTACCGAGCTAGGATTAGTCGCGAATTTCCATTCTCGGCACTATACTTCGATGCAGGGAACGGAGATATTGGCCGGCCAGTACAGTTTTGTGCGCCTTTTGCACCGAGAAATGGTTTGTATTTTTAAACTGTTCATGCCCATAACTTCTTGATAATATGCACTTTGCATTAGTGCAACCTTTGCACCGAGCTAGGATTAGTCGCGAATGTACACGAATTTCCATTGACGGCACTATACTGCGATGCAGGGAACGGAGATATTGGCCGGCCAGTACAGCTTTGTGCGCCTTTTGCACCGAGAAATGGTTTGTATTTTGAAACTGCTCATGCCCATAGCTTCTTGATAATATGCACTTTGCATTAGTGCAACCTTTGTACCGAGCTAGGATTAGTCGCTAATGCACGCGAATTTCCTTTGACGGCACTATACTGCGATGCAGGGAAAGGAGATATTTGCCGGCCTGTACAGCTTTGAGCGCCTTTTGCACCGAGAAATGGTTTGTATTTTTAAACTCTTCATGCCCATAGCTTCTTGATAATATGCACTTTGCATTAGTGCAACCTTTGTACCGAGCTAGGATTAGTCGCGAATTTCCATTGACGGCACTATACTGCGATGCAGGGAAAGGAGATATTTGCCGGCCTGTACAGCTTTGTGCGCCTTTTGCACCGAGAAATGGTTTGTATTTTTAAACTCTTCATGCCCATAGCTTCTTGATGATATGCACTTTGCATTAGTGCAACCTTTGTACCGAGCTAGGATTAGTCGCGAATGTACGCGAATTTCCATTGACGGGACAATACTGCGATGCAAGGAAAGGAGATATTTGCAAGCCTGTACAGCTTTGTGCGCCTTTTGCACCGAGAAATGGTTTGTATTTTTAAACTCTTCATGCCCATAGCTTCTTGATAATATGCAGTTTGCATTAGTGCAACCTTTGTATCGAGCTAGGATTAGTCGCGAATGTACGCGAATTTCCATTCACGGCACTATACTGCGATGAAGGGAACGGAGATATTGGCCGGCCAGTACAGCTTTGTGCGCCTTTTGCACCGAGAAATGGTTTGTATTTTTAAACTGTTCATGCCCATAACTTCTTGATAATATGCACTTTGCATTAGTGCAACCTTTGCACCGAGCTAGGATTAGTCGCGAATGTACACGAATTTCCATTGACGGCACTATACTGCGATGCAGGGAACGGAGATATTGGCCGGCCAGTACAGCTTTGTGCGCCTTTTGCACCGAGAAATGGTTTGTATTTTGAAACTGCTCATGCCCATAGCTTCATGATAATATGCACTTTGCATTAGTGCAACCTTTGTACCGAGCTAGGATTAGTCGCTAATGCACGCGAATTTCCTTTGACGGCACTATACTGCGATGCAGGGAAAGGAGATATTTGCCGGCCTGTACAGCTTTGAGCGCCTTTTGCACCGAGAAATGGTTTGTATTTTTAAACTCTTCATGCCCATAGCTTCTTGATAATATGCACTTTGCATTAGTGCAACCTTTGTACAGAGCTAGGATTAGTCGCGAATGTACGCGAATTTCCATTCACGGCACTATACTGCGCTGCAGGGAACGGAGATATTTGCTGGCCAGTACAGCTTTGTGCGCCTTTTGCACCGAGAAATGGTTTGTATTTTTAAACTCTTCATGCCCATAGCTTCTTGATAATATGCACTTTGCATTAGTGCAACCTTTGTACCGAGCTAGGATTAGTCGCGAATTTCCATTCACGGTACTATACTGCGATGCAGGGAACGGAGATATTGGCCGGCCTGTACAGCATTGTGCGCCTTTTGCACCGAGAAATGGTTTGTATTTTTAAACTCTTCATGCCCATAGCTTCTTGATAATATGCACTTTGCATTAGTGCAACGTTTGTACCGAGCTAGGATTAGTCGCGAATGCACGCGAATTTCCATTGACGGCACTATACTGCGATGCAGGGAAAGGAGATATTTGCCGGCCAGTACAGCTTTGTGCGCCTTTTGCACCGAGAAATGGTTTGTATTTTTAAACTGTTCATGCCCATAGCTTCTTGATAATATGCACCTAACATTAGTGCAACCTTTGTACCGCGCTAGGATTAGTCGCGAATGTACGCGAATTTCCATTGACGGCTTTATATAGCGATGTCGGGGTGAAAATCAAAATTCGTTTATCACAACAACAACCTTTATTTTTGAAAAGAGCATAAAATGGCGATTCCAACGGTACCCATATCAATGAGATTGGGTGAATACAGCAAGCGGTACGGTCTTCGAAATGTAACCGGTTTGCCAAATTTTTTCTACGTCATTTTAGCGCAATATTCCGGTCACTACCTTTCCGGAAGCCACTGTAAGCCCGATCAGAACGAAACTCGCTGTGAAGGATAGTCTGTACCTATTCAGTCCAATGAAGGTTGTGGCTTTTAGCTATCTAGTATAATCCTTGCACTAGGCTTGATAAATGCTTAAAAAACCGCATTTTGTGGCCATAAATAGTTGCATTTCCGGGGAAGTTGGAGCAAGGTTCCAATCAAAAGCCTGTACCATCCCATTGGACAACTACTCTAGTATACAGAACTGGTTGTGCTTTGTTGAATATTGAAGCAACTGTGAGCAGCATCACAAAATGTCTTAATACTTCAACAATTTGCAGAAAAGTAGCGAGATGTGACAAAAAATTGTGTGTAGTTTTGATCGAGGCAGATATTTTTAACAAAGCTGTGCAAGGAAATATACCCAAGCCTCTAAAGAACCTCTATATCAAATTTGATGTGAATACATTAAGACATTGTGGAGAAATGGCCTGTGTAGAAGAATATTTACATACTTTTGGAAACTCTGACATCACTACTCTATACTTAGATGCAGGGAAAGGAGATATTGGCCGGCCTGTACAGATTTGTGCGCCTTTTGCACCGAGAAAGGGTTTCCATTCTTAAACACTTCATGCCCATAGCTTCTTGACAATATGAACCTTGCATTAGTGCAACCTTTGTACCGAGCTAGGATTAGTCGCGAATGCACGCGAATTTCCATTGAAGGCACTATACGGCGATACAGGGAAAGGAGATATTGGCCGGCCTGTACAGCTTTGTGCGCCTTTTGCACCGAGAAAGGGTTTAAATTTTTAAACTCTTCATGCCCATAGCTTCTTGATAATACGCACCTTGCATTAGTGCAACCTTTGTACCGAGCTAGGATTTGTCTCATGAATAGTTTGAGTGCAAGCTCACAATGCACACAGCTAACTGTACACAGCAGGTTTGCCATGGTACTAATAAATTATGCACACAGACACTTGAAATCTTGATCAACTTGTGTGTGACAAGAAGTTACCGTGTACATGCTTTCACTGCCCAAATTTAGGCCTCATGGACTATGATATTTGTACTCTCACATGATCATCTTTACCAAGTATGCTGTACTCAGCCTTATATTTGAGGCTAGCTCTGTCCTGTACAGTCGATTTCCTCCCTCAACAACTGCCACGAATATATACCTTCATCCTGACTACTTCACCTTACTGATATTATGCTTACTTGGCCTCTTTTACCTTGATATGCTGCATACTCTCTGAATGCATGCTAGTTCAGAACAATTTTCAGTTAAGTTAAATTATGTAGAAAGAGGGTTATCGCGATTATTTAGTGGGCACGGGGAACTCCCATGTGATGTTTTATGATGTAACCTCATGGAGCTATGTGAACTTAGACGATCCCATAGCCGTATAGTGCCGTCAATGGAAATTCGCGTGGATTCGCGACTAATCCTAGCTCGGTACAAAGGTTGCATTAATGCAAGGTGCATATTATCAAGAAGCAATGGGCATGAAGAGTTCAAAAATCTAAACCATTTCTCGGTGCAAAAGGCGCACAAAGCTGTACAGGCCGGAGAATATATCCTTTCCTTGCATCTAAGTATAGTGCCGTCAATGGAAATTCGTGTGCATTCGCGACTAATCCTAGCTCGGTACAAAGGGTGCACTAATGCAAAGTGCATATTATCAAGAAGCTATGGGCATGAAGAGTTTAAAAATGCAAACCGTTTCTCGGTGCAAAAGGCGCACAAAGCTGTACAGTCCGGCCAATATCTCCTTTCCCTGTATCGCCGTATAGTGCCGTCAAAGGAAATTCGCGTGCATTCGCGACTAATTCTAGCTCGGTACAAAGGTTGCACTAATGCAAGGTGCATATTATCAAGAAGCAATGAGCATGAAGAGTTCAAAAATCTAAACCATTTCTCGGTGCAAAAGGCGCACAAAGCTGTACAGGCCGGCCAATATATCCTTTCCCAGCATCTAAGTATAGTGCCGTCAATGGAAATTCGCGTGCATTCGCGACTAATCGACGAAGTATATTCCATAGGTAAATTACATCAATGAAAAAGGAAGATTTGTGAGCTACAGTTTTTACGAGTGGCATAAAAATAATTCTATTATGTGGGTGGCGTGGTGAGGGTCTGGGATGAAGTGTGAATGAGGTTGATGGAATACAAGAAAAATCATTTAAGATGTTGTAACAGACCTTGAGCTTTTGCATCTTGCGGCGAGTGGAGAGTGGCAACCAGTTCAAGTCATTGAGGATGGTGGCATAGTCACTGTTCCAATTCTTGGTGATGACTCTCCCTGCAAACTTTTGGGTTTTCTCAAGTTCATTGATAAGGGTGGTAGAGTGAGGGTCCCATACTGAGCAACAATACTCAAGTCTGGGTAGTATTGCACTTTTGTAGATGGCGTGTCTGGCTTGAGGTGTGGCCTGGTATAGCTTACGATGGAGAAGGCCAATCTGGGATTTGGCAGCTTTGATTACATTGAGTGTATGTCTTTTCCATGACAAGTCATGTGTTATGGTAACACCCAGGTATTTGACGGAGCTGACAGTTTGGATGGGATTTGATCCAAGATTGAGGTGAATTGGAATTGGCCGGGGAGAGCGAGTGACTGGTAAAAGGTTAGTTTTGGCAGAGTTCAGTGTTAGGCTGTGAGCTTTGGTCCAATTTAGAATTTGGTTTATGTCCTCTTGAATGATGCTTACGTCTTCAGGAGAATTTATGGGTCTGTAGAGAACAATATCGTCAGCATATAGCACGAGTTTGGAACCAGGTGAAAGAGGAAGATAGTTGATAGAATTCATGAAGATGATAAAAAGTAGAGGACCGAGTATCGAACCTTGTGGGACTCCTGATGTAACTGGAGAAAGTGGGGATGAGACTCCATCCACGACAACCCTTTGCTGCCTACCAGTAAGGTAGTCCTCAAACCAGGAGAGTAGGGGTCCTGAGATGCCAACAGATGACAGAGATTGGAGGATAAGGGTGTGGGGAACAGAGTCAAACGCCTTTTTAACATCAAAGAAAACTGCAGCAATCTGATGATTTTTAGATAGTAGCTGGTGCCAGTCATTTGTCACTGAGAGGAGTGCCTCTTGAGTGGAGAAGCCAGATCTGAAACCAAACTGACTCTTGGAAAGCAAGCGATTTATAGATAGGTGGTGAGAAATTTGGTTGAAGATGATGCGTTCTAGGACCTTAGAAACAAGCGAGAGTAGAGAGATGGGACGATAGTTGCTGGCATTGGAGGGGTCACCTGATTTGAGAATTGGAATAACGTTGGATACCTTCCATTGTGAAGGTACTTTTCCTAATCTCAAGGAGAGGTTGAAGAAAGTGGTAAGTTTTGAAGAGATGGATGTAGCAGTTTTTCTCAGCATGATGCTTGAGATACCATCTGGACCAGATGCTGTTCTTGTCTTGTAGGTGGATAATAGATGGAAAACCTCCTCCTCAGAACAAGAAATAGTTGAGAGGGTTGGAGTGTCAGAGGGAGCGGGGTTAGGAGTGGGTGACATACTGGGAGTATTATCATTGAAACAGGAACAGAAGAAGTGGTTTAGAAGATTTGCTTTTTCACTAGGATCTCTGGCAATTTGGGATAAATATGAAAGGTTCACTGGTATCCTATGATGCTTCGGTGAGAGTTTATGGTAAGCTGACCAGAAGTCCTTTGGGGAACGGATCCTACTGGAGAGATTTGTGAAGAAGGACTGCTTGGCCTTTCGAAGGGCAGAGGTGGCTCTGTTGCGTGCTTTGTTATACTTGAGCCAAGAGTTTGTAGTGTTTAACCTGACAGCTTGCTTGTAGAGGCGTACCTTCTTCCGAATGAGGAGAACAAGTTCTTTTGTGATGTATGGCAATCTGCGATGGGAGGAGATGTTCTTTGTAGGGATGCACTTCTCCATGGTTGCCATAAATAAGTCAAACCACTGAGTCCAGAAGGCATCTACATCATCATCTGGGAAGAAGGCTGAGGGGATGCACTGCAGAGTGTCGTTTGCAGTTTCAAAGTCGGCATTTTTGTATAACCAGATTTTTCTACGAGTGGCCTTTTGATAAGGTGGAGAGAGTTGGAGGGAGATTGCAACACTGTTATGGTCGGACCCAGTTAGTGGGGGTAGAATGCTGCATAAGGAAAGGCCAAGGTTTTCAGACAAGTAGACATGATCAATGACGGTTGAGGTTGTGGGTGTGACTCTGGTAGGAGCAGTAACAACTTGTCTTAGAGAGAATTTAACAGAGATGGACTGAATCTGCTCTTGTAGGGGATCTGAGGGAGGGTTAGGTGCCTATTTTTACATAGGGACGCCTATACTCATTGTTAAAACGGGCAAAATTCACTGTTTGCATGGGGTGCCTATTTTCACAGCGGAATGCCCATATTCAGTGTGAAAATGGGCACCCGGGTGCCCGTATTCACGTAAATATAGGCGTCGGGATGCTTACATTCACGTGAATACGGGCACCCGGGATGCGTATTTTTGGGGATGCCTATATTCACTTGACACCGGTCCGGTTAGTCCGGTTTCAACCGGACCACTTTTTCGCGGTAGGCAAGAGTACAGAATGGGTCAATGGTAATAACACGGAAATAATATTAGGTCTATACGTATTTCCGAGACAGTAAACTTTAATATCTCGTTCCCAGATTTAAGATAGGTCTGGGTACGAGACTCGAGGGTGTGGCTTGATCACTCTTGTTGCGGTATTGTTAGGTCACTCATCAGCTATGATGCTGAGGATTTCGTTATCCTTGCTGTGGAGGGTTTCCGGGGCGAGAATCTGTTGCTGCAGGCAGCTGCAGACATCTGGGACAGCCAGGATGGCGTCTGCAAAACTTGCGGTGAGAGACGAAACCTCGAGAGTAGAAACATGTACTATGATATATATAGAAGCTGTCTGTGGTCCGTTTAGCAGCTTCTTTAGGGCACTTGCCTCTTGCCTGGTTTTAAAAATTGATATACGCACGTTTGATCATAGATAATAGAGACTCGTATTATCTATGGTTTGATACACCACCGGGCAACCACCGGCCCTTACACTCTTTTATACTGCAGAGGTGGTCTAGTCGCAAAACCTGGCAGCCACCCCCAACCACGTAAGAGTCTGGCCTGTGAGAATAAGTA
The DNA here is from genome assembly GCA_949130485.1 of Agelas oroides. Lineage (NCBI taxonomy): Eukaryota > Metazoa > Porifera > Demospongiae > Agelasida > Agelasidae > Agelas > Agelas oroides. The sequence continues at coordinate 6,649,456 of OX422197.1, read as the reverse complement.
CATGCTATCAATAACTCCATCAGACAGCACATACTGGGTGGTCCCCAGGAGTTGTGACTGGAGCATCCAGTACAGTGTGAAGTACGTATAAAATGGCGGCCACATTAAAAGTGCACAAATGACACACTTGAAATGTCTGCGTTAGATTAGTCAAAGGCCTCCATGAGCTTCCATGAGCAGCTGGTGTCTTCTTAACATCCTCCTTTTGTGTTGTGCCTGAATCTTCACATTCCTCCAACGCAGCAATTAGCAGCCTATTGGCAGCTTGGTCCTCAAACTAGTTAATAGCTCCAAGTCAATGGTGGCTTCATTCATAAAACTTCCGCTCTAAAGGAGGCGGTCGCAGAAACTGGCAGTTGTTCAGCTCCCGCTCACTTCATGTGGATTACTATTGGGTTCACCGAAAAACTCTCTGCAGACTTCATCCCCACAGAGCTCACATACATGTAGTATTGAGTTGTAAGCCACCATTACAGCAACAGTTTTACAGTGAGTAGCTATAGTCTAAATCAGTTTGACAACACAGCGTTATAGGATCTATGGGATTTATAAGCCTGTGTGCAAAGCCTCATACAACTCATGTGCTTTGCGCTTGGGTTTTATGTGGGCTTCTAAACCCTGTAGATGAATTTACAATTTCACTTGGAAGCATTTGAATGTATATGATGATTCTTTTTTCTTTGTGAACAACACAGTTTTATGCTTTCATACTTTACAGACCATGCATCTTCCCCTCGCCTTCCTTACCATTCTAAAAAAAAAGAGCAGGAACAAGTCACAAAAAAGTTTTCCGAATGAAAACAAGCGCATGTAGGGATAGAACCCTCAAAAACCAGCCAAACAAGATGGGAACGACACCACAACACATTCACACCATCCCTACATCTTGTGCCATTTTGCCAACTATGCACACCAAAAAACTCTCTACATGCACTTTGCCTATTCACACCTGCTAAATGAACACGGTACTCAGTACTGCTCAGTCCACACATAAAAGACAATCCATATCTGCCACATTCAGCAGCAATAAAATTTCACAACATAACTTGAGATTAGAGCTGCTTTATCCTCATTCCCATACCATATTGACATGGGAATGTGACAGTGTTCCTTGTCCCTCAACATGACAGATAAACTTTAAGTGGTCTCAAAGCTAGCTCCTGGTTTTCTTAAAACTCCCAACATACAATATTACCGTACAGATCCAGCGCTGCTCACAGTTTCTGCATACAAGACAGACTATACCTGCCATGCTCAGTAGCAACTACATTGCAGCCACCCACACTCTCCATGCACATCAACATGCACTAAACACCCAGCACTACCCTCCCCACTGCCTCCTATGCACACAACTAACATAGTTGGCAAAATGGCACAAGATGTAGGGATGGTGTGAATGTGTTGTGGTGTCGTTCCCATCTTGTTTGGCTGGTTTTTGAGGGTTCCATCCCTACATGCACTTGTTTTCATTCGGAAAACTTTTTTGTGACTTGTAGGATAGTGGAGGCTGGTGGTTGTCCCGCAGTCATGCTTCAATGGTTAGAGCACAGGCAGGCTCAAGCCAGGTACCCTGGGTTCCGAATTCCCAGTGACTGCCAGCTTTTCACTTCCCTCTAATTTGGCCCATGACATCAAAATATTGTTAGCTACTGTGCATATGGGAAAGAGCATGCAAGCAAACTTTTTTTTTTCATTTGGAGTTATACTTTCTTGCTAATTAGGTCTTTTGAGTAGCTGATGTAGTCATATGAACTGAGCCACTGGTTCTCTTCTCCCACAGCCGGCCAAGCGCCTGGATGGTGTCGATAAGAATCTCTGGTACGTATGTGCCTCTTTAACCAACAAAAATACCATATTGTACTCATTCTACTGTAACTGTTCTGCCTTCCAGGGTTGAATTCACAGCACTGGCTGCTGAGACTAAGGCTGTGAACCTTGGACAGGTAAGCAAGTATATTAGCTCCTCATTCTTACAGAGTGTGTCACTTTGCCTCATTGCCAGGCCTTCCCCTTCCCTCTTCCCACTCTTCATTCTGGCCTAGGAAGTTGGAACGAGACTAGATAAGCAAATTGAACTTGGCTAAGAGAGCCATGAATGATTTTCATAAAGCAGATAGCTAGTTTTGTGTAATCTCTAATTGCAAACATCTTAGAGCCATAAAATGCAGCACAAGATCGTCATTTCAGAGTAATTTTAGTGTTCTAGTTGTCCTTTTCTCTACTGTAGTTGGTGTGTGATACATGCTATCATATCTTACTGTGCAATAAAGAACATTTGTCTTTCTGCAGGGTTTTCCAGACTATAGCCCACCCCAGTTTGTGGTGGATGCTCTTGTTGAGGCTGCCAAGACGCCACTCCTAAACCAATACACACGCAGCCAGGTGAAGCTGAAATACCGTCTCCTCTGTGGACGTGGTTTATTTGACTTACCTGGATTCAAAATGGATTAAAACAACTGACAGTAGCCTTATTCCCGGCCTGTTAACAGCTACTACCATACTCTGCATGCACACACAAACACACACATGCACACACGCATGCAAATCACACACACACACACACACACACGCATGCATGCACCCATGCATACGCACACACACACACTCACACACCATTAAGGGTCACCCACGGCTAGTGAAGGCACTTGCGAAGATGTATAGCATTCTTCACGGAAGGGAGATCAACCCCATGACTGAGGTCTGTGCCTCAAGGAGAGAGGAGTGGGGTGGGGAGGGAGGAAGGGATGGAGGGAAGAAGAGAGGGAAGGGGAGAAAAAAAGAGAGGATGATAAAGAAATAGGACCCCAACACGTAGCCTCGTTCCCAGGCCACTCCCAGATTTTATCTCACAGCCATGGAGAAAAATCGGGGTCTCCACGGCTGCGAGATAAAATCTGGGAGTGGCCTGGGAACAAGGCTACCCAACACTAACAGTACAGCTCAGACAGAGAGAAGATAGCAGAGAAGATGCTTGACTCTTCTAGGTTATCACTACTCTGGGTGCCTATACCTCTCTTGGACACGCCACCCGTGCTTTTCTGGAACCTGGAGATGAGGTACAGTGATAATATCTGTCTATGTTACTAAAGCTATCTAATTAGCCTTGTACTCTGGCTCCTCCCTATACCCCGGCTCCTAGGGGTGTGGCCTGGAGTGGCACCTGGGTACAAGGCTCTTGCACCATATTCTGGTAGTTTACCCATATCCAAACCTTCCCTGGCTTTTATCTCAAAGCTGCATGGTTTCTCTATGGCTATGACATTGGATGTGGGGTTGTTTCTGGAATATTTCTGCAAACATGCATGGGAGGGCCTTGGTTCTCCAGCTTCTACTTACCTCCCACTGTGACCAGTAAGGTCCACCCTTTCTTACTGTATTTGGATTAATAGGTACGGTAAGGTCACTGGATTTGTTGTTTTATGGGCTGACCAAAATTGAGAAATTTCACTGATTACAAACCAGATGACAGAGTGTCTAATTCTTCGTCACTGCTGCAGGTGATTCTGATAGAGCCGTTCTTCGACTGCTACACTCCCATGTCAAAGATGGCTGGAGCTAAGACTGTCTACCTCCCACTGCGACTGGTAAAGTGCTGGGAGGGCTAACTTGGCTATTGCAACTTGAGTTGTTTTCCCTGCATGCAGTATCGCCATCTCCTACTGGATAGCATAGTAGCATAATTATACTGTCATATTCTACGTGTTATAAAAAGGTTACCTAATACTATTTTTGCAGTTTAATGGCAGCTTCTGCCTGACAGCTAAACAGTCTGGCAGTTTCCGTGTTCAATGTCCCGACAGCTTGTGTGTGGTTTTGTTGATTTATTCATAGCAGCATAAGTTTATTCATAGTCCTTTTGTGGTTATTCACGAACTAATAAAGTGTGAATGAATCCAATTTGCAGCACCGCAAAACCCACAATCGGTGCGTTCACTGTAGCGGTATAAAAAGCCAGCGCTTTGAGCTTGTATCAACTCTGGTCTTCCTTCAGAGCGAATAAATCTTTTGCCTTTTACTAAAGATTTCCGTGGAGGAGGACACACGATGAGTGTGCATTGAATTTGTTGTGAGCCTTCTTCATTGAGGGCTTATTCAGAAACAGAAGTGTTTGTAACACCTAGCGTCTTGAACACATCCCTAAGCTCCTGCACTTTCAGTCAGTAAAGAGCAGTCCTTCCCAGTACTTGGGGTTAACTGTGAGGCTACAACTCAGCTTGCTCTCAACGACACCTTGTTACAGTGAAGTTGTCTAAAGTGGCATCCTGCCCAGCTAGCTAGCTTCGATCTGCTAGCCTGGGTGATGGTGGCTACTACTAAAAGCTGTCTGGAAGCATCATGCTCAGTCTAGCCAGCTGGGAATTACTGCCCTTTGTTCTGAACTAGAACAGGGCTACGTCAGTGCCGTTCTCAGGCCTCCACTCAGCTTCTGTCTCAGCAGTACAGAAAGATATTGCAAGTGACAAAAAGCTGAACAGAGCCTGGGGATGAAGCTAAGATGGCCTTGTCTCCAGGCCACACCCACCACCATGTGTGTTGCCTGGGTTGCGAAACCATTGCAGCTGTTCCACCACCACTACAGCAAGGGAAGCATCCCGGCTCCTCCAAGGACTGGACTCTGGATCCACAGGAGCTGGAGGCGGCCTTCTCCCCCAGGACCAAGATGATCTTCATCAACACACCACATAACCCAATTGGAAAGGTTCGTTCTACTTCATGCAGGAATTAGTGTGTATGCAAAAGGTACCTACCCCCCCCCCCCCCCCCCCCCAAACTTTTTGAGTGACCCCTCTCATTTCTCTGCATACGCAACAAAGGTGTTTACAAGACCTGAACTGGAGGCCATAGCTAATCTCTGTAAACGCTATGATGTTATTTGTGTCAGTGATGAGGTGTATGAGTGGATGGTATTCTCTGGGAACAAGCACATCAGAATAGGTGAGAGAGGGCCTAGTGTAGCCTTGTCCCAGAGTGGCAAAAATCGAGGAAGTAGCTAACTGCTTTTTGACACGCTCTCGTTTCTGTGCATTATTGTGAACTCACATTGAAGAATGAAGAACAGGTGAGGCCGTCCTGAAATGAGCCCTATTCATTTGTATGAGCTCAAGCTCAGTGATCAGGCATCCTGTAACAAGATACATGTACCAGTGTTTAGCCACCATATATGACAAACGTATGTGCTTCACATAATGACATTGCCTGAACAATGGACAAATCACAGCTCCCTGTTTAAATCCAGGCCTAGGAAAGGTATTCACTGTGTGGGCCTCATCAGGCCATGACAGCAATTGGCCCAGAAGTTACAGGATGTATTTGGCTGCTACTGTTCATGGCAAACATTTCCCGTGTAGCCACCCTTCCAGGGATGTGGGAGAGGACCATCACTGTCGGCTGTGCTGGGAAGACCTTCAATGCAACTGGATGGAAGGTTAGCCAGTGTTTGTTTTCTTCCAGAGTCTCCCCTCTTTTTATATGATACCATCTTGGATTCCTCTCCTACCCCTTCCCTTCCCTCCCTCCCTCCCTCCCCCTCCCTTTCCCCTCCCTCCCCCTCCCTTCCCTCCCTCCCCCTCTCTTTCCCCTCCATCAGACAGGCTGGTCAGTAGGTCCAGAACACTTGATCAAGCACCTACAGACAGTGAACGCCAACACAGGCTACACCATGATTACTCCCATACAGGTGAACAGAACCTATTCCCTAGTCTATGTAGAAGGCAAGAGTGCTTACCATATGTCCTGCCAAGCTGCAAGTCAGTCAGCTAGTAACAGACACAGCTGGCCAAACCCATTTGCAAGCAAGGAAGCCACTGTTTATGCTCTGAAAGGGCTGTGGTTGGCAATGTGCTAACCTTGTACCCAGTAGAATGCTTCTAATGTGGATGGCCTTGAGACTAAATGTGTTCCGAGTCCTTTTCTGTTAGTCTCCGTCCCAGACCCAGGGATTTCTATGTCAACACAAACTAGTAGTAAACAGTGCAATTTCAACAAGGGTGAGCAAGAGTACTTTAGCATGACACTAGACTGAAGACAAAAGTGCAGATTGCTTTCAGTGTTGTGTGTGCACAAGTGAAATGGTTTGGGAATGAGACTGGAGTTCTGTGTGTTCTGGCTCATTCCCAGGAGGCTGTTGCTGTGGGCATTGAGCTGGAGACGTCCCGTCTGGGCCAACCTGGGAGCTACTTCATGGAGGTGCCCGCTGGGCTAGAAAAGAACAGGGATGAGATGGTAGCTGTACTGAGGGAAGTGGGGTTCATGCCCATCATCCCTGATGGAACATACTTCATGGTGGCAGACACCTCTTCCCTCGGTCAGTGTAAAGCTTAGCTAACTGGTCACTGCAGCTAATAACTAAGAGGTGGCTTGGGTGGGGATGTGTACTTACATGTACCAGAGGACCCCACCCAGTACCTGAGGTAGCCTCATTTCCAACATGTGAGTAAGTCTACCCTTCTCCCCTCTCCCCTCTTACTTCCTCTCTCCCCTCTTCCCTCTCCCTCTCCCTTCCACTCTTCATCTCCCTTCTCTCCTCTCCCCTCTCGCTCTTCCCTGCTACCCATCTGCATTCAGGCATGACCTTTGGCGGGAAGGATGAAGCGTACGACTACCAGTTCACCAAGTGGATGATGAAGGAAAAGGTATTGAGCATGCAGGACAAACCACTTTGTAGCAAAACACAGTCTTATCTCCCCCCAGACGCACTGGGGCCTAGGGACAAGGTAACTGTTTTTGTAGCCAACATACTGCAAGCGGAAAAAACTGGACAGGAGTCTGAAAACAAGGCTATGGTTTGTGTTCCCGGGCTTTCCGCCAAGCTGGGTAGGGAGTGGGAGTAGGGCTGCTGTTTCATAGTGGCTATGCCGAAGCTATTTTAGCCAGCTGCTGGTGTTAATATTCTGTCCTTACTCTGTTATTGTCCACATTCCCCAGGGGATTGCTTCCATTCCAACGAGTGCATTCTACAGCCCAGAGCACAGCCACATCAGTGAAAAGTTCATTCGTTTCTGCTTTTGCAAGGTATGGTTATCAGTGTACGAGAGAGGAAGGCACATTATGTGCTTTCAGCCTCTTTTCTACTCTATTTTCCTTATGTGGCAGTCTTGGGTTAAATGGAACGTATTTGATGACATCACTATTTTTTTAAGACTGTATTTGTTAAGGCTGGGGCTGATGTGTGCTGAGTAAATGTATCAAATATTAATTGAAGTATGTGACAGAATGATTTTCAATTTCAACCTGAGACTGCCACACCCTATCACAGTTGATGAGAAAGGTTGCTTTATGTAGAAATCCAGTTTTGTATTACGTAATTTGCACTAAATATATGACAGCCAGTTATGTAAGCATATATGTACTAAATATAGAACAACTGATTGCACAACACTCAGGTCATGTGACCACCAGTGACCAGTAAAAGTAGCACTATTCTGTTTGCACGTGTTCTGTGTTCTCTTTACCCTTAATCCAGGCTAGCAGTACCTCTCTTCCATACACACACACACACACACACACACACACACACACACACTGTAGAATGACAACACAATGCAAGAGGCCTATAAGCGCCTCAGGGCGTGGGCAGAGGAACGAAAGTAAATAAAAAGCAGGACTTTGTTCAGTTGTACATGTACAATGTTATATGTTTGAATTAGTGCACCATGGGCTGCGCCCATCCTAATTTTACCAGGTAGAAAGTACTTTTACCTTAATATCTGCTGTATGTTCCAAAGTTACATAATATAGCTATGTGCTCAGAAGTAGTTATTAGCATAGTAAAATTATTTTTGTATCATGCAAATTGCTTCAGGTAGTGTGTATGCAGTGGGTGCATGACTTTTTTTGGAATCAGATGTGGTGGCTATTTAGTGTAATCGTAGATGGTCTGTTGTGTAACATTGGAGATCAGGAGATGTAGTGCACTGATCGTTAATGCAGGCAACAGACAGCCAAAATAGTGTGGAGTTTAGCTTCCTAGGTGCAGAGCTATAGCTAGAATGGCAAAATACATCCTTCCCTCTCTCCTCCGCACGCAGTTGCACACTTATAGAGCTTTGAATTTATGTGCTGGATGTCCGTTCGCAAATCCGGGAGCAATTGGAGCTTTGACCACGCGATCGTGAATACTGGTAGCGGTACGGTTGGGGCGAGCCTTTGATTTATAAACGTGATGATGTCAGGAAAGGTGGTGGTTGCTGCACTCCTCTCCTTGCTGTCGCTCTCCTCCCCGTGCTGGGGACACCTGGGATGGAGGGCTCCTGGCGCCAACTGTATTTTCCACATCCCTTCTTCGAGTGACCCAAAGACATGCGAGAGCTACGATCTCTCGCGGGTAGTCCCTGCGGGCGGGGTGAACTTCACAGAGACAGGCACCATGTACTACTACACACTCAACTTGTGTTCTGACGTGGCGCCCTCGAGTCTACCCGAATCCTGCAAGGGGAAGGCTGCAGCACCTGCCTACCAGTTTGGAGCAAACTCTTCCAGTTGTTACGTGATCGGGGATCTGAAGTCCCTTCTCGTAGTGAGTTCGAACGAATAGCCTTCGCTGCATGGCCCATCTAACTTTGGTGTACAGTGAATGCAAAAAGGCGCAGCCTTCTCCACTATCAAACAACAGCACGGTGCTTATTGCCCCGCCCACTCCTGAAGGCCAGCTGTAGTGCTCCTATCAGTGGTATGCCCTACCTCCAATACCTGGTGGGTATGAAGGGAATTGACATGTCCTAATGGAACAAGCCCTCATACCTGGGGCACAAACCTGCGTTACACAAGTTTGTGGCGGTACCATCCTCCTGCATATCTCTTATAAATACCCCATATCTCTCTGTCATGCACAGTGTGTGACATGGAGATATTGGTATTTGTGGAATTCACAAAGAATTTTCCACTTAACACAACGAAAGAGAATGTGTATGCCATTTGAGTGGGACAATCCCGACTAAGTACAAACCCCTCAGGAAAGATTCTGACAGCAAATTCCCCCATTTTCTCCGACATCCACCCCAGGTATGCAAGGTGGGGGACTTACCATTGATAGGTGCATAATGTAGCTCACTATGCCTTCAACATCAGCATGTATGTTGTACATGTATATTAGCCTCGTTACCAGGCCTTCTCATTTTTGATTGCTTGCAGTATGCGTACTGCAAGCAATCAAAAACTGGAGCCATAGAGGGCCCAAGAACTACCTTAAATCCTCATGTGTCACTTTGTTTCTCCAATGATTGTTGAATACCTTAGCATGAGGCAAGCAATCACGCAAGATCGTATGTGTGCAGTAATGCTTAAGCATTTAGGGTGTTATTTGGGCCATGCACATGTGCTTACAGTCAGATAAGCCATAGATGATATAACACTATGGAACGAATCTCTCTGTAGAATTGTTAACTCTGGCAAATTATTACAATTTCTGTTTTAAATATGTACAAATTGTCTATGGACAAGCAATCATGCAGCGTCTGAATCAGATTCAGATCAGAGGCGGTGACTGAGCAGAGTGTGCAAACAAAGATACAGGGATTGCCAAGGTGACGATGAAAAGGCTCAGAGGAGGCATGTAGATGTAGTGTGGAGGAGCATCAGCAAAGAGTAGACAGGTGGTTGTGGGGTTGCTGGTGGCCTATTGGTTAAAGCACTGGACTGCGGATCGAAAGGTCCAGGGTTCCAGTCCCACTTGCAGCAGAGATTTACATAAGTATCCTTAACAGAGGTACATTAGTGGTCCCACAATCCATACAGTGATGATGCACACTCCTCTCCTCTCCTCTCCTCTCTGTGTGTCTCCTTCGAGCTTTTTCTTCATTTTAGCGATCTCTGTACCTCTGTGTGCATGGCCTCCAATGCCACATGTGAATCAACAGTGTGGGTGGTACAGTGTTTCATCTGTGCATGCATATACCCTTGGAACAGGGGTGGGATAGTGTTCCTTTGCAATGTGTACACTCTCTTCCCCCTTCCCTCTCCTCCCCTCTCCTTCCCTCTCCTACTCCTCCCGTCACACATCCAGTTTCCAGTGGACCCAACCAACAGCTCAGTAGGGATTAGGATTGTCTACAACAACGGAGGTCTGTGGCAACCAACCTGAAATGTCAGGAGTATATTTTATGAGTAGTGTCGTGAAGATTATTCTGTGGGTGTATTGTTCATGTACATGGTGGCCAGCGTGTACATTTCGCATTCCAGAGAGCCTGGGAACAAGGCTATTGTTCATGTACCAGCTGTGTTGTCATCTCACTGCAGCTATAGAGAGGTTGTGGTGACTGAGAAGCTTTCTAATTGTTCAGTATTTTCTGTAGTCTCGAGACCTTGTTCCCAGTCCTTCAGCTATTGTTGCGTGTAGTACGAGTAGCACAGAGAAGGGGGGAGGGGTGGAGCTTAACCTGCAATCATTAACTGAGTACATTTGTGATGTTTGCTATGTTTATCTCCCTATCTTGGTATCCTAGAGGGAGGATCGGAGTACTGGCCGAGGGCGGTGGTGTACGATTTCTACTGTGACCCAGACGCTGATATACTAAAGCCTGCATCAGTGATTGAGTATCCTGAGTACACGTACAAAGGTGTGACGATACTGAGCGTTCATTGTTGTTGTTCAGCGTAGAGTTTTATAACCCTCCGATATGACTACCCTTGTTACCAAAAATAAAAGTTTGATTAACAAGGTGCCTTTGTTTCAGGAGTTTATTTGTAAGCTTGTACTCATGTGGCTAGCTCATGTCTGGCTCCTCTCGCTGGAAGCATGGTTTAGACCTGTTTGGAAGGAGAAGAGGGTATATTTTACCTTGAATGCTGACAATGAACAATGACACTGCTGTATGAAATGAAATTCAGACTCAGTCAAGTATCTTTAAGCATGGTGTTTTGATTAACAGTGTCCTTGATCTTAATTATTCATGAGCATTTCTTGTCTTCAGTTCGCTGGCCCAGTCCTTATGCCTGTCCTGGTAAAACAGTGGAAATGTCCTGTCCTACCCCTGAATTTGATGGAACATGGAATGTAAGTTTGAAAGCATTTCTATTACAGGGGATGGAGTCATCTGATCGCTAGTCTCATTCCCAGGCTGTCATGCATGTGTGGGAATGGCTGTCCGTGTTCTCATGTATACTATGTCTTGTTTTACAGACCCTGCGTTTCAGACCCAGGCCATCTTGGTTTGATGATGTGAAGTTTGGGATCTTCAGTAAGTAATGATGTTTTGCTTCTTTGGACAATTCTGTTGAAGGTTCTTTCACTTCTCTCTCTTCTTGCAGTTCACTGGGGAGTGTTCAGGTAATGACAGTGTGAGGCTAAGAGACTGGCTGCCCCTTTACAATACCATGACATGCTAACTAACAAACCTTTGTGATGTTGGTGTTTGGTCATCATGGCGTGTATGTTCCGTACGGATGCTTAATTTACCCGGTTGTGCGGATGCTGGTTATGCAACTGGACATCCAGTTGCATAACTGTGGCTGCACGGATGCATAACCTACATAACCTACGAGGCGTAGCTACCTCATTGTGTAACCTGACGGTCTGAAAGCTACCCGGTTGTGCAACCTGACAGTCTGAAAGTTACCTCATTGTGCAACCTGACAGTCTGAAAGCTACCCGGTTGTGCAACCTGACGGTCTGAAAGTTACCTCATTGTGTAACCTGACAGTCTGAAAGCTACCCGGTTGTGCAACCTGACGGTCTGAAAGTTACCTCATTGTGCAACCTGACAGTCTGAAAGCTACCCGGTTGTGCAACCTGACGGTCTGAAAGTTACCTCATTGTGCAACCTGACAGTCTGAAAGTTACCTCATTGTGTAACCTGACAGTCTGAAAGTTACCTCATTGTGTAACCTGACAGTCTGAAAGTTACCTCATTGTGCAACCTGACAGTCTGAAAGTTACCTCATTGTGTAACCTGACAGTCTGAAAGTTACCTCATTGTGTAACCTGACAGTCTGAAAGTTACCTCATTGTGTAACCTGACAGTCTGAAAGTTACCTCATTGTGTAACCTGACAGTCTGAAAGTTACCTCATTGTGTAACCTGACAGTCTGAAAGTTACCTCATTGTGTAACCTGACAGTCTGAAAGTTACCTCATTGTGTAACCTGACAGTCTGAAAGTTACCTCATTGTGTAACCTGACGGTCTGAAAGCTACCAGGTTGTGCAACCTGACAGTCTGAAAGTTACCTCATTGTGCAACCGGGTGGGGTGAAAGCTAGCCACATGTGTAATATGGAAGAAGCTGGTGGGGTGTTGAGAAAGATCTTGTTAATGGTATTTGTGGGTGGGTACTTCTTTCTTCACTCTCTGCAGTGTTCCCTCGTTCAAGACAGAGTGGTATTGGAAAGAGTTGATGGATGGAAACCCAGAGTTTGTTGAATTTCACAACCGTGTGTATGGGTGTTCAGGAGTTTTGCCTGACAAGTTTCCCTGCACTGGACCAAACTTCACGTGAGCAATAAAGAACCTCCTCTAGCCCCTTCTCCAACGTGTAGCCTTGAGGCCACTATACATAGAACATGTGTACATGGTCTGTTGCTTAGCAACCAAAAATTTGAATATGGGTGAATAACAGGTTGGTGTGTGGCATGACAGACAGCAAACCTTCTCCAGACAGAGCAGCATTTGCCCTGTTCAGTGCAGCCTGCCATAGTCCTTGCCTCTTCCCCTGGCCTGCCATCCTTTCTTATTAACATCAATTTCTACCCATGTTATTTCAGATCAATACGCTTACTAAAGATATTGTGACAATGATCGTCTCTCATCCTGTCCACAGGTACCCTGAGTTTGCTCCCATGTTTAGAGCTGAGATGTTTGACCCAGACGAATGGGCCGATCTCTTCAAGAAAGCTGGAGCCAAGTGTGAGTCTTAGTATGTACGTGAGAAATTGAGACAAAAATCGTGATGCTTTCCCTAGAATGTAACTAAGGGAGAACACATTGGTGAGAGAAGGGTAAATGCCTCATCAAGATATTTATAAGCAAGTAGAAGGAATAATCATATATAGTTGTAATCAGATATATTTTTATGTATTGACAACTGTATAACAGGGTGGGGGGGCATCTAGTATAGCCTTGAATTCAGCCTTTCCATTCCAGATTTCATCACAGAATTTCAAAACGGCTGAGTTTGAGGCACCATCTAGTATCCCATATTGGTTCAGTTCGTGAACTGTCTTCCTTAATTACTTGTATGTAGATCACCAAGGAAACATATTATGGGTGTACTACAAGTCACAAGACAGTGCATATGAATGTCCTCCCTCTACTGCAGATGTTGTCCTGACTTCAAAGCACCACGAGGGATGGTGCAACTTTCGGAACTCCTACCACTGGAACTGGAACAGCATCGACGTTGGACCAAAGCGGGACCTTGTCGGGGACCTCACAGCCAGTGTGCGAGCAGCCGGCCTACACATGGGTCTCTACCACAGCCTGAGGGAGTGGTTCAACCCGTTGTACATCATGGACAACAACGACAACTGTTCAACAACTGCCTTTGTGGATGAAGTACTTATACCTACACTGAAGCAGATGGTGGAAGAGTATCAGGTGAGTTCAGCTAGGTGGGCGTCGTTCCCAGGCCACTCCCAGATTTATCTCGTAGCTGTGGAGAAAATTGATTTTTCTCCACAGCTGCGAGATAAAATCAATTTTCTCCACAGCTGCGAGATAAAATCGATTTTCTCCACAGCTGCGATATAAAGTCGATTTTCTCCACAGCTGTGAGATAAAATCTACGAGTGGCCTGGGAACGAGGCTAGGTCTTTTCTACATTGTACATTGCCTGCTGTCCCACCTCCCTAGTGTTGTACCTGAACTTCTCAAGAGGAACGGTGGGAGGTTGGGGGGGGGGGGGGGGGGGGGGGGGAGCATAGCTTACCTCGTCCTCTTAATAGTTTCTGAAAACAAGACTATAAGGTCGGGTAGAGATTTCATTCTGCAAATGAAAGGTGTGTTGTAGGGCATTGTACATGATATCCTTCGACTCAGTTGCTAGGCTATACTATCAACCTTGCATTCTGTGTCCATAGCCAGAGATAATCTGGGCAGATGGAGCCGGGGATGCTCCCTGCACCCACGACTCAATCAAGTACTGGAAGGCCCCCCAGTTTCTGAGCTGGCTGTACAACGAGAGTCCGGTGAGGAACATCACTGTCGTCAACAGCCGGTGGGGTACCCCAGTCGTTGGAGACTACACGACCGGAAGTGACAGGTAGGGCCATAGTCTCATACCCAGACTTCCATCCAGAGGGTGTGGGTATGAGACTAGTAGGGTCACTGCAAAATATCATCCTATGAAAATTTCAACGTATATGGTAGTTCATTCTCAGTTGCCAAACCACAATTTGACCCTTGACCCCTGCAGGTATACTCCAGGTCACCTCATTCCTAATAAATGGGAGAGCTGCTTCACCATCCAGCACAGCTCTTGGGGCTACGATCGCACTGAGGGGATTGAGGACTTCTGGAACACCTCACGACTTCTCTGGCAGCTTGTCTCCTCTGTTAGCTGCAACGGGAACCTTCTGTTGAATGTTGGGCCAACAGCCGATGGGAGGATAGTGCCGGCCTTTCAGGAGAGGCTGCTGGAAATGGGGGCCTGGCTGGAGGTGTGTGTGTGTGCATGCATGGTGCACAGTGAGTGTAGATCTACATATTCTACATGTATATCGCTAGCTAGCCTTGTTTCCAGGCCTTCCCTGGCTCCAGTTTTTTGGTTGCTTGCACTATGCAAATCCATTTTTGTATACTGCAAGCAATCAAAAACTGGAGGCAGGGAGGGCCTGGGAATGAGGCTAATCTTTAGCTAGTTGTGAACGAAATGAGTGGAATTTGTATTGTCACCCTTGGGATGAATTATAGGTGGTTGCTTGTAGAGAGAAGAAAATTGTAGAGCTTTTTCATCACGTGATCTTTAATTTAAATCTTTGAGCCACCAGAAAAACGGAAAACAGCCACCATGTTGGTGTACAAGGAGATAGTAGTTTCTATGGTAATCTTGGCAAATGGTAATGCTTCTAGTACTGGTACGCATGTGTTGAATGAGGCAAAATGCCACTACCATGCAACCCTAGTTATATGTCCATCCCACAGGTTAATGGAGAGGCAATCTACAATACTATTCCTTGGAAGGTCCAGAATGACACTGCAGCCAGCCAGACATGGTACACGGCTTCCAAGGTAATTGCTATAGCAGCCCGTAACAGTGCGATGGTTACTGTACCGTGTCTTCCTTTACCCACAGGATGGCAGTACAGTTTATGCAACAACCTTTGAAACTTTAGAACCAGGTAAATGGTCAGTGAGTTGTAAATTCAAATCATCACTAAGTTGGTTTATCTCCACACACACACACACACACACACACACATGCATACACACACACATGCACACACACACACACATGCATACACACACACATGCATACACGCAATGCACACACACATGCATACACACACACATACACACACACACACACATGCATACACACACACATGCATACACACACATGCATACACACACACATGCATACACGCAATGCACACACACATGCATACACACACACATGCACACACACACACACATGCATACACACACACATGCATACACACACACATGCATACACACACACACATGCATACACACACACACATGCATACACACAATGCACACACACATGCATACATGCACATGCACACAAGGTGGAGAGCTTCTTCTCCATCACGCTAAGCCGAGTGGTCTGACCGAAATCACCCTCCTCGGCTACAACAAACTACTGGGCTTTACTTCAGACAGTGATGGTCTCCACATCATTCTGCCCATACTGGCCTACGGGGACATCCAGTATGCATGGACCTTCAAACTGACCCAGATTACACCACACTAACAGGAGCCAGAATACATGGCACTATGTAGACTGCTTTGGGTGTTTTGTCTCCGTGGTATAGTTTCACAAGGATAGTGAATAAGTCTTGTACCTTATGGTAGCCTCTCTGTTTTAGATAAGATGATTGAAGTCTTCATGGTGTAATTTGCAATCCTTGGAACATGGCTCCAGTCCGACTAGCCGTGTAGCAGTTTGTAAGTAGTACCACACAACTGTATTGCACAGACACGAAGGAGGGCAAGTATAAATGTGTAGGAACGTCACATGGTGTTAATCAGTTGCGCATGCGCAGGAGGCAATCAACTGTCACACACACCCAAGAATGATCTGCCCCAGAGAGGAGGCAGCGGTGGGTACAGCCTGGCAATCAGTGCAGTATCTTGGGGTCACTGTAGATCAAGATCTGAGATGGTCATAGCATGTGGAGAAAAGAGTCTAGCTGGCCTAGCTGCGGTATGGAGAGCCAGACTCATTCAACAGATCATGCAGCTCCAGATCTGCTATTTTACCTATACATAATGTAAATAGGTACCTATATGTACCAAGTAGCTATGCTGACATTGACAAGTTGGCTGTACCATACTCATAGTGGGTGTGATACAAAGGTGGCCCTGTACGTACCTCTGTATATCGTCCTGCCAGCTTTATCACTTTCATTCTTCTATTTTTTTGGCTTAAATATTTTTCCGAGAGGCAAGATGTACGTCCTAAGCATGTTGAATATCTCCTCAACGTGAAGTACAGCTACACATTAACTTTCATGCAACAATGGCTGAAATGAGCCAGTGTGAAGTAACACATGGCTAAGAGCCAAATGAAAATTCTACCTTGTCATTGGCTGATTGTCATAGCATGTTCTGCTAATTAGTCTGCCAGTAGAGTATAATTATATTAGTCCTAGTCTCGTGCCCAGAGCCAAATGAAAATTATACGCCTTTGTCATTGGCCGATTGTCATAGTGTGATCTGCTAATTAGTCTGCCAGTAGATATATTAGTCCTAGTCTTGTGCCCAGACCTCACCCAGCTCACACGATGAGAATTTAAGGGGTCTGGTGTCACAAGTCCGGGCTAGCAGAAGTATTGAAGCCTTGTAATTGTTAGTGTACAAATTGCTCAGTGTGAATAATGAATTTCATAATATCACTTTGAGCTGTACTATTGAAGTACTTGTTCTCGCTTCCAATAAACGCCACTCTGCAATTTCATTGGTTGCTCCACATTTCTGTAGCTAGCCCACTTGTGACACCCCTTCTCCTCGTGTGAGCTGGGTGGGGTTTGGGCACGAGACTACGTATATTAGTCCATGGTGGACTGCTCACCATCCCACCTATCCATCCCATACCTATCTACCTTCTGAAAGGATGCATGGGACAGTGAAGATGTCTCGTATACATGATATACATGTACTGTACATATGAGACATCCCTATTGTCCATCCATGTGGCATGGGATGCATGGGTGGGACAGTGAGCAACCCTTTTTGCAGGATAAATGGAATCCATATTCTCCAGACAGTCAATGGCAGTAGCGGACACAAATATTCCACATAACATGTACATTGCCAGGAGTGGTCAGAAATAAGCAACTGCCACGTACAAAGTAAGTTATAAGGGGGGACTGACAAACGCACTACTGAATTACTAAATTCTATTCTACAATTGTTTGACAATCTCTCTCAACAAGTTCTAGTTTGTACCCAGGTTCTGGGTTGTGCTGTACTGCTCATAGGCTTGGTTGATCAGGCTGGTGGCTTTCTTGGCCAGTTCGTGAGTCTGCACTGTCAAAGATTTCGTGTTCTTTACCACTTTGGGCTTCTTTGGGGAAAAAAATCCTAGCAGAGCCTGATATATAACAAGTGTGTGTGTGTGTGTGTGTGTGTATGCGTGCATGCGTGCGTGTGTGTGTGTGTGTGTGTGTGTGTATGCGTGTATGTGTGCATGCGTGGGTGTGTGTGTATGCGTGTGTATGCGTGTGCGTGTGTGTGTGTGCGTGCGTGCGTGTGTGTGCATGTGTGTGCATGCGTGCAAGCGTGTGTAATTGTTTGAAGGCTAAATTGCACAACTTTAGATCTAAGTATTTTGTTACTTGCTACTTTGCTATTATACGTAGGCATGTCCCAGTTTTATAGTAGATTTATATCTTACGATTGGTTTAAACCCATTAAGCCCATTCGAAAAACCAGGCCTGGGAACGAGGCTGGTTTAGTTTCTGAGTCTTACCGACTGCTCCTCTTCCACTGGAATGGAGAGGATGTTATCACGGACAGACAAGAGGCCGCAGATCTCCTGAAAATCAGTCCTCCAGTCATCATCCCACTTTCCAAATACAACACCCTGCTTGATCACAAGAAACCGACTGCATGGGTATGAGTGAAATATAATATGAAGAGACTATTAAGAATCATGCATGAGCAATCAATGAATGACCTTGTCCGACATCTTCTAATCACTATCAACAAATACGTGTGTACACAAACTAGTTACTCAAAACCCAGCGTTTTTTGGGTTGTTTTGAGTTTGAACATAACTGGAATTATTGGCAGTCTTTAAATTTGGCGGTTTGGCCCAAACCTAGTGTAAAAAAAATTGGCGGGATTTAAATTTGGTGGTGGCGTCTCAGAGCATATTACTTCATCGTAAACATTTCGCGGGTTTGTTAGGGAGTGTTGCTGTCCTCTCGCTTGAGGTACTTGGACAGGCTGTGAGTTTGCAAATTTACAAGAAATATAACTGGCAGCTAGTTCCCAGGCTGTATGGGGATGAGGATAATGTGGATGGTGCAACAAAGAGTATAGTTACTCACTTGCTTGTGACGAGCAAAATCTTCAGTGGGTTCTCGACCAGCTCCATGTGGTCAAAATAGGTGTCTGTGTCTGCCAGACGACCGTCATCAAATGCCTGTCATGAGGAGGACAGGAGAGTTAGGTAACATAGCCTGGTCTAGCTGGAGGGTAGCTTTTACCAGAAACAGGGCATAGCCATTTGCTTTGTGTTGGGAGTAGGGTTCAACAAGCTGTGGTGGAGGGGGACAAAAGGTGACCATGGTACAGCTTAGTGACCTACTACAAATTATTGCAAAAACTGCCCAAGAAAAATGAAAGTGGTTATCACTTTCTCAGGGCCGATGTATCTTGCTGGTCGTATCTGAGGGACTTCAATATCACCAACTCGAGTTATCCTGGGGGGGAAGATACAACAGAGAACTGGTGTCTGTTCTAAATAACAGTGGTATGAAATGATGGTATTTCAAGTACTTTTAGTGCTCCATTAATATAAATAAGGCCAGCCATTTTTTCTTTGGTGCATAGGAGCCATTAGCCTCGCTTCCAGACTCACATGCATGTACCATACCGAGGGTCTGGGAACGAGGCTAAGGAGTCATCTCCCGGTCACCCCAGCACCGCTGACGAGGTCTGGTATTGGCCAAAATGTGTCATGTGTAGGGGGTGACCCTACAGAACATTTAAGCCTCTCTTTACAGAGAGATGTAGTTTGTGACTGTACATACTGTCAACGCCAGTTGCTTGTTTTGATTTATCAAACTCTAGTTACGTTTGCAAGACCAGCTTGGCCAAAGGCAGATACACTGGCTGTTTCTCCAGGCTAGCACTTTTGATCTGGAACCAATTTTTTTCCAGCTACCCTCCCCCCCCCACTCCCAGTCTCCCCTGGGAATGAGGCTATCCATCCAGATTTTAACCCCTTTTTGCTCACTTCTGTACAGCATTGAGGGAGGCACTGGTGAGATCGATTAGCCCCCCTGTTGGCCTCAGCACCAGACCAAGCACACCTTTTCCTGTCCCCTTCACGAACCCCCACACACCCTCCTTCTTTGCACCTGCAGATAAAGGTAGCCAAGAAGGAGCTCAAAGCTCAACACAGTCAATTAGATAAAGGTAGCCAAGAAGGAGCTCAAAGCTCAACACAGTCAATTGTTTCAGCTTTTGGCTGACCTTTGACTGGCTGTGTGACCACACCCGTCACTCCCTCAACAAAACCCTGAATGAAGGGAAGGAAGAAAAGGGTAAGGTGCAGTGGGTCATTAAATCAGGAGCTATAGCCCCCATTAATACATCAAGGAAATTGCACTTTTGTTGTAATACATAAATTGTTTTCTCAAGCGGAAAATTTGTGGTACAAGATGTTGCTTTTGCAGCTGCAAGCCTACTTTTTCAGAGCTATCTCGCAACTATTCATTCCTTCCCTCTTCTCGCCCCCAAGGACTCAGCAGTCTTGGTAATTAATGTGGAAAAAGTATCGTGTGCAACAGTAACTAAAGGCTTGTATCACTTCCAGCATGAAGGTAAACATGATCTCCATCTTATCCTACCCTTGCTGCACCCTCCAGCCCATGGCTAAAGGAGTCTTTGTGTCTTTTATCCTGAAAGTCACCATCAAAGGTCAGTTTGGCTACAGCGTCCCCCAGGACACCAGTGATCTTGCCAGCCATACCACTGACACCACCTGACAGTACCAGGGGAGCAAGAGAGGGGAAGAAGGGGAGACAGAAAGGCAGGGACAGGAGGAGGGAGAGAGAGGGAGGGAGAGAGAGAGAGGGAGGGAGAGAGAGAGAGGGAGGGAGGGAGGGAGAGAGAGGGAGGGAGAGAGAGGGAGGGAGGGAGGGAGAGAGAGGGAGGGAGGGAGATAGAGGGAGAGAGAGGGAGTGGAAAAGGAAGAGAGGAGGAGGAGAAGAAGGGAGAAGGGAAGAGGGAGAAGGGAAGGGAGGGAAGAGAGGAGAGAAGGAAGGTTACAGAACATCATGGAAATAATAACATAATTATGGCAAAATGGAAGTGGTGTGTTCAGTGTCTGTTTGTCCGTTGTCACACAAAGGTACTTACCCAGGGTTCCTCCCAAAAACTGACGACCTCCCAGAGACAGGCCCTCAAAGAACTCCCCTGGACCAAGAACTGCTCCCTACAGTGCAGCAGGAGAGACGGTTGTTTGTTTGTGATAAAGTGTTGAGCTATTAGCTACCTTGCTCATACGAGTCCCCCCTGGTGTAGTCTACCTAGCAAGTATGTACGTAACTGAGATCATAGAAGGAAAAGAACATCGAGAGCCAGCCAAGGTTCAAACCTGGGGTTTCTACCATTTAGTACTAAGCCACTGGAGCTCTGGTATTGGAGCTGAGAATAGATGGTCTGTATCCATAGACACCATTTGATTCTGGGGCTGAATATTTCGTAGGCACTGCATTAACTCTGGACATGGTTAGTACTGCAGTACAGCAACCAACAAACTGGGAAGCCTTGTTCTCAGGCCCTCTGCCCAGCCTTCCATCATTCCCAGTATGTACTAAACATGACAGAAAGCTGGGCGGGGCCTGGGAACGACAGTACTAGCATCAGTCACTGATTCTTGATTAGACATGCGCACATTATGCCGGCATAATTTAAAGCACAATAGGCAGTTATTAGCATAAGCACAATCTCGAGCATAATAGGTAAGCGCAACACGCTTACGTAATTATTTAACCTTTGAATCTATTAAGAAATGCCCACGTGTAAAGTAACTGTGGTATACGTGTATACCGCTCACGCTAGGTACTACTAGCATGAAGATCGCAACGTCTGACTCTTGCAACAGCTCATATCAGAGCTCGGGTAGTATGCCCAAGGAGGCAGAGTCCACATCTTCCGAGTCGACTGTATCATTGCTGGACCGACTCAAGGCTCCTACGCGATCAGAACTGTCTTGTAAATGTTGTGTACACATTGGGCATAATGGGGAAGATAACTGAGCGTAATTGGTAAAATTATCAGGAATAAAGGAATAGCATAATAGGATAGCAATGAAGCATAATGTGCAGGAGCCTATTCTTGATATCATTTTCTCAACAACTAACTCAGCAAACAAATCATCTTATTTTGCTACCCTCACCTGTATGGGCTGATAGAACAGTCCAATGGCACCGTCAGCCAGGCCCTTGATGAAGCCAACAGGATTCCCCAGGACTTCCAACCCCAGCACAATACTGTACATCTGGATTGCTGCCTGTAGTTGGGGAAGGGAGGGGCGTTCTACTTGTTACCTTTCACTCTCACATCTGAAGAGAAGGCTAGATGTTTTTACACTGACCTACCTACTGAGGTTGGAACTGCTATCGTATGTAAGAACTCTCGACTAGAACTAGCCAATCATATTAGAGGTGTATACCTCCTGCATGTAGTGTTTCTTGATTCTGTCCATGAGAGCGTCCTGGGTGAGTGCTGTGTCCTCCAGTTGGAAGTAGCCAAGTCTAAGGGTGAGGTGTGTATGTGTGTGTGTGTGTGTGTGTGTGTGTGTGTGTGTGTGTGTGTGTGTGTGTGTGTGTGTGTGTGTGTGTGTGGTAAGGGAAAGGAAAGTCAAAGAGACTCACAGTCAGTCAAAATGTCTCTCACTAATGCTGTGGTGCATGAGTATTATACTGACATCACAATGACATCATATATACCTGAGCTCAGCGTCCTTAGTGCGGCCAATAATGTTGGCAAACTGTAACAAGACATTGAATATGACACCCAGGAGGATGCTCCCTTCAGAGTTGTCACCCTCATAGCCCCTCTTCTCCAGAGAGAAACTGAGGTGGATCTGAGAGGAGGGAGGAGAGGAGAGATGGAAGGATATGCATATGCTGCGTAAAATGATAAGACTAGACAAGGCATCCACTGAACAACGGTGCCACTTACATCCAGCGGTGAAAGATGGAGATATTTGAAGTAATTCCGCGTGGAGACTGCATTGACCTAAGTATTAACAGCTCCAGTATAAAATACTTCTAAGTCACAATGTTGAGGTTGCACAGACTACATTTACCTGTGCCACTTTGGATTTTATCAGTGGAAGTTCCGCATGCAAGACATCCATCTCAAAGCGGTCAGCCTATGAAAAGAATGATGAGACATAATGCTACATTCCCAGACTGGATATCCAGGTCCCATTTCCAGATCACACACCATAGGTCTCAGTTCCATAGTGGCACATGAGTATGAGATGTTGTGTGATTAATTCTAAGCCTAGAATCAGAGGAGCAAATGTACGTAAGTGCTCTCAAGTTTAGGCTGTGAAGCAACCTCTGTTGTTTTGTGGTATATACAATGCCAGCCCTACCTCTGTGGCGGTTGATGGCAGGTGAGCAAACAGGCTGGTGACAGCTAAGATAAAGCTGAGGTCAACATTCACTCCTACCTCCTGCACTAGCACCTGCAGGAACCTGGGGGGGGAGGAAGGAATGGTGGGATGGGAGAAGGGAAAGAGAGGGAGAAGGGAAAAAGGGAGAAAAGAAGGTGCAAGGACACATGAAAACATATTCACACAACATCAATAAACCGCATTGCTCTGCATTGCAGGCCTTGTCATCAAGTATGCGGCATAAATTTTAGCCAATACCAGCCTTATCAACGGCATGGGGTGACTGTGAAATGGGAGGTGGTGCCTCTTTGTGCACCATCCTTTCTGCAGGAGCCAACTGAGAAACCACTGAAAGATAAATCCTTCTTATTTTCACAAGTGTTGCTACGAGCGATTGTAAACATCATGTGTTGTCAAATGCAATATGCACGAGACATGCATGATGAACCAGCTTGCTAAAAGGAATCATAGATGTTCCATAGGGTCACCCACTACACAGGACACCTACCTTTCAACCAACTAATACCAGGTCTTGTTAGCCTAGTTCTCAGGTACTTGGACAAATGGGACACTTGGGAACGTACAATTCTTTGACTGGGTTCATACGGCTTTGCTGTTTTGGAAACAAGGAAGGGTGCAAGGCAGGGGATTGTTTCTGAAACGTTGTGGAAACGTGTGTACACCATCCATTGTCCGGGGTACACTACCAACCTCAGACTAGTTGCTAGAATGGAGATATGGGCGTTGTCAGTTGCACAGTGGTGACTGGGAGATAGGGACTGTTCTTTTATGAACAGTTTTCAACCTGCACCCATAACACTCACTGTATCTCATTGACGCTGGACTGCTCCGTCTTGCGAATGATCACGCTGGCCTCAACAAAGGGCTTGGGAGCTGAGTATATGAGTATGTGTATACAATGTGGAGAGAGAAGAGTGAAGAAAACGAAGAAGAGGTACGTAGTATACAATGTGGGCAGAGACATATAGAAGAGGGGAAGAGGGGGGACAAGTGTGTGTACAATGTGGGGAGAGAGAAACACAGAAGAGGGGAAGAGGGGACAAGTGTGTGTACAATGTGGGGAGAGAGAAACACAGAAGAGGGGGAAGAGGGGGGACAAGTGTGTGTACAATGTGGGGAGAGAGAAACACAGAAGAGGGGAAGAGGGGGGACAAGTGTGTGTACAATGTGGGGAGAGACATATAGAAGAGGGGAAGAGGGGGGACAAGTGTGTGTACAATGTGGGGAGAGAGAAACACAGAAGAGGGGAAGAGGGGGGACAAGTGTGTGTACAATGTGGGGAGAGAGAAACACAGAAGAGGGGAAGAGGGGGGACAAGTGTGTGCACAATGTGGGGAGAGACATATAGAAGAGGGGAAGAGGGGGGACAAGTGTGTGTACAATGTGGGGAGAGAGAAACACAGAAGAGGGGAAGAGGGGGGACAAGTGTGTGTACAATGTGGGGAGAGAGAAACACAGAAGAGGGGGGACAAGTGTGTGTACAATGTGGGGAGAGAGAAACACAGAAGAGGGGGAAGAGGGGGGACAAGTGTGTGTACAATGTGGGGAGAGAGAAACACAGAAGAGGGGGGACAAGTGTGTGTACAATGTGGGGAGAGAAAACAGAAGAGGGGGAAGAGGGGACAAGTGTGTGTACAATGTGGAGAGAGAGAAATGTAAACATGAGAAGAGGAGTAGGAGGGGAAGAAAAAGTACTTACCATATTTAGAAGCAACTTTTGGAGGGGTAGGGAATGCATAGATGATGGTTGGGTTCAGAGCAAAGGGCAGCTGGTTATCAATCTACATGCAGAGGAGAAGATAGTTCAGTTCACTGAACACATTTCATGGCTCCAGAACAGATGCCTAACCTCCTCTGGTAGCTAGAACCCTTCTAACCCACCTGAAATCCATTGATCCTGGCTTCAACAGCGGTGAGGTGTTCCGAGAGGGCTACCTGGGCATACACACCCTCAAAATGGCTGCGTCGAAGGTTCTTTTTACGACGACTCTTCTTTTCAGTCAGTTGCATACTTGCAAAGTTGAACTGAGGTGGTAGGAAGAGGCATTATCTGGATACTGCAGCTAATGAAATATTGCAGGTATGGCAGTCGCAGATAGAAAATCATTTTTATTCCATTGCATACCATACCGTAGGAATGGTTGGGAGAGCACCTACTGTGTAGTCAGTGTTGGGTATCTGAACTTCTCCCTCCTTCTCGGCGTTCTTGCTGTAGAGGGTCTCCAACTGGTTCTTGAGCTCATGGGAAATGGCCTTCCAGCGTCTTAGCCGCTTCTGCTCCTCCCAAATCACAGAAGATCTGCATGGCAAGGTGGGAATGTGCAGTGAATGAACCACTTCAGTGGTGTACAATATCATAACCATGGTTATAGGAGAAAGGAAGTGGAAGAGGGGGAGAGAGGGGGGAGGAGAAAGATTAAAGGAGGATGGAGGTTTTAAGGGGGGGGAAGAGAGATAGGGAGCGAAGAAGTAGAGAGGGAAGATAAGATCTTCTTTCCCTCTAACATCTTCCTCTTTCCTCAAGCAGAAGAGAATGGAGATGGAGGGAGAGCAAACAGAGGGAGGAGGAGAAGTGGGTTACAAAAATGGGCATACTGTGGTAGTCCGATGTATGCAACCTCGAGTCCTCGCACGTCATCTACCAGTGACAGCCCCATGCCAATGAGGGAGAGGGTGAGCTCAAGGTGGGCCCGCTCAGTTTGGTTGCCACAACGTATGTGGCTCCGAATGGCTTCGTTCTCAGTGAACAGGATCACATGTTGCAGGCCATCGAGGAATGAAATCCAGTAGCCCTTCTGGCCTCTCCTTTAAGTATGCAAGGGAGGGGCGTGTGTGCGTGTGTGTGCGTGTACGTGTGGTATTCGTGTGTTTGTGTGTGCGTGTGTGTGTGTGTGTATGCATGCGTGCGTGTGTGTATGTGTTGTGTGTGTACATGCGTGTATGTGTTGTGTGTGTGCGTGTGTGTGTGTGTGTGTGTGTGTGTGCATGGTGTGTGTGTGTGTGTGTGTGTGTGCATGTGGTGTTTTTGTGTGTGTGTGTGTGTGTGTATGCATGTTCGTGTGTGTGCATGCGCATGTGGTGTTTGTGTATGTGTGCGTGTGTGTATATGCATTGTACATACGTGGAGGGGAGCAGGGTGGTAAAGTCCTATAAAAAATTGTAGCATGCACAATTGTACACTATCAGTGTAAGTGGGTGGGTACCTCTTAGTCCCTGAGTCATGGCCTAAGGAAGATCTAATCTTCTTTCGAGCACCCCTAGCCAACTTCGTGATGAAGCTGGGAGAGTCAGGTTCGTCACTTCCCTCCTCCACCTCCTCCACCTCATCATCATCAAAGACATCTGATGTAAACAAGAAAGAGTCAGCCACACACATGCACACACACACACATGCACATGGAAAACCATCAAGCATCACAGATGGATGCTTGCCTTAGTGTAAGCTCCTCACCTTCATCAGGTATATCAGGTATCACCCAGTCCTCATCATCTCCCTCCTCTCCGTCCACTCCCTCCTCTCCCTCTCTCTCATCTTCTTCCCGCTCTTCCTTCTTCTCCTCTTTCTTCCCCTCTTCCTCCCCATCCTCTCTCTCTCTCTCCTCTCTCTTCTCTTCCTCCCCCTCCTCCTCCTTCTCCTCTTCCTCCCCTTCCTCTCCCTCTTCAGCAATAGAACTTGAATCAGGAACAGATCTTGATTGGCGTGGAATGGGGAACTCGCCATCTTCATCCTGCGCACAATGAGAGTCTCAGGATAGTCCAACACCCCAGCATCATTCCCATGTCCCAGGGTGATACAGAGTCTGGGAATGAGACTGTTACAAACCCTCTCTATATAGAACCACTGCACTTAATATGTTGTCATTTCAGTATACGCAAATTGTACTCTTGTCTTGGAGAGACACACAGGAGGAGGAACCCAACTTCAAATAATGCACTACACGCAAATCATCTATTTTAGCACTCAATTGCAGGTCAGGATTCATATGGTTGAAACTACGTACTCCACTCTACTAGCAAAAAAAACCCCTCAGGTATACATATGCATGACTCCTCCCCCCCCCCCCCCTACGTCTCGCTTGTGTGCTGATGTCATTCACATGTTCTGTTTTTCATTACCTTTTGCTTCAGTAGTATTGTAAACCACAGAGAAAAGCCACATTGGGCCTGGGAACATGGCTGGACACTTTGCGCACAAACTGGAGAATGTGTCCTGAACACACCTTGGAGGTAATCCGGTATTTCTTCCTCTTCTTCATGAGCTTCCAGAGGATCTCGTGCTTCCCGCTGGGGTCGTCCCACGTATACATGAGACTCTGGCCTGGCATCAGCAGATAGTTCTGCACACTCCTGCATACATACGCAGAGGAGAATTAGGACAGAATGGTTACATATGCAGAGGAGAATTAGGACAGAATGGTTACATGTGCAGGAGAATTAGGACAGAATGAATACATACACAGAGGAGAATTTGGGAAAAACAAAAAAAGTTAGGACAGAACAGATATATATGTACATGTTGGTATTAAATGTAGGATGTGCTATCATAATACAACTAGTAAAATCACACACAGGTCTATTTCTGGACGATTACAGTAATGTAGAATGTGTGTAAGTCTGAGATTGTCTCCTGGCTGCTCACCAGGTGTCAAGAGCACATTTAGGTAGACAGGGGAGGGGGAGGAGGGATCTGAATCATCTTGGGAACAAGGTGTGGAGACTAGCGTGTAGGTGACTCACTTGGTGTCTTGTTTGAAGTGGATGATTGTTTCTGTGTCATTGACCAGCTGCAGGGGTACGCAGCCGGGGTAGTAGGGGCTGAAGGTGAGGATGTTGGCTGATCCCGTCACTTGGATTTCTACCTCCACCGCTGGGATCTGTGTGTGTGTGTGTGTGTGTGTGTGTATGTGTGTGGGGGGGGGAGAAGGGGGAACATCACTGCAGCAGCTCTGATGCTGCTCACACTTGACCACACCCACCTCAACTGTAATATGTGCTATTCTCTACCTTGGAATTCTTTGTGCGGATGAGGAGGGAGGATGTTTCGGTGAACTTGAATGGCATGCTTGAGAGGGTCATTTGGGGGTTGTTGACTGTCAGTGATACCATCTTTGTTGTAGTTTGTGGCCAGAAGGTAAGGAGCTGAAGAAGGGAAGGTAGAGATGGGAAGGAGAGATGGGGAGAGGGAGGGAGGAGAGAGAAAGGGAAGGAGGGAGGGGGGGGAAGGAGGGAGGGGGGGGGAAGGAGGGAGAGAGGAAGGGAGAGAGGGAGGGAGAGAGGGAGGGAGAGAGGGAGAGAGAGAGGGAGAGAGAGAGGGAGGGAGAGAGGGAGGGAGAGAGGGAGGGAGAAGGATGTGGTAGGAAAGAGGAAGGAATAATGAGGGTATACAAAAGGTATAATAAAAGTATATACCTTCTTTGGAGGGACGGTGATAACATTAGGAGGCTCCAATCCCTTCTCAAGGAGTGAGATGTGGTCCTGTTGAGGGAGAGAGGGAACAACATGACACACAGAATAGAAAGGTGTCTGATATGTATATCAGTTGAACCTTCCCCATGAGTAGTCATGTGCAATTCATAGGTCTATCCCCCCCCCCCAACCCTCCCCACCCCAACCTTAGTTTTGTTGTAGAGGAGGTAGAAGGGGGAGATGGTGATGATCTTTGTGAGAGCAAATCTGGACAGCTGCACAGTTGAACCCATCTGAGAGGGAGGAAAGGGGCAAATGACGGTATTATCACTGAAACTGTATGGGAGTTACACCTCAAAGCCAGGCCCTGACTACATAAGCTATTCATATTGCAGCTGTGCATGTCTGAAGAATAGATCACACATGTGAAGCACCTGATATTCTTGGTGAGAGTGTCTAAACTTGCAGCTGAAGATTCCCTCACTCCCGACAGCATCCAGAGAGAACGTTTTTGACCACTCGGAGACCTCTCCATCTTTCACCACTCGAACTTCAGCCTACATTTTTGAGGAACAGGATGAGAGGGGAGGGGAGGGGACGGGAGGGGAGGGGAGGGGAGGGGAGGGGAGGGGAGGAGGGGATGGGAGGGGAGTGGAGGGGAGGGGATGAGGTTGCCCAGTTTATCTGATGATGGGGTAAGGAGTGATGTACCCTACACACATGTACCTCACTGTGGGGGTACAACACAGTTGTTTTGTCTGAAGGGTGGGTCACCACATCGCTGTGCCATTTACCCTAGAGGGGAATGAGAAGAGGGGGAGGTGGAGGGAGAGGGGTTAGGTGGAGGGGAGAGGGGGAGGTGGAGGGAGAGGGGTTAGGTGGAGGGGAGAGGGGGAGGTGGAGGGAGAGGGGTTAGGTGGAGGGGAGAGGGGGAGGTGGAGGGAAGAGGGGGAGGTGGAGGGGAGAGGGGTTAGGTGGAGGGAAGAGGGGGAGGTGGAGGGAAGTGGGGGAGGTGGAGGGAAGAGAGGGAGGTAGAGGGGGAGATTGGAGCAAGAGAGGAAGTGAAAGAAAGAGGGTGAAGAAAAGACAAGTCAATTGAAGAAAGGGGTAGAAATGATGAGAGGTGCAAGGAGGTGAAAGGGTCAAAGGTACCCTACCTTGTATTCTAGTGTCATGCCGCTCTTGTTCACCATCCAGTATGGGCTGTAGACAGAAATGTGCCACGTACCTTTGTCCTCTTTTCGAATCGTCAGTACCTTGATAAAGCAAGAATGAGATAAGCCACCTCGAAATACTTCATGTGGACCATTTGTCTAACTGCAGTGAAATCTCTTTCAAAGCTGACACGTGTGTACAGTGGAACCTCTATAATGCGGACACCATTGGAACTAGTAGTCAATGCACAACTTCACACAAAGTTGATACACCGTTGCTGTGTCTTAGAATCTTCTGAATCCTAGCTACACCGGCTTGTATCTTACCATAGTGCTCTCACTGTCTCTTGTTGACAGTTTGAAGGTGGAGTACTCATCCGTCTTCGGACCAAGTGTGAATTCCCCACTCCATATCTTCCCATCATCATTCAGCTAAAGAGAGGGAGAATATGAGAGAGGCTGGACACAAGGATATATAGCATCAGTGTTAGTGGGCGTGCAAACTGTCATCACTTCATGCCATAAAAAGGGAGGGAACACAGGGTAGGTCTGTGTGTACCTTGGCGTGAAATGTGTGTTCCTCGGAGAGGTTTGTATGCTGGAAGTGTGCCACTTTGCCTGGTTGGATGTCGACCAAACTGTTCTCATTAGCTCCCACAGAAATGGTGGAGGGGAGGAGGTTGTGTGTGATGAGGGGATAGTGGAGGTGGAGGGTGTGGTGTGGGAGGGAGCCGAGGGGGAAGGATGGCTTCTTGCTGTACTCCTCCTCCTTGAATTGGGCCTGTGTGTGCGTGTGTGCGTGTGTGTGTGTGTGTGTGTGTGTGTGTGTGTGTGTGTGTGTGTGTAAGTGCACATATGAACCTATTAACATGGTCCAAGCAACTGAAATCAATTACTGCAGTATTGTGTCACACCATGTAACACAGCGTAATCAGGTGTATGTAGCTTTACATGAATGAAGAATGTTGTACCCTCCGTGGAGCCACCTATCTCTGTCGGGCAAGCAACATCAACACTGCGAGTATTCCTATTCCAGGACAGAGCCTGCTCACTGAGCCTGTAGGTGCTGGGGGAGGAGGGAGAGAGGGAGGGAGGAGGAAGGGAGGAAGAGAGGGAGGAAGGAAGAGAGGGAGGGAGGAAGGAGGGAGGAGGACAGGGTGGGAGGGAGACAGGAAGGGAGGGGAGGGGGAGAGGAAGGGAGGGGGGAGGAAGGGAGAAAAGAAACATTGAAAGTCAACTGATGGCACTCACTGGGGCCACAACATCCTAACTAAATAGGACACTGAAAGATGTAGTTGCTAAGTGATAGCTGTGAATAAGGGTCTCACTTTAGCCATAAACTATGCTGCACTTTGTCTCACTTCAACAAAATGGGGTGCATTATTTGTAGGTTATGAAGAAAGAGGATCACTTTGATCAAAGCAGTTATAGTATTTACCTAGATTATGTCCACATAAGTGGCTAAATCTTTGAAATGTGCTGGACAATGTCCAGCACATTGCATCTTAGGCAATATGTTCCTTAGGTAGAGGGTTTGCTGGACATCATCCGGCAAATGTGTTCTTCAGTTGAGAGTTTGCTGGATGTGCATACAAACCCTTGCATGTACCTGTCTGTCCCTGGCTGCACATACAAGACTCCTGAGTGAGCCGAGTCCAAAGGCAGTGGCTGTGTGGCTCCTGCTGCAACTGTGGTGAGAGGTGAGGAGGAGAGGGTGATGTGGGAGGCACCGTCATTCCAGTAGATTGCCACAGGTTTCTCAAGATGGTTGACAATCTGTGTGTGTGTGTGTGTGTGTGTGTGTGTGTGTGTGTGTGTGTGTGTGTGTGTGTGTGTGAGTGGGGGGGAATGAGGCTAAGTAATTGTAGTGCAATGTGCCCCATTGCACCCCCCCCCCCCTTCTCTCCTTCAGATGCGTTTACTACAAGTTTGCAACAAAGTACTGATAACATTGTGTACATCATAGTCTCGGTGCCAGACCCAAACCAACCACAGCACAGATTGTGTTCAGTATTAATACTAGAAGCTATGTATGCACTGAATGGGAATGAGACCACATACATGCATGATATCAACACACACCCACCTGCAGTGGCGACCTGAGAACCACCAAGGGAGGTCCACCAGTTGCCTGCCTCTCAATTTCCACTACCAGACCAAACTTAAGGCTCTCCTTCCTTCCCTTCTTAGCTTGCGAGGTGGGACGCAGAGGGTAGAGGATCCTCTCACTGGTACCCAGGGCTACCTCCAGGGGATGAAACCCTCCGATCTACCAAAGAACAAAACAGAGAAAATAAGCTAGCAAGATATACCACCATCAAACTTGTTGCAGAGATGTATAATACTATTGGATGGGTAACTGTAAACTATAGCAGGTATTGTATTGGTGTCATTGTGAGGCTGTAGCTGCCTCCAGAATTTGCTCGCTACCAGTATGCGAGAATATGCCAACAATGCATACTGGAATGGATCAATACTGGAGGCTGTGATGGTTTGAGAAACGAGGCTAGTCTTGGACAAGTATATGCACTATTGGTCAGTATGGAAGATGATCCACAGCATCCAATTTTGCAAAGCGCTCCTCTCAGGGGATCCATAATCTAGTATGCTGTTATATTATCCTTAGTCTCATCCCCAGACTCTCATGAGGAGAAACGGTTTGGTGAACCAAGTTGAATTTCTTGGGCTAGTGCACACTTTTGCAACAATGTAGCCTAGCAACGAGCAAAATATTTTGTGGCCAACCCACTCAAAAAAGGTACGAATACTCGAATGGAGATACACAAATTTTACTGGGCACAAGACTATTAATATATGCTCCTCTTCTCTCCCTGACAAAATTGTGAGAGAGACAACAGCAGCGTATAGCTACCAAGAGCATGGTAAACAACCTTTTACACGTACTAGGACCACAAACTGCATTCATGTGCCCCATGAATTCAATAACGAGCTTCATGAATGCACTCCACAACAAAACCCACAAGTGTTGGACACGAGGTGAGGTATATAAGAGGTGGAAGTGGAGACAAGTTGAACATTGGCGCTGCTGATATCACGGTAGTTTCTACCAAATTTTTTGAGGCCAGCTCCACAGGAGTGACTAAGGCCCACCAGTTATTAGGACAAAAGCACCAGTCTACATACCATACCTACAAAATTCATTCCCACATCACCCCATACCCACATCCCACCTCATTCCCATACCATCCCACACCCACATTCCATTTCATGCCCAGGTGCAACTGCATAGAGCTCCCCTCTCCCATCCCTCCCCCCCCCCTCCTCCCCCCCCCCACACACACACACACCTGCAGCTGCAGAATGTGGATCTTCCTGAGGTGAGCGTCTCTTGGCAGCAGCTCCCCAGGCTTCACACGGATGGGTCCATCCACTGGGTGGAGGGGGACGGTGGCCCCTGACCGCACAGTGCTGCTATAGGCACCATGGACCTGTATAGAGGTGAACCAGATCAACAATATGTAATTCTGAGACTTTTCTCTGTGTAGGCAGGTAAAAGAAAGATAAGAGAAAGACTTAATTCTTGAGAGAAATTAATGTAAAAATCTGACATCCAGCAAGGAATCGATCCCGGGGCCTTCTACATGCTCTCATACCACTGAGCCAATAGACTTACGACAGAGGAGGTTTACTCCCATGCACAGGCTAGATTGAACTGCAGCTGTCCAGTATTTGGAGGGACTTGGATCTCAGCCACACAGTGCATGTATATGGTAGTGTGAGGAGTATGTTACACTAATGTATGTCATGTGTGGAATATGTAATGTCATGTGTGGAGTATGTAATGTCATGTGAGGAATATGTGATGTCATGTGAGGAGTATGTGATGTCATGTGAGGAGTATGTGATGTCATGTGTGGAATATGTAATGTCATGTGAGGTTAACAGTTTAGTACCTTCAACCCATTTTCTGGTTTCACAATCACAGGATACTTGGAACCAAGCTGAAAGAATGAGGAACACATATAATGCTGTAACGTCACTATGGAAGCTATGAAATGTTACACACGTTACAGGGAAAATAATACCAGAGTAAGTATGCATTCGATAAAGCTCAATCACATGAATTTCTCAGGAGTCATACACATAGTTAGCCTCATTTCCAGGCCCCACCCAGCTTTGCAACGCTTGCAGTACAGAGATAAAAGCGGGAGAGGGCCTGGTATCTTTTCTCACATGAGTGACATCAGAATAGAAAGGATGGTAGAAAGGGTTCAATTGTGTGTATATAACATACCAAGAAATGTAAGGTACAATACCTAGAATTGTTAGGTACATGACCTGTAGCAGGTATACACAAAACTGTCAGGTAGTGAAATGTCACATACATGACCTGTAGTAGGTATACACAAAACTGTCAGGTAGTGAAATGTCACATACATGACCTGTAGTAGGTATGCACAAAACTGTCAGGTAGTGAAATATCGTATACATGACCTGTAGTAGGTATACACAAAACTGTCAGGTAGTGAAATGTCACATACATGACCTGTAGTAGGTATACACAAAACTGTCAGGTAGTGAAATATCGTATACATGACCTGTAGTAGGTATACACAAAACTGTCAGGTAGTGAAATGTCACATACATGACCTGTAGTAGGTATGCACAAAACTGTCAGGTAGTGAAATGTCATATACATGACCTGTAGTAGGTATACACAAAACTGTCAGGTAGTGAAATGTCACATACATGACCTGTAGTAGGTATACACAAAACTGTCAGGTATATAGGCACAATAGGGCTCACAACAACAAGAGCAAACATAGAAGGTAACTTACCATGTGAATCTAGCTAGCGGGGGGTGACTATTGTACACGTTGAGTGTGCAGTTGGTTAAACAAGACGCTAAACGCTGTTGGTCCGTTCTAACAATTACGTCATGCTCATG